>VDFB02000003.1:123043096-123793096 GCA_007258455.2 Sequoia sempervirens | reverse complement strand
ATACATATATATGCATATATACATATATATATATGTGTGTGTGTGTGTCTATATTATACATGCACATACAAATATATATATGTACATACTTATTCACATTATAAGAGTTATATGTAAGTATTTATATGTTTGTGTATATAAGTGTGATGAGATCAATGAGAAATTATTGTTGCTTTAATTACTAAATAATGATGTAAGTGATATAAATGAAACTAAGAAATATTTAGATATGAGGTTCGATTGGAATAGATAGAAGGTTAGTTTACATGGAGTAATGGATTGTTCTCTTTTGAAGATGAAAGCTTAGGAAAATGTAATGGTTGTATTGTAAACTTATCTTGCATAATTTGATTATGTCCTTAAATTGAGTCTTTGTATGAATAAAGTTTGTGAATAATAGAAATGGGATAATTGAGAGTTACTGTTCATTGACTAAGTCTTTATGTGAAGAGGATTTTGGAAGTCTTCCAAAGGAGAGAGCGAAATTTCTACTTGATGGTTTATATGTTTATTCATTCGAGATGATTGCTTATGTATTGAATAAGTATACAAGGGTCATTAGCCTTGCACAAAATGTTTACCACTTTGTTTGAGATTTGTGTGTGTGATGGTTTATTCCTCACCCTTTGTGTATGTTCATGAGGTTATGTGATTGGTGCAAGTTGGATTACTCTTTTGATTTCATTGGGTCTCTTAGCTACTAGTATGGGGAGTGGCTCTCAATGGGGGTCGAGGCACAAAGGGGCATCAGGATAACCCATGTGGGAGTTTCTTAACTCAGTGATAACATAAAATAAATTAGGGGTTTGGGTAGTTTAAACATTAATCAAGATAAGTGATTACCTCACCCATGCATGTAGCGCTTGTTTAGGCTAATGATGGGTTGAGAAGGCCTAGTTGGCAACACCAACTTCCTTGTCCTCACGAAAGGAAGATTGGTTCTGCATGTGTCACCCTATGGGGTCGGTGTCTAGTGAGAGGTTGTCAGGGTAACCAATGTCAGGACCATGTGATGACACTCCTCCCTCTGCAAACTAGTATTCCCATGTTTGGTCTCTCCCCTTGGTATGAGATGTCCTCTAGAAGCATTGTATGGTCTTATGTGTAGTTAAATGGTTTATGTGTTAGTTGTATTTGTTAGCCTTGATTTGTCAATTTGCAGTCGCCTTGTTATTGTGGGACCAAGTGTTATCTCCTAGCACGGAGGGTGGACCTTCAAGTTCCACATGGTTGGGAGGAATGTGCCATGTACTCCATTGGGTCCCCTCACTTTGTTCATGTTCATGGTGGCTACTCCCAAATTTGAAGACTTATGCACTTGTTCCAGTTCATATGGATTATATTTCATATACTTGTATTGTACCATAAATCTATTGTATCATGTATTATAATTTTGATGTATTCTCCTCATATGTATACGAGGAGACATTGTTGTTCAAATGTATCGATGTATTGATGTAAATTAAGATTAAACTCTCTTATGTAATGGACAATGTAAAAGATGCTATTGTATATGTTAGTTAAATGGATTGATTCAAAATGATCTCTATTGAATACATGTTATGGTTATTTCATATTGATTGTTCAATTAAATTTAATGATTAATGTAATGATTTACAGTTCTTGTTAGTTTAGTTAATGGGAATCTAGTAGGGTAGTCACGTACCTTAGAGGACTTAGGTTAGAATTTAAGTTATTGTTTCATTTGCAATCGTTTGAACATTGCATTTTTTATTTTTTTTAAATTCCATTTTTAGGTGTTTAGTGTGTTTTCCTCTAAGGTTGTGTGGCGGGGGTGTTACACATGGTATCAGAGCCCAGTTCTAACACTGGGTGCTCTGGATATATACAAGAGCCCATTATGTTTTCTTAGTTTTTTAGATTTTGAAGTTTATGTTTTCCCTTGTTGACCTTGTCTAACACCCTGAACTTGTCCTTGGTGGTGTCTGTGTAGGATAATGCCTAGAGGTTAGGGTCGAGGTCAAGGGCATGGTAGAGGTCATGGAGCTAATCGCTAGGACTCCCCTCCTTAGAGTTCCCACAAGTCTGATCGTGAGGAACAACAAGGTTCCCAGAATAATCAGGGAGGTGGAGATCAGAATCAAGATTATCCAGGGTTGGAGGGCGCACAGTTGCGTCACTTACTTGAGGAGGTTCTTGCCCATCTTGGTCTGAGATAGGAGGGTGAACAATTGGTGGTTAGAGAGAGAGAGGTCTCCCAGGAGGAGAGATATTACTATTGAGTAGGAGGCTATTTTAGTTGGACATATGAGGGACCTTTTACGAGCACGTCCTCCTACTTTTATGGTACTGGTAGTGGTTTGGAGGAAGAGACTTGGTTAATTGATCTGAACATGTGTTTCGCTATGCATCCATATGGTAGCAACACCAAGGCTAGATGCTCTATCATGCATCCCCAAGGTTTTGTTTCCACGTGGTGGCATTTGGAGGAGCAGAAGCTACATTTGGAGATAGATTCAATCTCATGGGAGATGTTTTTAGAGAGATTCAAAGCTCAATTCTTGTCTAATAATTGGCAGCAGCATCACGCGGATGAGTTCGATGAGCTAAGGCAGATGGCGATGTCAATTGAGCAGTATGAGTGGAGATTTTATGAGCTTAAGTAGTATGCTGGCATAGGCGATGATGAGGGTATGTTAGTACAACACTTTATCAGGGGCTTGAATGCCTGTATCAGTGGGGGTGTTCATGTGTTTGAGTTGAAAACTATGGAAGTCGCTATAGAGAAGGCTCAAATAGTTGAGGATAATTTGGCTATGGCATTAGGTGGTCAAACAGGTGTATAGATTGGTAGTGCACCTCTAGCAGGTTTTAGTTCTCGAGGTGGCCAGACTCAAGCAGCGAGTTCCTTTAAGGGCCATCAAGCAACCACTAAGGATGAGCAACAGCAACAGCACTCCCAGTCGAGACTTGAGAACCCTCATTCATGGCATGGTAGTAGGTTTCAGAATAGGAAGGATCAGAGTTGGCAGCGAAACAAGCATGATCATTTTGATCAGCCAGCTCAAAGCTCTTAGTCTGCTATTAGTGGTGGTAGTTTCCATCAGTCCAATGCACCTTCTGGTGGCCAGGAATATGGCAGAGGTACAGGGTATTTCTCTTGTGGTTAGCAAGGTCACATTGCTAGACAATTTCCTCAGAAGGGCACATCTGGATTTAGTCAGAGACTGGTGGCTTTAGAGCCGATAGTAGGGATGCAGATGGATCACATAGAGTTTTTGTTGCGGTTGAAAACCACTAGGCCGAGCATCAAGGTACAGTAGTAGAGGCTTCAGGTAGAGGATGGGAAGCTGACTATGGAACCTGTGGACATTTTGGAGCACAAGAGACTCACCTTCAAGGGTCAAGACGTTGAGTAGGTGTGGGTCTAGTGGGATCCTATTGTTGAGTCCTTAGTCCCTTGGTAGGATGCAAGAGTTACACCAATATTTGTTTGCAGGCTTCCAAGAGTTAGCTTGGTTCTAGGGAGGAGGATGTATTGCCCCTTAGTTTGCTTTTGTTTCTAACAGTCACTTGGTTGTATTTGGACATTATGATACTTTGTTTGATGTTGGATTTATAGATATGATGTAGTTGATGATACTTTATCACTAATGTTTTATGCTCATACTATGTTTAGTATATGAATTTAATGGTTCATGTGGATTAATCTTGTCTTGTGTATCATGTGTTTATTTGATGATTATTCATATCATGTTGATTAGTAATTGGTTATTGTTTGTTGATGTATTTGGTGAAGGAGAACAAGGTCGCATCACTCGCTTGTGAGTACCATGCGACGCTACGACTTTCCCTTCACTATGTGTTTGCTTGTTTGTCTATGTACATGCTCGACTGTGTGGTTTGTTGCAAGCTATAGGTACCAAGCATCGACTCCACCTAAATTTCCAAGTTTGAGTGTGTCTTATACCCAATGGAGATAGTTTATTTGGAGATAGCATCGGGTTCCCCTATGTTGAGCCATCATCCTTGACTAGGATGAGTGTCCATTTATCGTTCCCTATTGTGTGGTCAGTTCGAGTTGTTTTGTCGATGTTGTTGTTTTGCCTTCCATTTCGCTTCGAGGTCTGGTATTGCTAGGTATTTCGTATATTTCATTAAATTGCTTGATTAGTGCTTGACTAATTTGAAAGATAATGGTGGATAAAGGTATTTGATAATTTAAATAAGTATTTTAATATAATTTGTAATTTTAATAAATAAAATATTATTAATGTTTTGTTTGATTTAAATAAATTAAAATTTATGGTTTAATAAAGAAATATTTAAACAATATATTAATTAGGGCATTGTGCAAGTAAAATTAAAATGAAAGGGATTAAAATTATAAACTAATATTTTAATTGTTTAATTTATTGCGTGCAAGCATTAAAGTATAGTTGTATTATAAAATTAATATAAGTGAAATTGTGGTAGTTAACAAGGTGTGTGAAATTAAATTAAATAATTAATTTAAAGAAGTGGAGGCTGCAACGGATTAGAAAAATAATAAATAAATTAGTTATCTTGCAAAAGATAAGGGCTTTTTGTTATGATTCTGAAAACTAACTTGGGGATGGATCTCGAGAATGTTATGTTTTCTGGAAAGCTCTAAAATTTTGTTCTTGGAGGCGTTGGGGTTTTGGGAGCTTTGAATTTGGGGTTTTTACAAAGGTTGTTGAATTCAAAAGAGCTTGGAGCTGCAAATTTACAAATTGAAGCTTTGAGGGAAATTAGAGTTGCAACTGGAATTCAAACTTGGCAACAACACCCAGCTCAATGATTCAAATTATTCTAGGTTCCATAACTTCTCCTTAAATTAATGTTTGTTCAAAAAATGATTATTACATGAATGTGTGCTTGAAGTAAAATAATTATTTGTTTAAAATTTTGAGCACTCTGTACAATTGCTTGCTCTGTATTTCTTTCAAATTTGGTTGTAATTCCTTTTAAGCATCTCAACTACAACAATGATTAAATCCCTCCATTCTCGATTTAGGTGCAAACCTCTGCCCCTCTTTTGATTGCTTTCGGATTTCACTTCTTATTCATAATCAATAGTATGGCATGCAATATTTTTTATGTACTCTGCCATAAAATCTTACTTAAATTGTAAGCCTGATAGATCGAATCTTTAATCATCCAAGTTGAGGCCATAGAGTCTATGTTGAAGGCTGACTTCTCACATCTCATTTTTTGTACCTATCGATGCATGCAGATATTCAAAGTCTCTACTCTGCAAATTATTTTCTTGGTTTAAACTGTGCGTAGTAATTGCCTTCCTGAACCAAGCTTTTGTTTTTAGATATTATATCTTAAACATTCTGATGGGAATTATAGACCGAATTAATAATCACTTCTAGTCGCTCTTCTCGTTAGGAAACAATGTGTTTGGCTTAAAATGATTGAATTCTTAAGCATTGCCCTTTCGCTATTGTGCATACTTTATTTTCATTTTGTATTCCTTCTCTCTCAGTCGCGACCTTCCTGGGGTTGCATAATTCGTATATGTATCTTTCAAAAATTTGATGGGATCTAGACTTAACCCTTACCAATATTCTAACATTCACAATTAGAGCCATGTGAGTTTAGTATAGTATCGGTTGTATTGGAAGATTTGTTGTTTTATTTTATTGGAAACTACTATTTATTCATGACTTATATTGCCACCCCTGTTATTATCTTCTAGATAAGTTGAGTTTTGCTTTGTATACCTCCAGTCGATTATTATGCATTATCAGCTGTTATTAGTGTTATCAAATAGATTTGCACCCTACTGAATCCAAGATTCGACAATCTAATGACACATGGAAACCTTCTTCAGATGTGGGTGATTTGAATGAAGAAGGAATCTCCAGAGTGAGCTGGTTCTCTTAATGATGGATCCTATTCTAAGTATTTTCTGGGAAAAGGGATAGAAGGTGTATACGTCTAAAAATGGTCACGGTTAATCAAGCTTGTCAATTAATTAAATATAAATTATTTAATTAATCTTCTAAACTCACCTACATATAAATAAATTTAATCATTTATTTATATTGTTCACTTTTATAATTCCTCTACTTTAATTAAATAAATAACTTTATTTAATTATCACTGTCTCCCATATTCCTCTTAATTAATTAAATAGATTTTATAATCTATCTATATTAATTATCATAAGTTTGAATTTTTAATTCAAATGATATTCTTTCTAATTCTTCATTTAATTAAATATTCTAAATATTTAATTACCCACTTTCTAATTCTTCATTTAATTAAATATTCTAAATATTTAATTACCCACTTTCTAATTCTTCACTTCACAGTTAATTAAATTTTCTAAAATATTTAATTAGCAACTTTCCTTTCTTTTCAGTTAATTAAATATTCTCAAAATATTTAATTAGCAACTTTCCTTTCTTTTCAGATAATTAAATATTCTAAAATATTTAATTAGAAACTTTCTTCACTTCATATTTAATTAAGTATTTTATATATTTAATTAAATGCTTTTCTATCATCTTCTCACACATAATTAGATATTAAATATTTAATTATGGAAACTTCTAAATTCACTGTCACATGTAATTAAATAAATTTATTTATTTAATTATAACACTTATCTCTTGCTCACTTCTCAAATGACAACTTTCCTTTGAATCTGAAAGAGAAAATCTATAGAGAAGGAAACATTTCATTTCTCTCGACTTTTCAAATCTCTCACCGTTCATCTTGACAAGCTTGATCTCAACTGTTGATCAACTCAGCCAATCAAAACTCTTTAAAAACTCTATAAATACCTATGTGATTCCAAGCATTGGTTACACAGACATAGACGCATACATGCAATTATGCTTGCACACTTCATCTTTTGCATTTCAGCAATATTCATATCTCAGCAATAGCATAGTTTTGCATTTTGTATAAGATCCATTCTTGGTTTTAATCTCATTCTCTAGTAGTCCATTTCGTTGAGCTTAGCATATCAAATCTGAGAGCAATTTCAATCAAACGAAACGCTAGAGATAGAGAGAAATAAGACGACTTCGAAGGGGTTGCGATAAGAGTTTGCTCATACTTTCTTTTAGCTTCTTTGATACAATGTTTTATTAAATGTGTTTTGAATTCATCATAATAGATCAGATTTTCATACACACATAAAATGGCGTCCACCGTGGGGCCTATGCCCCGATTTTAATATTTTCTTGCAGAGTATTCTGGCAGGTTTCTACATACTGAGTTCGGCGTTCGAAAAAATTCTGCGTTTTAGCGCATCTGAGACTTTCTACGGCACTTCGAGGACTTTTTTTTTTTCTGTTTTCGCAGGAATTCCAACGCATTTGGGGACTGTTTTGGCACTTTTGATAGTTATTTTAGCGCATCCGAGGGACAGAATAGCGCATTTGGCCTCATTTCATTTAGAGTTAAATCTGCATTAATTACAGTAGGGCATTTAAGAACTGTTTTTGCGCTTTTAGGGTCTGTTTCTGCGCATTTAAGGTAGATTTTAGAGTATTTATGCTACATATTTACAAATTTACATCAGCACTTAATTACAGTAGTTCATCTAAGGTCTATTTCTGCGCTTTTGAGGTTTGTTTCTCCGCATATACTGTCTGTTTCTGCACATTTGAGGTCTATTTCTGCGCATTTGAGGTATGTTTCTGCGCATCTGAGGTCTGTTTATGCGCATCTGTTGTCTGTTTCTATGCATCTGCTGTCTGTTTTGGCACACCTGGTTGTAACACAAAAATGGAATTCTAAGTCTGACGCATTCCGTAGACAGAATTTTCTCTGGTTAAAAAGAAACCAATCCTAGGATAGTCACATCTAGATAAAATTGATCAATCCTAGGATAGACATGGAACTTAAAATGAAGCAATCTAGGATATGCACCACACAATGATCTTGCAGTTAAAATTGAACAAACTTGTTTATGTGAAGCAATATCTTCACTTAGATTATCATTGTGGTTTTGGGTTTTAAAAAGAACATTTGTTTGCTTTGTCTGTGGCAATAGGTCTATGCTATCCCCTTAACTGGGTGATCAGAATACCAGACTTTCCTTTTCAATTTCATGCAAATTTACTGCTTTAATTACATTCTTTAGAGAGCTTGTCGTAGTGGGAAAAAGTACTCACCCTACGGGAACGACTCAAGTGGGTTCAAGCCAAAGCCAGGCTATTCCGCCCCACTATAAAATTTAAAGCAAATTTGGGGAAACCTTCTTTTTCCGGTAGTGTGCAAGATAACCATCACCAAATCCTTTGTTCTAAAGGTTGGGAGGTCTCCTGAGGGAGTTTATTATTGCCGCACTGAACGGAAACCCTTACTATGAACCTAGTGTAGTAGCCAGCCGAAGTCAGTTTCTGAACATTCTAATAATCACAATGCAAGGGGAGGGAAGAATCTGCCCCCAAGACACTCACCATATAATTGCCAAGGACGGTTTGCTTAAGGGATCTGGTATCCACTTCCATCACTCTGATTATGCGCCTAGAAAAGACAAAAACAGGGGTGCCCCTTCGGGGGTGACACGACTGTGTGAGTCAACGCAGTTCTAAGATGTGGGTTGTTGATTACTAGAATGACCTACTTGAGTACTAAGAGTGAGTCTGTCTGAATTGTCTTTCATGTGCTAAACCTATGAAAACATTTGTTGAAAACATTTTTCTTGATCAAACACTTGATGTTAGTATAGGGTTTTAAAAACAACTATTTTCAGAGTATTTGTTGTGTTTTCATTTACATTAATTCAGAATAAAAGATCATCCGAAATGAACATGAAAAGCAACTGAAATCTTTCACACTTGACTTTCTGACATTCTGGTATCTCTCCCATGCTTAGAGATTGGAAATCAATGAAATTTGTCAAGAAATCATTTTCCAAAAGAATCAGGAAACCTAGGAAACAATTAGGGTACAAGAAAACATTGCAAAGAAGAAAAATTTTGTACAAAAGTCGACACGTCTTGCTTCATTTTCGTGGATTTCTTCATAGATACCAAGACTTTGTTAGGGGATTCACTAAAAAATACGCTATAGATCCTTTGGATTCTCGAGCTTATCATCAGAGATTAGCTCTATCTCAACGACATAATCTTAACCAACCTCTTGAGTTTGATAATATACCACAACCTTCTATTGAATATTCGTCACATCCTAGTCAAGCCCTTCAGTGAGTTTCTATTAGGCTGTTTGATATACTCATTCTTCAAAAACAAGGATCAAATCTTAAAAGTGCACTTTCCAAACAAATTTCTAATTTCTTGATTCAACCTCCCCAACAGGATTCTAATATCCTTCATCATTGGAAGCCACAATCAAGAGTTAGGAACATCCTTGATCATATCATAAGATTTTCATCTTATCAGATCAAGACATCATCATCATTGCACTTGTCAGAACTGTGATCTAAGTTTAGAAGAACTCTTCAAAATCATATGCCTATCTTCACAAGATCTCAATCCAATAAATTAAGGGACGAAATCCAACAAGAAGGTCAGACCCAAAACACTCAAGAAGAAGGAGAAAGCAGTAATCCTCTTTACATTATGAGTCGTAATCCACTTTTCGACAAAGATATGGATAATAGAGAAGAAAATCCATTCCACCAATACAAAGACATGAGCAAAACACATATAGATAGTGATGATGAGCAAGATGAAGAACGTCTTAGAGAGGCCGAGAAAGATCCCAAATTTCATAAAGCCATAGAAAAGATCTTGCGACGCGATAAAGAAAAATACTTCCTCTACCTAGCTGACCAAGGAGCTAAATTGCCTCATGACTTTGATAACAAGCATTTGAAAAGAAAACCTGAAGAATCACCCCTAATTGATCTTAGGGCTTTGACTCAACAACTTAAGACACTTCAAGGACAAGTTAAAGAGTTACAAGGGGGAAACACAACAAAGAAATATACTCTTGAGGACATTTGTCCTTATCCTTTCGATTGAAGTCTCAACATGATCCCATTTCCCAACCATTGTGAAATTCCAAAATTTGATCGTTATAATGGGAAACCGAATCCAATTGATCATGTTAGAGACTTCTGAAACATGACTTTGGAGTTTTCTTATGAGGACACTTATTTGATGTGTTTGTTTCCTAGGAGTCTTGGAGCTCACTCTATGGAATGGCTATCAAAAATCACACCTCCTGTCAAGACATTTGAGGAATTAATCAATTTGTTCATACTACAATATTACTTTTCTTCAGAGATGGAGGAGAATCTTCGCCAGATATCCACGTCCTGTTCCTAAAAAGGAAAAGATGGTCACCTTCATTAACAGCTTGAATTCAGAGATGAGCTCCGTTTGAATTTACACTGTCCTTCCTCTTTTGAGAAATTGATTGAAGATGCTATAACCATCGAAATTTCTTTGGTCAAAAGAGGAACAATAAAACTTGACAAGGATAATCCTAGCTCATTCAATCATCATAACAATCAGGACAAGTCTAAATTTTGGACTCGCAACAAGAACATGGTGAATGATGGTGTGGTTGATGCAAATCATGTCTCAAATAAGCCATTTGTCCTTAGAACTCCAAGTGCTCCTCATAACAGCAATGTCAACTCGGTTGCAAATCAGGAAACAATCCTCCTCCGAGGAACAATGTCAATCAAAATCCTACTCCCAATCAAGGGACTTCCAAAAATCAAGGTTACCAAGGAACCACTAAAAATAACAACTCCTTAAGGAATACCTCAAATCCACAACGATTTTCACTCTTCTCGAATAGGAGAACTTACACTTCACTGGGTCAATCTTTAGAATCTGCATTCAAAGAGTTGATGGCTAAAAATGTTATTACCTTTCCACCTCAACGAAACTATGAACCCAGTGTGAAGCCTCCATCATGGAATGAGGCATACTATTGTGACTATCATCGGTGCAAAGGACATCGCACAAATAATTGTCAAGCCTTGAAAAATACCATTCAAGACTTAATCGACAATGACATCCTTACGATAGAAGGACATCAAAAATCAAATGAAGATCATCAAGCTTTTCGTAATCCTTTGCTCAACTATCAAAAGGGTGAATCTTTTGAAAAAAATGTGAATCATATTGAAGATCCGATAATCAATCATATCTACACTGACGACGAACAAGTCAATGCTATTAAAGTCAACAAGAAGGTGGAATATAGAGAAGTCAATGCAACAACAAGGGTGCAAGCTAAAGTTGTCTTAAGGGGTGCCTCTTCAAAACCCACTGGGCCTCCACCTCAACATCAGTATGATTTAGTCAGCCAACTCTGAAAAACTCTGGCCCAAATTTCTATCTTAGAACTCTTGAAGATTTCCCCAGCACATAAGGAAATTCTTGACAAGGCCCTCGTTGAAACAACTGTATCCACTGATTTGGATGTTGACCACTTTCAAGCCATGGTAGGACACTTGTCCTCACCCACATGCCTCTCATTCTCTGAAAAGGATGACGTTTCCATAACTCGTCCCGATAACTCATCTTTGTACTTAGAAGTCATGGTTCACAAGTTTCGTGTCAGACGAGTTCTAATAGATGGAGGTGTTGGTTTGAACATATGCACCATGAAGTTAGTTACTGCCTTAGGCTTTTCTGAGGACTCCATTGATTTCAGAAGAAAGATTACCATTAAATCCTATGATGATGAAGAAAGAGCATCCAAGGGGTTAATAATGCTACCAATCAGAGTGGGACTTATCAAAAAAACTTTCTGTCAAGTATTGGACCGTGATCTTGCATACAACATCTTGTTGGGTCATCCTTGGATCCATGAAATGTAAGTTGTCCCATCCACGTACCATCAATGTCTTAAGTTTCCTCATGATGGATAGGAAATCACGATACCAGCTGATAATTCAAAAATCCAAACTTGCGCCAATATCAAAGCCAGCCAAGATACTTTGGTTCCTAACAATCGGGAAGCTCGTGCTAGTACTTCTCTAAAGATTGATGCACAAATCAGTCAGTTAACCCATGGTTTTGACAAGAAATTGAAATTCAAAGACCATGGAGTCAGAGAATACTCCCTCTGTTTCTCTAATTTATCCACATCTCCTCGGTCACATGGAAAACCTTCCATCGCACAACATCAAATATCAGCAGCATCGACATCCACACAACCACCAACAGAGCTGATTACAAAGTTTAATGGACAATTCATCAAAGAAAAATTCCCCATGGAAGATCCTGAGGATAGGGAAATTCTAAACTGGCTCTATAAAGATGAAGATGAAGCAGTTTTTAATGTCAAATTACCAACAGATAAATATGGAAAAGGATATTCTATCATGCAGAAGATGGGCTATGATAAGGGTCCCATTGGGAAAAGAAAAGGAGTAGTTGAACCTATTAATCCTCCAGGACTTGCGGAAAAAGAGAAAATCGGATTAGGATATGATACTACCTCAAAAGAAAGAACATCCAAACAACTGCATGGCACTGTCTTCACATTGCAAGAAAGTTTAGATTCAAGAGAAGCATGTTTGGCCACAGTTCAGAATTTCGTGGAAAATAACTCTGACACAGACTCTGCTGAATATGAATGGGACACCATTTACAATGATGAGTTTTGGAGGGATAAAGAGGTTGATATAATACACAAGTCTACCCCAACTATAATCGAAGGTGAAGGTTCAGGGACAGAAACACGAGAATCTGAACTACAAAGTCACTATGATTCTAGTAATACTAAGTCAGATTTAAATGAACAAGACTATCATGAGAATAGTACCATCATTGATCCACCTCATCCCTCGGATCCTACGGTCAACTCCATTATGACCATAACCATAGCCGATTTCACACAACCCGACGACCCGATATCCTTGATCCATCCTAACCTCATTGATTGGGATTTATCTGAACCTATCGATATACCCATTTTCCCAAATGACGAAGCTATTGTAAACTTCCTTTCCGCAGATGACACAAATGATTGTTCCACCAGCGATTCTTGGCATAGAGTCTTTAATCAGGAGAGTGTCAAGTCTCCCAACTGCAAAAATAAAAATAAAAAAGAAAGATCTAATGGTGAAAACTAGAATTTGGCAGTATTAGATCAAACAAAAGATAAAATAAAGAGTGTATCAGATGGGGAAAACCTTTTTGAGGCACCAGACGATGGGAATCTTGACACTCTCCTGAAGCATTATCATGAGTGATCGCCTATTTTGATTGAGCCTACAAATTCCATTGATCTTGAAACTTCGGACAAACCAAGGATTTTATAGTTGGTTGCATCAATGACAGAAAAAGAAATACCAGATTTCATGGAATTTCTAAAAACAAATCAAGTCAACTTTGCTTGGTCTTACGCAGACATGCCCGGTCTTGATCCTGATCTTATCATGCATCACTTGTCCATCAAACCAGGGGTTAAGCCTGTAAAGAAAAAACTCAGAAAGATGCACCCCCATGTTGCATTATTAGTTAAGGAAGAACTGAGAAAACTCCTTGATGTGGGCTTCATAAGATCAATCGACTACGTAGAATGGATCTCCAACATTGTTCCTGTATCCAAGCCAGATAAAAGTGTCAGGGTTTGCACAGATTTCGGAGATCTTAATAAAGCATGTCATAAGGATGACTTCCCACTTCCAAGCATCGACACTATAGTTGATCTGACAGTTGGCCATGCCATGTATTCATTAATGGATGGTTTTTCTGGTTACAACCAAATCAAGATTACACCCGAAGACCAGGAGAAAACAGCTTTCACGTGTCCATGGGGAACTTACTATTGGAATGTCATGCCTTTCGGTCTGAAGAATGTTGGGGCTACTTAGCAAAGATCCATGACTACAATTTTTCATGACATGATGCATACATTCATGGAAGATTATGTAGACAACATATTGGAAAAATCATACACTAGAGAAGGACATCTTGAAATATTGTCCAAAATATTTGCAAGATTGGAGAAATTCAAAGTTCGCCTCAATCCCAAGAAATGCGTTTTTGGGGTCACATTTGGAAAACTCTTAGGATACATAGTATCCAAAAAAGGAATTGAAGTAGATCTTGCCAAAGTACAGGCAATCATGGAGATGCCTCCCCCAAGGAACATCAGTCAATTGAGATCATTACAGGGATGACTCCAATCTATACGAAGGTTCATTGCACAATTGGCCAACAAAAGTCTACCTTTCACACATCTCCTGCATAAGAATGTTCCTTTTAGATGGGATGACAAATGTGAGATGGATTTTCAACAAATCAAACAGTACCTGATGAACCCACCAGTTCTAGTATTGCCAAATCCAGACAAACCATTGATCATGTACATTGCCGCAACAGAGACATCCTTGGGTGCATTGCTAGCACAAGAATACCATACAAGGAAGGAACGTGCAATCTATTATATTAGCCACACATTAACAGGGCATGAACTCAACTACACTTTCATTGACAAGGTTTGCCTAGCAGTGGTCTTTGCTTCACAAAAGTTTTGACACTACATGTTAACTCATACGATTAATCTTGTTGCAAAGATTGATCCACTCAAGTATCTGTTAAGCAAGGCTACATTGGCAGGGAGGCTAGCAAAATGAATTATGATCTTAAGTGAATTTGACATCCATTATATTGATCGCAAAGCAATCAAAGGACAAGTTATTGTTGATCAACTAGCTGAAGCACCACTACATGCAAAGCATCCCATGCACATTGAATTTCCAGATGCTGATTTCTTCAATGCTGAATCAAAACAACCATGGTCTTTATATTTTGACGGTTCTTTTACCCAACATGGATCAGGGGTAGGCATACTCTTTGTCACCCCTCAAGGTAATACCATTCCTCGGTCATACAGGCTAATGTTTCCATGCACCAACAATATAGTCGAATATGAAGCCTTAATCACTGGACTAAAGATTGCATTGGAATGGAGGATCACTGAACTACAGGTCTATGGTGACTCACAGTTAGTCATTAATCAAATCAATGATGATTATCATACCAAAGATGAAAAACTGTTGCCATATAAAAAAATGGTTGACGACTTCAAGAAGTACTTTGTGGACATCAAATTCACACAAATTCCAAGACTTGATAATAAAGCAGACGATGCCATGGCCACGATCGCATCATTGCTACAACTCCCAGAAACTTAGGCTCGCTATGAATTTCTGGTGGAACAATCATTTGTACCTGCTTATGACACCCCTGAAAGCCAAATCATTTGCCACTTGGTGGGATCCAATTCACCTTGGTATGGAAAAATCTATGCCTACCTAAAAGACGACATCTTACCACCTGATTTATCCCGAACCAAAAGAAAAATTTTATTTGCCAATCCTCTCACTACACCCTTATTGCCGACACCCTTTGTCGCCGTGGGCTTGATGGTACTCTACTTTGATGTCTTGAATGTGATGAATCTGACAAAGCTTTACAAGAAGTTCATGGTGGAATTTGTGGTACTCATTCAAGTGGACTAACCTTATCCAAGAAATTGATTAGAATGGGTTACTACTGGCCTACAATGGAGAGGGAATCCTTCACTTTTGTTAAAACGTGCTCAAAATGTCAGATTCATGGGAATCTCATTCACGCTCCTGCACAAGAACTTCAACCATTTACACCAACCTGGCCATTCTCTCAATGGGGGTTAGATCTAGTTGAAAAATTTCATCCTTCGTCATCAAATGGACACAATTTCATCATCACAGCAACAAAGTATTTTACCAAGTGGATTGAGGTAGTACCTCTCACTAAGGTGACCGGCAAACAAATCTCATCTTTTATACTCAACTATCTCATTTGTCGGTATGGCATTCCCACCTCCATCATCACAGATAATGGATGACCATTCAAGAATCAGGATGTTGATGAACTCTATGAGCGATTTCATATTCAATGCAGATATTCAACACCTTATTATCCACAAGGGAATGGCCAAGCAGAGGCCTCAAATAAAAAAAAATTGAAAATTTTGAAGAAGATTCTGAATGATGCAGGGAAATATTGGCACATTCAACTCAATCCCGCATTATGGGCCTATAGAACTAGCATCAGAACGCCAACAGGAGCCACACCATTTGCTTTGGTCTATGAAGCAGAGGCTATACTTCCTCTACAAGTTGAGATTCCCTCTTTCAGAGTATCGTTGAAAGGTCTCACGACTGATGATGACTACAGAGTTTCCCGACTGCAAGAACTGGAACTCCTCGATGAAAAGAGACAAAGAGCAGCTGACCATTTGAAATCATATCAACAGATGATGTCTCACAGCTATAATCACAAAGTAAAGCCACGTACCTTTCAGGTGGGTGATCTTGTTCTAAAAGAGAACCCACGCAATTAGCAAGATAGAAAAAAGAAAGGAAAGTTTGAACCAAATTGGCTAGGTCCTTATGTGGTTATTGCAGTCTATGGTTTAGGAGCCTACAAGCTATCGACACCAGAAGGGGACCTGTTTGATGCACCCATCAATAGCATGCACCTCAAGAAATATTATGTTTAAGTCGGCTATCATCATCCATAAAGGTCCTGAAAAAATCTAAAAATAGTAGAAAAGGTCCTGGAAAAAATCTAAAAACAATAGAAAAGGACCTAGGAAAAATCTAAAAACAGCAGAAAAAGTCCTAAGAAAATCTAAAAACAGCAGAAAAGGTCTTGAAAAAATCCAAAAATAGCAGAAAAGGTCCTGAAGAAACACAGAAAATAGCAAAAAAAGTCCTGGAAAAATGGTTACCATGGTGAAAACCTAGCAAACAGGCATCTTGGTAACAATCAAAAAACGTCATAGGGTGAAAACCTAGCAACAGGCAGTCTATTGACAAGAAAAATGCAATAAAAACAAATGGTGAAAATCTAGAAAACAGACACTATTTGTAGCTCTCCATCTATTAGTTCATGTTTGACATTCGGCTTCTCAGCCTTCATTTCATGGATCTTTCCATCATCTTAGGGTCACACCAGCATCATGCTATCAACATTTTCCTAGAGTGATAACGTCTTACCATGGCTTGATTATTGTACATATTCATTTCGGCAAGTGGTGTCAATACTGGGGGCAAAAACGTTGACATATTGGGGGCAATCAACTTTCAAGATTTTACCAAAACATCCATACAATGACATCAAACCCAATCACGTGAACAAACAATCAAATCACATGAACAACTATCCAATCATTTATACATATCACAACAGTTTTCAGCAAATACCATATCATGATTCATATCTGGATGATCTAAAATATGAATAATGTTTGGAATAACAGTATCATATCTTGAACTAGGGTTGTTTAATTTTTGATATCATCTCTGGAGCACACTCGATGATGTACTGAACTAGAGTGGCTAGGAAAGAAAATGATTTTTCTTTGTCTGTTGTCTTGAGGTTAACTATCCATCTGTTGCAAATATGTCACAAGACATGATTTCCAAAGCAATATCATTGATGGCAGTTCCACATTTGGATCAGACGGTGGTTAGTTTTTGTCTGTTTATGCAAGAAATGCTCAGGTCATCTTGGTTCAATTATACCTTGATGCTTGTGTTCTCTTGCTTTATCAAAAATCATGAAAGTTGTACTCAGGTCATCATTGGTGCTAATTTACCCTTTGATGCTTGTACATACTTCCAACATTTTAAAGCTCTATGATGATCCAAGAAAGCTACCAAAAGGCTCAATGACTGGTTTGTTTCATTTAGTTGCATTTCATTTTAGATCAATGTACATATATCTACATACTGGATTTGCATCAGAGTTTTTGAAGGGCTAACAAAAACATCAACGGTTGTCATGTATCTTTGGACTATTTGTGGAGGACATTCAGACATTTATTTCCTTATCACCTCTCATTTCGTTATCATTTCATCTTCATTATCATTTCATCTAGGTCCTACCATCTATCATTTTCCATTCATTTGCATCACTTAGGCTCTGTCATCATTTCTTATCATTTTTCATTTATCATTTATCATTTTCATATCAGTTTCCATATTCATTTTTCATTTATCATTTATCATTTTCATATCAGTTTCCATATCCATTTATCATTTATCATTATCATTTTATCATTTCACTATCTTTTACCATTATCATTTTTCATTTCATATCATTTTTCATTATCATTTCATTACCATTTCACTATCTTTTACCATTATCATTTTTCATTTCAGATCATTTTTCATTATCATTTCACTATCTTTTACCATTATCATTTTTCATTTCATATCATTTTTCATTATCATTTCCTTATCATTTCACTATCTTTTACCATTATCATTTTTCATTATCATTTCATATCATTTTCCATTATCATTTCGTATCATTTCATTTATCATTCATCATTTCATTATCATTATCTTTCATTTCATTGCATATCATTTATCATTTCCATTTCATTTCACTTATCATTACCATTTCATATCATTCAAAGTCCTTATCATTTCATTATCAAATCATTTATCATTATCATTTTATCATTTCACTTATCATTTATCATATCATCTCATTATCATTTTATCATTATCATTATCATTCATCATTTCATTATCATTTCATGTCATTATCCTCTATCATATTATTTCATTAATATATCATTACATTGTCATTTCCGCTCCTTATCATTTCATCGCATCATCATTCCATTTCACAACATATCATTTATCATCTTATCATACATCACATTATTATTAATCATTTCATTTCATCTTAGTTGTCACATTATATTCATTATCATCCTATCATTTTCATATCCATTCATATTACAAGTTCATAACGCATATCATAAACATAACATTCATTTTCCATCATATCATCATTATTTACTTGCATTTGCAAATCCAAAAACAAACATTACATGCATACATTTCCATATCATTTTTCACACAACATTTTTTTTAAAACATATCAAAAATCCCATGGCATATTCGCATCATACGTCATCCATCCACATGACATCATTAGTATGCATTATCAATCCTCATCATAAACACCTCATATCAAATCATCCTGCATATCATGTTAGTCATCAAATCATACAAATGCATACCAGAATCCATAATGCATAGAAATAAATGCATCTCACATAAAGCATCCCATAAATGCACATCACATCATCAAAAATCATCGTCGTTGCATATCATCACTCATCAAAAATGATACAAATGTCCAATGTCCAATGAAAATGAAATGTTCAAAGAGAGATACATAGGATATGATCAAAAAATGGCATATACATACTCCAAAAGTAATATACAAAGACTAGCTGGTCGATGCCCCTAATGGAGCTGGTTCGGAAGGAGATGGCCTGCCACTGGTACCTGCGTCTGGATCCTGTCGAGGCCCAATAACTCCCATGCTCTGTGTATGTGTATGTGATCTGCTCCTGGTCCTACTGCGAGACCAGGGAAATGGCTCTCAGCGCTCGGGAGGACACAGCTCCTCATATCTGACACAGTAGTACTCTACCTCCCTCGCCATCTCCATACCCTCTGCAATCGCCTCCCGCAAAGATGCACTCTCTACAGTGCCCATGAGCCTCTGCGTGACACCCTCGGCCTCCACTACCCTTCATCTCAAAGCATCTCTCTCTGCGATCAGTTGGGCTATATGTGGGTCTGGGACAGGCTGCAATACTTGTGCTGGTGCTGGAACCTGAGCCTGTGACTGAGCAAGTTGTGCCTGTAACTGAGCTATCACACTCTGCGCCTGACCTAGTTGTCCCTGAACAGTCTGCACCTGGGCCTACAAAGTGGCTATCTGTGCCTGCTGTGAAGAAGAGGACACCCTGATAACAGTACGTGGTCTGCCACCAGATTTGGGCCGCCGTACAATCTGAGCACTGGCTAGACTGTCAAACCTCACTACTCTCTCGGCCTCCCCTCCATCATCTCCCCCATCATCCCCACCATCTGAGCTGTCATCATCCCTGTCACCCTCCTCCTCATCTCTGTCACCCTCCTCCTCATCTCCACTCTCCTCCTCCTCCTCTCCTCCACCCACCACCTGCTCTCCACCCACCACCTCCCCTATCTCTCCTCCCCTAGCTGTTGTACTACTGCAATAGGCCCTGGCTCATCGGGGCATGTAAACCGTGGAAATCAATGTGTGTGGAAGTACACCAGGTAATCATTTGACATCCCGGCATCTACAACCTTTGGCCTATAGACCCATACCTCAGACTGTAAGCCAGAATACTCTGTATAAGCCACCTGGTAGGAGATACATCGTCCCCATCCCGCATCATCCTTGCGCCGCCCATAATGAGCAACACCTTGTGGCATCCCTTATGTATATCCATACTGTCTCTGCACCCGCAAGGCCAAAAATATCTCAATAATAAATGGGGTCCGACCTATCAGATATCAGGGTATGCAGACAAAAGACATCTCCAAATGATCTGTGACCCACGGCTTGCAATCTGTGTATGGCCTCCATATCACTGAATCCACATCATCTAGCACGCGCCGCCAGTACTCCAACTTTCCCAGCTTGGGCTGGACAAGTGCACCTGAATAAGCATATACATATGGCCTGCCTAGTGGCCTAGCTCTAGCACACTCTAGCCTCATAATCGCAATATGCTCCGAGGCCCAGATCTGAAGTAGCGTCACACCACTGGCCAAACTCGTCGACCCTCGATACACCACCTGATGTAGATCATGATACAAGTGAGCCAAAATGCAGCTCCCCCAAGAGTACCTATGTGGTTGCGTCACCATCCACTCCAGCGTCCTACCCCATCCAACTAAGAATCCCTTCGACCGATGATCCGGTCCAAGGAAGCCTCCAATGAATGCCGCCAACAAAGCAACTAGAGTTGGATATCTACATAAATCTGCCCATGGCATCCAATATCCGGCTATCGCCATATCCCCACAGATCCTCCCCAGTGCCTTTGTCCCTCCTATCTCCTTATGGTCATAAACCACAAGGGCACCTACCACAGGAATCCCTAGAATCCTGTACACATCCTCGGGCGTCACGGTCATCTCACCAGTCGACAAATGAAAGGTGTTATGATTCGAATGCCACCTCTCTGCCAATGCAGTCAGCAGTCCTCTGTTGACTCGAATCCCTCGCGGGATGGTCAACAGGGATCCCAATCCACAGGCACCTATCCACTGTACCTCTGCAGGAGTTAGCTCTCCTATCCGATCCCAACATATCAAAAAATGCTCTCTAATCTGGAGGTTGTCAAACACCTCCTATTGTCATCACAAAGACAACTAATCAGACTCATATCAGTGACCCATATCAGTGACCCATATCAAGTGACCCATATCAATGACCCATATCAAGTGACCCATATCAGTGACCCATATCAAGCGACCCATATCAAGTGACCCATATCAAGTGACCCATATCAGTGACCCATATCAAGTGACCCATATCATGTGAGTGACCCATATCAGTGACCCATATCACACAATCAAAACATCATTCTATTTGTATTTTAAACATAAATGCAAATATGTTGTCATATCAATCATTTACTATTTGTTTTCTATCGCAGAAAGCAAATTTATCAGAAGTCCTATCAGACATTTACTCTTTGTCTTTTATTCAGGGAAGCAAAGTTATCAGTTAATCATCATATTTTCTATCATTTATCCATATCAGCATGATGGTAAAACAATTTCTTTATCTATTGACCAAGGACGCAATATAGACCATCATTTTTTCATTCTGGAATTCTACCAAAATTTCCCATATGCACTACTTTGCACCTCCGATGCGCTAAAATGCAAAAGCGCTAAAACCCTGGATGCGCTAATCTAGGCAGCATATGCGCTATTTCATCACATATAAGTGCTAAAACCCTATATGTGCTAAACTACCCAGTGGATGCGCCACTTCATAACCTCAATGCACTAACCCTCCCCTGTTGCGACCAATTCCTAGATGCGCAACTCTATGCCCTAAATGCGTGACTCTGTGCCTTGTATGCGCTAAAGTTTTTTTGCCAGGTTTCTGAACTAAAAGTGCTAATCTACACTTCGTATGTGCTAGAAAATGGGAAATTTTTCCTACCCCTATATGCGCTAAAGAACACCCTATAAGCGCTACAGAAAATTTCACAAAAGCACTAAAACAGACAGTCGAATGCACTAAAACAGAAATTCAAAACCTAAAACCGCGTAAAAAACGTACAAAAATCGCTAAAAATCATGAAATTTCGACGCACAAAGGGTTTAATCGACTCATCGGTGGTCCATATGCGGCTGGTCTCTGGAATCGGCACGCCCGCTCGAATCTATGAGTGTGCAATGGGATCGACATCTTGCTAAGTCACTGTCAGAGCATCCAAATCACTATCGCAAAAGAGTGAAAATGACTTTCACTTTTCCCCTTTTTACCTTATATGGGTCATTTAAAGTGGGTTTTTGAGGGCATTTTCTTTTCCATCACTTTATTTCACCAGGGGCATCTTTTTCCACCCATTTTTCGGGAGCTAAATCACCGAACCACTAGCAAAAGGTTATTTTCATCATATTTTTGAACTTCATATCATCCTTCGTGATTTACCTCCCAAGGGGGCATCATCAGCGTCAACATCAAAATCATATCAGGGGCAAAATAATTTTATTTTTCTTTGAAGCAATATGTTTCACACATCACTTCAAAGAGGGGCAAAATGTATACGTCTAAAAATGGTCACGGTTAATCAAGCTTGTCAATTAATTAAATATAAATTATTTAATTAATCTTCTAAACTCACCTACATATAAATAAATTTAATCATTTATTTATATTGTTCACTTTTATAATTCCTCTACTTTAATTAAATAAAAAACTTTATTTAATTATCACCGTCTCCCATATTCCTCTTAATTAATTAAATAGATTTTATAATCTATCTATATTAATTATCATAAGTTTGAATTTTTAATTCAAATGATATTCTTTCTAATTCTTCATTTAATTAAATATTCTAAATATTTAATTACCCACTTTCTAATTCTTCATTTAATTAAATATTCTAAATATTTAATTACCCACTTTCTAATTCTTCACTTCACAGTTAATTAAATTTTCTAAAATATTTAATTAGCAA
The DNA here is from genome assembly GCA_007258455.2 of Sequoia sempervirens. NCBI lineage: Eukaryota > Viridiplantae > Streptophyta > Pinopsida > Cupressales > Cupressaceae > Sequoia > Sequoia sempervirens. The sequence goes on along the minus strand of VDFB02000003.1, from coordinate 123,770,107 downwards.
CTTTCCTTTCTTTTCAATTAATTAAATATTCTCAAAATATTTAATTAGCAACTTTCCTTTCTTTTCAGTTAATTAAATATTCTCAAAATATTTAATTAGCAACTTTCCTTTCTTTTCAGATAATTAAATATTCTAAAATATTTAATTAGAAACTTTCTTCACTTCATATTTAATTAAGTATTTTATATATTTAATTAAATGCTTTTCTATCATCTTCTCACACATAATTAGATATTAAATATTTAATTATGGAAACTTCTAAATTCACCGTCACATGTAATTAAATAAATTTATTTATTTAATTATAACACTTATCTCTTGCTCACTTCTCAAATGGCAATTTTCCTTTGAATCTGAAAGAGAAAATCTATAGAGAAGGAAACATTCCATTTCTCTCGACTTTTCAAATCTCTCACCGTTCATCTTGACAATGTAACGCCCCGACGTGTGAACCCCAAAGGAAAAATAAACAATAATCGCAGCAAAAAAAAATTTATTTTTATTTTTAAAAGTAAACATAACATTCATGTAATACGCATTAAGTCATGACATGAATTTCATTTAAGCAGATTCACTAACACATACATCCCTTGGGGTACACGAGGAGTCATTACGAGACTTGGATCCACACAACAACAATAAAGAATAAAAGCCAAAGATATAATCCATAACAAAATAAACATTAACAAATGTAACACATACATGAAGATTCATTGATAAGAAACCATTTGAGTAAGTACAACATATACATAATTAACTTAACACATTGAATAACAATTGCCACGGCCAAAATCCACACCGAATTAACATTACATTACAGTACAATGTTCTAGAGATACAATGATACAAAAGTGTTTCCAAACATAAATGGAAACCATACACAAGATAACATGATACAAATAAACAGATGAATACAAAGAATCATAACTGGCTCCAAGACGGATACAACTCTGAAGTCGCTGCAACAGCACCAATCCGCACCTCTCGATCCTTGACTGGGGACCCAATGGGGTGCTTAGCACGTTCCACCCGACCATGTGAGTCTGAAGACCCACCCCCCGTGCTAGGAGCTAACAAGAAAGAGACCGCAACCAAGAACATCCAAATAGGGAACCACAAGACTCAACGCATACAAAAGTATCATAAAACTCAAGAATTACAAAGACATAATCAACAACATCCAAGAGTCATTAAAATAACTTAAAATCATAAATCTCATCACATAAATCAAAGCAATGACCAGTAACAAGTAACCAAAGGATGATCATGAAACACTTCCAAATCAACTGAATTAATAAACATAATACAATTCCAAATTGCAATTAAACAATACAATAACATCATATCAAAGAGTACAAGTCATACAAGAGATCATACAAGACCACAAAGTACATCACAATAATCACAAATCATATAAATCCATAAATCAACAATCTAAACCAACTCCCACAACCTACTTCCAAAGGAACACAATAAAGTAAAACACATGGGCAACTAGGGGAGAGTGTCATCGCATAGTCCTACATGGGCTATCATGTGCTCTTCCTCCCAATTGGAGGCGTTGGTCCCATCTATGGCTATCCTGTGCCCTTCCTCCCAACTGGAGGCGCCGGTCCATAGGGTGACTCATGCGGAGCCGTAGACCTCTCGTGGAGATGAGGTCACGACCTTGCCAACCACGGCCTTCTCAGCCTTCCATTAGTCTGTGGAAGCACTAATGAAGACGAGGCATCCATTTTAAAATCTTGTAATGATATTACTACCCAACCCTCCTAAGTTAATTATTAGGTTTTCACTTGATTACTAACTCACTCGTGGGTTATCCTGAGCCCTTCCCCTTAAGAGGGGCGCCAGCCCCCACGAGGAGCCACTCTCCCTAGAGACCCAGCAACATAAAAAAAAACAAGAAACCAAGGGTTGTACAACATAACAAGAATATTAGATCACAACTGAGAAGCGTACGAGGCATTACCCATCTCGCTATAAATACATAATCAAAGTCTCAACAATTCTCGTACAACCCTTTTAAAATCATGAAACCAAAACACTTGCCACATCAAGGGCACATAAAGAGAGAGAGCATCAATTATCAATCATCTCAAGCCTCTGGAAGCCAAAAGAATGAAAACCCACAAACGAGGGTAAAGTGATGCATCAAGAGTTTTTCTCCAATAATTCCAACACAAGGATAAAAATTTCCTCAAATAAGAGAGTAACTCAAAAAAGCCATAAAAAGGGAAAATTCATCAAGACCCATCCACAAATCAATAATGGTATCACCTCAATTAGGAAAACGCAAAAGAAAATCAACCTTTAATTCAACGAAATCACTTAATAAAACCAAAAGCCACCAACTAGGCATTCCATGGGAGACCTCAATTTCCTCCTCACAAGATACCCGTGCAGTTGGTATACAAAAGACCTTGGACAAAATCAACAAACATGACAACAAGATTTCCCTCGCCTCTGGAAGCCCAAAAAAAAATCAAATACTCAAGGACTCATCAACAAGGGTAGACAAAGCAGTAAGAGTTTCCAATCAACTAACAACACAAATTTAAGAAATAGAAATCCTTTCAAAACCCGGAAGTAGCTCAAGAGAAATTCACACCGAGACAACACCATCAAAATTATCCTATACTCACCAACACTTCCAAGGCACCAAATTAAAGAACACCTCAAATACTCAACCACTCACAACTCCACCAAACACTCGCATAAAAACAACAACCAAAAATTCAAACAAGAACAATATTTAATAACCAATCAATTAACAACCAGAACTAAATAACTTTACAACTTACCCATCTAAATTACTCAATTAACTAAAACAACTTATGATAACCATCACAAGTATTCTAAAAGACTTATCCATAAAGAGAACTTACAAATCAACCATTAAATGAATATAAAGGAAGTTAATTTTCAAAAGATTACAATCCCATTTCACCAATAAACTATCCAATTCAAGAATACCCTAATCAATCACTAATCATGCCTATACATTTAATTTTCCCCTTTTCCTTTATCAACATAATTGAAAACTACTTAATAGCTGGGTAGTTAACTCATTATCATTTCATAACTACTTATGTTCAAAACATTATCTCCATTTTCCTTTCATTATACTAACTTAACACTCACTTCCAATGTGAAACCCATTTAAGACTAATTTTATACTTTAAAATGACAATAATGACAATACTTACATATATAGAACTTACCACCTTAAAATCTTAAATCTATCTAAATAATTCACACACATAAATACCTTTTAAAACCATTACACATTTATATATTTAAATTCTTTTTGAGGAGGGAAAGTAGAAAGAGAATAGATCTTTTCTATGAATCCAACAAGTCTACCAGACTACAACTTCACAAAATAAGAATAGAAAGATAACTTATTCAATTCTATATTAAATTCTATTTCCACCATATACACATTTAAAATAAAACGATCAATGCTGGTACATATATATTCACAGATTGCCCTTATATTATCCTATCAAAGTTCACAATTTAACAAATTAATAGAAGTTCCTTTTTATTTCCATATCTTCACTATAATAAAATTTTATTTTGATCATATTAGAAAAATAACCAAACTGATTAATTAATTAATAAAATTACCAGTTAAATTAATGATATCTAATTAAATAAATTAATACATATATATAAATATAAATATATATATATATATATATATATATATATATATATATATTTATATAACATTATATATATATATACGTGCCTTAAAAATTATATGAAATTTTTGTTTTAAGCTAACAATTAAAATATGATTTTAAATGGAGATTAATTTCCATACAATGCATGGACGAACGCCCGGCCGCGGACAGTCTGCGGACTATCACAACAGTCTATAGGACTGCCATGGACAGTCTACGGACTATCACAGTAGTCCGACAGACTGCCGTGGTAGCCCGTAGGCTATCGCACCAACACTTCGGCCGGTTGGGTGGTGGGTACGGCCGAGGCCGAACCATCACCTAGTCAGCATTTTTAAATAAATTCAAACAATTTAATCCGGCGAAGTTTGAACTTTAAATTTTTTTTTTTTTATTCTATATCTGCATTTATATATATATATATGTGTGTGTGTGTGTGTGTGTGTACATATATATACATATATATATATCTGATATATATATATATATATATTGTATACAAAAATAATTCGAATATAGAGAAATAGCACTCAATTATACAAGTTACTGTTTCAACATAAATTTATATACAGAATAAATTTTGTAAAATTTATCTACAAGTGAGGATTTACACAACCCCAAATTCCCAGTGAGAGATTATATTTTCTAGACCAAGTTACAGTACTACTGGTTATTTCTAGAATTCCAAACATAGTTTCATTTTAATAATCAACAGTAAAACCCAACAAATAATTTCATTTAAATAAACAATAGTCCCAAGCTCCCAGAAATTTCAATCTAATAATTGACAGTCCAGAACCCAACTAAATTCCATTTTAACAAACAGCAATCTCGATCCCCAGTTAAATTTCCGTTGATTAAACAACAACCCAATAGATTTTCTTTCCTCAAACTTTTGAATTCCAACCCAGATGAAAATTTCATACACCGCAAAACAATTCCTATCAATTGCTATTTTATTTGATGCTTCAGCAAATAAATAAGAAAAGAACCTGGCATCCTGCGTTTGAAGAAGATCTGTAGAAGCTCTATCCCTCTTGCCGTTCCAATCCTCCGCCAACAATTGTTTCCCAGCAGTAGCTCCAAGATCCTCCCTCAACTCAAATCTTACTCCTCAATGAATTCTCAGAATAATAAAAGAATGCAATACTATAACAGAAAATTGACTGCCAAATTTCTCCAAAATCTGTTGGAAAGAGCATCCGCCCCTTACCAACAAAAATCCCCTAAATAAAATCACACACAAAAGTCTCTTCCATTCCTCTTCCTGAGAATACCAAAAGTCACATCTCAAGAAATAACTCAAAATAATTATTAATCCTCTAATTCCTTTTGTTGCCTTTTTTATGCATATGATTAAAATTAAATAAATTTAAATCCTCAAAATTGAACTTTTATTTGAATATATATTCATTATCACCACAATACATAATTAATTACTTCCACATTAAAATAATTAAAATCAACCATTTGCAAAATTTTCTTCAAAACACATTTAATATTTTCGCAAACTACTACAACACTTATTTATTTATTTTTTTATATTCTCCAGTTCTCTTCGACTTCCAAATGCTCTAAAGGTGAAGTTTCATTTCTGGCTTTAAAACACTTCAGCTTCCTATCTCCTTATCCATTTAAATTTCTTATTATAATAATTATCTTTTCAAGACTATTTTGTTCATAATTATTATTAACTTCAACAATTTAAATCAATTTATCTAATAATATCACTTTTACTTTTAACGAATTAGTTTAATTTGATCATTTGTTCTAAATCATTTGATTTGATTTAATTGATTATTATTTTAATTTCTAATCGTATTTAAATAACTTTGCAAATCACTTATGATTTAATTGATTATTTAAACATGATTACTAATATATTATATTTTTCACACAATCAAAATAACACAACATCAATGAAGCACACACAAAAACTCACACACAAGTCCAGAACAACCGACACAGAGGGGCATTACATCCTCCCCCCCTTAGACATCGACTTACTCCAGGAAGTCGAGCTCAATCATAAACATGGTAACACAACAATATTAATGATCATAAGCACATCAACATCTAAAACATCAATTAAACGTTATCAAGTAAGCCATGAAAATTAAACAAACCAAAAATAAAGAAATGATACCAAAACAAAAGTGGTGACGGGGTTGCAACCAGACCAATTTGACAAACACAAGGACAGATGACGAACTAGGTTGGGGAAACTTTCTTGTCAGTTCTTCTTTTTCCACGTCAATCCCATTGAGTGTTTATGATGCTCGCCCTGTCCTGACAATGCAGGTGGAATCGAGACTTAGTTCCTGCAATCCTGCATGCAAACAAACGTTGTGCACAATACATATATATCACAAATACATCGTGAGAGGAACTCCCAGCATAGTAGGGCACTCACGAGCGAGTGATACCACACTATCCCTCCCACTAAACAACACATAATAGTCAAAACAATTCTAGTAACTCATAAACAATTTGCTTCTTATTAGTTAGGAAATATTCGTATAAGGGTACTAACCATAAATCTAATTCCTATACTGTATCAAAATTAATTACTACTTGACATTATAAGTATCTATACCTGCATATTACAATTACATTACCTTCGCCACTATGCTTTCTGAAGCCCACTTCCTGTAAATCAAAAGCTAACATAGAGCATTGCACATTAGTACCAATAATTCAAGTTGCATCTTAGCCTCAGGATACTATATTCTGCTAAAAATCATAGAATAATTATCCACAAAACCTTACATTTTCGTTAGAACTCATAATTTTCACTCAAAGAACTCCACTTTAACCATTATTCTACACCAAAACTCACATCAATTTCAAAAAAAAAGGTAAAATCTTACACCTTCACAAATTCAAGAAAACATAATTCATCACTCGAGGACAACAAAATCGCAGATTCCACGCACACTTGACATATTCACACACATAGAACACATCACCAAAAACACATCACACTAAAACTCAAGGGTCCATAGAGCATCCCCGACAGGAATGATATCAGTGCATTGCGCACTACACCGAGGGTCCTCTCCTTTCCCATCAGTTTCCTGCACCATCGACCCGACACCATCTAACAGAAGAAATTCAAGTTCACAACAATGACAAAAGCAAAGTGAAACTCAAGACTCACGGGTCTAAGCGCAAGGTTACATAGTGAGCACACATAGTGCCCAGTGTATGAACCTAGGCTCTGATACCATGTTGTAACGCCCCGCCATGTGAACCCCAAAGGAAAAATAAACAATAATCGCAGCAATTTTTTATTTTTATTTTTTTTAAAAGTAAACATAACATACATGTAATACACATTAAGTCATGACATGAATTTCATTTAAGCAGATTCACTAACACATACATCCCTTGGGGTACACGAGGAGTCATTACGAGACTTGGATCCACACAACAACAATAAAGAATAAAAGCCAAAGATATAATCCATAACAAAATAAACATTAACAAATGTAACACATACATGAAGATTCATTGATAAGAAACCATTTGAGTAAGTACAACATATACATAATTAACTTAACACATTGAATAACAATTGCCATGGCCAAAATCCACACCGAATTAACATTACATTACAGTACAATGTTCTAGAGATAAAATGATACAAAAGTGTTTCCAAACATAAATGGAAACCATACACAAGATAACATGATACAAATAAACAGATGAATACAAAGAATCATAACTGGCTCCAAGACGGATACAACTCTGAAGTCGCTGCAACAGCACCAATCTGCACCTCTCGATCCTTGACTGGGGACCCAATGGGGTGCTTAGCACGTTCCACCCGACCATGTGAGTCTGAAGACCCACCCCCCGTGCTAGGAGCTAACAAGAAAGAGACCGCAACCAAGAACATCCAAATAGGGAACCACAAGACTCAACGCCATACAAAAGTATCATAAAACTCAAGAATTACAAAGACATAATCAACAACATCCAAGAGTCATTAAAATAACTTAAAATCATAAATCTCATCACATAAATCAAAGCAATGACCAGTAACAAGTAACCAAAGGATGATCATGAAACACTTCCAAATCAATTAATAAACATAATACAATTCCAAATTGCAATTAAACAATACAATAACATCATATCACAGTACCATAAGAGTACAAGGTCATAAGTCAAATATCAATGAGATCATACAAGACCACAAAGTACACCAAAGATGTATCAAGGCAATAATCACAAATCAATATAAATCCATAAATCAACAATCTAAACCAACTCCCACAACCTACTTCCAGAGGAACACAATAAAGTAAAACACATGGGCAACTAGGGGAGAGTGTCATCGCATAGTCCTACATGGGCTATCCTGTGCTCTTCCTCCCAATTGGAGGCGCCGGTCCCATCTATGGCTATCATGTGCCCTTCCTCCCAACTGGAGGCGTCGGTCCATAGGGTGACTCATGCGGAGCCGTAGACCTCTCGTGGAGACGAGGTCACGACCTTGCCAACCACGGCCTTCTCAGCCTTCCATTAGTCTGCGGAAGCACTAATGAAGACGAGGCATCCATTTTAAAATATTGTAATGATATTACTACCAATTAATACATATATATAAATGGCAACTTTCCTTTGAATCTGAAAGAGAAAATCTATAGAGAAGGAAACATTCCACTTCTCTCGACTTTTCAAATCTCTCACCGTTCATCTTGACAAGCTTGATCTCAACCGTTGATCAACTCGGCCAATCAAAACTCTTTAAAAACTCTATAAATACCTGTGTGATTCCAAGCATTGGTTACACAGACATAGACGCATACACGCAATTACGCTTGCACACTTCATCTTTTGCATTTCAGCAATATTCATATCTTAGCAATAGCATAGTTTTTCATTTTGTGTAAGATGCATTCTTGGTTTTAATCTCATTCTCTAGTAGTCCATTTCGTTGAGCTTAGCATATCAAATCTGAGAGCAATTTCAATCGAACGAAACGCTAGAGATAGAGAGAAATAAGATGACTTTGAAGGGGTTGCGATAAGAGTTTGCTCATACTTTCTTTTAGCTTCTTTGATACAATGTTTTATTAAATGTGTTTTGAATTCATTATAATAGATCAAATTTTCATACACATAGAAGGATAGCTTGAAAAATAAAACCTAACACTAACTGATGATTAACTGTTATTTCTGAAAATTCAGATTTACCACTCACAACAATTCCTCTATTACAATAGCTCTCACAATCTCATTGGTACATGGTTTCATCAGTAATTTGTATGAATATTCGAAGGCATTGAATACATCACACAACCTAAAAACACAAAATTCTGTGCAAAACTCATAAAAGTAAGACATATAAGGCTTCAAACTTGAAAACACAAAGACATCAAATTGTTGTTACAAGGTTGACACAAGAAATGAGAAGAACTCTACTGCTTTATTGAAACTAAAAGAGTGTATCTGTCTGAACTGAGTACAATTGAGTTTACAAGCTCAAAATGCTAAGAGCCAGAAACTAAAATCAGAACTAAGAAGAAGAAGAAGAAAAACTAAATTTCTTCAAAATATAACTCTCGAGAAACCCTAATCCGAGCTCACAAAGAAGCTCAAGGAAAAAAGCTTCAAACTGTCTCAAAAGTCTGCATAAATGCAAAAAAAATATACTGTTTCCAAGCTCATACTGAAAAGCTCCTAAAAACATACTAAATCTGCTTTTAAAGCAAATAAAACACCTTATCTCTCCAGCAGGAATCTCAAATCCGATCCAAGGCAGAAAGTAAAACAATCTGCTAAAAATAGCAAAAAGATAAAAATAGTTTGCTTTATCTTTGCTTTACATAGTTGCAAATTTCACAATTTGACTAATTTTGCAATTAAAGATTTAGAGAAATATTTTGCAAAAAACAACTACCTTATTTCTCCAATACAATAATTGATTTTTCTTTAAAAAATCATAAAAGATACAAAGCACAACTCTACTCATCAATATCCTTAATTTATTTCTTTAAAATCAATTTGAAAACAAAAAATCCCTAAGTTTCATTTACAATTTAAACAATTACTCTCAAAATCAATTGAAACTCAAGATATCCATCAATCTCTAATTTCACTAAGGCATGAGTATGACACAAATACCCCAAGGCAGGAAATAAAATATACCCTACCTAAGCCTAGACCCATAAAATGCTCGATCAATCATGCCTAAAGGCTTACGTAAGTATTAACACATGAAGATTAAGAGACAACACAACCTAGGGCATTGATTTAAGTTTGATTAAAATGCAAAAACTCCTAAATTCGAATCTCTCCACTATTGTATTGTCAAATGTGAATATTCAGGACAATCATAATGTTTGACCTAAATTCGAATTAGGGCAAGAGACAAAACAAGTCAAACCCTAAAATCATTTCATTTGCAATCATCACTTCTAAAGACTTTGGGCTCTGCCTGAAAGGATGGCGCCGCAATGAGTAAGCTCAGTTTGTAGCTCGCAAATGCTTGAAAATATGCACTTTGGTCTTCAAATGGTCGAATTCTACTCTGCAATTCATGGTGAGTTGACTTGTTAACGGCATAGTGATTTTCCTCTTCTTTTGAAAGGCAAGAAATGGCCATTAAGGCCATGGCCTGTACATGCTTTACTACAGATTTCTCTTTACATTCTTATGACTTTATTCTTCTTGGCCGCCTTGTATGAGCTCAAACTCTTGTCTAGAAGCTCTATGTGAACTCTTGTCCGCGGACTACACTCCTCCACTGCACACATGGTGAGCTATTGTTCATAGTATCTTTTATGGCTTTATTTCCTAAGCCATTTTTGGTCTTGTAGCCGCAGATGGAACACAGTTTCTGATGTATTTTACTTCCTATGATTGTTTTGTTATCTGGGTCTTCTTGTATCCACTGGCCACCATATATGAGCTCGCATTGGGTGTTTTGTTTGGGGTTTTGAAAACTCTACTAGCTCTGGCCGCGGCTTCTTGGCTTCAAAAGTGTGCATGGTAAGCCTTGCTCTTCTATATTTCCTTGTCTTTCATTCGAAAGCTAAAAACTATTCTCCAAGCCGCGCCATGAATGTATTTGTCAAGAGCTTCTTCTTTTTTAAATGAAATTCCTCCATTGATGGGCTCGACCCATCATGTACTTATGCATCTCTATAACACATACCCATGTGGGTAAGCTGTATTTTGAGGAAATTTGTGTTATTGAACACGACTCACCATGATTTTCACTTTCCTTTAAATTTTGTGGTTTTATATGAAAACCCTCACATGGGTTTGTCAAAAAAAGAAAACATCTTGTCCCAAATTCGAAACCCTAATGTGGGTATTCATAATTTGAATAGGAATTTGTATATTTAGCTATTATGCAAAAAACTAGGCTCGACCCATCATGGCTTCTTCTAGAATTTGAATTCTTCAATTTTTATCATATGGGTATCGACTGTTTTGAAGAAAAACTGGTTATTTTGTGATTCTTTTATGGAACTCGCTTGACCCACTATGACTGTTGCTTTTCTTTTGAAATCTTTGTGGTTTCATGATTATTTGTGATCCAAGGGCTCCCTCCATGCCACACCATGTACATACTTACTATGAGCTTTGAGAGCACTTAGAGTCTAACCCATGATGATTTACTCCTACTATATTTCTTGAGACAAAATTTTGATGTGGGCTTTCACTGTTCTAAAGAAATTTGAGTATAACAAAGCCCTACATGAGTTTCTGAAACTTTGAAAGGAAAAAAAAACCATTCTTGTATATTTCTTGTTAAAATCCCAACATAGGTAAACTAAAAACAATGAGACATCTGCACTTTAAATTTCTGCACTTTCCTATCTTCATTAAAAATGGGTGAACGATACTTGGAAAAAATCATTTCTGGGATAAAGCTTATATGGGTATATTTATTTCCCTGTCATCATGGCACCGTGTGTTTTTTGTAAATATTCCACACTGTAGAAGATATTTTCCTTGTTCTAATCTTGATGCCATTAAGGAAACCACTAACCTAGCTTTGAGACTCATGTTTTGTATATGACACTCCCACATGACTTGAAAAAGGAAATTTATAGCTTTAAATAACGAAACAACAGAATTCTTCAAATCCTTGTTGTATTTCCCCTAGGACAGCAAGCTAATCCTTCAGAAAATGCAAAACATGTGAAACTTCATGGATATTGTAGTCTTCAAAACTTAGTGCATGGGAAACATTTCTTCATCCAGCACACAGAAATTAGTTTATTGAAAACTGTTGAATGCTTGTCCATTTCTATTATGCTTAACTATCCTATTTTCCCCTTCACATCTCTCGTGACTCCTTTTTTCACTTATGTTACTTCAGTCAGAGGCCAAAAGATGAATTCCTTTACTTTCCATGCTTTGATTTAGATGATATCATTGTTTCTCTCTTTGGCACTCTTCATGCATTTTTATGCTCCATTTAATAAAACTATTTTGTGCACTTGCTCTCCTCTAAAATGAAAATATGGAACCATTATCTTCGTTGAGGCATTATTTATGCCTGTTCACTATCCTTGATTGAGAGAAAGAACACTGTTGAACCTTGCATAATATCATAAATATGATGAACAAATAACACAGTGGCAAAAGAACATAAACCATACAACAATGTTTGAGATGAATGTACTCAATTAAATTGATTGATCGGATTAAATCCACTGTTCACCTGTAACTTTCAGAAAGGATTCACATGATTGTTATGAATGCACATTTGGTTTAATGGCTTGCTAGATTAACTCTTCTTTACTCTTTCAGTTGCATTTCCTTTCTTTTGAATATGATGATCGCAATCCCTTCTCAGCCCACTTGTAATGAATAAGGGGCAGCATGTCAAGATCTACCCTTGTGGGAGCCCATTTTTCTCCACATGCTTGGTCTTCAAATGATAATCAGCTTCGTGATTTTTCCTATACCTTCACAAAGAAGCAAATGATGTTAGCATAAAAAACAATATATCATGATATTGATGTCTCTTTTTCAGCCTATGTTTCTGCACTTCACTTGATTGTTTCAATGCATGATCAGTAGCATACTACATTATCGTTGATGGTTCATGTAGGTATATTCATAGTCAGAGCCTCTGACATCCCTCTATTCCTTCCTACAGGTCAACGAAGCTCGAAGAAGACAAATGGTGCACCACTTCTGCGTTGGCCATCGATCAACAGGCAATGATGATTATGTTTATGCTTATGTGATTCTCTTGTATGCATCTTCCATAGTGTAGTGTGCTATTTATGATGCACTGTGACAGTCCCATCCATGGCTTGTGTGGATATTTGATTTCAATCTTATGCTTTTCATTTTGAAAAGAAAAATGCATCTAAATGCAAATTTATACTATCATTTGAATTCTTGCAATCAAATGAAATTTTGTAAATATGAATTACTTCATGAAATAAATGAAAGCATTTGAAATGCTTTGTTGTTTATATGCTCAATCCTTTACCTCATTTGATTTTGAAACATTGAATAGCAACTTCTAAAATTTTGTTTCCTCATTTCAATGCACAACTGTCACTTGATAAATAATGAACAAAGTGCAAACAACACTTAAGCAGAAATAACTGTAACTTCGCTTTAAGATATAACAGTATTTAATCCAGCTCCACCAATTGAGTTGTAGTGAAAAATTGGTAACAATTAGTATGTTTCAAGTTTGAATGCATCGAAGTTCATTTCCATATAAATAAAGTATAGGAAACAATGGTCTTAGATTATATTCTTCACCGTGTTGGATATACTATGGTTGGTGTTACATGGCCTCTTGCAGTTTCTTGTTAGTTTCTTAAGCCTATCCAGCAAACCTTTAGTGTGCACCCTTGTTATTATCCTCCTCTTTAAGGAGAGTCTCTACAGGCCTCTTTCTTAGTTGTGTGCTCCTGTAGCTTTGTCACCTGTGCAGCATGTTCTCCGTTGGTGTATGCATTGGAAATTAGCAGATGCATGGTTCTCACTTTGGTTGATAATGGGTTAGAAATATGTAGATATACTATGCACCTAGGTTAATAAAGATAGGCACTTGATGTTGTGTTATGATGTCAATTTGATAATTGTATTATATGTTGCATTGGATAATGTCTATTTCCTTTGATAATTTGATTATATGATGCTTTCGATAATATATATATATATATATATATGTAGATATATATAGACTTCTATATTATTTAATCTGTATCCTATATGATGAAACAGAATCATACTTTGGTAATATGAAATATGTGTAATCAGATATATATATTTTTATATATATACATATATATGTGTGTGTATGTGTATATTATACATACATATACAAATATATATATGTATATTTATAAAAATATATATATCTGATTACACATATTTCATATTACCAAAGTATGATTATGTTTCATCATATAGGATACGGATTAAATAATATAGAAGTCTATATATATATATATATATTATCGAAAGCATCATATAATCAAATTATCAAAGGCAATAGACATTATCCAATGCAACATATATATATACGTACTTATTCATATTATAAGATTTATATGTAAGTATTTATATGTTTGTGTATATAAGTGTGATGAGATCAATGAGAAATTATTGTTGCTTTAATTACTAAATAATGATGTAAGTGATATAAATGAAGCTAAGAAATATTTAGATATGAGGTTTGATTGGAATAAATAGAAGGTTAGTTTACATGGAGTAATGGATTGTTCTTGTTTGAAGATGAAAGCTTAGGAAAATGTAATGGCTGCATTGTAAACTTATCTTGCATAATTTGATTATGTCCTTGAATTGAGTCTTTGTATGAATAAAGTTTGTGAATAATGGAAATGGGATAAATGAGAGTTATTGTACATTGACTAAGTCTTTGTGTGAAGAGGATTTTGGAAGTCTTCCAGAGGAGAGAGGGAAATTTCTACTTGATGGTTTCTATGTTTATTCATTGGAGATGATTGCTTATGTATTGAATAAGTATATGAGGGTCGTTAGCCTTGCACAAAATTTTTACCACTTTGTTTGAGATTTGTGTGCGTGATGGTTTATTCCTCTCCCTTTGTGTATGTTCATGAGGTTATGTGATTGGTGCAATTTGGCTTACTCTTTTGATTTCATTGGGTCTCTTAGCTACTAGTAGGGGGAGTGGCTCTCAATGGGGGTCGGCACACAAAGGGGCATCAAGGTAACCCATGTGGGAGTTTCTTAACTCATTGATAACATAAAATGAATTAGGGGGTTGGGTAGTTTAAACATTAATCAAGATAAGTGATTGCCTCACCCATGCCTATAGAGCTCGTTTAGGCTAAGGATGGGTTGAGAAGGCTTGGTTGGCAAGACCAACTTCCTTGTCCTCACAAAAGGAATATTGGTTCCACATGTGTCACCCTATGGAGTTGGCACCTAGTGAGAGGTTGTCAGAGTAACCCATGTCAGGACCATGCAATGACACTCCTCCCTCTACATACTAGTATTCTCTTGTTTTTTCTCTCCCCTTGGTATGAGATTTCCTCTAGAAGCATTGTATGGTCTTATGTATAGTTAAATGGTTTTTGTGTCAGTTGTATTGGTTATCCTTGATTTGTCAATTTCTAGTCGCCTTGTTATTGTGGGACCAGGTGCTATCTCCTAGTATGGGGGGTGGACCTTCAGGGTCCACATGGTCAAGAGGAATGTGCCATGTACTCCATTGGGTTCCCTCACTTTGTTTTTGTTCATGGTGGCTACTCTTGGATTTGAAGACTTCTGCACTTGTTCCAGTTCATGTGGATTACATTTCATGTACTTGTATTGTACCATAAATCTATTGTACCATGTATTATACTTTTTATGTATTCTCCTCAAATGTATACGAGGAGACATTGTTGTTCAGATGTATTGATGTAATGATGTAAATTAAGATTGAAATCTCTTATGTAATGGACAATGTAAAATATTCTATTGTATATGTTAGTTAAATGTATTGATTCAAAATGATCTCTATTGAATACATGTTATGGTTATTTCATATTGATTGTTCAATAAATTTAATGATTAATGTAATGATTTATAGTTCTTGTTAGTTTAGTTAATGGGAATAGAGTAGCATAGCCATGGACCTTAGAGGAATTAGGCTAGAATTTAAGTTAATGTTTCATTTGCAATCGTGTGAACATTGCATTTTTTTTTAAATGTTCATTTTTAGGTGTTTAGTGTGTTCTCCTCTAGGGTTGTGTGGCGGGAGCATTACAAGCCACTTCTTCAGTAATCTCCTTTGAGGGATTTCTTGCCTTAGCCACTAGCTGCCTCTTTTCCTTACTATTGACTTGGCTTCTTGTTCGTCTTCTAATGATAAATTGTGGTTTCTCCCCTTCCTCCTCTGAAGGAAGCTTTATTGTATCATCCTTGGTTGTTTATGTTTCCTCCTCTAATTGGGATTCAAGATCTCCATCAAATCATATGTAAACTTGGTGCCATCTGCCTCCAATTCTAAGATCTTATGCTTAACCCAAAGTTTGGAATACCTGAGAATAGGAGCATTCATCACATCAAGGTCCACAACCTCCTCCTTAGACTAATTAACAGGGGGAAGTGGTTGTTCCTTGTACTGCTCATAGTCATGATGTTGCAATAACTCCCCATCATCATATACTTGGTCTGGAACTTGGGAAATTTTGTGTAGCCTGATCATTTTCAAAGACAACCTTGAGCACCTTCTTCTGATTACTTCAAATTCATCCATGTGGTTGGCCCAGTAGTCCTCTATGTGTATCTTATGCATGTATTATCTATTTGCTTACCTTTGGGCAACACCATAAGGGTCAAAGTTATCCCTGTTTGTGTGTGAATAAAAATTGTAATGCACCATTTCCTTCTCAGCATATTGAGCACTCTGAATTGAGGGACAAGCCTCCAAGACTTCAATTCTCAAGGGGAATTCAGATCCAAGTGTTGGTTTATGCATATCCTTTATCATTGCATCGAAGGCCACCATTTTCCTTTCCAATTCCAGCAAAATGAGTTTGTTTGTTGGATATCTTGGTAGCCTCAGGGGTACTGCTGGTGATTCCTGTATCCTGATATAGGAAAACTTCTGAAATTAGATGAACCACTGGCCATATTTCCTTATTAACTCCATGGCCTCAACTAATATTCTTACATGCAATTCATCTTGTAACAACCTTGTAATATACATAAAGAAAGAATCATTTACCCTCCTGTAATTGTTTGTGTTAAATTGAAGCTGAGAGAAAACACCACAAATTATGTCCTAACCGAGGACACATCTACAGCTCAATCCTTTGTATTTGTTCTTCCTAGCAAGCATATACACCAAATAAGATGTAATGGTGAACTTCTTGGTGTCTTGCACACTTCTTAGTTGCTCATAAAAATTATCACTTATTATGCCTTCCCAATGGTAATGTATCCCTTATACAATATGAGAAATGATGAAGAACATACAATTTCTAAATATAAAGGCATCCTCTAGCCCCATTACTCTGCCTAGTAGAGTTATCATATCATTATACTCCGTTGTGAAATCATCCTTGTATAGCTATTTGGGAAATTTTGAGTAGTGTGATTTGGGTTTGGAAATCCAATTGTTGTTCATCATTAACAAGGCCTTGTCAGGGTCCTTTGCATAGAAATCCTCAGCCTCCTTGATATTAATCTTCACTAGCCTATGATGTGACCCAATATTGAAGGTCTCTACTATGGACTCCTTTGTTAGATTAGCCATGATCCTGCCTTGAGGTCCAACAATAACTCTTCTATCCAAATCATAATGTTTTGTGCATTCCAAAACCAGCTCTGGGTACAACAAGGTGGGAGGGAACCCTACTGCTTCAGCCAATCATGTACTAGTAATGATCTAGGCTAGCTCGGAAGGTGCATCCCCAAACATTCTCTGCTTGAAGTCATCATAATCTATATATCCCATATTTGTAGCACCAATATTACTCCATGTAGATATTATCTTGGACTCAGGCCAGATTCCCTTGAAGTCATATTTCATCTTCTCAGCTCTAGTGTGGGGCTCCTTAGGACCAGCTTCTGATGATTTTGCTTTGGATCCCTTTGTTGGACTAGTTTCAACCTGCATCTATTAGAAACAAACAAAAATTACTAAGACACTAAGCACATTTACATTACATCCAATAAAATCATCAAAATCACAATGAGGAACCATAAATCATGGCATAACCAATGTTCAGGGCATCATAGAAACCACAAAATCTCATCACAAAGCCATAAGATGAAACATTATAAAACCTCAGGATTTTCCATACTTTGGGGATTTTGGCCATAAAGGGATTTCAGGGAATCTACCCCTAGGCAGATTCTCCAAAGGATCAAACACTCGGGGAATCCACGGGGTAGCGGATTCTCTGAAAAGGTGCCAAATTAGCACATCCTTGAGTCAAAATCTTGATCACCATGCAAGCATTTCCATTTCCATGTAAATGTTAAGTTGAAGCATTCACCGCTATCTATAAAGAGTTTGGAATTTCAGGGGCTCGAAGGATTTTGAAAAATATGAAGAGGGACGAATACTCTAAACGCCTAGACATTTGGGGAATCTAGAGCCAGAAGGATTTCCCAAAGATATCAATTCAACCCAAAAACCTCACTCATCATTCCCTCACCAACTTTGTGCAATCGATTTACTCAGAGGTTCAAGCTAAATTCATGCATGTGTGCTTCTTAATCAACACTTCGGGTTTTAAAGCCTTCGGAGGATTTCAAAGAATCCATGGAGGTACGGATTCTCCAAATGTCAAGACACTCAGGGAATCCATGACCCAACGAAGTTTCTAAAGGATGCTAATTTGCTAAGATTTGGCTTAAGACATTGAATTCACACCCTGACACCACTCCTAAGCTACACTCAAAGTCATCTTGATGCACCAACACAAACCAAGAATTTCTCAAAAATTTGGAGGACAAACAGACTTGGGGAATCCATGAAGATGTGGATTTTTTGGAGGAACTACCTTTCAGAGAATCTTCCCAAGGGTATATTTTCTGAAGGGACTAACTCTTGGAGAATCTGCCATGGGGAAAACTTTTTGAAATTCTTCATTGACTTGTATTTCTTCAGTCCTTTGAAAAAACCAAGTTTCAACTCATTTCATTTAACCCAAACCGATTCAGATACAAACCTTAAGCATGAGTCTAAGCACTAATCTGTGAAGTTTCCCAAGGATTTGATCTTTGAATATCTGTTAGAGTTATCATACATTAGCTAATAATTAATTAATCTTTAATTGATTATTAGTCTAATTTATTCTCACACACTTTACCTAAACTTAGGATTGCTTTATTAATTGAGTTAATATTAGATCATTATGTCTCATCTCATGTGATGTTTACACTTGTCATGATATGATCCCTTTCTCATTTAGGGCTTTGCTCTTATAAGCATTCAACCCTCATTGTAAATATCTCTTGGATATTATCTAGAGCTTTCATATCTTCTTGAAAGTCTCTTCTATAGTTTTTCTTGTTGAAGAATATTGCACATATTGTTTGCAAATATTTTGCATGGAAGGTGTATTTGTTTGTTGTTTGATCCTATGGTTCATGGTTTTGTGCTTGTTTCACAATTCTAACATGGTATCAGAGTTGCAAACACTGTCGTAGAATGACTGTTGAAATGTTGAAAAAAGGAATGCAAGAGTGTCCATATGGTAAGTGCTCCATCTCACCAAAATGCATGGGTAACCAACCGTTGCATCCGCCTAGTACATAGGAACAAATATTGTATACATAGCTCACTCCAACGTGAAACCAAAGAAGCATTAACACCAACAATAGAAACCCCCCCATAATGCTGACAAGGGAGAGGTGTTGGAGTGAGCTATGTATATATTATTTGTTCCTATGTACTAGGCGGATGTAGTGGGTGGTTACCAATGCATTTCGATGAGATGGAGCACTTACCATATGGACACTCTTGCATTCCTTCTTTCATCATTTCAATACTCATTCTACAACAGTGTTTGCAACTCTGATACCATGTTAGAATTGTGAAACAAGCACAAAACCATGAGCCATAGGATCAAACAACAAACAAAGACACCTTCCATGCAAGAGATATGCAAACAATATGTGCAATATTCTTCAACACAAAAATCTACAGAAGAGACTTTCAAGAAGATATGAAAGCTCCAAATAATATCTGAGAGATATTTACAATGAGGGTTGAATGCTTATAAGATCAAAGCCCTAAATGAGAAAGGGATCAGATCATGAAAAGTGTCAACATCACATGAGATGAGACATAATGATCTAATATTAACTCAATTAATAAAGCAATCCTAAGTTTAGCTAAAGTGTGTGAAAATAAATTAGACTAATAATCAATTAAAGATTAATTAATTATTAGCCAATGTATGATAACTCTGACACCCCCCTTAAGATGAACTTAGGGAGTAGCTAAAAACCCTAAAAAGAATGCATGATGGGTCCCAACAAACAAGGCCAAATAAGGTACCCATGTATAAACAAAAGATCTCTATAATGCGGAGAAATAGAGAAAACCTCATGGGAAAAACTCCACTCCAAAAAGAGATGAAATCCAAGTGAAGGACTGAAGAAGCCTCCAAACAAGGAAAGGTTGTCCCAAAAGATAGGAACAAAGGATGAACAAAAGAACACCACTGAAGCATGAAGAAGCTGCAAACACTGTCAAAGAAAGACTGTTGAAATGTTGAAAGAAGAACCTCCACTAAAACATATGATGATTAGGATCAAGAAGAAAAGAATTTGTATGAGTTCCCTCAATGACACTACTTGAATCTGATGGAAAACCAAGGAAAACATCAAGAACTCAAAGATACAGATGGCACAAGTACCAATAGTCTGAAGAATTGATCAAGTGAAAATGGAAGGTCACCTCCAGAAATAGGAATGCAAGAGTGTCCATATGGTAAGTGCTCCATCTCACCAAAATGTATGGGTAACTAGCCGCTGCATCTTCCTAGTACATAGGAACAAATATTGTATACATAGCTCACTCCAATGTGAAACCAAGGAAGCAATAGCACCAACAATAGAAACCCCCTCATAATGCTGAAAAGGGAGAGGCATGAGAGGTACACTAAAACTGAATGCCAAAATGTAGTGCATGAAGAGGAACCAAGAACATTTGAATGTGCATACATGAAAGTACAAGCATATATAAAGGGTGTGCAAACCAAGGCACACACACATGAGAAAGGTATGAAGGAAAAACAAAGGAAAACATCAACCCCCATGGCACTTTATATCATAGTGAAAGTACAATAAGGCAAAAATGTGGTGTGCAAGATCCCATAATACATGTGGAATACATAGGCACTTTATCTCAGTGTGTTTACAAAATCATAAGTACATGCAATGTGAGCCCATAAGGTCCAAAAAATGACAACATGCTAAAAATACAATTCTCTTACAGAAAAAGAGGAAACTGAATGTACCATGATGAAGTACACGAAAAAATGGCACCCAAAAATGTGACTGGATGTAGAATATATGGCCTGTCGAAGTCTCCAAAATGAGAACTGAATAGTTATAGCATTGAGAAAATAGAATTCTAGAAAAAACTAGAAGTCAAAACTAGAAAATACCTACATCATTGCAAAGAGCACGAAATTTCACCCCATTTCAAAAAGAATTGCACATGAAAAGACCACCGTATGGCCAAGATATGGCCTTTGGAAGTGGAGGTGCAAAACTGAAAAGCCCAATGGAGAGGGGCTGAGAAGGGAAAAAGAACATCTCCGCCAATTTTTTTTTTAAATTCCCAATTTTTTTTCCTACGAAAAAAATCATATTAAAATTTTTTTTTGAAAAGCCTTTTTAGAAAGGCGCACAGGTTTTTTTATCATAAAGTTTTAAAAAAAAAAATTGAGGGGCAATTTATTATACTGTACCTGCAAGGTACCTACAAATTGTAGGCCCTGCAGGCTGGCTATACCTACCACTGGCGGTGGCTATTAATATCGTCATCCGATGGCTTAAAGCCACCGGCAATGGCCTTAATACCATCGGTCGGCGATAGTGGAGGATTTTTTTTGAAATGGGGTGAAATTTCACGCTCTTCGCAATGGTGCAAGTATTTTCCAGTTTTGACTTTTGGTTTTTTCCATAATTCTATTTTCTTAGTGTTGTAGTTGTTCAATTCTCGTTTTGAAGACTTCAACGGGCCATATCTTCTGCATCCGAACACATTTTTGGGTGTCATACTTTTTGAAAGTGCATGTTTTTTCGTGTACTTTGTCATGGTACATTCAATTTACTCTTTTTCTGTAAGAGAATTGTATTTTCATTTTTTTTCCTTATTTGGACCTTATCGGCTCACATTGCATGTACTTATGATTTTGTAAATGCACTAAAATAAAGTGCCTTTGTATTGCACATGTATTATGGGATCTTGCACATCACTTTTTTGCCTTATTGTACTCGCACTATGATATAAAGTGCCATGGGGGTTGATGTTTGCCTTTGTTTTTCCTTCATACCTTTCTCATGTGTGTGTGCATTGGTTTGCACACCCTTTATATATGCTTGTACTTTCATGTCTGCACATTCAAATGTTCTTGGTTCCTCTTCATGCACTACAATCTGGCATTCAGTTTCAATGTACCTGTCACGCCTCTCCCTTTTCAGTATTATGGGGGGGTTTCTACTATTTTTGCTATCGCTTCCTTGGTTTCGCGCTGGAGTGAGCTATGTATACAGTATTTGTTCCTATGTACTAGGCGAATGCAGCGGCTAGTTACCCATGCATTTCAGTGAGATGGAGCACTTACCATATGGACACTCTTCCATTCCTATTTTTGGAGGCAACCTTCCATTTTCACTCAACTGATCAGTTCTTCAAACTATTGGTACTTGTGCCATCTATATCTTTGAGTTCTTGATGTTTGCCTTGGTTTGCCATCAGATTCGAGTAGTATCGTTAAGGGAACTCATACAAATTCTTGTCTTCTTGATCCTGATCATCATATGTTTCAACAAAGGTTCTTGTTTTAGCATTTCAACAGTCTTTCTTTGACAGTGTTTGCGGCTACTTCATGCTTCAGTGGTGTTCTTTTGTTCATCCTTTGTTCCTATCTTTTGGGACAACCTTTCCTTGTTTGGAGGCTTCTTCAATCCTTCACTTGGCTTTCATCTCTTTTTGGAGTGGAGTTTTTCCCATGAGGTTTTCTCTATTTCTTTGCATTATAGAGATCTTTTGTTTGCACATGGATACTTTATTTGGCCTTGTTTTTCGGGACCCATCATGCATTATTTTTAGGGTATTTAGCTACTCCCTAAGTTCATCTTAAGGGGGGGTGTTAGAGTTATCATACATTAGCTAATAATTAATTAATATTTAATTTATTATTAGTCTAATTTATTCTCACGCACTTTACCTAAACTTAGGATTGCTTTATTAATTGAGTTAATATTAGATCATTATGTCTCATCTCATGTGATGTTGGCACTTGCCATGATCTGATCCCTTTCTCATTTAGGGCTTTGCTCTTATAAACATTCAACCCTCATTGTAAATATCTCTCAGATATTATCTAGAGCTTTCATATCTTCTTGAAAGTCTCTTATGTAGATTTTCTTATTGAAGAATCTTGCACATATTGTTTGCAAATCTGTTGCGTGGAAGGTGTCTTTGTTTGTTGTTTCATCCTGTGGCTTGTGGTTTTGTGCTTGTTTCACAATTCTAACAATATCATCATAACATGTTTGAATCTGTTGCCAACCAAAACTAGGGCAAAGGAAAAATACAACTAGGGCATAATAAATCAAACATCATCCCCCAATAAGTTCATTTGAATCTCAATAGCTAAAGACCGCGGATGTAAACCCTAGTTTCACAGATACAATGTGCCCTAGAAAAGATAAACCTACCGAAGGAACCCCAGCGAAGGAAGGATTCCCTAGTTCAAACAATACGCAAATGGATGCTCAAGAAATCACAGACGAGTACTATGAACGCCCTTAAAATCTACCCTTCAACATCAAGTTCCAAGCCAACAAATAGACCCAGGCAAATGATACTTTGAACATCAAATCAACTGTAAGGAAATAAACCATGAGGGTAGATGACTTTGATCAAATTAACATCATAATGGGTTCAATGCTCATACCTTTTGAACAAGGGAGAAAATCAAAGCCAACAAGCAAAAATCACCTTTAAAATTTGATTAAATCCCTGAATGTTGCCACTTAAATCACCAGCATTGAACGTGGAGGGAAGATGGAGGTCACCAAACTCAAAGCACAATGCACAAATGGCGAATGAAAGTGAAAACAAGACTTAAAATACCTCCAAAATGATCATAAATATACCCCGGGTACGGCGACTAATTCATCACAAATGCAATGACATGACCCCCTCAGACCTCAAAAACACGAAGGGTGGAAAGATTTCAGAAAATCCGACAGGGGCTAGATTCTTCGAGTGAACTAAACTTCGGAAAATTCGAAGCACCCCGGATTCTCCGAAAAGAAGAAAACCTTGGAAAATCTGCCTACAGGCGGAATCTTCGAAGGTCAATCCGTTCGGAAAATCTGCCATGAGGAGAAATCTTTGAGACCCTTCCTGACTTAGCCAATTTCATCTTGAAGTGGAATTTTAATAAAATCCCAAGGCCCTAAGAGTACTTTGAGACCAAATCATTGCAACCGAAGGCACCTCAAGTGAAAATAGAGCATTAGTTCAATCAAGCGAACCAAAAGCCAAAATTCAAAGGAACCTAACCCTTAAGGGGAAAAGGTCAAACCTAAAGCAAAACCAGAGAACGAAAGCAAGCAAAAGAGGGTCCCTACCATAGGTGGGGCATGTGTGCAGAGTGTGCACAACAAAATCTAATGATTTTCAATATTGAAATAAATTTAGAATGATTTAAAATGGCTAAACTAAATGGATGATTAGACCTAATGCATAAAACAAAAATTCTTGAAAATTGACAAACTGAAACAATAGTTTACCAGTGGATATGGGAAATGCAGAGAACTACAAAAATGTCCAGAAAAGTTGGTTTTGATGTGGCCTCAAGGACTCATTTTCCCAAGGGTGAATGGGTCCTTGTACAGGGTTTTTAAAAATAAAAAATGTAAATTCTAAGTTATTGTTTGTGTTCTTTGTTCCAAGTTGTAAACTGTGGTTTTTGTGACATTTTTTTCTAGATTTAGGTGTCTAAATGCAAGTGCAATAAAGGTAAAAAAGTGAACAAAGATGACACTTTTTGAATGCAATTTTGACTAAATTTTATAATGTAAATGACTAAAAGTACACTAATATGCAAGTACTATGCAAAATCAATGTAATATGTATGCAGATTTTTTGGATTTTTAGATTTTAAACAATGCAAAATGCAAATTTAAAACCATACATGAAATGCAAACTAATGCAATTTTGACAACCCTAGATGAAATAAAAACTAATGCAATGCAATTCAAACTAATGCAAATCCTAGATCTAGGGTTTGAATGAACTCCAATTTTAGAATTTTAGATGTTACAATGTCAGGTTCACCAAAATGAAACATAGAAAAAGGTATGTGGGTGTGATCCAAAATGGAATGATTAAATGGATATATGAACCTAAAATTTATTTTATTTTCATTAGTAAATGAGGTCCCCAAAGGTAGGATTGACTTTCAATCCTTAAGGGAGTCAACCCTATTAGAGATCTTGTCATTTTCCTTATGATAGAAAAGTGTAAAATATGACTAAAATGTACTTTGGGGAGATAAACTAAAAATACTTAATGAACTCAATTATGCAATGCAAGACTTGGAATGTGAATTTAAAGCATAATACTAACAAAAAGTACAATTTACAAGCAGATCTAAGCGTTACAAGACAATATATAACAACCTATAAAATCTTATCCTGAGAAAATTGTAGCAGGACGCATTGGCCAAATCTAGACACCCCTATATGAGTGAAAGGCACTTTTGGGAGATGAATAAAAGTGCTTTAATGATCAGATAACTGATATCTACCACTTGGAATGCAAAGTATTATGATAATACTATCTGAAACAATCATTAACTAGAAGATCTAAAAAGGTTAAGATGATTTGTACTCGGCTCCAAAAGTGTCACACAGGCGTCCTGTTCTAGCAAATGTGTCCTTGTAACTTTTTCTGAAAATTCTTTTTGTAGTCCTCTGATGTTGGATCTAAGGCTCTGATTTCTCCAAGTTTTATTTCCATAAGGTTGAAAACAAATTATGTAGATGAGTTTACGTGTCTTGACGACTTTGATGACAACTTTTCACTTTTGATCTAATTTCACTCCACCTATAAATCTGCAAACACACAAAGAGGAGAAAAATATATATTTTTGGTGTATAAGAGTTTTCCTTGGTCAAACCCTAGTTTGGTAATTAAACCTTGATAATGAAATGAAAACATAAATGGAAGGAATGATGAATGAACACTAGCTTGTTGCAACTCACCAAACCCTCTAATGGCTGCCCTTGGAGGACTGAAGTCTAATACATCACTCCAAAGATTATATCTTGCATGAAATGGATTGATTAGATGCTTGATTTGACACTTGATTTTATGCTTGAAAACTTGAAATCTACATCACAATGTTAGATCCAAAATTCTATATAAATACAAATAACTTTGACATGATGATCTTGATCTTGATGGCTACGATAGTTGGCTAAAAAATCTACTCTTCAATGCTCTTGAATACTCTTGACAATAATTATTGATCATAAGAAGTTCGCCCAATTCAGATCTAGTTTCAAATGATAAAAAGACCTTGTAGTTATAGATGTTCATTTAGTTTCTCAAAAATTAGATCCCCATAACTGATATTTGCAAGTGGAAATTGAAATATTATGATTCCACCACCGGCATATCCAAATTTGGAGGGAAATGAAGTAGCGGGAAACTTTCGTCCAAGGGCAACTAGTAAATGTTGTATAAATCCAAGTAACATTTAAATCATATGTTGTGCATATGTGAGAATATTTAAAAGAAAATTTAAGCGTGTAGTATGGCACATAATACATGATGTATTGTTTTTAAAGTGAAAGGTATTCAATACAAAGTTATGAATCACTTAAACTGCACTATGCAAGGTGAAGTGATGCATTTTAAATTTTTTTGTATATATTAAACTAGTGCACAAAAAGGGTGTGTATTATGTAAATGGTGGTGCCATAATATGAAGTTTGTATTGAATAGAAGTCTATTTGGTATGCTAAAAGCCACGCATAGTTTTGATAAGCATGAGACTTAGTCAATAGCCACGAGTTGGCTTAAAAGAAGTTGACTTAGTCTGCAATATGATACCTATAGGTAAAAAAGATTGTGCTTTGACTTAGCAAATGGTAGTTGTTGGTAGTTAAAAGGGCGACTCATCCATAGTAGAGAAACTAGAAATGCTTTAACTGTTTATTTGTTTACTTCTTAACTATTTGAGCAGCCACATTTCACTTCTACTAGCTTAGTCAACTAATTTAAAGGTTAAATTAGTTTTTGTTGTTAAGTGATGGCAGTTGGAAGAGAAAAGGTAGTGGATTATAGAGC
The DNA here is from genome assembly GCA_007258455.2 of Sequoia sempervirens. Taxonomy (NCBI): domain Eukaryota; kingdom Viridiplantae; phylum Streptophyta; class Pinopsida; order Cupressales; family Cupressaceae; genus Sequoia; species Sequoia sempervirens. The sequence continues at coordinate 123,742,883 of VDFB02000003.1, read as the reverse complement.
CGGTTTGTAGCATCAAGTTTCTCAGATTTTAGTATAAGTAGAGGCAGCTTCTTAGCCTTTTGGTCATTCACTCATTATAATTATTTTAGAGTTCATTGCTGTATTTTTTTGTGGAAATTAGTTGTAGAGTGCATTAGTGAGAAAAGAGAGATTGCATTGTGAGTTTGTAGTTTGTAGTGAGTTTTGAGAAAGGCTAGGATTGGAGATAGGCTGATCGTAGAAGGAGTAGCAAGCATGATTGAGAGAGTTAAGATTTGGAGATTGTATCTTCGTTGAAAGCTATAATTCCAGGCATGTTAATTTTATTTCACTATTCTTTTATGTTGAAAACATATTTGTTTATGAATGGATGAGTTTGAGGAAAAGATGAATTATATGGTATGTTGAGGTTGCTTGAACTTTGATTATTTCTTATTTGGTGAGCTTGCATGATCTTTGGTGAATTCTTATTTTGGTGAAACCATGATGGTTGATACTTTCATTTATATTTATTCCTTATGTTGGAAATTGTATGGTTGTATTTGTTATACGAGATAATCATAGCATATTAGTATAATACCTAGGTTTTCATAGAACATATATATGCTTGCATAAAGTATGTAACATGAGAAATGATATTATTTGGAAGTACTATGTGGAAAATGTAGTTTGTAATATTATATGTACATATATGGTTAGTTTGGTTGATTCCAGGGTTAGGATAATCCATGGATGGGAGTAACCTAGTGCTCACTTAGTTAATTCATCACCTTTTAGGTTGAACTATATTATGATTTGAAAGAGTATGAATGGTCATATACCAAATCGATCTAAGAGGTGGGTGAACATACAACATCGCTCCCAAGCAGATGATTTTATATAATAAATCTTTGGCCAAAGTAGTGTAAGTAGCTACTGATTACACTTGTTGGTTCATTGTGAGCCAAGTTTGCATAATTAAGTTGGGAATTTCATGCAAGTAGGTTGTATCCAATGTATCATAGCTTTAGTTATGTATTACAAAACACCATGCTCAGGAAGGTTAGTATTATGAGGTTACCAGACCAATCTCTTCGTCAAAGGGTAGGGCCATCTTACCATTTAGATAGATGTGTGGGGGACCACAATAAGTTTGTGGGCGGAAAAGAGCTTGAGTGATACTCTCCCACATGCAATTGGTAGCTGAAATTTGAGGATGTATGCTTGCAAGGACATCTGGACAATTTGTATCTCTATTTCAGTAAAGCTCTTGGAAGCTATATATGTATTTATGTATCTCTATCTTTATAAAAATGTAAATGGAAAAATGCCATCTTTTACATGGAATTATGTAATATGAAATCTTTACTTGGGATTATGTAATGTTTCCTTATAAATGCAATGGGAGTTTGAAATGGGATTATTTTGAATGTGCATCTTGTTATTTAATTAGAAAAAGAAAAAAATTATTGATTTATGTTGAACTATTCACATGTGGGTCAAAATTTAGGTAAAATCAAAGGGTAAAACATTGGGCATGTTACAACAAATATGAAAGAGGTAAGTTCAAACCAGTCCTATTTTGCTCAGAGGTAGAGGAAGATCAGGTAGAGCATTCAGAAGAGGAGGCTTCCAAGGAACTTGTTTCAGGTGTGCAGAAGATGGACATAGAGCATATGATTTCCCTCATAATCAGGAAGGAACAAAAAGGACTAAAAATAATGCAAGGGAAACAAATGTAAATGAAGAAGATGCAGAGTCTTAACATTCAGAAGATGCAAAAGGAGGAGAAGCACTCATTATAAGAAGAGCCCTAGTGAGCATGGGAAAAGAACCAGGTCAAAGGAAGAGATTGTTTTGAACAAGATGTAAGTGTTGATGGAGTGCAGATAGCTTCCCATTTGGGACAGGGGGAAAAATTTTAATTCTTGTGATTTGATTCTCATGTATTTCTCAGTCTTCAAGGCTTCCATTGTAATCCATTTATATTTACTAGGCATTTTCCAGTGTTAATTTGAAATCAACTTTGCACATAAACTATCAATAACAAGATCTAACAATTTAACTTTTTATTTGATAGGCATTCTAACAAATCAGAATTTTATTTTTTGTTATTTTATTTCTGATTGGTGTTTGATAATTTGGTTGCATGATTTTAGTTGCAATTTAATTTTTCTTAGATGAAGATTGGGTAGAGGTTTCAGAAGAGGAGGCTTCCAAGGAACTTGTTTCAAGTGTGGAGAAGATGGACATAGAGAATATGATTGCCCTCATAATCAGGAACAAAAAGGACTAAAAATAATGTAAGGGAAGAAAATGTAAATGAATAAGATGTAAAGTCTGCATTCAGAAGATGTAGAAAATGGAGAAGCACTTGTTATAAGAAGAGCCCTAATGAATGAAGGAAAGGAACCAAATCAAAGGAAGAGATTGTTTTGAACAAGATGTAAGTGTGAAGGTAAAGTATGCAATGCTATTATTGATGGCGGAAGCACATATAATTTAGTTTCTAAAGAAATGATAAATAAATTTAAGTTGGAAAGAAGGCACTTGCATACATATAGGATTGCTTGGTTACAAGATGAAAAGAAAGTTTTGGTCAACGAACAATGTATGGTGAAATTTAAGATAGGACATTATTATGATGAGATAATGTGTGATACCATGCCTATGGATGTTTGTCATGTTTTGTTAGGAAGACCTTGGCAATTTGAAAGGTGTGTAGTGCATGATGGGTATACCAATACATACTCTTTAATGAAGGATGGAATCAAGCACAAGTTGAAGCCATTGAGTAATGAAAAAGGAAAGCTATGTAATAGCATTGGAAATTGTTTGATTAATGGTGTTAAATAGATAGTGAAGGAGGGTGAGGATGAAGACCATGATTTACTAATGCAAGTTGCAATAATGTTGATTGCACTCAAGATGGGTAGGTTGGAAGTTTAGTGGAGAAAGAAGAGGTAAAATCAGATTTTTGTGAAAAAATTGTTGTTGATTTATGTGATCATGATAAGATTAGTGTAGAAGAGGATATTGCAGCAATGAAAGCATTGGTCGAAGAATGTACTACAACTGAGAGTGTGGAAGCAAATGAACAAGTAGAAGTTGATTTGTTTTATGAAGAGATTGGTGCAAATGTAGATCTTGTGATTGATAGTTCATTATAGGATGGGAAGGATGAATCTCAAGTTTGTTTGACTAACATTGATGTGAGTGCCGAAGAAAAAGAGATTGCAGCTAAAATTTGTCTTTTAGAAAGAAAGGAGAAAGAGGAACGCAATGATGGCACCAAGATTGGTGAGGAACAAGTTGTTACAACAGTGACAAAGGAAGAGGTAATGCATGAATTTAATGATTTTACTAAGGTAGATGAAATGGATGCTTATGATTTTCCAAAATTTCATAGTGCAAATTGGTAGAAGTAGGATTATGTAAAAAGAGGGAGAAAAAGAGGAAGAATGAAGGATGGAAGAGACATCAAATTGCAAGAAAAAGTGAGAAAGAAGATAGAGGCAATTTTGGACAAAAAAGTGAGTAAGAGCACAAGGCATAAACAATACTTTGAGTACTTGGAAAAATGGTTTGGGAGACCTGTAGAAGATTCATCTTGGTTTTCAAAAGTTGAGGTTAATCGTCTTGGTTAACCTCTTGAGAAGTGGCAGGATCACTTTTCTTTCTACCATGGGTGTATGATGCAAGAGCATCTGTGGTTGCCAGCCAACTTGCATTATCAAATTTTAATCAATTTTGGAGTGAATTGTTTTTTTATTAATATTTTGTACTTTATTGTTTTAATTTTTCAAAAAATAGATTTTAATAATCAAACAATTTTGGTTTGAAATTTGCATTGGTAAGCGTGCCAAAAATTAGATTGGGGCATGGAATTCTTGGAAGTTCTAAATTTTGGATTTTATTTAATATGCCAGGATGCTACAGGAAATAATGGGACACCCAAGAGGTGTTTGATTGGAAATTTGAAATTTGAATTTCATATTGGAGATTGGATGAATAATTGTGTCGACTAGTGGAAGCATACCTAGGTAGGGGTGGTGCAAACATACATTGGGGAGTTAGAAAATTGTAATCTATGGGTGTTTTTTCAGAAGGGGATGTGGAGTAGGAGGTTTTCTCAGCTATTAGAGTAGTGGTTGCAGAAGTTTTGATTTTTTATTTTGTTTTGTCTTGATTTTTGTTTCTAGACTTTGGTTATTGGTGGTTTGGGGCGTAGCTATCCTGGGAGAATCATTTTTAGATTGAATTTTGCAAGTTGAAGGTGAAAAGGCAGCAGCAACATCTTGGTGAATATATTGGATTTTGTGTTCTTGATTTCTAAAATATAGTTGTAGATGCGAGGAGGAGAATTGCGAGAAGTTGGAGAAACAAGGAGACATACCTGTAGGTGATGTTGTTGCCTACAACAATAAATCATTTGATTGGAATTCTCATGTATTTCTTAGTCTTCAATTTTTCCATTGTAATCCCTTTCAGATTGAATATAATTCATAGAAGTTGTAGGAGTCATTAAGCAATTACAATTTACAGTGTTGTTGATTTTTGGTGTTTAATTTATTTTAATTTATCAAATTCATTTTTGTGTGTTTGGATTTGCTGAGAGTTGCAAGAAACTCTCTTGCATCAATGGTATCAAAGTGGGTTTTCTTGAGTTTTCAAGCAGAGCACCGAAGAGAGGCAGTTTTTAGCAGGACCTGTGAGTGTGGGTGTTGTCAAAATTCCTCCAAGGCTGGCCCCAAGAGGTAGGGGTAGAGGTGGAGGTAAGGGTGGAGGTAGAAATCCTCTCGACATAAAATACTTCAAATCCCTTAGAAGGCAAGTTGAAACATTGCAGGAAGAGATACAAAAAAGAGTTATACATAGAGAAAGAGATGAGAGTGAAGATGAAGTTGAGGATGAGGAGCCATTTGAAGAAGTACAAGATGAAGTTGATCTTGGAGAAGTTAGATTATTGAGATCCATTACCAAGATTGGGAAGAGACCAAAGATGGAGGTTTCGACATTTAGTGGAAGCTTGAGTCCAAAATAGTTAATAGACTAGATAAATGACATGGAGGAGTTCCTTGAATTTAAGGAGATTGAAGACTCTAACACGGTGAAGTTTGTAAAAACCAAATTAAAGGTACATGCTAGCATTTGGTGGAAAGAAGTACATATTGAAAGAGATAGGAGAGGAAAGGAAAATATTACAAAGTGGGGGAGAATGGTTGAGAAGCTTAAGGGACAATTTACTCTAATGGATTATGAGTTGGAATTATTAAATAAGATACATGAATTGAGACAACAAAGAAAATTAGTTAAGGAATATACTAAGGAGTTTCACACCCTTTTGATTAGAGCGGGACATTTAGAAGCAAGATACATCAATGGAATGAAGTCGAGCTTCCAAGAAGAACTAATTTTGATAAGAATTTTTCACTTGGAAGAAGCTTATCAATTTGCTTTGAAAGTAAAGGAAAAGTTAAATAGAAAATTTGAGAATAAGCAAAAAGGAAAGGGTGGAGCTTATGTGCAGAAAAATGAGGATAAAAATCATATTAAAGACACTTAGTACAAAAAATATGAAAGAGGTGAGAGTTCAAACCAATCCCGAGAGAAAAATTTCAGAGGTAGAGGAAGATCGGGTAGAAGGTTAGAAAGAGGAGGCTTCCAAGGAACTTGTTTCAAGTGTGGAGAAGATGGACATAGAGCATATGATTTCCCTCATAATTAGGAAGGAATAAAAAGGACTAAAAATAATGCAAGGAAAACAAATGTAAATGAAGAAGATGTGGATTCTTCACATTCAAAAGATGTGGAAAATGGAGAAGCACTTATCATAAGAAGAGCCCTGATGAACGAAGGAAAGGAACCAAATCAAAGGAAGAGATTGTTCCGAAAAAGATATAAGTGTGAAGGTAAAGTATGTAATGTTATTATTGATGGTGGAAGCATAGATAATTTATTTTATAAAGAAATGGTAAATAAATTGAATTTGGAAAGAAGAAGGCACCCGCATCCATATAGGATTGCTTGGTTACAAGATGAAATGAAAGTTTTGGTCAGTGAACCATGTTTGGTGAAATTTAAGGTAGGACATTATTATGATGAGATAATGTGTGATATTATGCCCATGGATGTTTGCCATGTTTTTTAGGAAGACCTTGTCAATTTGACAAGTGTGGAGTGCATGATGGGTATGCCAATTAATACTCTTTAACAAATGATGGAATCAAGGACAAGTTGAAGCCATTGAGTAATGAAGAAGGAAAGGTGTGTAATAGAATTGGAAATTTTTTGATTAACAGTGTTAAAAAGTTAGTGAAGGAGGGTGAGGATGAAAAACATGATTTACTAATGCAAGTTGTCGCAGTGTTGATTGCATTCAAGATGGGTAGGTTGGAATTTTGGTGGAGAAAGAAGAGGTAAAATCATTTTTTTGTGAAAATATTGTTGTTGATTTATGTGATCATGATAAGATTAATGTAGAAGATGATATTGCAACAATGAAAGCATTGGTAGAAGAAGGTACTGCAACTGAGAGTGTGGAAGCAAATGGATAAGTAGAATTTGATTTGTTTGATGAAGAGATTGGTGCAAATGTAGATCTTGTGATTGATAGTTTATTGAAAGATGGGAAAGATGAATCTCTTGTTTGTTTGACTAACATTGATGTGAGTGCAGAGGAAAAATATATTACATTGATTTTTTTCTTTTAGAAGGCAAGGAGAAAGAGGAATACAATGATGGCACCAAGATTGATGACACATGAAGGACCCAAATTCAAAGACAGCCGCAAAAGATATAAGTGTGAGAGGTAAAGTAGAGTAATGTTATTATTGATGTTGTAAGCATAGCAGATTATTGGAAATGGAGAAATAAATTATATTTGGAAAGAAGTTATGAGGCACCCGATCCATATAGATTGCTTGGTTACAAGATGAAATGACAGTGAACCATGTTTGGTGAAATTTAAGGTAGCATTATTATGATGAGATAATGTGTGATATTATGCCCATGGAAGTTTGCCATGTTTTCAGACCTTGTCAATTTGACAAGTGTGGAGTGCATGATGGGTATGCCAATTAATACTCTTTAACCAAGGACAAGTTGAAGCCATTGATGTGAAGCATGTAATAGCCAAATTTTTCTAACATCAGTGAAGGAGGGTGAATTACATGATTTTCTGCATTGTCGCAGTGTTGATTGCATTCAAGATAAGGTAGGTTGGAATTGGTGGAGAAATTGCATTTTTTTGTGAAAATATTGTTGTTGATTTTGCATTTTTATAAGATTAATGTAGAAGATGATATTGCAACAATGAAAGCATTGGTAGAAGAAGGTACTGCAACTGAGAGTGTGGAAGCAAATGGATAAGTAGAATTTGATTTGTTTGATGAAGAGATTGGTGCAAATGTAGATCTTGTGATTGATAGTTTATTGAAAGATGGGAAAGATGAATCTCTTGTTTGTTTGACTAACATTGATGTGAGTGCAGAGGAAAAATATATTACAATTGATTTTTTTCTTTTAGAAGGCAAGGAGAAAGAGGAATACAATGATGGCACCAAGATTGGTGAGGAACAAGTTGTTACAGCAGTGACAGAGGAAGAGGTAATGCATGAATTTAATGATTTTACTAAGGTAGAGGAAATGAATGCTTATGATTTTCCAAAACTTCATAGTACAATTGGTGGGAGATGGATTATATGAAAAGAGGGAGAAAGAGAGGAAGAATGAAGGATGGAAGACACAAAATTGCAAGGAAAAGTGAGAAAGAAGATAGAGGCAATTTTGGATAGCAGGGTGAGTAAGAGGCATAAGCAATACTTTGAGTACTTGGTCAAATAGTTTGAGAGACCTGTAGAAGACTCGTCTTAGTTTTCAGAATATGAGGTTAATCATCTTGGTTATCCTCTTGAGAAGTGGCAGGGTCACTTTTCTTTCTACCATGGTTGTCTGATGTAGGAGCATCTGTCGTTGCCAACCAACTTGCATCATCAAATTTTAATCAATTTTGGAGTGGATTGTTTTTGGTTAATATTTCAGTGTATTTTATTGATTTTAATTTTTCAAAAATAAGATTTGAATAATTGGACAATTTTGGTTTAAAATTTGCATTGGGAAGCATGCCAAAAATTGCATTTTTAATTTTTAAATGTCAAAAATCAGATTGAGGCGTGGGATTCTTCGAAGTTATGAATTTTGGATTTTATTTAATATTCCATGATGCTACATGCAAGAATAGGATGCCTAAGAGGTGCTTGACTGTTAATTTAAAATTTGAATTTCATATTGGAATTGGATGAATAGTTGTACCAGCTAGTGGAGGCCTGTCTAGTTGGGAGTGGTGCAAACATGCACTAGGGAGTTAGAAAATTGTAATAGATGCCATTAACTATTTTTTCCAAAAGAGGGAATGGAGTAGGAGGTTTTCTCAGTTGTTGGAGTAGTGGTTGTAGGAGTTTTGATTGTTGATTTTATTTTGTCTTGAGTTTTGGTTCCATATTTTGAGCATTGGTGGTTTGGGGTGTAGCTTTCCTAGGAGAATCATTTTTAGATTGAATTTTGTAGGTTGAAGGTGAAAAAGCAGCAGCAATATCTTGGTGAATGCATTGGAGTATGTGTTTTTTATTTTCAAAATATATTTGCAGGTGTAGGAAGGAGAATTGTAAGAAGTTGGAGAAACAAGGAGACATACCTGTTGGTGATGTTATTGCCTGCAACAACAAATCATTTGATTGGAATTCTCGTGTATTTCTTAGTCTTCAAGGCTTCCATTGTAATCCCTTTCAGATTGAATATAATTCATAGAAGTTGTAGGAGCCATTGAGCGTTTATAATTTACAGTGTTAATGATTTTGGTGTTTAATTTATTTTAGTTTATCAAATTACTTGTTGTGTGTTTGGAGTTGTTGAGAGTTGCAAGAAAATCTCTTGCATAAAAGGAAAAGAGATTGCAAGAAGTTTGGTCATTTACATTCCAATATTTACCTCACATTCTATATTTACAAGTTTCCATTTTCGGCTTTGCAACTCATGTAGAGAGTTCCTGCATCAAATACATTTGTTAGAATGCCTATCAAATAACAAGTTAATTTTGATTTTGATACAATTTGGTTGCCAATCGACATTAATTTGTTAATTTAACTTACCAATCATGCATACACCTTAATCATAAAACCTTTAGATTGATTGGTGTACTAAACTCAAATTAATGGTAGGAGCATCCGGGGGTACAAGCAATCTTGCATCACCAAAAAATTGTTTCTTATTTTTTATTATTTTCAATCAGGGATAATGTGTGGGAAAATAAGTTTTTTTAATTTTCAAAATATGTAATTTTCCCTATGAGGATTTGTAACTTTTATTTTGGAGGAAGTTTACTCTGGTAAATGTTTCAAAGGTATTCGAAGAGGAATATTCTAGCCTAGGCATCCATTTCAAGGTGGGTACCACTCATCAATGCACGCCCTTGCATGTTGATTTGTATGATTTGCATGTTATTGCATGTTGGGGCACCCAAGTTTTCATGTTGATGCATGTTCTTTCATGGAGTTGTCAAATTCATTGAAGAATAATGAAGTACAACGGATTAAACAAATTTGAAGGTCATGTGAGCATTTGATAATTTTTTATATTTTATGAATTATCCTTAAAAGGGGCATGGGTTTTCCAAGGGGGTATTTGGCATGTTTTTTTAGAATACCACAGTGGTATCCTCCCCCTCAAACCTCTATATATTGATGCCTTGTCTTTGTTAGAAGTTGGCTTGGAGGAGTTGACATTTGGCAGAATAGGATGTTGTTGAATTCCACAGAGGAATGTGACTTCAAATATTTTTAAATTATGTAACCAGCAAGCCCATTGATATATTGTAATCTCATTTGATTTCAAAGATAGTTGAATATTATCTTTCCTTCTTACATTTGTTTTGTGCAATTCTTTGTTGTTTTGATGAGTTTCAAATTGTAAGGGGAGTCCCCTTTGCATTAGTGGTATTAGAGCTCTTGGAGAAGGAGACCAAAACTCCATGTTTTTGTAGGTTTGTAAGTGTTTGGACAACACCAAGCAAGTTTGAAGATTTCAAGTACACTGCTTCAGTGGTTCTCAATTGAAGATTGTAGGTTCAAGGAGTTGATGCTATATGAAGAAGGTGGATTGAAGAGTTTTGATTGTGGCTATTATTTTCTATTGTATCAGGCCTCCATATCTAATTTGTGAGGTTTTCCAATAGCCCATATGGTTGTATATGATGTATTTTCATTTTGGCAATGATTTCCATGTAATACAGAGAAAAGTTGAATAGTTAATCAATCTAAATTCTTGCATATTTTTGGAACAATTTCTTCTAATTCCTTTGTTTCATTTGTGTTGTTGGAGTTTGTATTTGAGGGCTTGGGTACCTCTTACATCAGTAGTGTCAGAGCAGGAGTTCTTGATAGTTGTGAAAGGATAACAACATGAATAGAAGGCTACAATTACATATGCTAAGTAAAATAAATAAGATTTGAAACATAGATGTATGCAAATTTGATGAACTCTATAGATTTTCTTGAACTTCTAACCCTTGGTTTTTGGAAAAATGGATCTATGGACATCTAATCCCTAAAATAAATATGAGAAAAAATTAGTAGTGATCTACCAATGTAAACTAAAAATTGGATGCCTTTTTAACTTGGTTGATTAGGAGCTTTGAATGTTGATGACAATGAGAACTAAAAAGGAAACCACTAGACAATAATTAGATTTTTAATTTTTGGTTGGATTGGTTTGGTTTGGTTTAGAATTTTGGCAAAAGACACCTCATAACTAAATATGATAGTTGATCCTAAATAATTTGAGATTTTATTGGTGGGAGCCACCCCATTGTTTATAAAATGGTAGGTATTTTGGTAGGATCCATCCATGGATAAAGATGATAACTAACCAAATTAGAAATTAGACTTGATGCTTTTGATTAGTTGTTTGGATAAGATAGGCCTAGACAAGCTATGTAGTCTAGAACTTGGTTGTGGTCATAACGTGATTCTTAAGTGGATGGTGACCATCATCATGATCCATGAATAATGCTTGAATATGATTAAGGAGCGGTAAAAATTTATGTAGGATGCATTCCCCCCTTAGGTTTATTAGAAAAAGAGCTTCAAAAATTGAACCAATCAACATATGAATTGGCCCTTCCTATTAGTTATTCTCATAATGAAAATTCACAATTCAAGAAATACTAAAAAAAGGTTGGAGAACCAACATACTTGATATATTAAGTTAAAGATTTCACCTACTTCATTTCTTCTCTATCTTCCTTCTCATTGTCAACCCTTTCCACCAACTTAGCAATTGATACTTGGGCATTATGAATATCACATTCACATATTGGTGGCTAGAGGATGAGTTGGCCATAAACCTAGAATTTGTGTGAACCTTCCTAAGTCAAGGAGTTGCTTGCAATAGTTTTTCCACTACACCAAATCTAGGATCTACAATTTGAGTGTGCTTTATTTTCTTTGCTACTAACTCTATGAGTCAAGGAGATGGGGATGAAAAGATTTGAGCCTTGAGATTCAAAGAGGGGAGAGTAGTTTTTGGAACTGAATCAACCTTGGTGTTGATAGGTGGTGGTGATGGAGGAGGAGAAGGTGGAGGAGTAGGTTTACGAGAAGGATATGTGTGAGGAGGAGAGGAACAAGATGGGGATTATAGAGGAGAATATGAAATAGAGGCTACCTATGGTTTTTCATCAATGATATCCAAAAATATACCTTAATCTTTTTAAGGGGGTGGTCTTTTCACCTTTAGCTTCCTTCTAGGCTCTTGATTCCCTCCCTTGCATGAATCTTTTAAATCAATCCCCTTTTTAGGATCATCATCTCCACCTCTAGTTGCAATATATTTTGATCAAGTGGAATATTTTATTTTAATAGGTATATTAAATGAGGATCATGTGTGTTTCTACTTCATGGATGTGTTATTTTTGTAAGAAGGTCTAGTTGCATTGTTTTTATTAGCTTTGTATCTTATTCACCTTTTTGTTCTCTAAAAAAATTATTAAAAAAGTGTTCTTTCTATGATCTCAACAACTACCTTCTTAGCCCAATTTATGGGTGGGTGAGGCTACATTTGAATTAAATAAATGGAAATTATGTCAATTTTAAATTAGAACCATCATCCTCAATGCCTTCATTGTCCCATTGCAAATCCAATGCTTCAACTTGATCTATTGTCATTATCGTCAAATCTCTGTTTTAAACTTCATATTCATCAAAATAATCCTCCCATAAATCCTCTACATGGGGGACATGATTGTATGTTGGTCCCAAATATAAATTCTCTAGCATAATTTTTTCTATCAAATGCCATCCTTGTTGCATAAAAAATGTAAGCTTATCTTTATGACTAACCTCTCTATATTTTTTTGTATCTATGTAGGATTTGCGAGTGTAGTAACTTAGGGTCATAGGAAAGGGATGTCCTACTTTATTCCTATCCTTACTTTCCTTTCTTAATGCTACCATTTTTATACAAAATTCAATAAAAGTGAGATAATCAATCACATTACAAGGCAAATTGTAAGGGGATTCTTTAAATCCGCCTATCCTCAAGTATGAAAATTTTGGATATTGAATGAATAATTTTTCAAACTAATTAATCAGCTATGTTGTTTCAAGTAAAATCTTGAGCCTCGTGTCTCCTTCTAATTCTCTCATAGTCAAAATTTTGAAAACATCATTGACCCTCTTGAACTATTTATTACCAATATTCGACTAAAGTCATGGATAATAACCATAAATCTATATTGTATTATCATGTACTCCTTGAATTTGTAAATCATGTCACACTCTCATGCTTTCTATATCATAGAAAAGGGAGGAGGACATGTAAAATATTTTAAAAAAAAAAAATTACTAGTTGATCATGCAAATCATCACTTATCATCTTTCCCCAATCAATGAATTGGGAGGCATATCTAATTACAATAATATACTAGCACAAATAATACTCAAAATCACCAATATCTTTTTACCCACTACCTATTCAATAGGGTGATTATGTCAAATATTTCTTCTACAAAATGTGCTCTTTGCACATTCTTAGGAATTTGAGGCTTTCCCTTTTGGGGAAGTTTTAACCAATGCTTAGCAATGTTTGTTAGGGAGGTGTTTATTTTTCATTGAAATTAGTGGCTACCAATATCAACACTCTCATCAACAAATTCATTCCTTGGAGGAAACTTTCAATTGATATTGATATTAGGACCATCCAACATGGTAATCACCCTATCATCAATAGTCCTTACTTCTCAAGCTTCAAGGTTATAGTGCTTTACACAAGCAAGCATCAAATTTGCGCATTGGAATATTGGAAAACCTTCAACATGTGTTGGGACACTCAAGGAAATTTCTTATGCCATAGTTATTCTAGGATTTTCCTGCATTCTATTCCATAAATCCTTTAGGCCAATGTGACCTAGATCAATATCCCCAACTTCTGTCGTCAAATTATGAAGAATAAAAAAGTGCTCATACTCCTGGTATTTATATTTCATCTTGTGGGGTTTTGAGATTAACCAAATATAGTGGGTTGTTGTTTCAAGGAGATGTTGATAAATAGAAAAGAGTTGGATTTTACTTGGGAATAGGAAATGGTTTCGATACTTGAAGTTTATTAAATAGTAGGTCTAACAATGGGAGACTTCAAGAGTTTAATCAATAGGCAGCAACAAATGGGGCTCTAAAAACTAGTAATTCAACATACAAACACCTTCAAAAGAGAGAAAATAGTAGGCCTAGCTTATGGTACAAAGCAGAAGTGACGGTGACAATTGCAATGGAGGCCAACAACAATGAACCTCATGGTAAGAGGGCTTCATTGTTTGAAAGAGTAAAAGATACAATGAGCTTGTGAAAGCCCCTTTTATACATTAGATTAACATTTGGAATCACACCTAAATTTTGATGAGTTAGAAAGATTTTGAAGCCCACTAAAATGTCGGCACTTTGATCATTCCTCTACTTGTCATAACTTTTTGAAACTTTGAAACTGTGTTAGCTTTTCAACAACTTTGAGAAATTACAAACCTATCAGCAATTTTTTTCACCAATTTTGTTGGCTTTTCAAAAAAATTGTGAGCTCATGAACCAACTGACACCAAAAATTTAAACATCTTCAAGCAAAACTTGTTGACATTTTCAAATGTTCATGAACCTTGAAAATCTCTAACGTTTGACTTTCTTGGCAATTTGAGAAGTTTGACAAATTTGAAACTTAGCAACAGAAAAAGAAAAAGATCACTTATCAAGAAAACAAGAAATTCAAAAACTTGTGAAATCACTGACAAAAAAAATGTCAAATTTTCAAAGAATTTGTAAATTCACAAATCACTATCAAAAAAAACTTGTCATGATTTTGGAAGGTTAGTGAACTATGAAAAATTCCAATACGATTTAGAAAGACTTTTTTTTTTACAAAGGGTAAAAGACTTAGAAAACTTTTCATATTTTGGATTTATTTTCCACTAGACTTGTTCCAAACTAACTTTCACAAGATACTATCATGAATCAAAAAAATGAGAAGTGATTAAAGCAAAGAGAAAAAAGATCTTTTGGGTAATTTTAAAAAATCAAAATTTTAGCCTTTGGTAAACTAACCTTACTTTTACATAATATGAATGAAAAGGGTGGGCCAGTAAAAAAAAATTATAATGTTGGAAAAAAAAATCAAGTGGGAGAGCCAAATGAATTTAAAGATTCACGTTTGATTTGGGAAGATATTTTAAATTTGTTCAACTTATGAATAGATAATCTAATTCATTAAGTAATCTATTAGATACCCTCAAACAAAAAAATATTTAGTACTATTATGAATTTTGAAGAATTGTGTAAAGGAGTTACTAATCAACTTGAGAAAAACTTGATCTCACTTACAGGAAGTAGAAATACGATCCTGCAAAATTTAAAATAGTTGGCACTAAATAATAAAATTAAGAGACAATATCTAACCAATAGTTATAATTTCACCTAGTCTATGCAAGAATTGGGAATTGGCCTTATGATGAACTCCTGAGATAAGGCTATCATAATATAGTGAAACAGGCATAGGCCCTACCTTTTACATTTGGTAGGGTAAAGCCATGAAGCACTGCTAGTCATAGGTTCACTAAGATTCACATTAGATTTTATAAAGTACCAAATTTAGGGATTAGCTTTGATTCATGCAGCTACTAGAGCATCATGAGTGAACTCAACTTACTATCTTGACAACACCATATAGGCAAGGAACTACCATTCCCTACAAAAACTTGTGATTAGATATTTGTGTGGTTAGGTGAATTTGGGACAAGAGGGTATATTTGGAATTTTAAGATTATGTGGTCTTTTTTGTTAAAAAATTAAAGGTTCATTAATGGCGAGAACATAGGCATTGGAGGATCTTTAGAAAATCATAGATTCTTTTTTAAATTAAAAACTTGTGACTTATTATTTTATGGTATAAAGAGTTTGGACATTGAAATGGAGTGATTGTTCCTTGGGATGTGTGTTTAGATGGAAACCCAAACTTTACCCATCCTAAAAATTCTCTTATAGAAGTTAATCTCTTGAATTGTCACATGAATGAGGACATAGTTGGAGGATTGGAGTGAAAACATTGGGAATAGTCCACGAGGGATCAATGTGTAATGTTTGAAAAAGATAAACATTGGGAACAACCCACAAATGGTTGATGTGTAATGCCTAATAAAATAAATGAAATCTAGGTTAAAACTAAATAAACATAATATTATTATCAACCCATGGTGTGATTGATGCATAATGTTAAACAAGAAATAAAATGAATCCTTCATTGAGAATAATCCATAATTAGTTCATATGCAATTTCTAATGAGAAACATTTATTGTGATGAGTGCTTACTTAGAGGCGTGTTAATGTCTTGTCATGTTCTTGTGCTTTGGAATTCCAAGTCAAATATCACTCCTATTCCTTTACATACTCTCTTCTTCTTTATGTTTGTTGGGATTGATTGATCCAATTATGTTTTGAGAAACATTACTTGTGTGTTTGAGGTCAATTGTGTTTGTTGTGTTTATGCTTGCAACTATGTAGCCTAACTCTTAGTTCAAAGGTTTGGATGGTATTGATCACCATTGGGATGTGTATGGGATCATGGTGGCACTTCTTAGAGATCATGTGAGTGTCTCATCTCTTCTTCATTGTTGCATTTTGGTTTTATCATTTGTGATTATTAGAGAACATTTGTAAAGACACAAAAGAGTTGTTATATATTTATCATGTATTTGTATTGGATTGTATTCCATCCACATTTGCGATGTGAATGTTGCCTTGAAATCTTGTAAAAACTATTGTTTGATTTGAAATAATGCATTAATTTGTAAGTCCTAATTGTGTGGCATACAGTTATAGTGTGAACTTTTGTTTAAAATAGATTTACATATGTTGTTTATGCTCTATTTTGATTATTACAATCATTAAAATTCATTATGGTTGGGACTTTTGGCTATTGTATTGGTGATGTTGAGCTTCATGGAATATTCCCTTCACATTATTGATATAGTTGTTATGCATGTGAACTAAGGAAATTTACCTAAAATTAAATTATCATCCTTTGTGCTATTTAGAACCTTGAAAATGATGCTTTAACATATCAAAATATACTAGTTCAAACCATTTGTTAACAAATCAAAAATTGAACTAATTATGGTGTGTTTGGTGATTGTCTTCTCAATGTCACATTAGCTTAGCCATACACCTATCTTGCATTTTGAGTCTTTTTCATATTTCTTGGTGTCAAAACATGGTCTAAAGGTTATGTTGATTTTTGGGCTTGTTAGGAAACCATTTAGCAAATTTGTTGTCAATTTTGGAGTCTATGAAAATGTTGTTGTCATTTTTAGACCTTGTACACTATTTTGAATTGCCCATTTTGAACAAGGATGACTTCACTAAAAAAAAGGAGTATTCCATTAGTAAAAGAGGCAACCCTAAGATGGCTAGGGTGATTCTAGAATAGCCAAGGTGATTTGGATTTGCAAAAGGGGAAACTTTCCATTGAAAGTGGTGATCTTAAGACAAGGGGTTGTTGCTTATAGTTTCCAAAAAAAAAATATGAGGGTGGTATCTTATGGTCTACTATTCATTTTGATCTTCTTGGTTTAAAGTATTTGAATGTTCTTGTCATCCTTTTGACAAGATCAGGTTGTTTTTGTGCCCTTGGATGTGTTTGGTTTGTCTCTAGGAAGACTTAGACCAATTGTCATGTCTTTCATGTGACCAACCACTCATGGCATGTTTGAAAGGATCTTTGGATGTTGTGAATCCATTATTTTTAGTGTGTGTAGCCTTAGATGTGGGAAAGGTGTAATATAGCTTATGCTTTAGTCATTTCCATCCTTGTCCTTCATTCATGTCAATAATGAGAATTGAGCATTGAATCATTGGTTGTGAGGAGACTCTCTCCTCTATCCATCATCATGTGGTCTCTTTCCATGATGATAGTGTAAGTCTTCCACTAGTGTCACTCTATTGGCATGCATTGACCTTGTTTGGTTGTGTGTTTCTGTCATAATGTTATTCAATTTCAACACCATGTGTGCAAGTGTGAGATTGTGAAATGTTTGTTGCAATTGTAATGTGAAAAGCTTATCCATTTGTGTTTTCTTGGTTAATATCCTAATGTTAAAATTGGGGCATTACACCTTGCACAAGTTGTGCACCTTACAACAAAAAAATTAAAACATATAGACATTTACCACTTCATATAGACATAGAGACAACATAAGGAAAATATGTTGTAACAAGCAAAATCTTCAAACATGCTAAATAATTTCTTCAAACCAAAAAATGTTTCACCTCGTACATATCATATGTCCTTAGTTAGAGTGCTTGGGACTAAAAATATTTAACCTATCATTGTAATTTTCTCCACATCAAATGAATGGACAATCAATCTATAAGTTTTTTGCTGCTACAAACATGACAAAAGCCTCCAAAAATTTTGAAACTACCCCAAACACCAAGTGACCTCCAAAAACCACCTCAAGCTCCACACATACTAGGAAAAAATATACCCCTCCAAAAAAGTGCCTAAAAATAGACAAGTCTACAATCAAAGTTGATGATTGTTGTGCCCTCAAATCTAATTATGTATTTAAATTTTCACCTACATGCTCTAAAATTCAAGCCACCTACAAAACCTAAACATAAAAATACAAAAAAACCATCAATGATAAGTGAGCTTCTCAAAATATTATTTTTGTGAAGTAAAAGTCGACCAAGACTATCTTGAGCCTTCCAAACACAATGGTACTACCATAACAATTGCATAGTGTACTAAAAATTAACTCTCTCAAAACCTAGAAAACCAAGGCCTATAAACTTTCAAAAACATGAAAAATGGACTAAACCACATCATGTCTCTAACACCATGTTAGATTTTACAGTAGACAAGAAATCAACCAAAACTTGATGTTGTAGTGATAGCCATAACACTACTCAAAACTAGATAATAGATTGAACAATGTTATTTCCCACTAATCAAAAAATTAAAGACTCGTGCAAGATTAAAATAAATAAATAAATAACTAGATACGTAGGTCATTACATGTAAAAGAGAATTAAATACAAAACTAGATGAGTGCATTTATAAGGAATGCAACTGGAGTAATGTATTTATAAGAAATGCAAAGGATAGAGAAGAAGAAATACAAATAGACACCATTAGCTCCACTCACTATTATTAAGCCTAAATGAATGTACCTAAACAAGCTAAGCTAGGCATAAGAAAATGTCCAACAAACTAATGAAAATGAATAAAAGCCTATAAGTTGTTAAATCATTCCACTACCCATTTGGACACATTTCTCATTAACAATTTAGTGAAATTCATTAATCCTAGCTTCAGTTTCACAATATAGGGCTTAGGGTTTACGTATTTATTTTGTCTTCCAAATCTTGAGTTTCACATATGAATATTGTTACATGGTTTTTGATTGGTCACAACACCACAATTATAGTTTCTAGTCCATGATATCTATGTTCTACAATATTCTCCCAAAAAGTCCATATTCTTTCTCTTTCAATCAATTAAACATATCAACCCTAAACAATAACAATTTCCGTAATAATTATTAATTCAATTTACATCTTTAAAAACAAAACCCTGCCTCTCCTTGAATGATACCCTTTGATGAAACTCATGATCTTCACTCCTAAGCATAATAAAGTAGATATTCTCTATATACCAAAAAAAAGCTTCCAATGCTCTTTAAATAATATTTTGCAAATCTAATTCATGATTACTTCTCAAATAAATCCAACAATAAACTTATGTACTTACTTTAAAACAATTACTGAATAATATTTTCCCAAAATCTTATCATTTAATTTTATATAGGAATTCTCCATAATTCCTTATTCAAGAGTGTATGATGATTCACCTATTAAATAATTTAAAAA
Organism: Sequoia sempervirens; assembly: GCA_007258455.2. Taxonomy (NCBI): domain Eukaryota; kingdom Viridiplantae; phylum Streptophyta; class Pinopsida; order Cupressales; family Cupressaceae; genus Sequoia; species Sequoia sempervirens. Next base: position 123,723,461 of record VDFB02000003.1, on the reverse strand, counting down.
ATCAGAAAAAAAAGAAAAAAAAAATTACACAGTCAAATACCAAAAAAATATTGGCTAAAAATTGTTATGAACTGTGAAAATTTCATGAATTTTACAAATAAAATCATTTTATTAAAATATAAATCTTCAATAATAGATTTTTTTTAAAAGATTCAACATAAACAATATTTATGAAATCAAATTTTATTTATAGCATGGTGAAAAGAAAAAAAACATCTTTGAATGAAGCTAGCAAAGTAGCTGGTGAGACATATTATGTTATTATATTTCCATGTCTTACATATCTAAACTTGTTTTCTGCTTCATTGTTTGTTACACCGAATATGATACTGACTATCGAACACTTCATGAAGGCCCTAACCCACTAAATTCATCCAACATCTGCAAATTAAGCTTCAACTTATTGATTTATCTATTCAAATGTGTTTTTTAATGCTATCCTGAGTAAATTATGCTGTTGTAAACATGCTACGAGTAAAACATCTGCTTTTTTAGTACAATTTTTTTAATAAATATAAAAAAACTCTCACCATCAAAAGCTGAAAATAACAAACCCAAGCTTAGATGTGATCCTTTAAGTAATCTGTTGCATTTTGAAACCAATCAATTGATCTCTGAATCCTCCAACACCTTCAAGTAAACATTAAAAGTTTTGTGAGTCTCATATGACCTATGAACACTATAATTTGATTCATTGCTGACAAAATGTATAGAGTCTCCAACTAAACACAATTGCTACATCTTCAAGACATTTGCTTCTTTTGTTTCTGCTTTGCTTTTGCAATTCACGTAAGTATTCACAATCAAACACTCCAAAACCTCAAGAGCTTCAAGGTAATTCCTTCATTTCCATTTATATCACACAGCACTCTTCAAACCAATCAATTCATCTGTCATCCAAAATCTGCAAGTTGACTATTAGGTTTTATGAGTCAACACATCTCAGAACAACTTTTACTCTTATTAGACAATTAAGGCTTCCAAAGCACATAAAATTTAATTACAAGAATTGGAGGAAAAAAGAACTTACATATACACAGTTTTCAAAAACTCTCATATTTAAATATGCTCTTACGTCAAATGGCTGCCCAACACTCGTAGTGAACCATATGTATGTTTAGGCATTTCTCAAGGAAGCAGTGTTCCTGACATCTTTGAACTAAACTAACTACAGCCTCTGCAACAAATACAAATTTGAATACTTTTCAATTGAAAATGGAACTACTGTTAACATTTGCAGATAGATTAAATGAAAAAAGGGTCAAACCATTGGATCCTCATTTACAGATAGAATACATGGAAGTAGTTTAAATACTTTATGAATTGACTAGGGAAACTGTTAAACTTCCCCAAAGGCCCGGGCTAGGTTTCTTGGTATGGATTCGTATTTAAAGTGAAAAATTAAAAAAATTAGTTTCTCACTGAAGACGCGAGTTTGATATTTTGGTGTGGATCTAAATTACGAGATGATTCAAGTTAAAATCCTGCTGCACTAGCATTTTCTGCATTAAGCAAGCTTAAAACCTTAGCTTGAGAGAGGCAGCCATAAATTTAAAAGTTTTTGAGTGTGTGACCCTTTGATTTGATCTCTTGGTGTGGATTTACATTTTCAAGTAAAATGATGCTAGTCTTTGCAAGCACATTTACTTGCTTTCTATAGAAACGCATGTTCTATGCTGCTATTTTATCTTTTACCTTGGTATATTCATAGTACTTTCTTGTCAAAATTGTAAGAAAATAACACATGTAGCTTTATCAAATACAGAAGGATACCCTGCAAATAAACATAGTAGCTAACTCTAAGCAAACTTCTAATGCAATATCTTTATGAGCTACCCCAAATCTGAATCCTGAGGTCTGAAAATGGAGAACTGTTGGTATGTGGAGCCTGATCAGACTTGGTGTTAACATTTTGGCCACTTTGCCCGACACATTTTCCCCCCAAATTAATTAACGGGGGAGTGCAGGGGGGGCAGAGTCCCTCATGCAGGGTTCAAGGGGACCACTCCCCTGGCAAGGACCCGGGGGTGGAGCCCACATTGGGGGTTTGAGGGCAACGCCCCTGAAGCAAAAATTCCATATATTTTATAAAGGAAATTCCTTGCAAATTTGAATTGTAATGCTGTTAAAACAGTTGGAAAAACTGCCCAAAATCATAATGGTTTATTGCTGCAGTTTGGATATGAAAAGTCATAACTTTGTTTGAGTTTTATTTTGCTGCGGATTGAAAATGAAATGTCACAGCTTTGAACAGCCAGCAGCAAAGGGCGTGCATGAGAATTGGAACAGTTGCATGAAGTTGAGTTTGTTGCTGCAAGTTGCACGGAATTGTTTGAGGATTATCGCAGGTTTTGTGATGGGCGCCTGTAGCAGTGCATCAAGATTTCTGTAGTGAAATTTGTGAAGAATTTGGTACACTTTTAAGTTGTATAGTGCAGCTGTCTGCTGCAAGTTATTTGTAATTTGTTATTCGCTGGAAATTAAAAAAAAACAGACTGTTGTTTGTAAATGTAGCCCAGGAAAGGGTGAACCATGTTAATTTCTGCTGTCTCGCCTTTGTTCTGTGATTTCAGACCTCTGTTTTGTTTATTTAAAATCTGCATTTAATTGATAGTTTGAACTCCTCATTCATGACTGCAATTCCTAACAAGAACTACTTTTAATGATGGTGCAAATACTAATGTTACCGATTTCAGTTCAGGTTTGCATGTTCAGTACACAGAAGCAGCAAAACAAAATTTGAGGTTGGATTCATTTTGGGTTCTCATACAAAAAACATATAAAAATCATAAACATACACACAAACTTATGCGTGTGCATATGTGCAACCCACACACAACATACACACATATATACACCAAATTCTTATTATATCCTCAGACCATCTATATTTAAGTGATTTACCTTAAGAAGCCTTTCCTTAATAAATAAATAAATCCTTGTCATAAATTTAATAATGGAGTCTTTATTGCTATCATAACACATCTATTTTGGAAATTGGAGGATAAATGTAGAAAAAGTAAGGAACCCTAATCTGCATGAAGCAGATCCTTTGCAGCCACCACAAGGTAAACAGGAGACAGCAAATGGAGCAGGTATTGCGGAAGCAGGAACAATCTCTAAAACGGCTGAATCGTACAAAGCAAAGGAGATTCAGAATGTGCAAGGTAAAGAGGCCCCAGAGAAAAAAACTAGCACACCTATTAAGTTGAAAGGCCAGCATGTGCAAAGGCAAGTGTGAGGAACGCAAGCAGGAACACAGAGCAAAGACCAGCAAAGAAAGAACTGACAGGAGCAACAGTAGGCGAGCAGATGCAAAGAAAAGAAAGAAGCAGCAGCAGAAGAAAGCAAATGGGCTGGGGAAGGGCTTCAATCCATTCAGGACTAACGCAGTGGGGCTTTGTCTCTTCCACCTCCATTTCTGATGTGACAAAAAACAACTACCCTAATATTATCAAGCCCCAACAGGGCCCCCAAACTTTCAAAGCTTGCAAGAATAGGGCAAATCCTTAACATGAATGTGGCACCTTCTGTAGGGAAAAGATCTTATTGGCTAACCCTAATTCTTCCCCCAAGAAGATGGCTCAGGTTCTGGTCCAGGATGACATTCCAAGCCCTGAGATTGTTTTTGGGGCTGGTTCCACACCTGTTTTGCCAACTAAACTCTCTTTTTCCTTGGGCGACTCCTTAGTGGTTTTGGTGGATGGCATAATTGATTTCCATGTCTCTGATGACTCTGTTAATGCAGCAGCTGATGTTGGCTATCAATCTCCTGTCCTCAATTTTTTGAGGAAACACCCCATTAGGAGGATTTTGTTCTTTGGATAAAGACAACCTGGAGCAACTTGGATTTCCCCTCAATTGAGATCCTGGATCATGGTTTATTTCTCCTTTGATTTAGTTATGTGATTGCAAGTATGTGAAACAAAATGCCTTTTCATTGCCTTGTGGACTCCTTTCTTTGATCCTACGGTAGCAAAAATAACTCCAATTCCATTTTGGATTGGATTATATAATCTTCCATTGATCATACAGGATGTTGGCCTGATAAGAAAATTGATTGAAGTAGTGGGCACCTTTGTGAAAATTGACTCAAAGCTGGCAGATTCAAAACACAGATTTGTAAGAGTTACAAAGGTTGACATTTTGAAGCCCTTATGCCACCCAGCCACAATCCACTCCTCTTTTGGCATCTGGACACAATTTCTAAATTATTAAAGCCTGCCATTTAGATGCTTTCACTGCAACATGATTGATCATAAAATTGCTAGGTGCACTGTCAAAAAATCGCCTGGTTTGAGGACAATCAGCTTTAAGAAGTGGATCAAGAAGAAGGGCTCACCTGATGAGGATTTTCTTTGGCATAATCATGGAAAATTTATGGAACCCCAGAAAGGGACAAGGATTGGGCCAAAGTTTCTTGTAGATGCCATTGTTACTGTGGATCCCATCCCATCTTCACACCCTCCCAGAGAAGATTTCAGTGGTATTAACCAACCTTCAGAGGGTGAGGGTGATCTAAAATTCATGAATGATAAAGGAGATGAGGACCTCTACCCCCTCATGGAGGAACAGATCAAGGTTTTTTTCTCAAACCACAAGTCGCATCTCCAGGCCAAACTTTGGCATTCCCAGGAAGAAGAAAGGATAAAAATCAGAAGCTGCAAAACTATGGATTGAAGGATGGAATTCAGTCAATGATGGCACTCAATTGAATAGACAATGGATGCTCTTCCTACTAGAAGTAGAAGGAAGGGCACTGCCAAACAGGCTTGAAGGCTTGATCTTCTTACGAAGAATGATTGATTGTGTTAAGTTTCACTGAAGCTTTATGCTACCTCCAGGCTTCCTTTCCCCTTTTGGCATCCTTCTATTCAATCTTGGCAACCTGTCGGATTCCCTTAGTCTTCCCACTTCCTCTGAGTTAGTTCTTTGATTTTTGCCTATGTTACCGGGTTCGCCCCTGGGAAGCCCGGGTACGATTCGGGTTCGGTCCGGGTTCGAAATTCGGGTCCGGTTCGGGTCAAATACGCCTTGGGTTCGGTTTTTTGACTGTGGGTTCGACAGGGTTCGAAACCCTGACTGTGGGTTCGATCAGGGTTCGAAACCTTTACTGTGGGTTCAAAAAGTGTGAAAATTTCTTTGTGTGAAAGTCATATGTAAGCCAATTTTGCAATTCTTAGTTCTTGCATACTGGATCTTATGGACTTATTCCCTCCTAGCACATATTGTGAATATTTCTCATTTGGTGCAGAAGACAAATTCCTCATTTTTGAACCACTGATAGCAAAGAGATTCACAATAAAACTTTAGCATTGGAACACTACTCCATACTTCTCGTCTAGACTATAAAGGATTGAAAATTCTTAATTTGATGCAATGATAGTTCTGAGATGAGAATTTATATAACCATGCCTATTTTGAAACTTCGCATCTAATACTGCATCAACAAGAACTTAAGAATTCTGTTCCAAACTTCCAAGGCAAGGACACCCAAAAAATCTCTCAAATTCGTCTACGATCTAAAAGAAAAAGGTTCTGGCTCTTTCACAATGTAAATAATTATGTAACACTGTTTTCTTGTTTGCCTTCCACACAGAAAAATGTTCACACTTTTCAGATTGATCAATGATCAATAATGGCTGATTGTAAGACATTTTTATGTTTGAACTTTAATTTATAATTTTATATCATGACATTCGAGTATCACTAATATTTTAATATTTGACTATGAAAGTGGTGGTGTATTTTTGCTATGTTATTTGACTATTAATATGGTGGTGTATTCTGAACTTAATTATTGCTGCAAATATGTATATATTTCTGATTTTTATATGTTTTTGTATTACCGAACCCAAAACGAACCCAACCCGAAAAAAAAAATTTCCCGAACCGGCGAACCGGATTCTCAAACCCGAACCCGAACCCAAAACAAACCGGTAACTTAGATTTTTGCACTACCCATTCATGGGTCTGAAGCTTTCCTCTTTGTTTTTTAAAAATATGGGAGTAGGCCCTTACCCCAGAATTCACCAATCATAAAAAAAAAAAGATGCCCCAGAGACAATCTCTTTGGCAAACCCTTCCTAAAAGCAATTCTCAAGAAAAGTTCATATATCATTCTTACACAACAGTAGTAAGGTTAACAAATAATTAAAAAATGCAGTTAATGAAGTGCCGGACATGTATTGTAGGGAAAAGAATATACATGGCTGGCAAGGAACGATAAAAGTAGCTGATATGCCCATTTAAAAATTGGGAGAAGATGAAACTGTGGAGATGGAGCTTTCCAAAGAGATGGCCCTGATAGGGAGGTTCAGTACCATATGGCCAAGCCTCCCTGAGCTGAACGACTAGATTAAGCAGATGTGCTACCTCTTTCGGAAAAGGCAATGATATTTTATCCCAGTACAAACAGATTTTTTATTATTGTGTGCAACTCGGAGGTGGACTGAAGAAAGATTTTAGAGAGGGGACCTTGGATCTAGAAGTCAGTGTTGCATTTTTGAAACCCCGGTTCCTTGAGTTCAACCCACTTACAGCAAACTTTTGGATATCATCTATCTGGGTTAGCATGCCTAACCTCCAGTTGCACTTCTGGCTTCAATCGACATTGAAAAATATAGGAAATGTGCTAGGTGAATTTATAATGTTATCACTGGAAATGCAAAGGCATTTGCTTAACTCTACAGCACAGACTTTGGTTGAAATGGACCTCTCCAAAGGTCTGCCTTCAGAGATAGGCTTCAAAATGGGCAAATCTGTATGGAAACAATCTCCGGAACTGTTTTGAGATTGGTTATGTGGCAGCCGATTGTGGGAAGCCTATAAAGTCATCAGTTAACTGCTTGTGAAGGAAGATGTTGTTCCAAACCATATGCTTGTGGGTTATCATTTTGATTCACCCATAAATAGTCCACGGAAGGAGAAGATGAAGTTTTCAAAAGGGGGAAATGGGAAATGAGGGGTCACAAGGAGTGAAGGCGCTGAATAAGGAAAAAAAAGGAAAGAAAAGGTGGAGTCTTCAGTGCAGGAAGTAAATGCTTTTGAAGAAAAAGACAGGAGCATGGATGAGGAGTTGAGGCAGCCAGAAGAAGAATTGTCTATAGATGACAGAATTGTTCAAGATAAGGCACAAATGAACAGAGAGGAGAGTTAAAAGCTTTTAGAATTAAATATGATTGTCTCAGAGGATTCTCTAGAGATGCAAGAGCTTCCTGACTCTTTTGAAGAGGATTTTCCCCAGAAGTTTGGAATAACACTTAGTATGATTACTATGATACTATGAAGAGGATGTAGGGAGTCTCATAATGCCCGTGAAAAGCATTAAATCATCAATATATATATATATATATATAAAATCAAGCCGAATTTGTCACAAAAAATGGTGCCAACGTCACACACCAAACTGAACAAAGGTTGAAGGGTGGAAATATTGGGTTGCGTTGAATTGAGGTTGCCTTATTTGAATAAGTCATTTCTCTTTATGTTGCAGAGAAGAATTCGATTTGCTATTGTTAGTTTCTTGACAACAGGGATAAGGCCCATTAGTTTAGTTGGATCATCTTGGTGTGATGGAATGAACCCTAATACAAGGGCAATGGCCCCTATAGATTCCTCAACATTTTATCTAAAAACTAATAAGAGTCCTTATCCATTTTAACCTTCACTATTTAATTAGTAAATGGTGTTCTTATAGAATCACAAAAAGTGGCACAAATTTCCAGTAAAACATATTGTAGCTCTCTAGAATGAGTGTGCACCTTAAACGATTTTAGAACTTTAATCAATTGAATGATTGAAAGAAAGATTAGATGATAGGCCAAAATACATATTGATTGAAAACCATGGCACTGGGCAGGAAAAACTTTAGCAAACTGGTATACGACTGCAGAGGTCAGCAAACTAACAGTGATGAGTGCAATCAAAACTCTGGGCACATTATCTTCAACAAATAATTTTGGGGCATCATTTTGCGTACCTGCAAAACTCTGTCCTAAAACTGTGCATCTCACAAAATCCATGCCATCAATGGTGAAAACATTGACAGGACTTGCCTCAAAAGACAGAATGTAGCGATTAGTGCAACATGAGGGATCTAAATCAGCCTTTGTGCGGGTCGTCAAATTGTGAAAATTATGAGTTCCAACATACTGCCTTAAGATGTTGTTAAATTTCTCTCTTTCCTTCTCCCCATAGCATATAGCTGCTCTTCACGGCTGACCCATCAATCTGCCCTACTGCATACCTTCGGAATTTCAGATCCAGATTTCAGAGAAATGGCCTGCCCCAAACCAGAAATAGACCTGGTGCTGACTCCATATTTTTGGATTGTTTATTGGCGAAATCTTGCAACACGAACACCATTACCAGTACTTCCATTTCAGAAGGGTTTTCAGTTAATTCTCATTGAATTCGTTATCATTCACAGCTTCCACAACCATCCCATCCAGAATCTTCAAGGTTCCCGCATTCGATTCACCACTGTCCACAGCATCCTTAACCATCCCACATTTTTCCAAAGTTATATCATGTATTTCATTATTAGTCAGAGTTTCCACAACCATCTTCTCATGATTTTCCAAAGTTTCCTCATTGGTCTCATCATTGTTCACATTTCCCAGAGTCATCTCATCATGTTCTCTCACAAAGTTTCCCCACTGATCTCATTATTATGTACATTTCGTAGAGCCGTCTCATCATGTTCTTCCTAAAAACTTTTCTTTCATTGATCTCATTATTATCCACATTTCTTTCAGAGCCTCATCTCGTCATGTCTTTCCTAAAATTTCCTCATTGATCTCATTATCATTTCACATCTTCCCAGAGGCATCTCATTATGCTTTCCGAAAGTTTGCTCGCTCAATGCATCATCGTTCACATTCCCCTCAACCATCCCATTGAGGCCCCTGATACCGAATTCATTTTTTCTACCCATGACACCTACGACCTTCCGGCCTCTCTCAGAGCATTCTAAGCACTTAATAAGTGCCCCCTCCTTACCCTCGCTAGCCAAAACACTTTCCCTATCCCTATGAGCACTAGGATCCAAAGCAAAAACGGGGAGGACATACTCGTACCTTCGTCTGTCACAGAACTTCTTGGCATTAAATGATGGAGTGACCCTCTTGAACCCAAGTACCCTAATCTGCTCTGGCAAATGGGAATTGACCCTGGGCACGAACCCTGGAGGCTCAATAATGAATCTTCCTGAAACCACCTGGCCCACAGCACTAACACCCTTGTCAGTCCTTGCAGACCTCATCCAGTCCACTATCCTTGGATTCCCATAGTGGTCTTCTGAGATTGCACCGGCCTTGAACAGGGCTTCCTCCAAATCACCCTCGATTGTTTTGGCCCCTGGATTCCTCTGCATCCCCTGATACCCAACTCCACAGTATGCCACTAAAATGGCGATTTTTCTCCTCTTTGGCTTCGGAGGACGGTGTGGGGCCGCACTCGATTCTTCTTTAGTTTCCTCTGCACTCTCTTCTCTACTGCTGAGCTTTGGAACCTTCGCAGCCTTCTCTTCTCCTTCTTCATCTTCATCTTGTGGAGGTGCATTTGTTGGGAGTTGAGTGTCTACCATTTGTAGGTGATCTCTGGGTCTTTTATTACCTTCTTCTGTTTGGATTGTTGCCTCTCCCTCCACACCTCTACATTTTTGCTCTTCAGTTGTTCCCAACACAGAATTTTCCAGACCCGTATTTTCCATTGCTTTTTCAGAGTTTGGAGATTAGTTTTCTTTTCTTCCTGTGCATTTCCTCCTTTTCTTCCCTTCCAATCTCTTCTTCGTAACTATGTTTTATACAAGGGAAGTCCACACGTTGGTTTATTCGGATCAATGATGGAAATAAGTTATTGTAAATATGAAGTGTGATATCTTAATGTTATGTGAGAAATTGATTAAAATAGGCATCTTTAGAAGGATATCTCTCGATATATTTTATATATATTAATAAATATATATGTTAGTAGCATTTGCAACGTAAGAAGGAAGACAAAATTATTAGGGTTGTTAAGATTTAGGATATGATTAGGATTAGACATAAATTAGGATTACGATTAGGATTGGGGTTAATGTTAATATTTGGATTAGGGTTATCATTAGAAATACGGTTAAATTTAATGTTGGGGTTAGCATCAAAACTAGGATTAGGGCTAAGATTAGAGATAGAATTAGGATCAAGGGTAGGGTTAAGGTTAAAGTTAGGGTTAGGGTTAGAGATATAATTAGGGCTAGGGTTAAGATTAGGGATATAGTTAGGGTTAAAAAAATTACAATTAGGGTTAGACTTAGCATGAAAATCAGGATTAAGATTAAAGATAGAATTAGGATTAAGGGTAGGGTTAGGGTCATGATTACGATTACAATCAAAATTATAGTTATGGTTAGGGTCAGACATACAAACACACAATTAGCATTAGGGTTGGGGTTAGTGTTAGTATTAGTATTATGGTTAGGGTTAGAGTCAAGGTTGGGATTATCATTAGGAATGGGAATGTGATTACAATTAGAATAGGGCTAGGATTACATATAGAATTAGGATGAAGGGTAGGGTTAGGGTTAAGATTAGAGATATAATTAGGGTTAGTGTTACAATTATGATTACAGTCAAGATTAGAGTTATGGCTATGGTTAGACAATTTATTAGCATTAAGGTTGGGGTTAGCATTACTATTAGTATTAGGGTTAGGGTTAGGGTTAGGGTTAGGATTAAGACTAGGGATAAGATTAGAGATTAGGAATATGGTTAGGGTCAAGATTAGAGACAAAATCAGGATTTGGGTTGGGGTTAGCATTAGACATATATTTAGGATTAGAAATATAATTAGGGTTACTATTACAATTACGATTATGATCAAGATTAGAGTTATGGTTAGGGTTAGATAATTTATAAGCATTAGGGTTGGGGTTAGTCTTACTATTAGTATTAGGGTTAGGGTTATGGTTAAGATTAGGGATAGGGTTAGAGATTAGGAATATAGTTAAGGTTAGGATTAGAGACAAAATTAGGATTCAGGTTGGGGTTAGGGTTAGAGATATATTTAGGATTAGAGATAGAATTAGGGTTAGCGGTATGATTACAATTATAATGAGGATTCAAGTTATGGTTAGGGTTAGATAATTTATTAGCATTAGAGTTGAGATTAGTGTTACTAATAGTATTAGGATTAGGGTTAGGGTTAAGATTACTTGGATAGGGTTAGAGATCGGAAATAGGGTTATGGTTAGGATTAGAGATAAAATTAGGATTCAAGTTGTTGTTTGGGTTAGAGATAGATTAAGAATTAGGGTTGGGGTTAGCGTTATTATTAGGATTAGGGTTAGGGTAAGGGTTAGAGATGTAATTAGAATTAGGGTTGGGTTTAACATTAGAAATAGGTTTAAGGTTACGATTACAAAAAGAATTAGGATGAAGGGTAGGATTAGGGTTAGGGTTAATATTAAAGTTTTTTTGGATGAAGGGTATGGTTAGGGTTAGGGTTAGAGATAGATTTAGAGTTAGAGTTGGGGTTAGAAATAGTGTTAGGGTTAGGGTTAGACTAAGGATTATGGTTAGAGTTAGAATCAAAGTTAGTTTTAGGGTTACGGTTATGGTTACACTTACAATTAGTGTTAGTTTAAGAATTAGAGTTAGGGTTAGTGATAGAGTTGTAATTAAAATTAGTGTTAGTTATAGAATTAGGTTGGGTTAGAAATAGTGTTAGCGTTAGGATTAGGGTTAGATTTATAATTAGAATTAGTGTTATTTTTAAAATTAGGGTTAGTGTTAGAGATAATATTAGAATTAGGGTTTGACTTAGAATTATTATGAATCTTAGAGTTAGGGTTAGAGTTAGAGTAAAAGTTAGGATTAGGGTAGTGTTAGCTTTATAATTAGAGTTAGGGTTAGGGTTTAATTCTAACCCCAACCCTGACTATAATCCTAACCCTAATTGTAATCTTAACTCTTATCCTACTTGTAATGCTAACCCTAACAACCTAATTATAATTCTAACTCTATTCATAGTCCTAATTATAGTACTAACCCTAATTCTAATTATAACCTTAAACCCTAACTCTAACCCTAATTAAACCTTAATCCTAACCTCGACCTAACTTTAACCTTAAGTATAATTGAACTCTAATCCTAACCCTAAGTATAAACCCTATCTATAACCCTAATTGTAACTATAACCCTAAGTATAATTGAATCCTTACCCTAACCCTAATTGTAATTATAATCCTAACCCTAACCCTGATTGAATTCTAATCCTAACCTTAAACCTAATCCTAACCCTAACCCTAATTGAATTCTAATCCTAACACTTATCCTAATTCTAACCCTAACCCTAACTATAATCCTAATTCTAATTTGAATTCTAACCATATTTTTAACTCTATTCCTAATTTTAATTGTGCAATTAACCCTAATTATAATGTCAAACCTAATTCTAATTGTAATACTAATTGAACCCTAACCTTAACTTTAATCAAAACCTAACCCTAATTGAACCCTTACTATAACCTAACGATAAACCTAATTATGTGTAGCCCTAATTGAATCCTACCCTAATCCTAATCCTAATTAAATCCTAATCAAGAGCCCTAACCCTAACCTAACCTTAACTCTAATTAAACTCTAGTTGAACCTTTTTGAACTTTAACCCTAATTGAACTCTAATCCTAATTTATCCCTAATCCTAACCCTATATTTGAAGCCTTTTGAACCCCAACACTGATTGAACCCTAATCTTAATTGATCCCTAACCCTAACCTTATCCCTAATGAAATCCTAAACCTAATCTTAACCTTAACACTAACTTTGATTGAATCCTAACCCTAAGTTAACCCTAATTGTAACTTTAACCCTAACACTAAATTAAGCTTAATCTTATCCCTAACCCTAACCCTAATTGAATTGTAATCAAAGCCTAATTGTAATTGTGACCATAACCCTACTTGAACCCTAACCCTAACTATAGTTGAACTCTAATTAAACCTTATCCCTAACTTAGCCTTAATTATAAACACAGCCATAATCTTAACCCTAATTTAACCCTAACCCTACCCCTAACTCTAATTCTAACTCTAACCATAACCCTAACTCTAACTCTAACACTTATTCTAACCCTAACCCTAACACTAATATTAACTTTAACCCTAACCCTAACCTTATTTCTAAAACTAACACTAATTCTAACTTTAACCCTAACCCTATTTTTTTTATAGAATGTTAACCCTAATGCTAACCCCTAACCCTAGACTCAAGCTTTATCATTGAACTGTAATTCTAACCCTAACCCTAATTGAATCGAAATTGAACCCTTAATGAACCTTAACCATATCCCTAATAAAATACTAAACCTAACCCAAATTTTATCCTAACCCTAACCCTAATAGTTACCTTAATTGAACCCTAACCCTAACCATAATTGCACTTTAACTCTAATTGAATTGTAACCCTAATTACCCTAACAATAACCTTATACGTAACTCTAATTAAACCCTAATCGAACCTTAACTCTGATTAAATCATATTGTAACCCTAACCTTAATCCTAACCCTAATTTAACCCCAATAGAATCATAATCCTAATTAAGTTCTCATTATATGTTTTATATAACATGAAAAATAAACTCAATGCATAACCCTATCTTTAATAAATTTTATAAAATATTTTCCTAATCAAAACCTAAAACTAATTGAACCCTAATTAAAATCTAACCTTAATCCTAATTGAACCTTATCCTTAATCCTAAATGAACCCTAACCCTAACCAAAATGTAAGCATAATTGAAGGCTAATCCCAACCTTAACAGTAACGAAATCGTAATATCAAACCTAACTCTAACCAAAATGTAAGCATAATTGAAGGCTAATCCCAACCTTAATAGTAATGAAATCGTAATGCCAAACCTAACCCTAACCCTAATTGAACTCTAACATAATTATAACGCTATATGAACCCTAACCTTAATTGATCCTAAAATCCTCACACTAGCCTAACCCTAATCCTAAATGAACCCTAAACCTAACAATAATTGAACTGTAAACATAACTGAACTCTAACCCTAATTGAACCCTGAACTTGAAAATATTGTAATCTTAACCTTAATTTTAAACTCTAACCTAACCCTAACCCTAATCTAACCCCAGTCACCCTAACCCTAACTCCAAACTTTATCTTAGAATTTAAATTGAACCCTAACCCTAATTAAATCCTAATCATGATCATAACTCCATTCCAAATAAAATAAAACTATAAATAATAATAATGTTATAAATTATTTTGAAATTATATGAAAACGTTAAGTGTAAATGTGATTCTTAATTTCATTATTTTTAAAGATAGATATGTTAATTTTATTTTATATTAATTTAAAAACTTGTTTTTGATATAAAAAGCAACAAAACAAAGGTGTTGTCCCTTTAATACAAAGCCTTGCGAGCCATTAGCAGCATAATAACATCATCAACACATTAACAACAAAAAACAAAACACCGAACCAGACACCCTAACCATTCCATATCAAAAACCACATCTTGAGAAAACTAACCAGCCTACACTTGTTTTGTTTTTTTTGATACGTAAGGTGATGATTTTATATATAGAAAGAGAGAAATATACAGTCGTCTGCTATGCAGGAATAATAACATTGATGACCTTCATACAGCCAAAAAGCTAACACGGAAAAGTTCAACCATTTCCATATTGCAAGCACCGAACACAGGAAATGAGTATAGTCTATTTTCCACAAATTATACAAAAAACCTTTTACCCAGATCGACAAAACTGCGAATTAATAGAGAAAACCAAGCAAGAAACCAAACGGACACCACCCAAACCCCGCTAATCACCAAAAACCATTTACCTCTGCAAAACAGATGAAACCCTCCACCCAGTCCGTTCCTTCCACCTGCACTAACTTCACTTTCTGTTTCAAAAACTCCACTGCCACTTCTGTCAACTTGCGATGCCTGGATAATTCGGGGCCTTTGAGGTCCAGAAGGAAAGGGTAGATCTTGACCGCGTCGTCCGATTCCCACATGGAAGCAATGTCTGCTGGACGCGGTATGCCCTTCCCTGAAAGAGCCGCTTTCATAATCATGTCGATGCCCCCGAGCAAGTCCTTCTGAAACAGTCGCTCCATCATTTCTTTAGCCATTGTCTTCAGAGTGGCAATATCCAAGAGCGACGCGAGAAACCTGGATGAGATTTGGGCGTTGTCTCGGGCAAATTCTTTTCGCTCCAAATGACCCTTTCCGAGTACCATCTTCACTGCTGCCAACGAAACTGGATCGTCCTCGAGCAGGATACGTTTAAGACGCTGGTCCGTAACCTCCCGGAAGGCAATTTGCCTTTCCGTTGCCATTAAGGAGACAGGAGTGTCGATACCAAAAGATTCAAGCCCTTCCGCCGCGATGATAATTGTGAACTTCGACTTTGATTGTCTCTCCATTGCCTGAGATATGATCGGTGCACCCTGCAAAATAAACACAAAGGCAAATACCAAGAAGCCGAGCCAATATTTAGGATCAGACTTCAAGAGAATAATATAAAACCTGCATAATGATCCGTCAGTCATCATATACGGAACCAGATTAATCGCAATGCAAACCGTCCTTCGCATGAGATGAAATGCATCCCCAGTCTCTTCAACTAAGAGCTGTGATCAATGCGAGTTATGGTGATATCCATACGGCACTTCCGTGCACATAACAAGGAAAACCGTACGCTACGTGTCCCTCAGCTAGCCTCGTGATAACAGTATCCATCATGGCTCAAACCCACTCCATAAAATTGAATTAGAAGGCTGGCGATTACCCTGCAATGATCATCCTCAATCCGCTAAATTTAGCCGGATGGTAAGACTGCTGCAAGCCAAGTCCGCATGACACCCGTCCATCCCGTCCTCCACCTCACTACCACCTAGACACCCTGTGCCAGTGTGAGGAGCGAGGGGGGAGCCCACCCATCCACCCACAATGAATCACATCTTTGGACAGTCTTTGAAGCCGGGCCCAAATACTCCCTGATTGGACAACTGATCTGCTTTAGAATTGCCCTCCCTGAGAGTGTGATTTAGCATGACTTGCTCAAAATTGTTTAGCTGTTCCAAAGCCACATCCAAAAAGACTCCCAATTTCCAATTGTGAATCTGCCTTGTTCTCAAAGCATTTATGACTACTGTTGAATCCCCTTCAATGACCAAGTTTTGAATGCCTATTTCTTTGCTTAATTTAAGGCCCAAGATTAAAGCTTGGAATTCTGCAGCATTATTCGTACCATCTTCCAATGGCTGTGCAAGTTTCGCCAACACCGATCCAGTGCAAGACCTTATTATGCATCCAGCACTGGACAGTCCCGGGTTCCCTTTAGAGGCACCATCAAAATTCAATTTGGTCCATCCCGGTTCAGGAGGAAACCACTTTGTATTTTTGCGTTGTTCTGCCGAGGCCGCCTTGCCTGAACACTCCAATGGGGGAGATTTAATGCCAAACCATTGTTTTGAGATCCATGCATCCCATTGAGTGAAATTAATATTCTTTGTTTTCTCCTGCATCTGAGCATTGAAAAGTTCTACGATGCAAGTCTCAATCTTACACTGTAACCGTGGAATAGACATTTCTTTCTCCTAAAAAATGCGCCTGTTTCTTTCCTTCCAGACCTCCCATAAAAGAATTGAGGGAGATATTTTCCAAAGCTCTCCAAATATGCACGACTGATCATGACTTGGCCAAGAATTTAAACACTCCAGAAGAGTGCCAGGAAGAGCCGAGGACCATCTTAATTTGGAACGTAACCAGTCCCACAACTGTTGAGTATAATCGCAGTTCAGCAACAAGTGATTCACTGTTTCCTCTGCCTTATGGCAAAGAGGACATCTGGTTGGGCCATGATAACCCAATTTTATAAATCTGTCACCTGTAAGAATTCTGCCCTGCGCTGCCGCCCAAGTGAAAATCCCTGCTTTCGGTAAACATACCTTGTTCCAGCAAAGGCTGCGAGGTAATTCTGATTTTGTTTCTAGAGAAACTGATAACGCATTATAGCCATCCTTAGACGAGTATATTCTGTTTGGAGCAGCATCCCACCGCAATCTGTCTTTACCCATTCTGACCCAAATTCTTCGTTTAGCTAGCTCCTGCTCAAAGTAATTCGTCTCTTGGTCACCCAAATTCAAAGCTCTCACCGATTTCCATTTCAGAATTCCTTCCTTCGCATTATCCGCGAAGTCTATATAATCCCTAACTTTTGAACCCCATATTTGCTTTGTCGTCTCCATTATTTTGGAAAATTCAGGAACTTTGGCTAATGCAAAATGGCCTTCCCACGAGTCCTCCCAAAATAGAGCCTCTTTACCATCCTTCACTTCCCATGTGAGGAAATCCGAGATCAGATCTCTGCTGTTGGTGATGAAGTTCCAGATCTGGGAGCCAGCAGGGAGAGTTTTTGTAGTTAGGAAATAATTTGGATCAGGAGTCAGATATTTTGCTCTGACAATTTTTACCCATTTTAGATTGGGTCTGGAATAAATGATCCACGCCAGTTTGGCCCCTAAAGCCTTATTTTTCCTTGAAACAACTCTCAACCCTATCCCATCATTCTCACGCTTCTCACATACCTTCTGCCACTTTATGAGGGAAATTTTTTTCCCTTCTGCATTGCCTTTCTAGAAGAAATCTTTCATTACCTTGCTCAATTCTTTGCTCGCCCCGCTGGTTAATTGTAGGCAAGACATCATATAAATAGGGAGGGCCGAAATTACCGATTTCAGTAAAGTTAGCCTGCCTGCCCAAGAAAGCCATCTGTTCTTCCATGAAGAAATTTTCTCTTTGCATCTAGAAACCATTGAACTCCATGCACTGTTGTTTTTGATACCTTTGTCCAAAGGAAGACCTAGAAATTTACATGGAAGCTGACCTTTTTTGAAACCGAGAATTCGTAATATTTGCACCTCACTGGGATAGGATGTGTTAAAGAAAAAAACTTCAGATTTAGCTTTGCTTACTTCTTGCCCAGAAGCCTTAGAATAATCTTCAAGCAATTTTTTGTAATTTTTTGCCTCCTTTGCTGTAGCTACACCGAAAAGCATTGTGTCATCCGCAAATTGTTGATGAGTAATGTTGGGAAGACTGCTAGTAACTTGCAAACCATGAACCCAGCCAAGCTCCTTTGCCTTTTCAATCGACCTCCCTAAAGCTTCAGCCATAATTATAAACAAGAAGGGGGATAACGGGTCCCCCTGTCTCAGGCCTCTTGAGGGAGAGAAGAATCCCTCTGGAGAACCATTAACCAACACAGAATATCTCGGGAAAGCAATCCACCCATAAATCCAGTCTAACCACCATTTTTGAAAACCGAAAGCTTCCATAACTTTGAAGAGGAATCTCCAATTTACTCTATCATAGGCTTTTCTTATGTCTAATTTCAATAACATAGCCGATTTGTTCAATTTTTGATTTGAGTGAATAACCTCTTGAGCAATGATAATTCCATCAAGGATTGAACGTTCTGGGACAAAGCCTGTTTGTTCCTCCGAAATAATTGATGGAAGAATTCTTTTTAATCTGTTGGCAACAACTTTGGCTAAAATTTTGTAGATTGTGTTACAAAGCGATAATGGACGAAAATCTTCCCAATGTTCAGGTTTTTCTTTTTTTGGGATCAATGCCAAGAAAGTGTTGTTTGCTTCTTTTAAAACCCTTCTGTTCAGTCTGGAGTCTTCTATAGCTTCCCAGACCTCTTTACCCAAAAAATGCCAACATTTCTGAAAGAAGCCAGCTGGAAAACCATCCGGTCCTGGAGCTTTTTCTGGTTGCATCTCAAAAACTGCCTCTTTCACTTCCTCTTTTGTATATTTTGCATTCAATGAATTTAATTGATCTTGAGAGACCAATTTCGGTATAAATTGCAAAAAGGTATTTTGAGCTTGCCAATTTGAACCTTCCCAGTCATTGAGCAAATTCTGAAAGTAGTTAACTGCAGAGACCTTAATCTCATCCAAATCTTCTAACAACCTTCCATCCCCATCTTTTACACAGGAAATTCTATTATATTCCCTTCTTGCTTTTGTGGAATTGTGAAAAAAATTCAAATTTCTATCCCCTGCTTTTAGCCAAACTTCTCTAGATTTTTGCCTCCAAAAAATTTCTTCTTTAATAAGTAAATCATTAAGCTTGCTGTTCAGAGCCTTTTCTTTCATATAACATGATTCGTTCATACCACTTTTCATAATTTCATCTGCTAAATAGGCTAACTCTGCTTCAGTCTGCACTTTCTCTACGAAGATGTTTTTAAAGCTATCTTTGTTCCATTGTTTTAAACACTGTTTGAGATACTTTAATTTAGTGGTCACATTGAAAAGGCTTGATCCCACTCTTGGGCATTCATTCCACCATTTTTCCAATAGTGTCAGCACTTGGGGATCCTTAAACCACATCATTTCAAATTTAAATGGACATCTAAGCGGACCCTTGTCCCCTTCAAAAATTAACTGAACAGGAAAATGGTCAGATCCGGTACCGGAATTTATTTTGCTTTCTAAAGAATATGGGAATTGGCTCAGATTTCCTTTGAAGAAGAAACGGTCTAGTTTTTCCGCAATACTACCAAACCCTTTTCTATGATTCGTCCAGGTGTAATTGCCATTACTTATAGGAATTTCAAAAAGAGAATTTCTCTCCACAAAGCTGCAGAAGTCCTTTTGTGACTGTAGGACTTTTCCAAAACCCCCCTTCTTGTCTTCCATCCTAAGGATGGCGTTAAAATCCCCCCCTATAATGCTGGGTTCCTGATTTAATTTTTGCAAAATACCATCCAATTCTAACCAAACTAATCTTTTCTGGACACACATCAAGGGGCCATACACATTTAATAAATTAAAGCTTAGATTTGAAATTAAGCTTCGTACCTTGCATAACAGCCAGTGTCGACTCAGATTCATCACCTCTAACATAACTGTCTGAGGTTTCCAAAGAATCAACAATCCGCCAGAGGCCCCTTCCGCCTCCACTCCAGCCCATTTCCAAATCTTCAGTTTCCTACCAAAGGACTCCAAAACTGATCCGCCTAATTTTGTTTCCTGTAACATACATATTTCTGCTTGACATACTTCGATGTGTCGCCTTATTAGGCTCCACTTGTTAGGGGCGTTTAAGCCCCTAACATTCCAAGTTAGGATTTTCATTGATTTTCAGGAAGGGTATCTCCCTTCCCTACTTTAATCATCATGTCTATTTTTTGTTGACCAGTAGCTTCTCCATCATGTTTTCTCTTCTCTTGATTTGGTATCCTACCCCGCTTTTTCTGATCCCCACAGTCTGGGGTTAATTTGAGAATGTCACGTTTATGGATGCCTAGGAGCGATTTCGCCTCCTGTAGTTCCTCTGAGATCTTCCTTTTCCTTCCCGATTGGGGACTTAACAATTCTGACATTGCTCTTTCATCTGTCTCCCAGTTTTCTTCTATCCCATCTAAGCAAAGACCATCCACCAGTGGTCCAGATTTCAACTTTGCCGCCTCTGCAAGCTCCACTAATTCCTTCCCGACTTCTATCAAAGAATCCAACTCAATATTCAGACAGCTATCCCCAATGATTTCTAGGGTCTCCGAGATTTTGTCTTCAATCTCCTCAAGGTGCGCCTCCCTCCCCTTTTGAGTTTCCTGCATTTTCCCTATGCCAACGCCCTCCTCCGATACAGGATTCGGCAACCTCTTAGGAGAAACATCTTCCAAATTGATCTGCAGCATTTGCTCCTGAGTTGTTTCAGGTGAAGATCGGTTGGCTACAGAATGCGGCTTATCCAGCACACCCTTTGGTGAAGTAAGGGTTTCATCAGTGGACCGTGCAGAAGTTCGAAGATTCACTAAAGGTGTAGGGGTTTCCAACAGAACCGCTTTTCCTGCTTCTTCGTTGCTTACCCTGCAAGCCAGGGTTCGAACCAGGTTGTTATGCATAAACGAATCCCTCTCTAACTTTTGGATCCTGGTCCCGTAATCCGTGATCAGTTCAATCTCACTCCAGATTGTTCTTTCAGCCTTATTTTCCACACAAATGCGCACATAGGTTTGATTTTTCCTGGCAACTTTTCTTTCTTCCGCACAGACAAAGGTACCCAAATGGTTTCCTATTTCCTCGAGAATAGATGGAGCCCAATATTCTATGGGAAGATTTGGTAGACTGTACCAATCTTGTTGGCTATCCAATATATATGTCAATGGGTCAAAACCCACTGCCCATTTTCTGAGGTAGAATCCGCAGCCATCTAAAACCCAGACCCCCCGAACTTTTGATCTCTGATGTTTCTGGTGGGGCATATTACCATAAAGAAATCATTTTGGAGCATTTTAAATTGCAGCTCCACACCCCATCGCTCTTTCCACCATTTCTCCATATATTCCCAGTTCAGAGACTTTCCAAACCATTTGCCAAATAGACCTAACTGTTCTAGCCGCAATATTTCCCCTTGCATTTTCGAGGAACTGAGAACCACTTTGGTTCTGCCGTTGTCTATTTCTTTGGGCCATGAAGAACAAGGGTTTCCATTTCCCCTTTTCGATCTCTCTTCCCGAACTTCCTCCCATTCCTTGGCCACGGGCGATTTTTTTTTCCATTCCATTTCCCCTTTTCCATACCTCGCATTAGAGATCTTTCTTGAGACATGTCTATCGGTGCGTAGAGGAGCAAACTGACCCATTTTTGGTTCCTGCTGCTGTTTAGGTCTGCGAAATTCTTCATTGCAGTATTGACCATGCCTATTCCTTCCCCTTTTGGGGCCTGCAGTTTTTTGTGATTGCCCGTGACTTGGTCCATCCTGAAAGCGACCATTCGAAGCCATGGGTTGTGGTCGGGCCCAACGATCCTTCCTCCAGACATGCTCGAGATTCCCTGATTTGTTCCCATTGGGACCCTCACCTCCCCTGCCCCCATGCCAAAACCTTTCCGACCGTTGCAAACCACCATGACCGTTGCAAAGCTTCATTTCCTCCGTAGCCTACACTTGTTTTTATGTGTGTAATAATAAATTTATTATATTTTCTTTGTATTAAATTCCTTTATATTAGAATGTATATTTAAGTTGCTATATTTTTGTATAGTAAAATCTTTAATAAAATCTTAAATTTATAATATTTCTTTACATATATATTAATTTTGAATAAAATAGAATATGAATGATTTTTCTTTTTTGAAATGTTTTCAATTTTTAAAAATATTGAATATGTTTTATGTTTTAGATATATTAATTTAGAAACATATTTTTATGTGTAATAGTAAATTTAGGATATTTTCTTTTAATTTAATTTTCTAATTTTTTAATTTTAAATCGATTAATTTAGAATTTTTTAAAAGAACACTCCTTTTTCATTCCTTTACAATTTTATTTATATTTTATTATAAAAAATATTTTACAATGACATCAAAGAATATTTTTCTTTTTTAAAGATTTTCAATATTTTTAAATTGTAAATATATTAATTTAGAAACTTACTTTTATATATAGTAGTAAAATTAGAAACTTTTTATGTGTAGTGATTTATCATATTTTTTTAATATCTTATCTTTATAAATAATTGGCTTTTTATTGGAAAAAATTATTTAAATAAATTTATATTAAAAATATTAAGAAATATCTTATTTTAAAAGAATCTTAATTTTTTTTTAATTTTGTGGGTGGAAGGGAGGGTGTCCCTCCAAGCTGGCGGAGGGAGGTGGCATTAGTGCCATGGTGGGAAGACCGTTGGGGCAGGGTATGGAGAAGTTGACATTAATTATGGCAAACGATGGTGGAAATTTGTCTTTTCGCCCGATGTACAAAGGTTAATGGAGGACAACTACGGTCCCCATTTCCATGCATAGTTATGAGTGTATATCCGACCTGAAGGATTTCATCCACATGGCGAGGACATCTTGCACACTACTTAGAGTACCATTCGTGTAGGATGGCAGCGGCCTTGTGACCGGTGATTTTATTTATGGGAGGATTGCCTTATTTTTTTAGCTAAGTTTTTTTTGCAGGTGTGAAGCGGAGTATGTGAGCGGCCTCTATCATTCTTCCCAGGAGCGGTCTGTGTAGGCTAGTCGATGGTGAAGAGTTCAAAAATTTTCATAGAGGTTTCGGTGGAGGGCCTTGCTAGATTTGGAGCAGACACTCCAATCTCGTTGCGATCGAAGGCGAGGCAAACCTCCTTTAGGGAGATTACCGACCAAAGATCAAACCACATTCTTCTAAATTATGATCCTTTGGTCGTGGCGGTTGTGAAGACGATTCTGGGTTCTGGCCATTTGGAATGCAAGGAGTACGGGAGGGATAATCTGCATGTCTCGTCTCGTTTCTTGACTTCTCTCCTGGATTGCAAGGTTCCTAAGGCGAAAGTGAAGGGGTTGTTGTTTAAAATGTTTAGGGAGGATATGGTGGAAGGTGTGAAAGAGGTGTTGAGGGTGGTGATCAAAGGCAAGGGTTGTCTAAGGCCCTGTGATGTGGAGCGACTCCACTCGAAGGAAATAGTGAAGATATTTCCTTTTCTTTTGGCTTTGCGAGGGTCGGGCCTTATGAGGTGCTAGATGATTGTGGCAGTGGCTATAGAATTTCTTAAGAATTTTTTTGGGTTGATGGCGATCAATGACATTGAATGGATGACAAACTACAAGGCTTTTGCAAAATCTAATGGTTTTTCGTAAGTTGGGTGAGGGGTAGTCATTTTTTGGCTTATGGGGATGATAGCTTTTTGTTAATTATTTTGGCGTATTGCATATAGCCATGGAAATGGCATTTTTTTGTCTCTGGTCGAGTCTTTTGTGCTCATGGTCGAGTGGTTTGTATGTTGACTAGCTTATAGCGGGTGAATTCGAAGGTCGGGTGGTTTGTATGTTGACTAGCTTATAGCGGGTGAATTCGAAGATCGGGTGGTTATCTATTTTTTTGGTGTTGAAAATTTCCTACTCTGCAGATGATTGTAGCTTTAATATTATAATTAATAAAATACTCATCTTGAGTATCAAAAAAATATATTTTTAAAATTTTAAGTATACATCCTTTGATTGATATTATAAATTTTGTGATAAATAAAAAATGTCTTAGATCTAGTTACTCCTAAAATTGGCCATAGATTTTGAACATATTCCCATGTATTGTCATATTTTCCAATGCTCTGAATGGTATGGTTCCCCATGTGATGTTGATGTACTATTCTCCAAATTTCATTTAGCTTTTCTCTTGTAAATTTTAGCATATTGATCAAAATGCGCCCATAATAACTACTACTGATTATTGTCATAATATTGTTATTATACCTTTAATTTCTCCCAAAGATACTATCTTCTATGGAGAAAAACTTTCTAATCATTTTATAAAATTACTTAGCTCCTAATATTTTCTCTTCTACAAAGATTCCCTCTTCATTGGTTTGAAATTTTGATTATGCTAAATGTTAGAAAAACTAGAGTTTTGAAATGGAGAACAAAAGAAATAAAAGATATTTATTTAAACTGTATTTTAAATTGTGATATGTAATTGAGGATTTATTATAGATATTTAATGTCATGAATTTTGTGTGATGGGAAAATTTGAAGTCCATGAGATTAAAAAGTCAACAAATGCATGAAAAAATTGCAGCAGTTACACAACATTTCCGGCAATACCAACACATCAAATGATATTTCCTTGTACTACCATCTCCAAAACACAAACCTAAAAATATTGGGAGAATTTTTTTTCTTCTTAATAAAATCTTCTTTTCATATATTAATTAAATGTCACACATTTGATCTATCGTAACCATAACCAAAAATTTACTTTAAAACTACTAAATCGGTGAAAAATCATAAAATCTGTAGAATGCATATGCATTTTTAAAAGCAAATCACTCTTGTTTTTCTTCAACTTTCCTTTAATATATTTAACACTAATAATAATTTAGAGTACAAATTGATTTGTGCCAAATATAAATTCATCAAATGCCTTGCAACAGAATAGGATAAATATATGGCATGTATTGTAGAAGGGTTGCTTTTAAGAACTCATCCAATATTTTCACAACATGAAGGTTGTGAGCAAGAATCCGATGAAAAATCTCCCCACTATGAATCCAACAGTGGAGGAAATGAGAGACATATTGAACACAATGGGTGTCACTGGCATGATAAGAAAAGAATTGTTACATTCTGTTGTGTTACTACTTATTTACTTTTACCTAGCTAGGTGAAAATGCTTTAGATGAGTGTATTTATGCTTTATGTGTTTTGGAAATATGAAGAATAAATGTTGAATTAATTTGATGTTATGAAATGTTTTGGTTATGAAAATATATGTTGTAAGTGAATGTATTGTTTCTAGCTAACTACTATTGCAAAGTGTAAAGTTCGATGCAAGAATAGTATCAAGCCTCCTAAAGAGAGGGGAAGTATCACTCAGGGAGAAGAACTTGGTGTGGTAACCTTTGATAAAGACCTAAACTGAGCTTTCACACACACACACACACAAGTTTCTAGTTTGGTCAAGTCTGGATAATAGTTGGGAAATAGTAAGTTATCTTTAGTCTTGCTTGTGTTTTAATTTGTGAATGTTCTTGCTTAGGAGTCTAAGTATTGAGTCTCTTTGAGATGTGTGAGTTCTTCTTTACGTATTTATATTTAATCGATGGAATATATATACATGAAATATATATATATATGTATATATGTAGTTGTTAATGGTAAGCTCATACACATGAGTAAATGCATGCATAAGTATATGTAGATAGACATATCTATGCATGCTCATGTATGGATTACCCATATGCATGGGAATATCATTCAAACAAGGAGACATATATACATAATATATATACATACCATGTATATATGTTGATCGATGTGACTGTGAATATATGTGTTTAAATATTAAGGTATGATATATATGTATATATATAGTATATGAGTATATAAATATATATATTAACATATGAGTATGTATTGACGAAAAGGATACGTCCATACTAGTATGTTAATATATATATATACACACGCATGCATAAATATGTGAATGTGTAATCGTATATCTAATAATGTATTATATAAACTTGTGTTCATTGAGATATATATATATATATATATATATATATATTCATTATGATAATGTTATCCATAAGCATTGAATTATTTAACCAACGCATACCATGTAAAACATAGCATATGCTAAGTATTGCACACAACATATTAATAAAGGGAATAACTCTAAGTTGAAACAACACATAGATATATTTAAGTGATGCTTAAAACATTTAAAGTGCAGAGTATTATGAAATATGAACAATGCCATATAAAAGCACTTAGTATCCAATGCTTTTCAACGTGTAAATATAGCTACCAAAACTTTGTCAAAAGCAAAACAACAGTAAACACTAATGCACAGAAAGTGTCGACCAAGTCAAATAGCAAACAATGACCCATGTAATAGGGTGTGAATGGTATAATGTGGTGCCAACTGAGAATGGTATGAATCGATTAGAAGTCTATTTTACAATATGAATTTCTGGAATGTGAAGCATTTTGAAATATGTAAAAATAGTCAAGTATGCAGTTGGCCAAGTAAGTCTACCTATAGAAGGAAATTACCTTGCATTTCTGATTATCATTGTTGTTGTCCTTTTGAGTAGCCAGTCATTCACCACGGTTTTGTATGTGTTTATTGTGCAATGAATTTATTTTCCACCTTTTCTTAACCTTGTTGAGTCAAATCATTTGAGTTGAGAAGTGTCATTCTTGATACACTGTTTCTAGCCTTTAGTTGTTGATCTTTGTGTATAAATAGAGGAGCTATCTACCTCAATGGGGACACGTATATGCATTCTTGTTGTTATTTTTTGAGTTATTATACTCTGATTTCCTGAGTTGTGAGAGAGGTTTTGAGAGGATTTTGAGAGGGAGTCTTTGGTAAAGTGGGAGAAAGTTATTTGGGAGTTGCTTACTGATTTGGGAAGGCTATGTTGGGAAACCAGATCGATCAATTGGAGCATTGCATAAATAGGCATGTTGATTCCTACTTCTTTTTATACTTTGTTTTATGTATTTGAAAAGATTGTGTGACATCGTTTGTTTTGTTTGGGAAGTTAGTTCAATTGCTTATTAGGGAAAGATTATTCTATTCTTTTGTGAAAGTGAAAGGAAGCTTGTTGTACTTAGGATAAAGATCTATATTGCTTGAAGTGTTTGTACATATTCCATATTAAGGAATGGGTGGATATAGTGAGAATAAATACTATATTGGGACATCCTTCAGGTTACCATTCGGGGAGAGTGGGTATGATTTTGGAGAGATCATACATTTTACGAGTAGAAGGTTGACATGTAGTATTGCCTAGATGGGCTAGTGCATGACGAGCAGGTGAGGGCATGGATCAATCTTTCGGATATAGCTTACATAGCTAATGTTTAAACTAGTTGAGTCTTAGAGTTACTATGATTTACTTAGTAGATGTGTTAATTAAACATAGTGGTAACAAGTTATTCCTAGGGTTAGGATAATCCAATGAAGGGGATAGCCTATGCATAGATTATGAATGGTCAATACAAATCGAGCTAGGAAGGCGGGTGAAGTATATGATGTCCACTCGAAGTATTGGGTGATGAATACTTTGGCCAAAGTAGTGTAAGTTGCCACTGTTTACACTGTCAATTCACTGTGATCCAAGTTTACATATTAGGTACGAGAATGTCATATTTGTACGTTGTAGCCACTATGTGACAAATCTAGATATGTAGGATGCAACTCCAAGCTCAAGAAATGTCAATTTTTATTATGAAGTTACCAAACCAATCTCTTCGTTGAAGGGTAAGGCCATCTATCAGTTTGGTAGATGTGCGGGGGACCACAGTTAGTCCATGGTTGGCAGAAAAAGTGCTTGAGTAGTGCTTCTCCTCATCAGTAGGTGACCAAGATTTGACAAAGGGCACCTAGACCATTCATACATCTATTGCCACCAAGCTCTTCAAAGCCTTGTTTGTGTATTTTGTATCCATATCTATGGAAAGATTGTAAAAGAGAAATGTTATCTTGTTAACATGTACTATGTAATCATTACTTTGGACAATTGTAATACTTTGATATAATGCAATGGAAAAGTTTGGAAAGTGATGAGGTATAAATAACTTCATGAATATGATAAGCCAAATACCCTTCCTTATTTCTCCTAATCACTTTTACCCTGCCAATTATTTATTTTAAGGATTAATAATTGCTTACTTTTTGTAAAAAGACGTATAATCTTTATTTCCTAAAATCAATTGAAATAAGCTAACTAGTGCTAATATAATGGTATAGTTTTTAGTATTTTACAGGTCATTATGCACAACCAATCATTATGCACAATCAAGTGGATTTTTAAGAGGACTTCAAAGCAGTTGAAGACAAGCATCAAAAGTCTAGGTGTCAGAATTTCAAGAGTGCATAGTGGATCGAGTCTTTCAATGCTTTTTGTTTACGTTTTGTTTTAAAACTTTATGGTTCCTCTTTGAGCCTTTTAAATGCTTTATGTTATGGACCTCAGTTCGTTTATTATTTAAAATTCTATTAGAATACTTTTTCAATGGTGATCTTTCACCATCTGAAATCTAGGATTTTGTTAAGTAGTTTATTATATATATGTAACTGCCAGAAACAATGAAACAGTGATACCGTTATGCTATTATAATACGTTATGAACTATGTCTCTATGTTATACTTTTTTTGATATAAATAAAATAAACGTTGGCAGTCTTATTCTAAGTTACTAGTTTTGTGTGATGGAATTATCTTGGATGGATTAATTTTGAAGATACGGAAGTTTATGTGATCTAAATTAAGCGTAGTAGTGCCCGAGAGTTGGCCACTCGAGGGAATCGTAGAATAGATAGATAAGTATTTTAATTTTCAATTATGTTATTTTTATTCTCTACATGATAAATGTGAGTGAATGTGATTTGTATGTGTCGAACTCTGTTAAGTTATTCCTGCAAGTTGTAGTTTAAGTTTGCAATCATTTAGTTTTGTTCATATGAAATTCTGGAGCACCCACTCTGGTTATTAGTTGTAGGTTGTTAAGTTTGTTTTTTGTTAATAGTTAGATGTTAGTCGATAGTTGTTGTCATTAAAACTTTACAACTTTATTGCAAGCATTTCTTTCTAGATAATTTACATGTTTTCTAGTTTAATCATTTTATGCTTTCTAGTTTAGACAAATTTATGCTTTCTAGTTTAATGGCATTTTAGTTTAAGTTTTGTTTACAACTATTTCCAACATTCATAAAATCTAAGGGAGTAAGTCAAGATGTTTCCTATTGTATATAGCCTCTTAACACTACTTGGTTGATACATTTGATGCATTTTTCAACTAAAGCGATAGGACCTAATGACAGCTTGTCAAAAAGATATTTATTTCAAATGTACATGTTATCTTTATAGTTTTGAAAAGAAATTTTTTATTGCTCATAATGGTTAGATGCTTAAACTATTTATTTGAGGTTAAAACTTCGGAAAGATATTGTGTAGAACAATGGGCATGTTACACGTGGTATCAGAGCTACCAGGTTCAACTCTGGAATATAGTGTTCGCTATGTTTTTCCTTCCAACATTATAAATCTAATGTTTGGAAATTCTTGTGTCAGGATGGTGCATCTCAGGTTAACTGCAAGAAAGTCAATGATAAAAAATGAGCACTACCTATGAGCCAAGAAGGAAAAAGAAGCCCTTGTTCATACAATTGAGGGAACCAACTATGACAACACCATTTGGCTAAGTGATACTGAGACAATTAGTCACGCTCTATCACAGATTAGTCAAGAGAAAGAAGGATGAGAGATGAAGCCAATTTCAACAACTTACCATCTATTTATTTGGCTAGGTCAGACTCATTATCACTTTCTAGGGATATTCCCTCGAAATGTAGTGTCAGTCCAACGTTGATATTTAAGAACCCTCGAGTAGTACCTATGGCTGAAGTAATTGTTATAGCCTCTAGTAGTGAATCGGAGGGATACGTTCCCCAAAACTATGTATTGGAAGATAAATCTTAGGGTTACTATCCTTTTTGGGATAGATATGAGCAAAAATCAAAGGGTTACATCCCACGTAGATATGTATCTGAGAGTTAATCTGATGGATACTCTCCTCTTGAGATAGGCTGTCAGGAGAACCATAGATGGAGGCGGCACCTTGAACTAGGTTGTCTGGATAATCCATGTAGAGATGGAGGCAGCACCTTGTGATAGGTTGTCTGGATAATCCATGTTAAGCCATGCGATGACACTCTCCTCTAACATTCCATTTGTGTCATTTTATTGAAGTCCTCTGGAAGTAGTCTTTGATGTTATGACTTGAGATTTATTGATGATGCGTTTTCGTGACTTATTGTCGTTATATTTGGAAAGTGATGTATTGTTATGTTTCGAAAGTGGTCTATTGTTATGTCTTTTGGTGAACTATCATTGTTAGTTTTCAGTGTGGTTTAGTGACATTATGTTACCTTGTCTAGAGTTAGTCTTATGTTACTATTGATGTGCTTGGTCGGGGATCCTTCCTTGTCTACTCCTAGCATAGGGGTGGTTGGGTGGAATGTGCTACGCACCCCATTGGGTTCCCCTTTGGATGCAGTTGTTTCTTTCATTGCAGGGTTTTGGCAGATGTTGTTGATCCAGTGTTCTTATGTACCAGATGTATGTTCATACTTTAGATGTAATTTATCTATTGATGTATCGACTCCCACGTGTGTTGGGAGGATCTTGGTGTAATTTGTTATATGTTCATTATGTTGTAATATCATATTGATGTAATGTATATTTAGGCCATGCAATCATTTGTGAACTATCATTTGTAATTACTGATTATGTTGTGTTGTATCTGTCGAAATGTATATATATTTATTATCTTTATGATTAACTCTTTTGTGTATTACATATATGGTTTAATACAGATTACTTTTATTAATTTGGTTATTGTTAATGGATGTTTTAAATGGTGATGTGAGAATGAATGGTTTCACATAATTGTTTAATTATTGTTTAAATCTTTTATCTTTGTTATGGGTTAGTGTAGTAATGTCACCTCATGTACCCCAAGGGATTTAGTTGTGCAACTTAGTACATTGTTATGTTGGAATACTTAAGTACATTTATTATATTCTTTAAAAAAAATATTGTTGTGTTTACTTGTTCCTTTGGGGTTTGCACGGTGGGGCGTTACACTAATGAAAGATGAACCTCCATGCATAACTATATAGTTTAAGGCAATGGTTAGGCATGAACTAATCCTAGAGGGAGTTAAGAAGTTGGAAAAGGTCCAGATAATGCCAAAGCCAAGCTGGATTGACTTATGGAAATCATGGATCAAACTAATGCAAGGATAGGAAACCTTGAGCAAGAAGTGAGGGGAAAAGAAAGAGAGGAAGAAGAAGTCCCACAAAATGAAGAAGATGAAGAAGTTCCCAACAATGAGGAAGAAGGGGAGGATTCCAGAAAACACACTAAATTTGGAGATCAAGAAAGTGGTATAGCGCAATCATATTCTTAGGGAACCAAGAGAAAGTGTATGACAACTAAATTATCTAGAGATATGAGAAAGATTACTCCTAAATTCAAATAAGCACCGGTAGAGAAGAAGCTGAGGCTTGGTTAATTCAAATGGGGAAGTACTTTGAAATAAGAAACTATTCAGAGGTTACTAAAGTTGTATGGGGAGCATTCCAGTTAGCAAGAGAAGCCTCTAACTAGTGGATGAACAAGAAGATGGAACTTGGAATCAATTCCTTAAAACTAACTTGGAATGAGCTTGTTGAGATTTTTTGAAAGAGGTGGTTACCCCAACTCTTTTTCGATCAAAAACTCATGGATTTCAAAAATATAAGACAAGGAAATATGTCAGTAAATGAATACTAAGAGAAGTTCATTCATCTCTTGAGGTACGTACCAATGTACCAAAAGGATGAGCGATTTTGAATCAGGAAGTTCATTATGGGACTAAATGGCCAAATAGGTGGAGAGGTGGATGTACATGGTCTGAAAACTATGGACCTAGTATATGAGAAGGCAACCAACCAAGAGCAAAAGCTTAAAGCCATCTTGAACTACTGGGAGAAGAAGAATCGAAAGAAGAACAAAGGATCTCAATTTAAACAAGCTCTTAAGAAGTTTAATGAGGGGCAGGAATTTCAAAGGCAAGGGGACAAAATATCCTACAATAATTGGAATGAGTCGAGGAAGGATCATCGAGGAAACAACTACAACAATGATAACTATAACAAAGATGGAGGGAATGGTGGTAATTTTGATAGGCTAGTGAATATAAGAGGACCAGTAAAAGGATGCTTTACATGTGGAGGGGATCATTTTGCTAGTCAGTTTCCCAACAAACCATTAAGTTTGCAAACACATGGTAATTCACTTCCTCCTCAACGGGCTACGTTTCAGCAAAGGATCCATGCAGTAGTGGAAAATCGGCAAGTTGAATACTAGATCACCCTGGTGGAAACTCTAGGTACTTTATTTGGTTTACCTCTTTCCATACTTATTGATACTGGAGCCACATAAAATTTTGTTTCACCTAGAGTAGCTAATCAGATTTCTAGGAAAGTCAATTTTATGGAAAAATCTTAGGTTGTAGAATATACAAACTAGGTAAGAGCAACGGTGAACCAATGTTTATTTGAGGCAAGGGTTGCACTTCTAAGTTTCTCAATAGAAGTAAACTTGTACATAGCACCCTTAGGTTCTTATGATGTCATCTTAGGTATGAATTAGCTATGGAAGCATAGAGCTAAAGTAGATTGTCATGCTAAAACTGTAGAATGTCTAAATGATCTAGGTAATCCAGTGTCTTTTCAAGGAACACCTAGAGAAGTAAAATTGTGATAGATATCGGTTGTGCAAATGCATAGGGCGAAAAATAAAGGTTGCCAACTATTTGCAGTTAAAATGGATAAACTAGAAGAATTCAAGGAAGTCACTCCTCAAGATAATGTCATGTATGGTGACACGCAAGATTCTCAAGAAGCTGAAGAAGGAGAAGTGGTGGAGTTTGGAGAAACGGATATGGAGAAGTATCCAATCTTACAAAAATTTATGGATGTCTTTCTAGATGAACTACCTGGACTACCTCCTAAGAGAGTATTTGATTTCTCTGTTGACCTAGTACCAGGGTCGGAACCTATATCTAAAGTAGCCTATAGGATTACTACAACAAAATTAATGGAGCTTAAGGCACATATAGAAGAGTTATTGTCCAAGGGATCGATAAGACCTAGTGTTTCACCCTAGGGAGCATCAGTGATCTTCGTGAAGAAGGATGGTACCCTGCGCTTATGTATAGATTATCAAATGCTTAACAAAGCTATGATAAAGAAAAAGTATCCATTACCACATATTGATGATCTTTTCAATCAGATGAGGGGAGCGACAGCGCTTTCAAAGATTGATCTGCAATCCGGTTATCACCAACTAATGATCAAAGATGAGGATAGTTTCAAAACTGCTTTCAAGACTAGATACGGTCATTATGAGTTCACAGTCCTACGCTTTGGACTTACGAATGCACAAACAACATTCATGAACCTAATGAATAATGTATTTAGAGATTTCTTGGATAGGTTTGTATTAGTATTCCTTTATGATATCTTAATCTTTTCCAAGAATGAAGAGGAGCATTGTAAACATTTAGGGATAGTTCTCTAATGATTAAGAGAGCATAGGCTATATGGAAAACTCTCCAAGTGTACATTCTTTCAAAAGGAAGTACAGTACTTGGTCACGTAATTTTAGAAAAATGGATTGTAGTTGATCAAACTGAGATAAAGGCGGTGCTTGAGTGGCTAGTGCCCAATAGTGTACCAAAGGTTAGAAGTTTTATGGGTTTGGTCGATTACTATAGGAATTTTGTTGCAAACTTTTCTAGGATAGTTTTTTCCTATTACTTCATTACAAAGGAAGGGTAAGAAGTTTGAGTGGTCAAAAAAATGTCAAGCAACATTTGAACTACTCAAGGAGAAGTTGACAACCACACCAATATTGAAGGTACCTAATCCATAAGGCAACTTTACTATCATAACAGACATATCAGGTGAAGGATTAGGAGGTGTTTTGATGCAAGAAGGACAACTCATAGCTTATGAATCTAGGAAGTTGAAGCCCTATGAACAAAATTATGCATCGCATGATTTGGAGTTAGCAACATTTTTTCATGCATTATAGATGTGGAGAGACTATCTAATGGGAAAGTCTTTTGAGTTGAAGACCAATCATCACGGTCTAAGGTATTTATTTACTCAACCCAATCGGGATGCATGACAAAGGAGGTGGTTGGAGTTGATATCAGATTATGAATTCAACATCAACTACATCAAAGTAAAATAGAATAGAGTTGTCGATGCCCTAAGTCATCGAAGGCATATCGCCTCAATGATAACAATTCAAACTAAATTTAAGGGACAGGTGTTGCAAGAATCCATTCGTGACGAATTCTACAAACAAGTTAAGTAAGCACTCACGAACAATCCATAAGATGCAAGGTATGAAGGTTTTCAATTTGAACCAAATGGATAACTAAGGTTTGAAGGGAGAGTATATGTACCTAATTTAGAGGAGTTAGGAAACCTGGTGTGGAAATAAGTTCACAATGCACCATACTCTAGACATCCTGGTGTGGTGAAGATGTTGGCAGATGTGAAGGCACTATATTTTTGGAAGGGTATGAAGGGGGATGCTACAAGTTTTGTTGCAAGATGCATAGAATGTCAAAGGGTAAAAGCAAAACATCATCACCCTGTAGAACTTTTATATCCACATGATATACCCAAAAATAAGTGGCAAGTCATTAGCATGGACTTTGTGCAAGGCCTACCTATGTCAAGGAATAAGCACAATGCCATTCTAGTGATGGTGGATAAGTTAACTAAGTTAGCACATTTTATTCTAGGAAATATAACTAATGGAGCTCCTGTCATAGCTTAAAAAAATTATTTAAGAGGTGTTTAGATTGCATGGGATTCCTGAAAAGATCATTTCAGATAGGGATGCTCACGTGACATCTAGGTTTTGGCAAACCTTGTTCTCCTCACTTGGAACTTAGTTGAATATAAGTTCATCTTATCATCCAGAGACAAACAAAAAAACTAAGAGAGTTAATCAAGTTCTTGAAGATCTACTAAGGATGTATTGCATGGATCAGCAATACAAGTGGAAGATTATCTACCATTGGTTGAGTTTTCATACAAAAATTCTTATCATTCAACAATAAAGATGGCTCCATTCGAAGTATTGTATGGCAGAAAATGTCAAACTCCTATAAGCTGGAATAAGCTAGAGGATAGAATAATTCTTGGGCTAGAGATGTTATAGAAAATGGAGGAGCAAGTAAGAATAGCTAAGTAGAGGCTAGTTGAAGCCAATGATAGGCAAAAAAGCTATGTAGATTCTAAGTGAGTACATAGAAACTTTGTAGTAGGAGAAAAAGTGTTGTTGAGGGTCAAACCTCATAAGAGTTCCATCAAGTTTGGAAAGTCATCCAAAATAGCTCCGTGTTGCATAGGTCCTTTCGAGGTTCTTGAGGAAATAAACCTAGTTGCTTATCGAATTTTTTTGCCACCAGCTCTTGCTAGGATGCATAATGTCTTTCACGTTTCATAGCTTAAAAAAGTATATACCATGGGATAACCATGTTATTGATTGGAATGCTTTATAGGTACAAGACCCATGAGTGGTAACAATCGAGCCTCTCAAGGTGTTTGGAACACGTAAGCTTCACTTGCGTAATAAAGAGGTTCTACAATGCAAAGTCCAGTGGGACCAGTATGCAAAAGATTCTGCCACTTGGGAAGACTATGTTGAAATTAAGTAGAAGTTTCCTCATATCTTGCATGCCATTAAAAGTTCTTGAAAAACAATTCCGATATGTTTATGCTTATAGTTTATGTCTATGTCTGCTACAAAAAATCATAGGGGATGAAGATTCACAAGGGGGGATATGTTACACCCTGTTGTGTTACTACTTATTTACTTTTATCTAGTTGGGTGAAAATGCTTTAGATGAGTGTATTTATGCTTTACCTGTTTTGGAAATATGAAGAATAAATGTTGAATTAATTTGATGTTATGAAATGTTTTGGTTATGAAAATATATGTTGCAAGTGAATGTAAATTGTTTTTAGCTAACTACTATTGCCAAGTGTAAAGTTTGATGCAAGAATAGTATCAAGCCTCATGAAGAGAGGGGAAGTATCACTCAAGGAGAAGAACTTGGTATGGTAACCTTTGATAAAGACCTAAACTGAGCTTTCACACACACACACTTCTAGTTTGGTCAAGTCAAGATAATAGTTGGGAACTAGTAAGTTATCTTTAGTCTTGCTTGTGTTTTAATTTATGAATGTTCTTGCTTAGGAGTCTAAGTATTGAGTCTCTTTGAGATGTATGAGTTCTTCACGTATTTATATTTAATCGATGGAATATATACATAAAATGTATATATATGTATATATGTAGATGTCAACGGTAAACTCATACACATGAGTAAATACATGCACAAGTATACGTAGATAGACATATCTACACATGCTCATGTATGGATTAAACCCATATGCATGGGAATATCATTTGGACATGGAGACATATATATACATACCATGTATATATGTCAATCAATATGATCGTGAATATATGTGTTTAAATATTAAAGTATGATATATATATAGTATATAAGTATATACATATATACATATTAATGTACGAGTATGTATTGACGAAAAGGATGTGTCCATACTAGTATGTTAATATATATACACACACGTGCATCAATATGTGAATGTGTAATCGTATATCGAATAATGTACTATATAAACTTGTAAATTGAGATATATATATATATATATATACATATATTATATATATATTCATTATGATAATGTTATCCATAAGCGTTGAATTATTTAACCAACACATAGCATGTAAAACATAACATATGCTAAGTATTATGCACAATATATTAATAAAGGGAATAACGCTAAGTTGAAACAACGTATATATATTTAAGTGATGCTTAAAACATTTAAAGTGTAGATTATTATAAAATATGGATAGTTCCATATAAAAGCGCTTAGTATCTAATGCTTTTCAATGTGTAAATATAGCTGCCAAGACTTTGTCAAAAGCAAAACAACAGTAAACACTGATGCACAAGAAGTTTTGACCAGGTCAAAGAGCAAACAACGACCCATGTAATAGGGTGTGAATGGAATAATGTGGCACCAACTAAGAATGGTATGAACTGATTAGAAGTCTATTTTACACTATGAATTTCTAAAATGTGAAGCATTTTGAAATATGTAGAAATGGTCAAGTATGTAGTTGGCCAAGTAAGTCAACCTGTAGAAGGCAATTACCTTGCATTTATGATTATCATTCTTGTTGTCCTTTTTCATAGCCACTCATTCACCATAGTTGTGTATGTGTTTACTGTGCAACGAATTAGTTGCCACCTTTTCTTAACCTTTTTGAGTCAAAACATTTGAGTTGAGAAGTTTCATTCTTGATACCATGTTTCTAGCCTTTAGTTATTGATCTTTGTGTATAAATAGAGGAATTATCTACTTCAATAGGGGCACATATTTGCATTATTGTTGTGATTTTTTGAGTTATTATATTCTGATTTCTTAAGTTGTGAGAGATTTTTTGAGAGAATTGAGAGAGGATTTTGAGAGGGAGTCTTTGGTAAAGTGGGAGAAATTTATTTGGGAGTTGCTTATCGATTTGGCAAGGTTGTGTTGGGAAACCAAATCAATCAATTGGAGCATTGCATAAATAGGCATATCGATTCCTACTTCTTTTTATACTTTGTTTTATGTATTTGAAAAGATTGTGTGACATTGCTTGTTTGTTTTGGGAAGTTAGTTCAATTGCTTATTAGGGAAAGATTATTCTATTCTTTTGTGAAAGTGAAAGGAAGCTTGTTGTGCTTAGTATAAAGATCTATATTGATTGAAGTATTTGTACATATTCCATATTAAGGAATGGATGGATATAGTGGGAATAAATACTATATTTGGATATAGCTTACATAGCTAATGTTTAAACTAGTTGAGTCTTAAAGTTACTATGATTTACTTAGTAGATGTGTTAGTTAAACATAAAGGTAATATAGGTTATTCCTGGGGTTAGGATAATCTAATGAAGGGGATAGCCTATGCATAGATTATGAATGGTTAATAAAAATTGAGCTAGGAAGGTGGGTGAAGTATATGACATCCACTCAAAGTACTGGGTGATGAATTCTTTGGCCAAAGTAGTGTAAGTTTCCATTGTTTACACTGTCAATTCACTGTGATCCAGGATTACATACTAAGTAGTGGAGTTCCATATTTGTAGGTTATAGCCACTAT
This sequence comes from Sequoia sempervirens, assembly GCA_007258455.2. Taxonomy (NCBI): domain Eukaryota; kingdom Viridiplantae; phylum Streptophyta; class Pinopsida; order Cupressales; family Cupressaceae; genus Sequoia; species Sequoia sempervirens. The sequence goes on along the minus strand of VDFB02000003.1, from coordinate 123,685,097 downwards.
GTGACAGATCTAGATATGTAGGACACAACACCAATCTCAGGAAAGGTCAATTTTTATTATGAGGTTACCAAACCAATCTCTTCATCGAAGGGTAGGGCCATCTATCAGTTTGGTAGATGTGTGGGGGATTGCAGTTAGTCCATGGTTGGCGGAAAATCACTTGAGTGATGCTTCTCCTCATCAGTAGGTGACAAATATTTGATGGAGGGCACCTGGAACATTTATACATTTATTGCCAATAAGCTCTTTGAAGCCTTGTTTGTGTATTTTGTATCAATATCTATGGAAAGTTTGTAAAAGAGAAATGTTACCTTATATGTACTATGTAATCATTACTTTGGAAAGTTGTAATAATTTGATATAAGGCAATGGAAAAGTTTGGAAAGATATTTATTTCAAATGTGCATGCTATCTTTATAGTTTTGAAAAGAAAAAAATTATTGCTCATAATGGTTAGATGCTTAAACTATTTACTTGAGGTTAAAACTTAGGAAGATACTGCGTAGAACAATGAGCATGTTACAAGAACACTCATAGCAAGGATTGATATCACAAACGACACCCATAGCCAATCGAGAAAAGATGGTTTACACACAAATTCCTCCACATGCCATTGATAGTTGCCTAATAACCGCCATGAAATCACCAATGTAAAAAGAAACAAAACAATGTGAACACTGGATCTTCCATCAAAGTAGAGGTGCTAGATTTTTTGAATTCTATGCAAATGAAAATATGAGATTAACATGAAACATACAATGCTTAGTCTGTAAGAGCATGCACTATTAATTAAAACACAATTGAATTGGCATTAGTTCTTAATATTCAAAAAACATTGAACATACTATAGCAACCCAATGCATATTCCAACAACCAGGAGTTATCAGAGAAATTGTCATAGAGGTGGGTTATTTATAGCCCACTGGCATAGCCAGTCCATGTACCTCTAGCCTCCAAGCCACTTACAATGATGAGAAAAATTATATAATAATTAGAACCTATATAAAGAAGATCAATCAACTTGTATTATGGTAACTCCAATCGTTGTTTGAGTTGTAATGCCAAACTCTTCCACTCTCATTAGTTACGATGCCTTTCGGCTACTTGACTGTAATTGCTACATGCTTGACTTTCATTAAAATGTAAAATTAAATCTCAAGGATTTTTTATGTACACAGGTTCTTCAATCCATTATGTGACTGTAGAATGCGTCTCAATGTAATGAAGTGCGACATAGGATACCTAAATTATATTCATAAAATTAGATTTAATAAGTGATAATTGGTATAGATAAATATTTTAGGGTAAGGGTTTAGGGTGGGATTGATAAATCTTATAATTATATCTTCAATTATTTTTAGAAAGATATGATGGAGGATAAGATCATTTAGTTCTAGATCTAATGAGGTATGATTTTGATTTGATTATGGAATATGACTAATAGCTACTCTAAAAATAGTACCTTTCTATTAATGAAATGCATCTAGATCTCCACTAGACTTATGTTATGTCATGCATCAAGTCTACAAGTTTAGGATAAGTCTGTGATGCAAATGCATTCTCTTCATCTACATTTGACCTTCTGCAATTTAGAATTTTGCTCTATTGTTCACTTTGATGGTATTCATATACTCTACTTGTTCTTAGTATTTAAGAGCTAGCAATATTATAAATACCTAGAAAAAGTTATCATTATGTCAGAAACTGACATTTCCTTCTATGTCAACCTTCACAAATATGTAGAAAAGTTTAAAGAAGGGACAAGGACCCTATAATGATGTATGCAAATTAGCTACTTTTAGTGTATTGAATCTAGATGTTTCATTATTGTTTACTCCTTTAACTTTTGGATGAATGAGAATTCTTGAGATATTATATAAAATGAATGCAATTAAATGCCTTTAAATACTAGTGCATAGCATCATTTTTTGCACAATGTGTACTTGGTGCCTTATTAGGTAACAAATCCATGTACAACCATTCAAATATCAAACAATTTGTAGCAAAGATATGATATTATACAAACACATATGCTTATTTATCCTTAACCAAACGCACAAACACTCTCATACAATGCAAAAATGACCAATAGAAAATTAACTCGTATTTATTGTAGTATCATAAATTGCTACCCTTCACAATTTTACATGAGGTTTGACACCCTCTTAAGTGCATGTACCTAATTATGCTTATAATTTATCTATTTAATTGTTGTTTTTATAAATTTGAATTAAATCTTTATTTAATGGACTTTTTAAAGAGCTAAAAAGGGTTGGACTAGGGCACCCAACACCCTTATCCCACCTAATCAGGTCCTAAATTTTAGATCTTAATGTCAGCCTCAATATTTTTAAGAATTCAAATTCAATTGTCGGCTTATCTTAACAATTAATGTGAACTATGTTTAAACTCATATAAATATAAGTATTTCCCTCCATTTGAACATCTAATTGAATTTATGAACTCTAGCATCCAAAAGGAAATTAATGCAATATCAAGGGAAAAATAAGAAGAATATCTACAACACAATTATAGTCAATTACAAGTCTGCAACACATCAAGAAATTCATGTGTATGAATATTAATATATTTCATGTTTATGTTTATTATTGTTATGAGCACTAATACTTGCAGGATCTCCAAGCATCCTCCTATTTCTCCTTGTATGCGATGAGCAATTGACTTCAATCCAACAAGGATCTCAGATGTAAGTGGTAAGTTCCAACAATGTTCTTTATCATTCATTATTTATTTATTTTCCTCTACTCCCTTAAGAGAATGTGATTTATATCATTATCATCATAGTCGTTTGTGGAGGTGGAAACACCAAAATGAAGTTTGACCAAGGCAAGCGCCTATATGACACAACCCTTCTTCCCTTATCTATCTTGCAGGTTATAGGTCTAAAGTAGATTTAGGGATCTCAAGGAATCAAAATATTAGTTCAAGCATTCATGTACCTTTTATCAAATTAAGGCAAGCTAATTATTCATAAATTATTAGATTTTGAATATGGTTTTTCATATTTAAAGACCAACATATACTGCCACACCTATTCCAGCTTTCATAACCTATAAAATTAGCACTTTTGGACTAGGACACCTAACACCCCTGTCCTACCAATTCAACCTCATATTTGAATGTCAGGTTCCTCTTTGTGTGTACTTTCATATAATGCTTCCTATTTTTGTCTTTCTATTATGAGTTTTCTAGAATTTGTAACAATCTATCACTTTAGTATTAATTCACTTAGTTCTCTACATCTTTCAATCAATCATCATATCCCATCACCCAAATAAAAGGGACCAAAACCCTAACCAGTTGCTTGGATCTCCCTTGATGGCAACATCCAAATAGTTTCTCTTGGTTACTTTTGTGTCCCTCAATGTTTATGGTGGAATGAGTGATTTCGGTTAGGTACTTGGCTTAGATCTCATTTCACTATCTCACATTGATTTAAAATTCTACGGTATTTATCAAATCTAAATTACACTTACACCAACAAATGTGATAATGAAGGATCTAAAAACAACACAAAACATGTTGTATTATTCTATTTAATACCTTTCAAAGTGTTTGCAACAAATCAAGAAGATATATGATTATAATATTTGCTAATGTAGCTACCATTTCTACAAGTTATGGGTGATAACTCTAATGGAAAACTAAATAGCAACTATAGAAGCCCTAGAAAGCTCTACACCTTTTTTTATGAAAGTGTGAAGTGACCAACCCTTTGAATTGATGAAAACCTTAATGCATAGATATGCAACCTAGCCATAAGTTGTAAAGGGGGAAACATACAAATCTAGAATCACATAAATTCATTGTGGCATAGTTGTCATCATGATAAATTCCCTTTGTATATAACACCCTTTTAGGATCTACAAAACCCTGAGAAAGAAGAGGAAAAAATATATACAAAATCTACTCTGCAAGATTTGATCTATTGCATTAAATTTCTTATGTTTATGACATCACTCTGTATCAAATATGTGTCTTTGGTAAAAATAGGTGATTCCAAGATCCTTCTAGTAGGTGTAAGGGAAAATCACCCAATTAATAAAATCCCTAACTACCTTCAACAAACCACTATCAAAACAAATCAAATAATTCTCAAATCCTCTCAGGTAGTGAATAATGGAACTATTAGTTGTTATTACCTTATCTATCATGTTGGGACCTTTTTCAACATCCATGTGGCTTTTTGGGCTATCCTGATGAGATATATAGAAACCAACAAAAAGTAGATGGGAGTGTTGGAATTCAAAGTTCAAGAAGAACTCATGCCAAAAACTTGTGGTTGGAGTGTCAGACTTTGGAGACAACTGGGAATTCATACCACAACAGAATGTTGAATGAGGGAAATCTAAAACAAGAACTATGAAAAGGGATAGAGCAATACAATGTTGGGATCAAGATATCGGGATGAGCATATAGTAGGTGTTGGGATAAGAAATTCTCGAAAGTATGACTTTGAAAGATAAGAAACATTTGAAGTGGGAATCAAATTTTGGAGTGGTATGGAACATGGTACTAGAAAATTGATGGTTCATACCTTTGGCTCTTGAAATGATGAAAAATATGGTTTTTAGGGGTGGTTTTCAAATATGAGATGATAAGGGACCTATTTCTCACTATTTCATTAGGAAATGAGATCCACACAATGAATTGATTAACAACCCTTGGGTGAATCAAGTCAAAGTGAGAATCTTCAAATTTCCTTGTGCTTGAGGTATAGGGGTCAAGGTCAAACAACACTTTAGGGAGAAGAACTAAAAATAGCAAATCAATACCAAAATGTAATCTAACACTTAAAATAGTAATATTAAACTCAATATTTATAGAACCAAAAAATAGGATGCAGATCTGAGAAGGGTAGGAACATGTGTACCAGTCACCAAAAGTGCTTTTTACAAGCTGATCTGAGACTCATTTTTCCATGGGTGAATGGGTCCAAGTACAGGGGTTTCAACAATCTTTCGGGAGCCTCTAGTGCAAATTTGAATCTTCTAATTTGTCTAGGTTTCAGTGTCAAAAAGTCAAAAATCTGATTTGTAGTTTAGATTTCGTGATTTGACAACTTTGACAACTTTGTAAACATTGCTCTTCAAAAGGTCTTCACGTCTTCTTCAACCTAAATCTGCAATAACACATACAAGAGAGAAAAATGTTTGTTTTGGGTGAATAGGGGTTTTCCTTGGTCAAACCCCGTTTGGGTAATTAAACCTTGAAATGAAATAATGAAAGACAGAATGAAGAATGAACAAAGCTATGTTACCACTCAACAAACCCTTCCATGAAACCTTGATAATGGAGATCTTAGGAGTTCTGCAACTTGCATGAAATGGATGAATTGGATGTGGATCTTGAAACTTGAATCTTTCTTTAAATGATACTTTGAATGCTTGACTTGATCATGAAACCTACATCACAATGTTAGCTCCAAAGACATGCATGATGCAAGAAGACTTTGACATGATGAATAGATCTTGAATGCTGCAAAAATCTCTACTATATCTACTCTTGAATGCCTTTTGTTGCTCTTGAAATGCTCCAATAATTCTCATAAAATTCTAGGTGAATCATAGTGAAATAAATTTGTATTTATTGTACGTATCCTTAATTTCCCGAAATTCAAATATCACAAGCCGACATTGAATTATGGATTTGAAAACATTAAACACCAAAAACATAATTTAAACTTAGGTCCTAAGGTTTAGGGATGACCCATTCTCCCATGGGAAAATGGGTTTTAGGTCCATAAACCTGGAACACAAATTGCTCAATGTAAAGTGTTATGTTTAGGCATTAATTATTGTCGGGTTTCCCCTTCGAAAAATGTAATTTAATAGGATTATAAATGAATTAAAGGGCCAATTAAGGCCTAATTAAGCTCAATTAAATTAAGAGGGCCCAAATAAGTGTGTAAATGTAAAGGGGTACATTTAACAACATTAAATTAATGCATTATTAAGTCCAATTTAAATTAGGAGGGCCCAAACAAGTGAGAAAATGTAAAGGGTTACATTTTTCTACGCTACATTTAGCCCCCACTTTAGTGAGAGGATGACCCTATGTCAAACTCACACTAAAGTAGACAATCAAGAGAGGTATAATTGTACAATCGTTGGAAGGATAATATGGAAAAGATCAAGGAAGGTGATCAAGCCTCCAAGTTCTAAGATCTCATGGAAAAACCAACAAAGGCACAAGGAGACACATGCCTATGTTAAACATATATATTCGAAAATGACAAGATACTCAATCATACAATGCCAAAGACTCAAAGAAAGGGAAAAAGGAAAAGGAAAAGGAAAAGAGACAAAGAGCGGATCAAGCCTCGATTATTTAACGCAATGTGGAACATGCCTTAGCTATTTGTCCAAAAATTTTACAAGTGGAACATGTTGTCCACTATGCAAACAACAATGCACACTCACACGAGCTAGTGAAATTCATTGTCCACTAGGTGATCCCCCAAGGGTAGAAAATGAGAGAATCTTATTAGGCCCCATACCATACCAAAGTTATACCTCTAACAACTTTAATAAGGCACCACACAATATGAAATTTGAGCTCCATAAGGCTTAGCAAACTACGTTATGCTAAACACTTATGAAAAAACAAGGCACCACAGGCAAGCAAAGTGTGTTATGCTTGGTGGCCATGAAAAAGGGTTGTAACTTCGAGCAAGCTACGTTATGCTAAACGCTTATGAAAAAAATGCAAATAGAATAAGACATGTTCAAAGGGGTTTTTCTTAGTTCATGTAAGGTCTTCTCTTAGGGAACATCATGCCTAATGTCTCCAAGAGAGGACAAGTATAGGATAAAAGATTCACAAATTAGGGAATACAATGTGTAGCATCACCACTAAGAGGAAAGTTATATGCCAAGAAAGGTCACACTCTTGGAGGACATAAAACCCAATGACACCACCAAGAAGAAGACACATCACAAGAAGTAATAAGACCGCACAATGAAACATGAGGATATAGTCCAAGATCACCAAAAATAATAATGCTAATGTATGCCCCCACTTTAAAGAAATTGCTAATACCATGTTGTGAGCAATTACTTTAAAGTAGAAAATAATAAACGCTAACAATAAAGAAGACATGAGAGCTTATCTAGAAATCCCTATGCCAAGTCATATGTTTCCAAATGAAGCTACATCACGAAAAGGGGTTGCCCCCAAAATGAAATCCCAAAATCACACATAAGGGATCCACGAAATTGGGGTCAGCGTATGTCTTTGCTACAATGATATTATAGAGCTTAGAAATGTCATCATTCTCCAAATAACTCATGGAATAGGAAGAATGACACATAGAGAGCGAAAACAAAGAAAAATCCTTTTAGGTCAACATGGAAGAGACCTAAATGTCTCAACGCCTTGCATCATCCCCAAAAGGAAAACACAAGATAAAAGAAAAGATAAAGGTTCACAACGTATAGAAGAATGAAGGTACAAATAAAGGAATGAGCATGAAGATACATCAAACAGAACGATATGAGGGATCACATTACACACATGCAATCACATAAAAAACATGAAAAATAAAACAAATACAAGACTAGTAAGGCACACGTGAGTCAACCTATAGCAGGTTGTCCACATCCCAATCTTGTTCATCGTATGTGGAAGGTGGACAACTAGCCAAAGGGACAACATCAAGTACCAAACTAGGACAATCACCAAGTTCAACATGCAATGAATCACTCTTTATAGAAGGATCGTCATGATTGTTATCATTTAAGCTCATGAAAGAGGAAAACAATGAATTTAACTCATTATGCACTTGTTCGTCGATCTTTGCAGTTTCATTATCATCATCCAAGTTAATCACAACAGAAGGTATAATGATAATATCCATAAATGGTTCTTGTTCTTGTTCTTGTTGTGTTCGAGGTTTAGGATTTTCTTGTTACGGCGAAGGAGAAGAATCATCATGTATTGCTTGAGATAAGTTTGGATTTTTATTTTCTATGTTGTTCTTTTCTTCTTTTGCTTGTAATAAACAAGCAATAGCACGACCTCTATGCCTATGCTCTCCAACATTTTGATTCCTTTTCATTCGATTTGCAAGTTGTGATTGTGTAAGGGCAGGTTTATCAACCATAGGTTTCTTTTCTTCCCTTAAGGGAGGAATGAAAGGAACCATGGAAGGTTGTTCAACCACTTTCTCTTTAGCTTTGTAAACTTGTTTAATTTTAGGAGGCACAATGAGACTTATTTGGTTATCTTGTGGTCTCTTATAGGAAATGGGTGGAGGATTTGCTATGTTTTGGTCTTGGTTACTTGAAAGGGCTTTTGGTTCAATCATGGTTTTGTCAAGGATATGAGGCTCAATTGTGGGTTGAGGCATACTAGTAAGGGATAACTTTGCTATACATTTTACCTTAAACTTTTGATAGGATTTGAAAAATAATTCCTCATGAGGCCTAATAGGTTCTATAGGTTCAGGCCAAAAGAAATCTAATGAGAAATTCCCACCAGAAGACACAGGATTAAAGCCACTATGATGCATAGTAAAGATCTCATTTCCAAATGGAAACTTTAAGCATTTATGCATAACTGACAAGACAACATTCATGGAGCAAAGCCATGGGTAGCCTAACTTCACATAAAATTGGTCCGATGACAAGATAATGGAAAATGAGACACGTAATATTTTCGGTCCAACCTTTAAAGGAAGAGTTATTGAACCTATTGTAGGGCAAGCAAAACCATTATGCATTTTAATCCATGCTTTTGGTTTTTCATATGTATCTTGGTAAAGCTCATGCAAAAATAAGAATTCTTCAGTGATCACATTCTCTACACAAATGGGATCAATTAATATCCCATTAGTAGGCTTGTCATTGACTCTTCTAGCTATATAAAGAGGACCATCAGGTGCATGTCTAATTATGTCATGTTATGAGAAAGCAATGTCAAGCGACATCTTAGTTAGGCCCTTACAAGGTTGAATTTCAATAAGTCCAGTCATATTTTTTATTTTCTTCATGTTTTCATCATTCGTGTCAACATTCATCACATCATTCTTTGTTTCACTAACTTTGACAAAGGAAATGTTATGATTTGGCATAGGATTAGTAAATATTTGTAGATTTTGATTAGGAGGGGCTATAGACTTATTACCTTGATCATTAACACCGCCAATTTGAACATGATTAAAATCAATGAGGTCTTGCACAAGATGTTTAAGACGCTTGCAATATTCTGTATCATGTCCATTTTGTCGATGAAAATGGCAATAGGCATCTGGTCTATAGTTATAAGGTAGAGGCTTAGTAGGATCAGGAGCTCTAACAAGAGGTAAGGAAATCAGTTTCTTGTTTAAGAGCTGCAACATGATATTATGAAGGGTGTCAGGTAGAGGTGTGAATTTTCTATTTCTATCAAAAAATGTGTATGGATTTGTCATCTTTATAGCAGCCACTTGGTTATCAACATGTTGAGTTGGGTAAGGGGGATTAAGTTGTAAAAAACCCTTATTTTGTTTCTTGAATGATTGATAGTTGTTATGAGATGTGGATTTAGATTTTTCAAGACGGCTAGAGGGAGATTTCACTTCATGATTATTGAGCAAATTTTGATAATCACGAAGGGCAATACACAACTATTTGAAGGAGGGAAACTTCAACATCTTAAGTTTAGTTTGGAATTTGTTTTGCAAATTGGAAATAAATATTATTTGAAGGTCATCATCAGGAATCTTAATGTTTGTTTGTGAGTAAAGCATATGGTATCATGCTATGAAATTAGTGACCTTTTCATCATCCTTTTATTTTCATGTCATTAAATGAGCCAAGGTCATCTTAGTACCCATATGTATTTGGAGGTGATTGTAGAAGGCATCAATAAGTTCATTAAATGAAGGTATTGAACTATTTGGTAAGGAGAAAAACCATTCCAAAGTAGTATCCTTCAAGGATGTAGGGAAGAGCTTAGCCAAGAGTTTATCCTAAAAAATGAAGTCACTACATAAGGCTATATATGCAAATACATGTCTAACGGGATCTCCTTTCCCACCATATTTCTCAAATCTAGGGATCTCTATACCTTGTGGCATTTGTGTTCTCAATATCTCTGTGAATATTTATTCACGCACCGCTCTTTTCCTTCGTGGTTCTTTCCTTTGCGGCTCCGCCTTTTGTTTTGGTATTGCTCGGAGCTTTCCGGCCGCCGCCACGTGGCGTCCTATCGAAGCTTCCCTTCGAGACGCTTTTCTTTCTTTTTGCAAGGCTCCGGTTGCTTGACACATCGCCTCCACCTGCTTTTTGTCCAGATGGGGCCCACACTGCAGTTACCTTTGCCAGGAGCTTTCCGTGTGGCGATTGTTCAGGCGTTCATTGTTTTTGTTCGATGGTTGTTGCAACCATTTCTGTTTTGTTGCCGCATGTCCTTTCCCTTTGCCGCTGCGTGGCCCATCACTCCTCGGATTGTCCCTGTTGGCATGTTGCCTTTCCATCTTTCCGTTGGCGCCTGTGCTGGGGAATCTTTCTCGTTGGTGCCTTCGCTGGAGCATCTTTCTTGTTGGAGTCTTCAAGCGGTGGGTTGGCTTATTTAAGCAACCCTTTCTTCATTTTATGGTTGTTGTTAGATGGAGAAAATTTCCTAGCACTAAGAATTAGCCTCTATAGTGTTTGTTATTAAATCTGAACTTGCAAACTATGCCATTCTGTTTGGCCTCTCTATTTTCAAGCATTTGATAGGACATTAGATTGTGCTTGCATTTTCTAAAATATACGAACATCTATTTCAAGATTTTTTAATCTTTATCTAGCTTAGCATAATACAAATCACGTTGCTACTCTTTTTTGTTATCTTATGTTGTATGGGTTATATTATGTAAATGGTTTGATGTTCTTATATTTGCAGTGCTGGGAATTGTCTATTTAATATACGCTAGTTACTACCTGAGCCTTTGTTTATGCAATGTGCTTACTTATCTCATTACTGATTTGGCGCATCACCTTAGCTTAGATTTGTTTATTTTATGTTTATCTTCCTTCCCTTTTCTCCCCCCATTAAAAAAAATATGAAGAGTCGGCTTCGATAAAATCCCAGAGGTCACTTAGCTATGCGCACAAGTTCCCCCAATAGCTAAGTTTCCCATAAGGCTGTTGCCTGCAAAATTTTGCATCAACAGTTATTTTTCTGGCATGCCCAGTGGGATGAACTAAAACGTTCGCAATCCAAAAGAGTGTATGAGCCATAGGCCCATCACTAGGTCTCAAACCGCAAGAATCCCTAGCCTGCTTGTACTACCACTAGTTTCAATCAAGGCGAGAAGTCAACAGACTAACACATTACCTCTGACTTCTCCTCCACCCCTTGCACAGATGGATAGAATTTTTGTAGCTTGGGATGCTGGTAGCCCTTTGATAGCCCCTGTACCACCCGTAGTTTGAGCTCCAATCCCAACTTTCGCTTTAAAGGTAGTCCCAAAGTTCACTGGGGACAATGCAAAAACTCCAGCGAAGCACTTGCAAGATGTGGCTGATGTATGTCTAATTCATAGCATTACTAACCAGAATGCGGCCTTGCGATTGTTCACAGCCTCTTTCAGAGGGAAGGCATTAGAATGGTATCATACTCTTCCGGCTAATACAATTAGCAATTGGGATCAACTCAAAAATCCTTTCTATGAGCATTTTGTCAAATAATGGTGACAAATCTTTGCTATATCACTAGCTGGCTAATATAAAGCGAGATCCTCATGAAGCTTTGGCCGATTTCAATGCTCAGTTTCATTCAACTTGGCAAAGGGTCCTTGTCAACAATCGGCCACCTCCAGATCTGGCGTTCATGTTCTATCTAAAGTCTATAAATGCTGATATTTTTGTGATGCTACAATCTCTCGGCAGAAATACCTCACCCGATGCATATAGCCTTATCGTCACCATAGAGAATAATCTTATTGCCACCAGAAAGTTGGCACCGTGACCTGTCATGCCATTGTTCCTAGAATCAACCGCAACAGAACCAAAGGTAGCTTCAACCAGCGCTCCCGCGCCCCCAGTCTATGTATGTGTACCTGAGAACGACGCCAAGCGTGGCTCCAATGCCTAACCCCCTAGCGGCTGAGGTGAATGACATGAGGGAGCAGTTGCAAACCATGACAAATGAGTTAACCAATATGAAGTGGCAATAGTATGCCTACCATAAGCCTTCTTACCAAAACTACCAAGGCGGGAAACCTCCTTTTCAGCAGAATCAATGGCAGGATAGATCGCGTAGTAATACCCAAGCCCAACAGGGCAATCAGGTCGTGTCTGTGACAATGCTGATGCAAACTGTCTATCCTAGTTCGAGTAAAGTGCTGGTAGCGGGACAAAATAATCTTGCCGAGGAGATTAATCCATGGTGCTTCCCTTGCAATGATGCACACATGCCCCAAAATTTCCCATGAGGGAATTTACAACAAGAAGATAGCAGAGCAATATAGTTAAGGCATCATGCCCGATTTCAAAGGTAATGCATATGCCTCTCATCAAATGGAGAATGCAGTTCTCACCACTCAAATGCAAGGAATGACTATAGAGCAGGAGCTAGATATAGCTCCGGACCAGACACTATTTTCTTGGATGGAGGAGGAGTCGACATACCCGAACGACATTCTGGTGACCCAGGTGCCACAAGTATAGTCAGACTACAATACCCGTTCCAAGAGGAGGCTCACTAGAGAATTCACGTCCTTGCAAACTAAAGGGGCACCCAATCCAATGCCCAGTCCGTTGGCAACTATGTCATCAATTTCGCAGCAGTCTGGGGCCACTGTTCCTGGTTCCAAGAATCCACCTCCTCCGAAAGCAAAAGCTCCCACGACCACCCCGGTAGTTTCCAAACAGCCAGATGTACTAGCTGCAAGGCAGAAGGAGCCAACTACCATAGCTCATCAGTCACGTACGCCATTCAATGTGGTGGAACAGCTAAAGAAATCTTCTGCTAACGTTTCCTTGTGGGATATCCTAGCCATCTCAGAGCAAAATTTGCTATTATAGAAGGCATTATTGGGAGAAGAGGGCGTGAAGATGCTCGAGTAGCCCTCAAAAGATAAGACAGCCAATCCAGGCCCGGATAAAATTTTGGCAAATCAATCAACGAAAAATATGGGTAGAAAAGAGGGTAAGCCTAAACCCAAGCCTTTCTTTCTAACACTTATCATTGGTAAAAAACTACTGCATAATTGTATGGTTGACTCTAGTGCTAGCACCACCGTCATGCCCAAGCAAGTAGCTAAAGCTCTAGGACTTGAATACAAGCCTCTTAAGAAAGGAGTTATGCAACTCGATGGGAACAAGGTTGAAACCGTCAAAGTAATCAAAGGATTTCCTATGACATTGTTTGCTTGCCCCAACATTACTGTGAACCAAGACACTGTGCTCATTGACATCCCTCCTATGTTCGGGATATGTCTATCCTGAGAATTCACTGCAAATGTTGGAGGTTACCTCTCTTTGGATTGGTCACACCTAATCCTAAGAACCAAACATGGAGCTAAGATGAAGATATTGTTAGAACCTTTACATTCCGAGCATGTGGCTAATGAAGCCATGATCAATTTTGAGGCAGCACATACCTCAATTACCTCAGAGGATATGCCCAATGCCGAACTTCTTGAGGATGAAGAAGCAAGCAGTTCTCAGACTGAGAATGAAGAAGCTCTCTTGAATGAATTTATAAGTTCAGACCCTTTTGGAAACTATCATGCAACTGGGATAGGAACATACGTCATACATGAGGAGGATTAGATTATGCCTAGAGTGACTAAAGAGTCTGGGAGTGAAGGGACCTCAGAGTTATGGACCTTGCACTTTGACGGAGCAAGATGCAGAGTAGGAGCCGACGCCGTAATATGTTTGGTATCTCCATCCAAAGAAAATACCTTAAGGTGTTTCCAGTTCGCGTGTTCAAACAATGAAGTAGAGTATGAGGGCCTTGTCCATGGCTTGAGTTTAGCAAAACGAATGGGTGTTAAGCAAATATAGGTGTTCGGAGATTCAAAATTGGTGGTTAACCAAATCCGAGGGCTATCAGCTGCCAAAAATGTCCATATGCGATCATACCGACACGGGGTCTGGGACCTAATTAAAGGCTTCGAGGCATTCAACATCCAAGTCGTACCTAAAGAGCAGAACTCTGAAGCAGACCGGATGGCAACTATCAGATCTTAGTTTGAGCTAGCTTTCGAGTTAATTGATAACAAACATTCAGTGTGAGTGATCGTGCGGCTTGCAGTCCCAAATAATGATCAAACTTGGCAAGTGTTTGATAGTGATGTTCATATTGCATCATTTCTCCAGTTGTCCAGAGAATTTTCTGACCAATTACAACCCGATATTGTTGAGGCCTATGAAGATCAAGTGGTCCATCTTAAGTCAAACAAGCTTCCTAGAGGTTTGGTTACTCTCAAGAATTTGTTTGATTCCGATGATGCAAAAAAAGACAAGAGAAAGCTTGTAGCTGATAAAGGCGATTACGTTGATTTGCACATCGGAGAGGATAAAAAGCTTAAGGTCAGAAAAGGAGTCTCGCAGAAGAACAAAGAAAGGTTGAAATATTTTTGTGAGAAGTATCTGAATGTGGTAGCATGGTCATATGATGATCTTAAGGGATATGATCCTGGGATTATCCAACACACCATTGAGCTACTAGAGGGAGCAAAATTTGTGCATCAAAAGCAAAGGCCAGTAAATCCAAAGATCGAGTCTTTAATGGCTCAGGAGTTATAGAAGTTGATTGAATCTCAGATAGTGTTCCTGATCAAACATAGTACTTGGGTGTCTAACCTGGTGCCAGTCTAAAAGAAGAATGGTGATATACAGTTGTGTGTTGACTTTCGAGACCTAAATAGAGCATCTCTAAAGGACCACTACCCTCTTCCTTCCATGGAGGCAATTATGCAAACAATTGTTGGTTCTGAAATGTTTTCAATGTTAGATGGTTTCTCCAGCTATACTCAGATTTAGGTGAAAGAGGAGGACCAACACATAACAACATTTACTACCAAGTGGGGAACATGCGCTTATGCCAAAATTCCCTTCAGACTTTCAAATGTTGGAGCCACTTTCCAACAAGCTATGGACATTGCTTTTTAGGGATTTGATACATAAGATCATTTTGATCATCTCGAGCTTGTCTTCCAGAAGTGTCAGGAGTTCAGGATTTCTCTGAACCCAAAGAAATGTGTGTTTGGGGTCCCGCAAGGGAAGCTGTTGGGTTATGTCGTCCTGAAGGAAGGTATTGCCATTGACCTAGAAAGGGTTAAAGCGATCAAAGAACTTCGTCTACCCATCAACAAAAAAGGAGTTCAATCTTTTTTGGGCAAGGTTAACTTCATCAACCGGTTCATACCAGACTTCGCAAGGATTATTCAACCCATCACATTGATGTTGAAGAAGGACCAAGCTTTCAAATGGACAGCGGAAGCCAAAAAAGCTTTCAAATAGATTAAAGAATCCATCTCTTTAGCTCCCATGTTGGTTAATCTCGATTTGTCGAAAGACTTCATCATGTACGTCTTTGGTGGTAGCATGAGTATCACTACTGTCCTGATGCAGAAAGACGATGAAGGTAAAAGAGAATTGCCTATTGCCTTCTATTCACGCACTCTAAAAGATTATGAGGTGAAGTAAATTTTTTTGGAGAAGCAAGCTTTTACTATTGTAAAAGGGTTGAAGAAGTTCTGACACCTCATATCGTGCAACAAGGTGATTGTCTATGTGTCGCACCCTAGCGTGCATGAATATATTATGGATGGTGAAATCACTGAGAAGCAGGCTAACTAGATAACCAAGATTCTAGAGTATGACATCGAGATCAAGCTAGTCAAGACTGTGAAAGGGAAGGGATTGTGTGAATACTTGGCTGGAAATAACGAAGCAATGACTGAGGTTGAAGTCCCGAAACCCATGCTGCTAAATGAAGAGAGTTCCAGAGATGATTGGCTGAATGACAGAATTAATTTCATGCAAATAGGAAGGTACCCAACCGACCTCCCCTCATTTAAAAGGCATTTTTATTGACTGCAAAATAATGGCTATGTACTCTTGGAGGGAGTTCTTTTCAAGAGAAAATTCAATGGCGTCTTGTTAAGATGTGTGACACAAGAGCAAGCAAAAAGGATATTGGAGCAGTACCACAGTGGCCCAGCCGGAGGACATTTTTCAGCAAAAACTACTGCAATCAAGATTATGCGTGCTGGTTATTTTTGGCCAATGTTATTTAAGGACCCGTATTCATTGGTGAAGTCTTGCAACGAGTGTCAATTTTTTGTTGGGAAAAGGAAAAATGTTGCCTTGCCACTGAAACTAATTGTAGTGGAAGAGCCATTTGTTCAATGGGGTCTCGACTTCATTGGAATGGTCAACCCAGTTTCATCAGCCGGACATAGACGAATCCTGACGACAACTGATTATTTCACCAGGTGGACTGAAGCTGTATCGTTGAAAAATGCAACCAAGGCAGAAATTGTGAACTTCCTGGAAGAACTAGTAGCCAGGTTTGGCCCACCAAAGACAATTATCTCGAATAATTCCAAAGCTTTCCTCAACTCCAAAATCAGCCAATTTGCACTAAAATATGGAGTCTTCCTAAAGACATCCTCCAACTACTATCCACAAGGAAATGGCCTTGCCGAATCTACAAACAAGAATCTTCTCCGGATGATCACGAGAATAGGTTCAAAACATCAAAGGGAGTGGCATAAACACCTCCAGACAACACTATGGGTAGATCGTATCACGCCCAAGCAAATATTGAAAACATCCCCTTACGAGATGGTATACGGGATGGAGGCGTTGTTGCCAATTTCTATGGAAATCCCTGCAATCTAGTTACTCAAGTCTCTTGAAATTGAGCAAAATGGAGCGATGGAGCTGTAGTTGGCATAATTACTTGAGGTTCAAGAGAAACGAGAGCATGCTCTTGAGGCAATGACTAACCACCAACAAGTGGTAAAGAAATGGTTCGACAAGAAGACGTTTGACCAGGGTCTACAATGTGGAGACTTGGTGCTCAAGTTTAATGAGCGCGGAGCAAAGCCCGATCAACATGGAAAGTTTGATAGTCTCTAGGAAGGACCATTCAAAATCACACAGTGCAAGCAACACAACTCGTTCGAGTTGGAAACAATGGAGGGTGAGGCCTTGGGTATTCCAGTTAATGGAATACACCTCAAGAAATTCAATTAATTCGGCTTTTGCAGTAAGTGTGTAAATATGTATATATTTTCCCTAATTTGTTAGTTTTGGGTCATTCTCAGTGCTTTCTTAAAATCAACAACCACATTGATGCATGGAAACGAGTTAAAATGAAGAAAAGAACCAAAATATAGGAAATATATGTATTGTATTGATTATAGAGGTATTTACATATGTATACATATTGATGTAACGGGGCCCATAGCCATGTTCCAAAAAATACATATATTGTCGCTGACAAGTGTTGCAGAGAATATTTCAAAAATAAAAAGAAAAATAAATCTTTTGGATGTCTCTTGAGGCATTCAAAGGTCCAGCAATGGCAGCAGGTGGCGCACGATGAGGAAACACCATCCTCTCAAAATTCTCATACCACTGCACCTCGCAGAAGGGTTCAATGTTATGCATCCTCATCAAGAAATGGCATGGGACGTGGACTTTGTGGCGATGTTCCTCATGATTTTCAACCTCAAAGCCATGCAGAAAGGGCCTAGTCGGCACAGGTACTCCTTCCTCAGTAAGTCGGTGCAAGTTTCGAATAGATGGGATTCTACGGACGATTTTGACAGCTCTCATGATATTCTCCAACCCCTCCAAGTAGCGTTTGGGAAATACTTGCTTTGTCAGCCTCAGAATCTTCCTCTTAGAAACGTCAATGTCTAACAGAGAAGCTACAAAGTGGGAGCTGATACTAGTGTTCACTCTGTACTGGTCCTCATATTCTACGCAGTCTTTTCCTAGAACCCACTTTATGGCTTTCACATACAGAAGGTTCTTCATGCTAGTTCTGCGTTTCAGTCACCTACACCTAATTTTTCATAAGAAGGCAGCTTGGGTCTTCTTGCACGTAAGCCTAATTGGTGTTTCCATGACTACCGCTACTCTTGCCAAGTACTAAAGCTACCAACTATATCCTAGGGCCAGTTGCTAAGAAATGCTAAGTGAAAATATGGAGTGCCAAAATGCCAAGGGGTCCTTTTTATAGATGGGGAGAGGCTTCCCTAATTGAGCAAGGTATGTTTACATCAGAGGAAAATGGTATGAAGGAGCCCTGACAGGCTTTGTTGCGGTGTGAAAAATAATGAAGATAATCAAATGCAATTGCAATTTGTTCGAATTAAGCCTTTTAAAAAAGTAGAGAAGGAATCAGTTGTCGCCAAAAGGAATGTTTTCATCCTGGTTAAATCAAAGCAAATCTCTTAAAGTGAAGTCGTTGGTTGGTGTGCCCTATTACGATCAAGTAATCATTAAATGCAAAAGCTCACGAAAAGATATGGTGTTGTTGTTTTGGTACCTTTTCCAAGAAAAATTAGAGCTACCGTATGTGAGGTCACATCTCTTTATGTGTGGAATCCTTTGGTGAGTTGGCGGCCTCTTCGTACGCATGAAAGGGTTAGTGGTGCATGGCATAATCAATGTGAAAGACAACGTGTACCCTTGCTAATTAGATATTTTTGAAAATCAAAAGGACAGATAGGAGCATCGTGTGAAAGGCATTAATTGTGCGAGGTTGGCAAAGCGTGTAACTGCCTTAATCATTTTTGTAGAGACAAAAGGATTTCAAAAGCTAAGCAATAGACTCCTTTGAAACACAGGTAAAATGGTTGAAATTGCAGAGAGCTCAACTGAAGCCGTTGCCGCTGAGAGCATTGAGGAACGAAGGATGCAGGTGCCTTGCGTGAATATCTACGCCCAAGTTTCTTATGCAACCCTGGGCATTCCAGCTAAACCTTCATGGCCCTTCACTAAGCTGGCAGAGCAGAAAATGTTAAACATCGTTTCTCCTCAAAACCAAGCTTTGATTTTAGAGGATTGGGATAATGTCTGAAGATCCAGAGTTGTCTCAGAACCCCAAAATTTTAAGAGAGGTTGCATGCAAAAAGATGAAAAACAATAGTGATCCTTTTCCTAGCCGACTGTGGAATTGTGGTCTCCCTCAGTATATGGTTCCTTTGGTGCACTTTTGTCCAGAGATTATGGCTGCCTGTGCTAAAAGTTTTGACACAGATTCAGGAGTTATAAGCGGTCATAATTTAAGGGTGGTAATCAGTCACCAGGCTCTCCAGGATATGTTGTGCATCCCTCTTAATTCTCTTGAGGGTGTTGAGGATTTCAATCTTTCTAGGCTACGAAATTACTGGAGGACGCTGAGAGCAGTGCAATAATTTTTCAATGCTGAAACGGGTAAGCCATCAGATAACTTCGTCCCTCCTAGCTTTCCTCTCAGTTTGGCTACTTTTAGAGCAGGCATGACTTCTATCTTCTCTATGTTGGCATTGGTGTGTGGGTTGGATACGGATAAGGAAGTCTCGAATTTCTAGATGAGCATAGGCTTTATGCTAAAAAAGAATAAAGAGCCTCTACTGATGGACTTTATGAAGGTCATTGTGGAAAGGATGTGCCGACAGCTGAAGGGCTTTGAGCCTGGTTCCAAGTTAATGTATTCTTCTTTCTTGGCCTACATGATTTTACATCAGAACCTAGATTATTTCCAACATTTTTTTCCCCTAGCGGTATTTGATGAAAATGGGGCTAGAAAGCCAGTTTCAACCTGGACTCCTGTCCTCTCAAAAACTTTTGATTAGTACACATTTTCAGACGCATTCCTATCTCTAACTTTAAGATCTTTGGATCAAACAGGAGGTCAGAGGTCTGGGCACTTGACATAGAGTCAAATATCATGGATGAGAGGCCTTGTGCCGCCTTGTGATTGGTTCTTTGGTTCAAATTTTACAATGCTCCGCATGCAAGGTTTCGTCCGAGAGCCTTTCTAGCTCCCGCGTTTTGTTTCAAACATGGTGTTGGCCTTGGAGGTTTTCAGGCAGTTGTGTAATATTGAAAACGATTACTGGGGAGGAAAGCATCTGACTTCCTATTTGACACTACCAATTATGTTTGGCTCTGTAGCATTGGTCAAGAAGAAGAGTCCAAGGGTGAATAGTTTTGAAGTGTTGTATTCCAAGTTAGGCCACCTTGGATTGGTGATTATCTGTGATACATGGCACTGTAATCCAGTAGGTAATCTAGTAGAGGTAGGCATTAAAATCCCTCACCAGCCTCGGTCATTTTGGGACCCTCAGAGAAATGCAGATGAGGGAAATGAGAAGTTATACGTCAGCCTTGAGCACATCCCTTCTAGCTCGAGTCGACCACCTTGGCTAAATTTTTATCGTATAATGGCCAAGCCTAACCCGAACCATATAATAAATCAATTCCTCTATAGCCAGTTAGCAAGGCTCGGTTGGAAGCTTGAAAAGATCAAAGATTTTTGGATTTATAGACAGGAGATAAAAAGGACTAACGGGCTCTTTCGGGAAGTGGATTCAGACAACCAGTTTGATGATGCCTGGTACTGCAAGCATTCAGATAGTGATGATTATCCTAATCCTTCGGAGTCTGAGAGGTTCGATGAGGCAGAAAGTGCAGCCCCTGAGCATGAAGAAGAAGTAGCCCAAAAGGCTCCAATGATTGAAGAAGGTCTTGTGCATGGAGAGATGGTCAGTGAACAACAATTGCAATGTGAGAACTCTTCAAATACACAAATTTTGGAGCCAACTAGCTCCTCTAGATCAGGGAAGAAGAGGTCAAGCTCTATTAGGCACCGTCAAAGGGTTATTTTGGACCTAGATGATTCCCTGGAAGAGAAGAGACCTCAAATTGAGAAGGCAGGAAGAGGAGGAGAAGAGCAGTGTGATGACAGTAGTTGTATCTACTACAAATCTTCAGGAAACTCAGGTACATTTCTCCCCTTCTTCTCTCTTCTATGTCTTTAGTTTCCTTCACGCCTGCTTCTACCATGTCACTTGCGTCAGCTGTTCCTCTCACTGGTCACCTGAGGCAGATCAATATTGGTTCCCCTAGGGGTCCCCATTCGCCTCCTCCTATGTCTACTACCCTTGAGGTGCAAGTAATGGCAACACATCCTATCCCATTGAGTCAACAGTTTGTATCTTTGATGCCTCAGCGTCAAGTGGCTACTTCCCTAACTTTTTTCCCCGCTATGTTTTCACCATCTCAGAGTAGTCAGTTTATCCCACCTTTTTCCCCAACAACTGCTACGAGACCTAGCAAATCCGCTGATATATTAAGCACGCTGTCATTTCCATTAGTAGTTTATCAGGAGTTTCCTTTTACTAGTGGATTAGGTATTTCACCACAGGAGTATTTCTCACAGGTGGATGTTACCAAAAGTGCCTGAGCTAGCCAAATACAAAAAAGAAGGGCGAAGAATGCAAACAAACTTGCAGAACCCCATATGTAGACTGTGTTCAACGAAAGTCAAAATTCATTGATGTTTGTGAATGTGTCACCCAATGTCATCAAGTCATTCAGAGAAATGCAACCAAGTGATTATTCTGTCAATGCCATAGGACTTGATTTGCAATAGGATCGTCCGTAGGACAAAGTAGAATTAATGGAAGAAACCCAAAGGGTGGTGACAACTGATTTCCTCAAGCTCAGTTGCCAGATGAAGAAGAAAGATGAAAAAATGAAGGACCTGAAAGGAAAGGTTGAGATTTGTTCAAATAAGCATAGGGCTCAGGAGGTTGAAATCAATCGGCTACGGGATGAAAGGAATGCCTTTGAGAGCAAAGTTGTTGAACTTCAAGCTCTAAGTGCAAAGGTTGTTCCAACCCTGTAGAGAGAAATTGAGCAATTCCAAGCGACCGAGGTGGCCCTCTGCGATGAATTGAAGCAGCCAAGTGATGGTTTGAAACAACTCCAACAGAGTACCAATGATGAGGTAAATGAAATGAACGTTGCATTGGAGCAGGAAACAAAAAAAAGAAAAAATAGGCTAAGTTAGCCTTGAAGGAGAAGGAGGAAGAAAATATTGCTCTAAGGAATCATATTTTAGTCCTGGAGGGAAGCATTACGGAGTTAAAAGCATAATTGAGCAACAAGGCTATGGAGGTGGACCTTTTGAAATCCCAGCCTCTTGCATCCCAAATGAACCCACTAGAGATAGCCAAAGAACTACATGCATCATACTGGGATAAGGTTAAGTCACTATGCCTTACCTTGCAGCTCACTCTCAAATTTATGGCGCATGCTACCAACTTATGCGGGGTGGTTAGCGAAACAATGCAATGGGTGCAGGAAATGACTTCTGATAGAGTTCCAGAGACCAGGCAATTATTGAGTAAATTGTATACAACTTCCGATGAGGCATTGAGCAGTGTGGGGGTTGAGGACTGAACAACGGTGGCCATAAGCGTGAATGTTCTCATTTCTATTCATGAAGCCATCCAACATGTCGGTGAGTGCAAAGAAAAATTAACCCAAATTACCTATGATATGCGGGCTAAATTTTCTCAACTAACTCAGCAAGGGCTTCCATCACCCTTCTTGGCTGACTAAATAGTGGTAGGCATAGAACATATCATTGAGAGGATTGAGGAGAAAAAATAAGGTTTATCTGTATTTTAGTCTTTCGATCAGCCTCCGACTGCCGCCAATATCGAGAACATGGTGCATCAGTTGGCGCAGCTCTTCTTCCAGCTTGAGTCCAAGGTGAAGATATCTGGTGGATTACCTTTTAAGGAAATTATTGATTTAAACATGGCACATGAAAACTTGCGCACCCTCTCTACTCCATCGGATGAGGTCTGGATGTCCCTTCAGGCTACCCTCTCCAAGCTATGAGCGATTAGTTCAGGAGTTTGGACTAGTCTGCGAGGACATGATCTGGAGTTTCTCATTCTGCAGGTGAAATGTCCCTGTGAGTCACCAAGCTGTGAATATTTATTCATGCACCGCTCTTTTCCTTTGCAGTTCTTCTTTCCTCTTTTGTTTTGGTATCGCTCACAGCTTTTTGGCCGCCACCACATGGCGTCCTATTAGAGCTTCCCTTTGAGACGCTTTTCTTTCATTTTGTCGGGCTCCAGTTGCTTGACACATCGCCTCTGCTTGTTTTTTGGTCCATATGGGACCCACATTGCAGTTACCTTTGTCGGGAGCTTTCCGCATGGTGATTGTTTGAGCATTCGTTGTTTTTGTTCGATGGTTGTTGCAACCGTTTCCATTTTGCTGTTGCATGTCCTTTCCCTTTGCTGCTGCGTGGCCCATCACTCCTCAGATTTTCCCTATTGGTGTGCTGCCTTTCTAGCTTTCCATTGGCGCCTGTGTTGGGGAATCTTTCTCGTTGGTGCCTTCACTAGAGCATCTTTCTTGTTGGAGCCTTCAGGCGGTGGGCTAGCTCATTTAAGAAACCCTTTCTTCATTTTATGGTTGTTGTTAGATGAACAAAATTTCCCAACGTTGAGAATTAGCCTCTGTAGTGTTTGTTATTAAATCTAAACTTGCATATTGTGCCATTCTGTTCGACCTCTTTGTTTTCAAGCATTTGATAGGACATTAGATTGTGCTTGCATTTTCTGAAATATACGAACATATGTTTCAAGATTTTGTAATCTTTATCTAGCTTAGCATAATACAAATCATGTTGCTACTCTTTTGTGTTAGCTTATGTTGTATGGGTTATATTATGCAAATGGTTTGATGTTCTTATGTTTGTAGTGCTGGAATTGTATATTTAATATACGCTAGTTACTACCTGAGCATTTGTTTATGCAATGTGCTTACTTATCTCATTACTGATTTGGCGCATCGCCTTAGCTTAGATTTTTTTATTTTAAGTTTATCTACATTCCCTTTTCTCCCCCCCATTAAAAAAAATGAAGATTTGGCTTCAATAAAATCCCGGAGGTCACTTAGCTATGCGCACAAGTCCCCCCAATAGCTAAGTTTCCCATAAGGCTGCTGCCTGCAAACTTTTGCATCAACAATCTCCAAGGACAAGGGATTTATTTTGACATATTGTGAAGGTTGGCCATTTTGATTTTGACTTAATGTAGCAATTTTTTGTTGGAGGGATGAAACATTTTGTAAGTGTGTTAAGGACAGGATCATTGCTAATGTTGTGAGATGGAGGTGTATATGTATGCGGAGGGCAAGTGACTTGTAAGTTTGTGAGGGGAGATTATTAGGAGATATGAGATTTGAATGCACAAAGCTAAATGGAATCCCAATGGAAATACCTAAGGAATTGCTGACATTTCCAGTAGGTTGTATGGTTGTTATAATAGTTGGATTGATGTATGTCAGAATAGAGGTTATGGTTGTGGAAGAAGGAATTGGATTTCCACCTTGACTTTGAGTATACCCCAAAGCTTGAGCACAACTACTTATGGTAGGGACATGTTTATTAATGGCATGAGATAATCCATGAACAATATCTATTCCTTGTTCATTTTCAATTATTCTCCTCATGTTATCTATCATAGGGACCACATTAGGAGCATTACATTCAAAACTCACAAAATATTGCAATTCATCAAGTTCTTCATCCATTCTTCTAAGTTTTTCATGAGGGACATTACCAATCATTATATTAACATCAATCACATTAGGTGTAGGTAGGGAATTCATGGGAAATGAAGTGTTAAGGGTATGATCCATAGTGGGTTTACTAGTGTTGACACTATGAGTGAAAGAGTTAGAGAACCCAAGATCCACGACAAGTGATGTATCACAGGATGACATGAGTCTCAAACTATGTCTC
The DNA here is from genome assembly GCA_007258455.2 of Sequoia sempervirens. Lineage (NCBI taxonomy): Eukaryota > Viridiplantae > Streptophyta > Pinopsida > Cupressales > Cupressaceae > Sequoia > Sequoia sempervirens. The sequence continues at coordinate 123,660,317 of VDFB02000003.1, read as the reverse complement.
ATGATAGTATTGGCAATAGGACACCAAGTTGTGAACCTCATACAAGTTTCACAAACCCAAGGTGCACCCAAAATGGATAAGAGGTAAAATGCAAACAAATACCCTAGAATGCAAAGTGCATTGCAATAAGCAATTTTCAGATTTCAAAAAAGATAATTTTTTGATTATTCTATGCAAAAACCTAAAAATTATGTCTTTTAATGCAATTTTGAATTGAAGGAATACACTGAATTTGAAAAATTATGCTTAATATGATCAATTTCAGATAACAAAAATTCATAAAACTGAAACATCAAACTGAATATAGAAACACAGAAGGTGAAATCAGTGATTTTGATGCTCAAAATTCCAGGAAAAGCCCTGATCAGGGACTCATTCGCCTATGAGCGAATGGGTCTCAGTTCAGGGTTTTTAAAAATTAATTTTCAAGTTTCAGAGATGATTTCAGTGGTTTTTAGATTCTAGTTTCAGATAGTGAATTATAGTTTCAAATTTCTACAAAATGAGGTCTAAATGCAAGTGCAAAATAATGCTAAATGACAAGCAAAAATATCTAATTTGAGATGCAATTTTGATTCAATTTTGTAATGCAAATGAATGATGACGCAATATTATGTAAACACTATGCAAAATCACTAATATTTTTGAATTTTCTAGATTTTAAAGGATGCAAAAATGCAAACCTAAAACCCTACACAAGATGCAAACTAATGCAAGTAAACAACCCTAAATGAGATGCAAATCAATGTAATGTAATGCAAATGAATGAAAAACCTAGATCTAGGGCTGAAAAGGGACTCCAAAACAACAAGATATGATGCTTAAATGTCGGGCCCACCAAAATGAAATGATGAAAAATAGGGTTTTTGGGGCTGGTTATCAAATATGAGATGATAGGGGACCTATTTCTCACTATTTCATTAGGAAATGAGATCCACACAATGAATTGATTAACAACCCTTAGGTGAATCAAGTCAAAGTGAGAATCTTCATATTTCCTTATGGTTGAAGGAGGGTCAAGGTCAAACAAGACTTTGGGGAGAAGAACTAAAACTAGCAAATCAACACCAAAATGTAATCTAACACTTAAAACAACAGTATTAAACTCAATATTTGTAGAATCAGAAAACATAATGCAGATCTAAGAAGGGCAAGAACATGTGTACCAATCACTAAAAGTGCTTGTCAAAAGCTGATCTGAGACTCAATCACCCATGGGTGAATAGGTCCAAGTACAGGGGTTTCAACAATCTTTTGGGAGCCTCTGGTGTAGATCTGAAGCTTCTAATTTGTCTAGGTTTCAGTGTCAAAAAGTCAAAAATTTGATTTGTAGGTTAGATTCCATGATTTGATAACTTTGACAACTTTGAAAACTTTATAAATCTTCCTCTTCAAAATGTCTTCAAGTCTTCCTCAACCTAAATCTGCAATCACACATACAAGAGAGAAAAATGTTTGTTTTGGGTGAATAGGGGTTTACCTTGGTCAAACCCTGTTTGGGTAATTAAACCTTGAAATGAAATAATGAAAGAGAGAATGAAGAATGAACAAAGCTATGTTACCACTCAACAAACCCTTGCATGAAACCTTGATAATAGATATATTAGGAGGTCTGCAAATTACATGAAATGGTTGGATTGGATGTGGATCTTGACACTTGAATCTTTACTTGATCATGAAACCTACATCACAATGTTAGCTCCAAAAACATGTATGATGCAAGAAGACTTTGACATGATGAATAGATCTTGAATGCTGCAATAAATCTCTGATATATCTACTCTTGAATTCCTTTTGTTGCTGTTGAAATGCTCCAATAATGCTCATAAAATTCTAGGTGAAACATAGTGAAATAACTTTGTATTTATAAGGTATGTATCGTCAATTCCCTGAAATTCAAATATCACAAGCCGACATTGAATTATGGATTTAAAAACATTAAAATACTACCAAAATAATAATTTAAATTTAGGTATTAAGGTTTAGGGAGGACCCATTTTCCCATGGGCAAATGGGTTTCAAGTCCATAAACCTGGAACACACATTACTCAATGTAAAGTGTTATGTTTAGGCATTTATTATTGTCAGGTTTCCCCTTCGGAAAATGTAATTTAATAGGATCGTAAATGAATTAAAGAACCAATTAAGGCCTAATTAAGCTCAATTAAATTAAGAGGGCCCAAATAAGTGTGTAAATGTAAAGGGGTACATTTAACAACACTAAATTAAGGCATTATTAAGTCCAATTTAAATTAGGAGGGCCCAAACAAGTGAAAAAATGTAAAGGGTTACATTTTTCTACACTATAGCTCTAAAACTTAGAAAATTGTGAATGCAAAAGGGTGATGTCAATAGCTATGAATCTCAAAGAAATTCAAGTGGGGATGATGCCAAAATTGTACAAAGATTATGTGAGTGTCACATCAATAAAGGTTGATCAACACACAAATTTAATGAAAGGGTGATGTTAGAATGATGTAAGGATGATTTTAGAATTGATAAATCACAGTAAAAAAGAAGAGCACTCATGCAATATGAAGTTTGAAACTTTGATATAGTTAGAATATTTTTAATTGGAAAAGGATTGGGAAGGCAAGACTTGGATGGAAGTGTTATGCAAGGATGGGAAAGTCTAAATGCTCAACAAATATAAAGGAAAAATAGAGTGAAATTGGGAGATAGGTGAATGAAATGTTAGGATGAAGAAGTCCACTACCTTGATAAAGGAAAAAAGAAGCAAGGGTGGGCAAAAATGCATGCTTGGTAAGGAAAATCCAACAAATCTAACACCTTGTACATACATAAACATTTTAACCTACAACCCACACAATTAGACATTTTTTTGGAAATTTATTGTAACATATTACAAGCACATGGGGAATAACAACGGATAACTCAAATGACATTTTGACCAAGGGACACCCACTTAAGATATATTAGATCAATTATAAATGGGGGTTAAGTAGGGTCAAAACATACAAAAGGAAAAGGAATCAACCAAAACTTGACATCACGAGATTGAGTCTCAAGAGGCTCTATCTAGGGACATGTGTCTCTTGTAGGCACGATGAGAATCTAGATCTCCAAGCAGACAAAAAGTAGGGAACAAAAGGGATCAATACTAAAATACACTTCATCATGATAAACAATGGTCATGACTGCAAAAAAACAATAATATATACAATCTTGACTTGACCAAAACAAATAAAAAATAGTATATACATGGAGAAAAAACAAGATATATACAAGGCAACCATTTTACAACTAATGGCATGGAGGCATTAGAATTTTTAGGGTATGACCATCAATAAAGCTTAAAATATAATTGTAGGTTTGACCCTACATGAAAACCTAACACACAACCATGAATGAACTATTACAATCACTTGCCTCTATTAAAGACAAGCCTATTGAAGGATTTGATCTCATTCAATTTCAACCTTACCATTGTAAGGAAACCACAAAAAATGGGTCATTAGTCTACCTTATAATGTATCAATCACGTTTCTAGTAGTCGAAGGTATAATTCAAAAAGCTAGGTTAGCCCCAAAAGGAAAAAAAATATTTTCATACCTATTGACCTTCTCAATAGAATTGAAACAAAAATAAAATTCCATGAATAAAATAATGCAATCACTTTCCTTTATCAAAGACAAGCTTGTTAAAGGAACTTATCTTCTTTGACTTGAAATTAGCTGCATCACCCAATTACAAAAATGTGGCATTCTATTCACATGTACAAATTTATGAATTCCTCCTAGGGAATGAGGGCTAGCACCATAATCAACATTATCATTGCAAGGAAAGCATAAAATATAGGCATTAATCCACTTTGTAATGCATCAATAATTTCTCTAGCAATCGGGGATACAATTTGAAAATATAGATTAGTCCCAAAAGGAACAAAAACATTTGCATACTTGATGACCTCCTCAATAGACTTAAAGAAAAAAAATGACTTCAATTCATGTTGTAATTAAAATATGCCACACTACCCTATTGAACTACACAAGGAAGTTCTTCCTCTAGCATGTCAAACTAAACATTTTAAAGTTCTATCATTTGAAAAACTTGAGCAATAAGGGTAGCATCAACCTAGCATTTTGTTGTTTCTCAACATCAATAGAAACTATATGTTAAGCCCAAGTAAAACACTTAAACTTGGGAATACTATCATCATAATATAAGAAGCCACATCTTCATCATTAAGGAAAAATTCATACTCAATTCTATTCATTTCAAACATATTAATAAACTTCATGTCTAGATCACACACTTTATCCATGTATTCATAATCATAATCAACATATAATTTAGCATCATGAGGCACCTCATGTGAAGAATCAAGTTCTCCAAATTGCCTCCCTATTTCAAACTCATTCGAGCAATATACCATGTTATACATGATGTAAAAATTAGACATGACATATTTTTCCTCTTCTTCAATGACAATAGCAACAATTTTTTGTGACACAATTGAAGCACAATCTGCTTGAGGAAGACAAGTTTTGCACCAAAGGAATGGGCTCTCACATGTTTCTACATGATCATCATATTCGCACTCTCCAAGGGCAAGATCTTCATTTTTAAAATCATTGACTACATTTATCTTTATATCTATAATTTTATCATCTAGTATAGTCACACCTACATCATCATCATGCAAACAAACATTAGTTATTTTAATGTGAAAATCAGGGACAAAGGATGGTAGGACATCAAACAAGAAACTTATTTCTCTTTCACACTTGCATCATACGCATGGGCACATTCTATGCAATTTTTTCCAAGATTTGATCAAATTTGTTGGGATTAAGGTGTCTCAACCTTATTGAGTCCCATGTGAAATAATTTATTTATTTACCCCTATGTTGCTAATTTTATTTATTAAATGCAAAAATATAAGTTTCTAAGTTGCTAAGGCACTTTGTGGGATCCAATGAATAGTTGGCATCCTACATGCAAGGTGCAAGGTGAGAGAATGTGACACTTATCACATGGGAACTCATTTGGGAAGAGGAAAATGTTTAAACCTATAAAATGTGTGTCATGTTGACATGTGGCATTCTATTTTTTAAGTTAGCACTTGGTGGGGCTCGCTTGTAAGCATATTTATTCTTCGAAAAATCAAAAACATTGGAGAGTGACACTTGTCACCTAGGCACCAATTCTAGCATTTTGCATTGTGAAAATTTCAAGGAGGAGCACCATGATGCCATGTGGCATTATTTTGACTTGTTGATTGATGCTTGAAGAGGAATGCTGCTAAACGTAGATTGAGTTTTCACTAGGAGTGACTAGGAGTCAAAGATGAGTTCAAATTTGGTAGTTGACTCGTTTTTCTCTATGGGGATGCCTTGCATGTGAGGTTACTTGATTTTTTGGGAGTTGCATGCCTTGCATGTGGTTGCATATTGTTTTAGGTTGAGTTACTTGCCTTTCGAGTAACTAGGAACTCGTGCATGTTGTCAGTTTCAGTTTTCATGCATGCAGAGACTGTGGGAATGGCACATGGCAATCTTGAGCACCCATGTATGAGTGTATATATATGATAATGTCTTAGTGCATTGCATGAGATTGATTTTTAATTTCTGAGATGTTGTTATGTTGTCAGATTCACTCTAGAATCTTGTATCACACTGTAGTAACACCTGCAAGAGCATAAACTCTGTCCAAGTTGCATTGTACGAGTTTTTTACTGTAATATAATTGATTTGTGTTTTGGTGTGGGTTTTTTCCTGAAAGGGTTTCCCACGTAAATTCTATGTCTCATGGTTTAATGCTTAAATCTAAAAATAACTTAAATGAATGTGTAATCTTAAATGAAACTATAAATCTTAAATGAAACTGTAAATCTTAAAAGATTTGAAACAAATTTTTGCAACTCTCTCCTGAATATTTGCATTAGGAAGTTTGTTTTTGCACTCTACTTTCCGTTTAGTTGGTATCAAAGCTTAGCCAACTTTTTAGTCCTTGTTGGGTTTGAAGGGTTTTTTGTGCATATCTAGTTTTAGTGGGAGTATTGTAGAGAAAGCTTTTATAATATTGTTGCAGGTTTAAGATAGCCAACACATCCAGAAGGGTAGAGATGGAGAAGTTTAATGGCAACAATTTTGAGTTGTGGAAACTCAAAATGGAGGATATGCTTGCAGATAGATATCTATGGGCTGCAATATCCAACACAAAACCAGAAGCAACCTCACAAGAGGATTGGAATCTAATGAACTGAAAATCCAAGGGTCTGATAAGACTTTGTTTGGCTGATTCCATTCTCCTGAATGTCCATGAAGAGGAGACTACAGTGAGTCTTTGGAAGAAGCTTGGTGATATTTATCAATGGAAATCCTATGTAAACAAGCTATTCCTGCAAAATAAGTTGTATTCTTTGAAGATGGAGAAAGGGGGATCCATACAGATCACCTGAATCCCTTTAACATGGTTGTTACCCAGTTGAGTTCTATTGGTATGAAAATAGAAGATGAAGATCGTTGCATGCTCATGTTGTGTTATTTTCCAGACTCATGGGACCACCTAGTGATGGCTATTAGAAGTACAACAATCACTTTCAAAATGGATGATGTGGTTGCTTCATTGTCTAAAGAGATGTGGAGGAAGTCTTATGAGATGACCAAGGAGGACCTTGTTGTTCATGGAATATCAAAGGAGAAAGGCAAAAAGAAAGACAAGAAGTATAAGTCCAAGTATTTAGGGAGATCTAATTCTCTTGGTAAAAATTCCAAGGCTAAATGTTGGAACTGTGGTGAATCCAATCATTTTTGGAAAGATTGTAAACAAGAGAAGAAAAAGAAAATAATAAATCCTTTGATTATGAATCCTCTTAATATGATGTAGATGTATTTGCCATGGCCTTGGAAACACATGCATAAGAAGATGTATGGTTGATAGAATCAAGTGCCCCTTTCCATATGACCTCTCACAAAGGTTGGTTCTCAAGGTATGAGGAGTTTGACGATGGGAAAGTGTATTTGGGTGGTGAATCTCACCTGAAGATTGTTGGTCCTAGAAGAGTCAAGATTTGATTCCTTTATGGTAGAGTGAAGGGGATTGATGGTGTCCTGCATATCCCTAGTTTGGCACAAAACCTACTTTTAGTAAGTAAGTTGAGTGATGTGGGTGTGCAACTTTGTTTTATTAGTGGTGGATGCAAGATGACAAGAGGTTCTATGGTGCTTGATAAGGGTGTTCAGATTGGCACCTTGCATAAGATGGATGCATGCATAATTCATTGCAATAGTACTCTTTTGAGGTCCAAGAAAAGGGCTTTGGATTCTTCACCCTCACCATTAGATCAAGTAGAGAAGACTGTTGTTTCTATATCAGATGGTCATGCTTTTTAGGTACCTAAGGGTGCTAATGCTTTGGAGATGAAGCTCATAGAAGAGAAGACAATGTTATGGCACCAAAGACTTGGTCACATTGGTGAGAAGGGTCTTAGAGCCCTGAAAATAAGAATCATGTTGAAGGCCTTAATGATTGTAATCTTGAGTTCATTTTTTGTGAATATTTTATATGGAAAACAATGCCATGTTTCTTTTTATTCCGGTTCTTACAAGTCTTGTGGGGTTTTAGATTATGTGCATTATGATGTGTTTGGTCCCGTTAATGTTCCTTTGTTGTCTAGATCTGCGTACTTTGTCTCATTCATAGATGACTATTCTAGAAGGACATTTGTGTACTTCCTTAGAAGTAAATCTAAAGTTTTCGATCAGTTTAAGGAATTCAAATCCTTGGTTGAAAATCAAACTAGTAGGAAAATTAAGTGCTTGGGGATGAATAATGGTGGTGAATTTTGTTCTATAGAATTTGACAGGTTCTGTAAGGACCATGGGATTGAGAGACACAATACAAATCCATACACCTCACAATAAAATGGAGTTGCAAAGAGGATGAGCATAACGTTGATGGAGAGGGCTAGGAGTATGCTAAGTGGTGTTAGCCTTGAATAGAAGTTTTGGGCTAAAGTTGTAGTCATTGCATGTTATATGATTAACAAATATCTTACTTTGGTGCTTGTTAAAAAGACACTTATGGAAGTGTGGTCTGGTAAGAATCCCTTGATGAGACATCTCAGAGTCTTTGGTTGTGAGGCATATGTTCATGTGCCTAGTGAGAAGAGATTTAAATTGGAGAACAAGGCAGTGAAATGTATCTTTATCAGCTATGGTGTTAGTGTGAAAGGGTACAAGCTTGTGGATCTAGTTGTAGAGAAGGTGCTCTATAGTAGAAGTGTGATCTTTCCTGAGCTAAAACCTTCAATAGTTGATCTACAACCTACTCTTGAGAGAGATGAACTATGTACTCCTATAAGACTTGATGATGAGGAGAGATCAAGAAGCTTTGAAAGCTTTGAAGAAGAGCAAGAACCTCAATCTAAGCAGTTGAAGAGGTCTATGTGTGTTAGGTGGCAACAAAAAATATTTGGATATTCTATGTTGGATTTTAGTTGCATATTTTATTTGATTTCTAACATTGATGAGCTAAGAATTGTTAGAGGTGCTATGGGTATGCATGGTGCAGATTCTTGTATGGAATCCATGGATGAGGAGATGGTTGCATTGAAGAAGAATGCTACATGGGATTTGGTAGCTTTTCCTAAAGGACAAAAACTTGTTGGATGCAAATGGGTGTTCAAGAAGAAAATTGGTCTAGATGGCAATGTTGAGAAGCACAAAGCATAGTTGGTCATGAAGGGATATTCCCAAGTGGAGGGAATTGATTATGGGGAGATTTTCTCTCTTGTAGCTGAGCTGACATCCATTCGATTCTTGTTATCACTTGCAGTAGCTCATGACTTGGAAGTCAAGCAGATGGATATGAAGACAACTTTCCTTCATGATGACTTGGAGGAAGAAATTTATATTTCATAGCTAGAACATTCTATTGAGAAAGGTAAAGAGAACCTAGTATGTAAGTTGAAGAAATATTTGTATGGTCTAAAGTGATCTCTTTAGATGTGGCACCAGAATTTCCACACCTATGTGTTTTCTTTGGGAATTTTGAGATCCAAATATGACCATTGTGTCTATTACAAGACTAATAATGGTCACATTCTCATTATTGTCATGTATGTGGATGATATGTTGTATATTGGGAATGGTACATATGATTTCATATTTGAATTCTCAGTTGTCATCACAGTTTGAGATGAAGGATCTAGGTGCAACAATGTATATTCTAGGGATGGAGATCAAAATAGATAGAGCTAATAGAAATATTTGGCTCAGCCAAAGCAAGTATGTGAACTCTGTGTTGGAGAGATTCAACATGATAACTTGCAGATAGTTAGTTGTTCTTGTAATGCAGGGGATGGAACTTTCTATGGAGGATTTTCCAAAATCTCCTATCGAGATGGAGGATATGACTAGGGTACCTTATATGAGTGATGTTGGTAGCTTGATGTATGTTATGATCTAGATGAGGCAAAACATTTCCCAAGCAATGGGAGTATTTATTCGGTTTACGGCTAATCTTGGACAGGTGCATTGGAATGTAGTGAAGAGAGTGTTCAGATATTTGCAAGGTACTTATGAGTATGCCCTAAGATTTCATGTTTATCCTACTGAATCTTGACATTCAGTGAGTGTTCATGGATATGTGGATTCTAATTGGGTATGTGACATTGACAATAGAAGATCCACCAATGTATATGTTTTCACGATGTTTGGTGGTGCTATAAGTCAGATGAGTAAGTGAAAAGTTGTAGTCACTTTGTCCACTACAAAAGTAGAGTACATGATAGCTACTCATGCTTGTAAAGAAGCCATTTGGCCAAAGAGACTGTGTTTGAATATTGGTTTTGACACAAGACAAATTACGATCTATTGTGATAGCCACAGTGCTATTTGTTTAGAGGAAAATACTACTTTCCATGCCAGAACAAAGCACATTGATGAGCAATTTCGCTTTGTTCGGGATATGGTGGAAGATGGAAAGGTGAACTTGGAAAAGGTGCACACTTTGATGAATGTTGTAGATGCACTAGCGAAGCCAGTGAGCATAGAGAAGTTCAGATGGTGTGTCAACTCTATGGGCCTTGTGGCCTAAGTGTGATACACTGACTCTTGTAAGGTCTTCAACAAGTGGGAGAATGTTGGGACTAAGGTGTCTCAACCTTATTGAGTCCCATGTGAAATAATTAATTTATTTACCCCTGTGTTGTTGATTTTATTTATTAAATGCAAAAATATAAGTTTCTAAGTTGCTAAGGCACTTTGTGGGACCCAACGGATAGTTGGCATCCTACATACAAGGTGCAAGGTGAGAGAATGCGACACTTGTCACATGGGCACTCATTTGGGAAGAGGAAAAATTTTAAACCTCTAAAATGCATGTCATGTTGACATGTCACATTCTATTTTGAAAGTTAGCACTTGGTGCTGCCCACTTGTGAGAATATTCCTTCTTCAAAAAAGTAGAAGCATTGGAGAGTGTCACTTTTCACCTAGGCACTCATTCTAGTATTTTTCATTGTGAAACTTCAAGGAGGAGCACTATGATGCCATCTAGCATTGGTATGAATTTTTGACTAATACTTGAAGAGGAATGTTGCTAAATGCAAACTAAGTTGTTACAGGGAGTGACTAGGAGTCAAAGATGAGTTCAAATTTGGCAATTTACTTGATTTTCTCTATGGGGAAACCTTGCATGTGAGGTTACTTTCTTTTTTAGGAGTTGCACACCTTGCATGTGATTGCATGTTGAGTTAGTTTCCTTTCAAGTAACTAGGAACTCATGCATGTTGTCAATTTCAATTTGCATGCATGCAAAGACTGCACGAGAATGACTTATGATAATTTTGGGCACCCATGTATGAGTGTATAAATATTCTAGTGCCTTAAAGTGAATTGCATGAGATTGATTTTTATTTTTGAGACATCACCATGTTGTTGGATTCAATCTAGAATATTATATCATGGTTTAGTAACACCTACAAGAGCATAGACTCTAGAAGTTGTATTGTAATAGTTTTTTACTGTAATACAATTGATCTGTGATTTGGTGTGTGGATTTTTCCCAAAAAGGGTTTTCCCACATAAATTTTGTGTCTCATGGTTTAATGCTTAAATATGAAAATAACTTAAATGAATGTACACTCTTAAATGAAACTGTAAATCTTAAAATATTTGAAACAAAGTTTTGCAACCCTCTCCTAAAGATTTGCATTAGGAAGATTGTTTCCACACTATGCTTTCCTTTCAAAATTGACTATTTACTCTTGCATACATATTCCTCGTTGTCCACACATTAAATTTCCAATGTCAAGGGTTGAACTATTTTTGCTTCTTCATTCACATTTTCTCATTTTGAAACATTATGTTCATGAGTTGTTGGCGCCTCTTTCTTCACTACTCACCATTGTACTAAAGCATTCTTTCTTTGTCACCTTTCTTACAACACTATTGTCCCTAATCTTGTCTTCTATTTGTTGTGATTTCTTATTATTTCACATAGAAATTATGCTTTATCTAACAAAAATTTAATTATTTAATATAGGAACGTATTTAATTTTTAACTAATATTCATTTCTTACTTGCACCATTGTTGCATTTACATGGGTTGTCATGGATTCACATGGTGGATTGGAGTGTTGTGGTATCTAAAAGAGTTCCTTTGGATGTTGTATGATGTGAGTGGAAAAATTCATATTTTTTGTATCAGTACTATGGTTATCTTGAAGTTTTAGAGTAGTTACATCATAATCACGATACTCATCTTCTCTATCCATGGAGTCATGTCTTGATGCAAAGGAATGATAATATTCTTCTTCATATTACCCACAAAAATCATCCTCATAATGAAGATATTCCTCTTTACTCACTAGGAGGGTGTTTGGATTCTTGAGGGTGGCAATTTGAGCTTCTTGTAACCTAAGCTCTGTAATAAATTTGTTTGTGTTATTGTTCAAGGTGATACGATAACTCCTTTTTATGCTCAAATTATTTTTTGCATGACATATTGGGAGGAAGAGGATAATGGCCAGTATCATAAGTTTCTATCTCTATACAACTCATGCCAAAAACTTATGCATTATTTTTATCCTTATTCATCCTACCAATAAGTAAAACACCTTTTTTTAATTGAGCCCCTAGTTTCTTTCTCTAGACAACTCATGCCAAAAACTTATGCATTATTTTTATCCTTATTCATCCTACCAATAAGTAAAACACCTATTTTTAATTGATCCCCTTGCATTTCAATAATTGTAATTCATTTTGTGTTCTCATTGAGTTGATTTATCAATTTATCTATTTGTTGATCATAGCTCTATATGATGTTTTAAGAGAAGTGGGATACTAATAAGGACTGCGTGCATCATGGTTTCTATCCTTATCTCCTCCACCAATAGTCATATCACTTAGTTATATATGAGCTCCCTTATCATTATAATCCTCTTCATAATTGTCATAAGGGAACTCATCCTTTCTATTTGTTAACAATAAATTGAAATGCTCAAATGTTTTTTCATTAATTTTTAAATAGCTCAAGGTGTGCCTATTTTTTTTTTTAATTTTATCTTTGCATGATATGTTGGGAGAAAGGGGATATTTGTTAAAAATTTCCCTATTTCTAGTTTTAATATCAAAAATTGTATACCCTTGCAATTTCACTGTATGTTTTATGTCCACTTCAATGTCCATTCCCTTAGTGTTTTTGTAGGCTTATTTCAGCCCTTGTATTAGTATTTTTCCTACTCAAGGTGCCCAAGCCTCCTTTACAGTGGTCACTTTTTGATGTCACCTTTATGTTAGCTCTATGTTTCTCTAGTGTCTCATCATTTTTAAGTGAAAATTGTTTGGATACTAGTGCATCACACCAAAATCCATGCATCATGTTAGTGTCCCATGATAGTTTCTCATTTGGTAGCCATTTCTAAGCATTTTTCCACATGTCACCTTCCCAGTCAATGAAAAAAACTCGAAGCAATTCTAAATAGCTCAACACCAACCTTCTCTTGCCTCCTCTTCTCACATTTGAATCTAATTTTTTATTTTATCTCTTCCTTGGCTCTCTTAGTTCTCTTTGGACTCTCAAGCTCATACATAGCTCTTAATTTCTACATATTTATACAACACTCTTATAGTAGTCTCTTCTAACCCTCTTCTTCTTCTTTGATTCCTCAATCCTTTGTAGGTGCTATTATTCTTATTTTTATTATAATCAATTTCCTTTTTTGTGTCCCTGATCACTTTGTGTTGGTATGTGGAGCCTAATCAGTCTTGGAGTTTAAATTTTGTCCTCTTTACCTGATGCATTTCCCCCCAAATTAGTTAATGGGGGAATGCAGTGGGGCAGAGCCCCTTTTGTGGGGTCTAAGGATTATTATCCCCCCAATAGGGGCCCGGGGGCGAAGCCCATAGTGGAGGTATAGGGGTAATGCCCTTGAAGAAAAAATTACATATATTTTATAAAGGAAATTTATCATAATCCCTAATTATATTTTAGTTAAAACAATTGTAAAACTCCTCAAAATAATAATAGTTTATTGCTACGAATGGAAAACCAACACTCACAATTTGAACAACCATAGCATAGGGCACACATGAGAATTCAAACAACCATGTGGTGTTGAGTTTCATTGTTTCAAGTTACACGGTTTTGCGATAGGTCATGGTTTGGTGTATGGCGCATGTAGTAAAGTACGTGGAAGAAATCTGAGCATAGATTGTTTTAAAGTTTGCAGTAGATTGTTGCGGGTGAATTGCATTATCTAACTCCTAGAAGTTGAATTAGTATATGGACTGTTGTTTTGTGGATGTAGCCCAAGAACAGGGTGAACCACGTTAATTTTATTGTCTTGCTCTCTATTATGTGAATTGTTTGTTCTAATTTTGTTCATGTTTAATCAAATCTACATATAATTGATGGTTTTAATCCCTCTATTTCTTGCCTGCAATTCCTAACACTTTGGTATTTTCACATCCATTTTCCATCATTCTAGTTCCATATTGTATATTCACAACTCTAACCATTCCCTGACACATTGGGGATAAGAGCGCTAACCCCATATTTTTCTATTTATCTATCTTGGTTGTTGTAGAGGTAGAAATGACAAAGAAGGGATTTGACTTAGGCAAATCCCCAAACAACCCCAAACATTTTTCTTTTTATTTATGTTTTTGGGTATTTTGACAACACTCAATTGCACAGAGGTTTGCAAGTGCTTCCTTATTGTGTGGATTTATTATTATTAGTTTATTTCCCTATATTTTTTATTATCTAGTATTTGTTGGTGTATTTTACATTTATGGTTTTGAAAACTAGGCAAACAATAAGGTTGGATTTTCATCATTTATGGATTTTTTTTGTATTATATTCGTATAGATGATAGTGCAATGCATGGACATGGACATATGCATGATGCATTGGTGTCATGGGCCATAAATTCCTTCGCATGGCTCCAAGTTCCTCATTTTTCCATCATTTTCATTCTATAACTTATATTTATAAATTATTATTTTATTCAAAAAATAGTATTTTATCAACTTTCTTCTATCGCCTTAGTTAAAATAAAACCTTTCTTTTAAATTATTTATAGGATTGTAGATTTATTATATTAAAAATTAATAAACAAGTACAATTATAATGTGAAAGTATGGAAAATCATTCGACTAATACACAACTAAATCACCATTTTTCTCATTTACACTAGTGTGAAAATATTGTATACACACATCAAGAATTTTATCCACATTCCTTCTGTCGCTAACCACATCATAACCTTGCATATGAGCCCATCAAGACTCAACCATGTAGTTAGTAGTTCTAACACTTCCTCCTTAAGGAAACATACTAGGTTCTCCTTTTCAACCTCATGTTTATATGCTACATTGGGAGAGGTGGGACAATCTCCATCAAAATATGTTAGTATAACTTGATACTGCATGCCACAACTATGCAAATATTCATCAATAATTTTATGCACTCTCTCCTCCTAGTAAGCATATATTTTCTTTTCATCATTAGACAATTATATTTTCTTGTGTTTTCTAATTATTCTACTTGCATATGAATTTTTAGAAGTATACTCAAGTTGATCACAAATCAATAAGTAAATTATTTCTACCTCTAGTATTAACATTTGAGATTTAAGAGGTATGTTTAAATGAAGTACCATTTTTATAAGCCTCTAATGGCGGATGCATTCATGGACTATTTTAAGCTACATCTCTATTTTGTTGGAAATAGAGCTACCTTCTAATTATTCTACTTTCATATGAATTTTTAGAAGTATACATGTGTTGATCACAAATCAATAAGTAAATTATTTCTACGTGTAGTATTAACTTTTGAGATTTAAGAGGTATGTCTAAATGACTTACCATTATTCTAAGCTTCCCATGGTGGATGTATTCATGGATTGGTTGAAGCTACATCTCCATTTTATTGAAAATAGAGCTACCTTCTCTCCATCTCAAAGCCTTTTAATTTTATTGTAAATTATGGATTTGACCCAAATAAAGTCACCAATCTTTACTTGGAAGAGATAAAAATATTTTCCCAAAAGCTACAACTTCAAATACCAAGAAAGAAATAATTCCTTGTTTTTGATTAGGTAAGCAACATTTACAGGTTGTTGTACCCTTTCACAAAGAGCCACAAGGGCCAATAGAGTTCAAGACCAAAAAACATAAAAAAACAAAGACAAAAAACTAACAAAATGGACCAACAACAGATGGATAGAAAACGGATGAACAACAAACTAACTGGCATCTCCCCAGTTCTTTGACAGGAGATTAATAACATCATCTTCGACCCATTCCTGACGATCTTCAACATTCTTCTTGTCCATTTCATCCTTCATAACCGCTGACAGGGTGTTGGTAACATAGTGGACCAACTTAACTGTGAAGCAGGTCAAACCATAGAATTTTTTGTCCAACTTATCCAATCTTTCCTGCAGCACACAGAGCTCCTCCCTCCCAACCGCAGTCTTTCCAGTATCAACACGCTCAACGTCCAATGGGTCCGAAGACAGAGAGGCCGAGTCCTCCTTCTGCACTTTCCCAATTTTAGGAATGGTGTTGGGCCCTCTAGCTTACTCCTCCTCACTCTCAGACTCCTCTTCGTCCCTGCTATCTTTGTTGTCAAACTGCTCCTCTTCTGTATCCAATTCTTTCACTTGCACTTTTTGCTATTCTTGGCCAACCTACCAGAGCGCTGGATGATGGTATCACCACCAGTCACCACCATCTCTGCGACCACCGTATCCCCCTTAGAGTCCTTTCCCACCACATTTTTACCTTTGCTCAAAGGCTCCTTCAAACTCTTCCCTTCCTTGTTAAGTTTTTGAGGTTCTCAAAATAAAATCCTAAATTGTATCCTTGACAACAATGCCAAAATGTTGGGTCCCAAAACTACTCACCCAAATCCTTGATCTCTTCTCCAACTTCAAGGCTAGGGGTTTGTCTTCATCAAGGGAATAAATCATCATCAATAGACTCATAATGGTTAAAGGATAACTCTAAGGGTGGGTAATCTCTCCTACTATTTGAGCTCAACTTAAACTCAGGAGGGTATTCTTAGAGGTATTCCTTAATAGGCATTCAAATCAAATAAAATAGATAACCAAAATGACAAATAGTACTTGTACGCAATTAATCACTTGGCCCCAATAATTTTCACTAGGTCAAGAGTGATTAGCTACAAAAACCTCTATATAGTTGATAAGTATTTTACACATGCATTAATAGAAGATAACAATGTAACACTTCCTTGGGATGGTTTCATTTGCAGTTTTATTAATATTGGCAAAGTATAGGTATGATAAACACATGATTCTTAAAGGATGTAATAGTTAGGTTTTATTTAAGGTTTTTCCTAGTTTTTTAACATTAAATCATAAACAGAATGCATTTATCTATTCCTATTCTCTACACTACTAGTGACATTTTTTTATAGGTTAAAATGATGTGGATGGTCTAAGTATTCAAGGATGGTGCCTTATTTGGTAACAAGGTCATGTAAAACATTAAATATCAAAAACTAAGTTACAAAAAATATTTGATATTATGCAAACACATAGTTTTTTATCCTTAACCAAATTCACACACTCCCATGAAACATAAAAATGACCAACACAAAACCAACTCATATTGATCTAAAATTCTATGATATTTATCAAATCTTGGTTACAATTACACTGAAAAAAAAAAGGTGAAGAAGGATCTAAAAACTCAAAAACTATTATATTATGATATTCAAGACCTTTAAAAATGTTTACAACTAATCAAGGAGACATAATTAAAATATTTGTTATTGTAGCTACCATTATGTAAGTTATATGGGTGATGACCCTAATGGTAGGATGAATAGAAACTATAGAAACCCTAAAAATTTATACACCATTATTATGTGAAAGTAAAAAGTGAACAAACCTTTGAATCAATTGAAAACCTCAATATATAGATTTGCAATCTAGGCCATGAGCTGCAAAGGGGGAAACATGCAAATCTATAATTGTAGAGATCCACTATGCCATAGTTGTCATTATGATAAAAATCCTACGTGGGGAATTCCCTTTCAAGATCTATAAAACCTTGACAAAGAAGGGGAAAACACTTTGCACATTAATATAATATAGGTTTTGAGTGTTGATATAGAAATTCACCCATGAAATATGTTGAAACAATTTGGAGATGGTGTGAGAGTTAGGGTTTTGAGATTTTAACTATCGTAATAAATTAGTGTAAGCATAGAGAGATGGACCATGAAATTATAAAATCACACACTCGAAGTTTAAATAATACGCCAGCCACCTTTGGGATCCTACCATGAAAAACTATGAATAAATTTTCACTAGTCATTTAAATCCATGCATGAAATAGCTAGAAAATTTATGAAATTCATGGTAAAAATCATTTGAAACAACATGAAAATTTTCTCTCTACAAGATCTAATTTTTTGCATTAAATTTCTTATGGTCATGGTACCATTCTATGTTTAATTTGTTTGTATTTGGTAAAAATAGATGATTCTAAGAGTCTTCTAGTAGGTGTGATGCCAAATCGTCCAATTAATGAAAACCTTAACCGCCTTCAAAAAACCATCATTGAAACTACTCAAATTGTGTGAAAAAACTACACTCAAATACTCTTGAGAAGTGAAGAATATGGAATTGACTACTTTTAGTACCTTGTTTGTCATGTAGGGTCCTTTTTTGATGTCCATGTGGTTATTCATGTCATCTTGATGAGTTACAAAGAAACCAACACAAACTAGGTGGGAGTGTTGGAATTTAGAGTTCAAGAGGAAATCATGCCAAAAACTTATGGTCAAAATATCAAACTTTTGAGATGACCAAGAATTCATACCATAATGGGATGTTCAATAGGATAAGTTTAAAAGAGAAAGTCTAAAAAGGGATAGAGCATTAGAATGATGGGATCAAGATATTAGTATGACCATATAGGAGGTATTGGGATAAAAATGACCAAAGGTTTGACTTTGAAAGACTTAGGAAATATTTGAAGGGGGAATCAAAGTTTAGAGTGGCACAAAATATGGTACTAGAAAATGGATAGTCTAAACCTCTATCCCAAAAGGCTTAGAAAATTTGAAGTGCGAAATGATGATGCCAATAGGTATGACTCATAAGGGAACTTTGGAAAAGGAATGACATCAACATTATATAAATATGTCATAAAAAAGGTCAATCAACACACAACTATAATGAAAGGATGACATCACCATGACATCACGATGATGTCAATGTTATAAAATTAGAGTCAACAAAAGAGCACTCATGCAAGATAAATTTTGAAACTCCAATATACCTAGAATTTTTTTTGAACCAATTGAGGATTGGGAAGGTAGGACTTGGATGGAAGCCATATACAAGGATGGGAAAGTTGGAGTTCGTGATGAATTTATCATTTAATATATTATAATATATTAGTGTATTATATAATAAACTACAATATAATAATATTATATTTTAATTCTTAATTATTTAATATATTATATTTTTTAATAATTAAATATATTTTTAATATATTATATAATTATTATAATATTTAAATATAATTATCGATATTAGAATCTAGGTTTTATTTTACTTCTTATTTTTGTTAAGTTTAAAAAAATATTTTTATGAAAATTTATTAAAATTAATTAAGTTTATTTGTAATTTTAAAAATATTTATAATAAAAATCAAGTTTACATTATGCTTATTATTACAATTTAAATTATATAAATTAAACTATAATTATATAATTAATGAAAATATATTTAATAAAATATAATAAATTTAATCAAATGGACTTATTGACTAGATTAATTTCCTAACTAATCTTAATAATTCTTAGCCATAAAGCATGTTTTCCCTTAGCGTTTAGCTAGTTAGTTGATGATATGTTGACATAAGATATTCAATGCTTAGAGTAATGAATTAATATTGATGAGAAATTTAATGTAAGAATTTCATTGGCTAAAAGAATTCTTTGGGATAAGGGAAGATTTTTAGGAATCATGATGACACAAACACAAACCCAATACCAAATATTGTAAATAGAAAACCCCCTGCTTTCTAGTGTTCATACAAAGATGTAGTTTATAGCAACAAGAACTCTCAATAATTAAATTACACAAAAACAATATTTACTCAAAACAAATTCCAATACATGTGCAAAACAAAATTGTTCTTGGTATTCAATGCCATTTCGATATTCGTTCTTGCCTTCACATATCTGTGCACTCTCCTGTTCTAGTTGAGTATTGAATTCTCTTCACTGCCTCTTCACAAGGCCAATTCCACTTTCATCTACACACTTATTATTATTCACTATTGCACATTACCTTTCTCTATTGTGCATTCTTTTCATTTGTTGTACTTCACCCTCCCATTTCTTGTGCACCAATCTCTATCTAAGTCTCTTTAGCAAATCAATCGGTCTCTTTTCAAAGTTATCAACCACTCTTTTCTTTTATTATTGTGCACCTATCACCCACTTACCTTGCACATTCCCTCCACTCATTGGTAACACATTTCTCCTTATCAACTGTGCATGCTCCACTACTAATTGCGCCCTACCTTTCTAGTCAATGTCTCTGCTCCTTTACTTTGGATGATTGTCTTCACCTATTTATTATGTCGTTTGGAGTTCAATCACTACCCCACCCCTTCAATTTTTGGATCTTAATTTGATTTTTCTTGTTGTCTTTTGTCTTTAATTGTCAATGACAAGAATTCGCTACTCCTTCCAATGAAATGCCAAGTCAATAAGATTTGATTTGAAACCCTTTGATGCATGATTTAATTATTGTGTTTCCTTTTATTTGAAAGTTTCTAAAGCCTTTGACAATGCATATTCTACAACCATTTCAGGCCACATGGATAATGTAACACCACAATTTTTGAAGCATTCTATTGAATACTTCACATGCCATCAATGTTCCCCAATTGCATATGAGTTCACCAGGGTAGTTGCTACGACAACATCAAAAAATTGTTTATACTTTAATGAGCTTCTAAATCGACCAAGACAAAGTTCCCATTAAGCGATGTTGATAAGCTATTTGTATTTGCTTCTTGATTTCACATACATGTCAAACAAGACTATGGAAAATACAACATTTGACAAAATTCCACCAAAGAATCCATATCTCATTAAAGCATCAAATTTAATAGGTTTAGGCACAACATGAAAGAGACAAGAACCAAACAAAAACAAACCAAAATTTGAAGAAGATCAAACCAAGAATATTTTTGGTGGTGTTGATCGCTCGTCCGCTTGCATGCTCCTACACCAAACACACCGGGTAAGTGAAATGTTCCTTGAGTTGGTAAACTCGGGAACATTGGAAGGTGCATGGGATGGTGATCCCATGTTTATTTTTGATCCACAATTGCCCTTGTCTACGAGAGCCTTCCCTCTTCTACTGTTCTACTCAACCTCAACACCCAAGCTACCTCCACTTATGTTATCCCATTTCTTCAAAAAAATTCCCACCATAGGTTCATGTCTGTGACCACCACATCCTTTTGAACTATTATTCTTTGTTCCTTTATTAGGCTACTACAATAAATCACACTCCAATCTGCCATTTCCTCTTGAAATATGCCACTTAATGGGTTGCAAATCACTATACTCAGTCCATTCCTCTTCCTCTATTCGTTGCCTCCCTGCACTACAACAAACAATAGAGATGGATTCTTTCACCTATTTCTCCTTCTCCTTCAAAGAATTCAACTTATACTTCTATCCATCTTTCTAAATGGTATAAAAATTATTTCTACCATCATATATGGCCTCCCTATCAAACTACCATGGTCTTACCCAACAACACGTGACAACCAGTCATAGGCATCACATCACACAACACCTCATCTCTATAAGAGCCAATCTAAAAATTTACTAAACACTGCTCACTCAGTCATTTCGTGTTCTTTTTGCAACCAAGAAACTTTGTACGAACAAGGGTGCTTACTCCTTTTCAAACCTATCTTTTCTACCATCTCCTCTGAAACTAAGTTATCCATACTACCACTATCTACTATAACTTTGCAGCACTTACCTCTAGCCTTGTACACAGTTTGAAAGATACTCCATCTTTGGGATGGTTCCTCTTCAACCACCTTTGGATTCACCAACACTCTCCTCATCATAAGAGATTCACCTTCTTCTGGGTCTTCACCTTTTAGGGATTCATCACCTCCCTCATCCTCTTGTGCCAAATAGTTTCTTGCTACACTCTTCTTACTTCCCTCTTGTATTTGAGGGCACTCGTACACACGATGACCAACTTCTCCACATTGGTAACATATATATGGAAACACCTTGCGGTCGCTACCATGTCCTCTTGTTGATACCTCCTTTTCTTTGGTGTTTTGGCTCACCTATTTACTCCATTTGGGCTTGAAATCTTCTTCAATTTGTTTTCCTTTGTTGTTGCTCACTTGTCCCTTCTTAGCTACAAATCTTCCTCAACTTTTGGAATTATTTAATTGCTTCCTCATTAACTTCTCCTAAGCCTTTAACACATATTGGTATGCTTCCCCAACTGTGGTGATTTTTAACATACTCATCTCATCCTCAATGTTAAACTGTAAGCCATTCACATACCTAGCTACCTTTTCTCAATCAATTTCATGTCTTCCAGATCGAATAGCCAAATTGTAAAACTCCTTTGTGTAATATTTGACACTCGTATCTTTTTGCTTTAGATTTTGCAACTTCTTAAATAAATCCATCTCACAATCTTTGGGTATAAATTTGTTCTTCAATCTCGTCGCCATCTGGCTCCACCTCATTATTTGGGGATCTCCATCCATTTCTTGCTCTTTCTACCTTTCCACCATAAAATAACATTCCCTTTCAATTTCATTTGGGCTATCTTTACTTGTTGTGGGTCTCTAATTTTCTCCATTTCAAAGTATTCCTCTAGCTCTCCAATCCAATCAATTAGCTCTTCTAGATTTAATCTTCCAGAAAAGTTTGACACATCCATTTTACTACTCTTCATAATTTTTGAAAGAGCCCTAAAAAATATTTCTTGTCTGGCATCCTCTAGTTGTTCCTCTTCTTCTCCTCCTTGCTCTTCCTCTTCACTTTCTACTTCATTCTCTAGATCTCTCGCATTACCAACAACTAATCTCACCTTGTTTCTAATATCATTTCTGACATCTTCTCTTATCATGTCTCGAAATCATTCTAGCACTACCTCTAATCTGGGTCTTCCTCTTCATGGCGACATCTCTTTCAATCAACAACTTCAACTCTCAATCGTTCAAGACTCCACACACACCCTCAACAATTCTTTTGAGCTCTCCACAACTGTTACTCACTCCCAAAGATCCTAGTGGATACTCTCCATTCTCAAGATTAGCGACTCTGATACCAATTGCTACAAACACAAACCCGATACCAATTGATGCAAATACAAACCCCCTTGTTTTCCATTGTTCATACAAAGATGCAATTTACAATAACAAGAACTATCAATAATTAAATTACACGTAGACGATATTTACTCAAAAAAAATTCCAATACATTTTCAAAACAAAATTGTTCTTGGTATTCAATTCCATTTCGATATTCATTCTTGTCTTCACATATTTGTGCACTCCCCTGTTCCAGTTGAGTATTGAATTCTCTTCATTGCCTCTTCACAAGGTCAATTCCACTTTCATTTGTACACTTATTATTCACTGTTGCACATTACCTTTCTCTATTGTGCATTCTTTTCATTTGCTACAATTCACCCTCCCATTTCCTACGCACCAATCTCTATCTAAGTCTCTTTTCAAAGTTATTGACCACTCTTTTCTTTCATTACCGCGCACCTATCACCCACTTACCTTGCACATTCCATCCACTCATTGGCAACACATTTCTCCTTATCAGCTACGCATGCTCCACTACTAGTTGTGTCATACCTTTCTGGTTGATGCCTCTGCTCCTTTGCTTTGGTCGATTGTCTTCACCTGTTTACTTTGCCAATTGGAGTTCAATCACTGCCCCGCCCCTTCAATTTTTGGATCTTAATTTGATTTTTCTTGTTGTCTTTTTGTCTTCCATTGTCAATGGAAAGAATTTTCTACTCCTTCTAATGAAATAAGTCGATAAGAGTCGGTCTGAAACCCTTTGATGCATGTTTTTTATTATTGTGTTTTCTTTTATTCAAAAGTTTCTAAAGTCTTGGACAATGCATATTCTGTAACCATTTCAAGCCGCATGGATAATGTGACACCATAATTCTTTGAAACATTCTATCAAATACTTCACATGCCATCAATGTTCCCCAATTGCATATGAGTTCATCAGGGTAGTTGCTACGACAACATCGAAAAATTGGTTATACTTTGATGAGCTTCTACGTAGACCAAGACAAAGTTCCCGTTAAGCGGTGTTGATAAGCTACCAGTATTTGCTTCTTGATTTCGCATACATGTCGAACAAGACTATGACAAATACAACATTTGACAAAATTCCACCAAAGCATCCATATCTTGTTAAAGCATCAAATTTAAGAGGTTTAGGCACAATGTGAAAGAGAGAAGAACCAAACAAAAATATACAAATATTTGAAGAAGATCACATCAACAATATTTTTGGTGGTGTTGATCGCCCGTCCACCCGCGTGCTCCTGCACCACTTGAGCATAAACTTTTTTATAGCAATTTTTGAAGATATATTTTTTGCCACGAAGACCATTTATGTTATTGTTGTTGCTGCAATTATCCGTTTAATGTTAAATTTGCCTATTATTCATCCTATCATCACACTTTAAATAGTGTTTTAAAAATTAACTTAATATATGTTTTCACATTCAATAGTAAAAAAATAAATTTGTGTCTAAGCAATTATAATATTAGATTTATATATATATAAAGTATATGCAATGAAAAGTTAATCTAAATGTAATGAATTAGCGATATTTAGTTTTTGGATTAATGGTAATAAGATAATTTGTATGTAATGTTAAATATATATAATTTTTATTTAGAATATTATTAAAATATTTTTATTGCATTTAAAGCATATGATTTTTATTCTAAAAGTATACATTATAAATTTAATTTTAAAATTTAAATTATTTAAAAGATAAATTCTATTATAAGTCATTAAATGAATTATTTATATAATCTTATAATATAAAATTTAAAAGTTCATATTTAAATTTTAAATTATTCTTAACTATGTAACATCTACAATTTAAATTTAAATTATTAATATTTACATATTTTTATTATTATTATTAATATAATAATGATTAAATAGTTTTTTTTTAATTGGAAAAAAGCAACAGAAATAATTTACATCAGACTTATAGCATCACAGTTGCTACAAAACAACAACAGCAAAATACAACCAGATGCTGTTATAAAAGAGCAACAACAAAATGTTGCCACAACAAACATGTCTAGTCAGGTTTACAAAGGTAAAATCACCATGCATAACCAACAATCTATAAATACATCTGTGGGATAATATCATAAGCATAACTTTCATCTGTAGTGTTGATCATGTTTCTCCAGAGAAACAATAAAGTCCACTGTCCACCCAAGCTTAAGTACACTTCTGGATTTCTCCAAGCCACAGATGTAGTCTCGAAGGCCAGTCCCCGAACCTATGTATACAACTGCATGATGAACACAAAGAAAGTGAAACTTGTTCAAGAAGATGCCACATTTGAATCTCCATTAACCTCTATAATCGCATTCAACTATAGGAGAAGGGTGTGTGAGGTGTCCTCAAGAATAGTGGATGGTTGGACAGTTTGCAGGTTCATCATTTGAAGGGACAAACTATTACAAATCATTTGCAGCTCTATCTGGGGAGGGTGAATAGTGTTAGAGAACATAGCAAGACACCAGAATTTCCACATGTGTTTGATAATCACTTGTCTATAGGTGTGGGATATGACGTCAAAGGAAGGAAAAGCACCCAGAAGAGTTGATTCCCAAGTCCAAGTTCAGGGAAACAAAGCAGACAAAGAGGTGAACAACAAGTGCCATAATTTACGAGCATGGGTACAAGTCCAAAAGACATGTTTTACGGATTCCATTTTATTACAAAATGGACAAGTGGGCTGAGGGTACACAAATTTAAGGCGGTTACCAACAAGAAGTTTCATGTGAAGAAATTTCCAAGCTAGGAGTTGAGACTGAGCATCTGCTTTGGACTTCCATATTTGGTGGTTGAGCTGATTCCACTTGGATCAGAGAAAAGAGCAATGCCACTTCTCGTTGAGACGGGGTGTGATGGTAATATGAGGAAGGAACTATTTGTAGATGGACCGTAGAGGAAAGAAGTGGAAATTGCAAGCATTAGGCCATCGCCAATCTTTTAAAAAGTTAGCATGACAATCCAAAGATAGTAGGGCAAAAAGTTCAGGTGTAACAAGCTGCTGGATTTCAAGGACTAGTTGTTTATCGTAGGAAGAAAGGTGAAATTGCATTTTAAGGATGGGCCATGTTTTCCAATGGAATGTGGTGGAGTCCCAAAGGTCTCGAAAAACTTGGATACCTTTTTTAAAAAGATTCTTTCCTTTGAGTGTGCTGATGGTGCCTAAAGGTTTGTTGTTTTGTTGCACCAGCCTATTCCACCAAATAGAGGAATATGAGAAACTTAAGCCATGTCTGAGGGATTGGTCAAACCAGATCAGCTTAGTAGAAGTGATCTACCAAGCTTTCCAAATGGAATTGAAGGGGGCATATCCATGGGTTTTGAAAAATTGAGCTAAAAAGATCTTGTCTTTCCAGCTGACATTACCCCAAGATTGACCAGCTAGGGCAGTTTGGATGCGAAATCTAACTAGTTCCTTCCAAGGAGCATCTCCCTCCAAAGCTCTGATTATCCATTTAGTGGTTAAAAAAATTCCTTGTGTGTACGGATCAATAATTCCAAGCCCTCCCTTGTCTTTTGGTTGGATACAATGATGCCAAGAAGTAACAGGTAGCCCTTATTTTTTATTCCCCCATTTGGCCCATAAAAAATTCCTAATCAGCTGAGTTAACTGATTGTAGCAGCTCTTGGATGGCAGCCAGCACGAGGAAATGTAAACATGACTAGCAAGCAAAATTTTGTTTGCCACTTGAATACAACCAGCCATAGATAGAAATCTATTAGTCCAATTCAAGAGTTTGATTTTGATCTTGTTCATAAACCATTTCCACGTGTCCTTAAGAGAAACTCCAACCCCAAAAGGGATGCCCAAGTATCTTGTGATCGAACCATGTTTTATTTCTTTCCAATCAGGTGGAATCTATGCAGGACGGGGGTTGGGACGAGACATAATAAATTTTGTCTTGTGCATAGCCAATTTGGAACTGGAAATGATGCAAAACAAATCTAGAGTATCCAAAGTATTAGTAACTTCATCAACATTGTTTTGGATAAAAAGCATATTGTGATCAACAAAGTGAGAGTTAAGAGCAGTGGCGTTGTTAAGCAAGGAAATACCATGAATAAACTGATTGGCCTTAGCATACTGAAATAAATAGCCAAGGGCATCAGCAGCAAGAACATACAAAAAAGGGGCAAGGGGGAAGCCTTAGCAGATAGATCTTTGGAGAGGGAATTGAGGGGAAAGGGAGCCATTAACAACTATTCTAGCATTAGCATCCATGAAAAGCGTTTTAATGTGATCACGGATTTTAGGGCCAAATCCCAACCATTGCATCATGTTAAGGATGAAGGGCCATCGAATGCAATCGTAGGCTTTGTCAAAGTCCAACTTAACAATAAGAGCATCTTGGATAGTTTGTTGAGTCCATTCAATTGTTTCCCAAGCCAACACAAGATTATCCAGGATAAATCTTCCTCCCAAGAAGCATGTTTGTTACGGACGCAAAATCATTTGAGTAATGGGTTTAATTCTTTGAGCCAAAGCTTTGGCTATGATTTTGTATGAGGTATTAAGCAGGGTAATAGGTCTCCAACCAGTCACAGATTCCTTGTCTTTCCCTTTAGGAATGAGTTTGATAAGACCCTGATTAATGGTAGGTCCCAAAGTACCAGTTTCTATTCCTTCAAGATACACATAGTAGAAGTCTTCATGAATGTAAGGCCATAGCTTAAGATAGAATTCAACAGGGAGACCATCCATTCTGGGGCTTTTTTCAGTGGCCATACTAAAAAGAGCTTCATCAAGTTCTTCCAAAGAGAGGGGTCTATCAAGAAAGTTACTATATTTAGCATCAATTTTACAAGGAATACACCCTACCACACTTTCTTCAATAATGGGAATTAAGGGATCATCTGCAGTTTCATCAATGAAGAGTTGTTTATAGTATTCAAAAAAGGTTTGCATGATTCCTGAGTGGCTAGTTTGTGGGGTGTCGTCAACTGATTTGATGACTAAAATCTGTTCTTTCTTGTGTTTATGTTTCAAGTATTGGAAGAAAAATTTGGAGCCACGATCACCATCTTTAATCCATTGGAGACGAGCCCGAATTTGCGCACCTCTACCTTTATAAACAACCATTTTCCTAAGCTGATTTTCAACATTTGCAATAATTTTCTGAAGGGAAAGGTCATGGGGGTTCATAGCAAGGAGAGAGCGACCACACACTAGCTGTCCATTTAGAGATTTTTCAAGTCTCCTACGTTTAGCAGCAACTTTCCGGCCATAATCACGAAGGAAAGAGGAGCAACGAGCAATAGTTATTTCCCACCAACTGATCCATCTATCCTCTTGAGGTTTAGGCTCAGCATTCCAAGTAGCAAGGAGGCCATTGACACAATCTTGTTGTTGCAAGTGTGTCACATTAAGTTTGAAAGGGAGGTCATTAGGAAGAGGAGACTTGGAGAATGAGAGGGTGGTAAAGATGGGGAAATGATCTGAGAGGGTGGTAGCAAGGTCAAGATGGATAAAATGACTAGCCTTTGAGGGAACAATACAACAGTTTGGTGAGATATAGAATCTATCAAGGTGGCTCATCTTCCTCAAAAGACCAACTCGACAATTAGACCAAGTGTACCAATGAGGCATGTGAAGGTCTTTTTTACCTAACAACGGGTCATGCACACCCAATGCATTATGAGTAAGAGTCCAAGCATCAAATTCTAGTTGAGACAAGCGAACATGGCTATCCCAACTTTGATCAATTGGGTACTCCCCCTAGCACCCAATCAGCATTAGGGAGGTGAAATCACAGCCATTCCCAAAGAAGAGTCCTTTTTGAGGGAGTGTTGGGGGCGTAGACTAAACAAAATCCATATAATGTGTCATGGATGAGTACGGTAACCCAAATGCAACAGTTGTAAGGATTGCTTCTTGATGCAACCACATGCTTTGCAAGCCAAGGGGCAAGGCCTAAAACAACTCCTCCACAACCATCACAGTGATTGGTGTGAAAAAAGATAGCTTCTTGCTAAATGGATGAAAGAGTGGCTTTTAGACGGATACCATTGACTTTCACTTCTTGCAGCATGATAATATCTGAGTGATTAGTTTGAATAGACTGTCTAACAGGATATTTCTGAGAGGGGATTGTTAATCCTCGCACATTCCAAGACTGGATGTTACAATTCATTGGGACAAGTCGGGAAGAGTTTCCTCATCCACCAAGAGAACATTGAACTAATTTTTAGATTGGCAAGCTTGAGAAGCTAATGAGTATGTCAGAATAGACTTTTCACGAGAAGAGGATCGAGAACGAGAACGTGTATGCAAGGAAGGAGTTTCCTGTGAGGGAGAAATCTGATCAGAACATGAATGATTGGTGGAGGAAGTGGAATCCTTCAATCTTTTAGTAGCCCTAGCGTTGTCACCCAATGCAACATCTTTGAAGGAGGGTGAACCAAGGGAAGACTGTGGTTGAGGA
The DNA here is from genome assembly GCA_007258455.2 of Sequoia sempervirens. Classification (NCBI taxonomy): domain Eukaryota; kingdom Viridiplantae; phylum Streptophyta; class Pinopsida; order Cupressales; family Cupressaceae; genus Sequoia; species Sequoia sempervirens. The sequence continues at coordinate 123,631,026 of VDFB02000003.1, read as the reverse complement.
GGAGAGGAAGGGGCTACAAGAGGGTGGAGGGTGGAAGAGGGAGGGTGCGTGGAGGCAGAAGGTGTTGAAGTAGAGACAAAAGGGGGTTTTGGTGGGGTAGCAGAGGGGGAGGGATTGGCAGGGAGAGAGCTAGAAGAGGTCGGAGGCATAGGGTGTGGTTTGCAAATAGGACAATCTTGAATAAGATGACCTTCTTTGTGACAATAGAAGTAAGCATTTGGTTTTTTCAAATAAGAGATTTGTTGATTAAATTCAAAACCTAGTCCAACAAGCCTAATGGTATCTGGAAGGGGCTGAGTGAGGTCCATTTCAATGCAAGCACGGGGTTGAACATGAAGGTTGGACCATTTATCAATGTTGTTTTTGCACCATAACACCCTGCCTAGTTGGGAAGCAATTTCATTCATGAAGGGACGAGAGGCAAGGCTCAGAAACAGGAACTCTACCCACATCGGGTATTTGGATTTCGATATGCCTTCAGGAAGAAAGTCAATATCCCAGGCTTGAACATAACAAGTCTGTCCACAGACAATCCATGAATCGTATTGTAGGACTGTTTGTGCATGTTCTAAGTTGACAAAAGTATAGGCAACATAGCCCCTACCCAGGCCCTTGAATGATTCTATTATCCAGCCCTTTGTTTCCCATGTGTTGCATGTCCATTTGAAAAAATCTTGTTTAGATGGAACTCCTCTCAGGAAAAACAAAATTATTGTCCTAGCTTTATGTTTAGAAATAACATCTGTGATATCATCTGGTAATTCAAAGGTAATGACCTTACCTTCATTATTGCCACCATAAATGTTTGAGAGGTTAGCATTCTGGGCGTCTCTGCTACACTCACTTCCAGACAGGGGAGATGTGTTGGGGCTATCTCTTTTTTGTTGAGGACTCACAGGCTCTTGAGTTTCTTTGGGGCTCTCAACTGGGGTTGACTAGTTGTCTAAAGTGTTCAAATCATCCATAGCCGCGAGATTTTCTGAGCTATTCAAAGACTTGCAGTTGTCTGTTTCAAGGGCTCCACGTTCCCTCACTTTTTTCTTCATTCCTTAGGCTTTCAGATTCAACAGTCTGGGGGAAACAATGTCCACCATCTAAGCTATCTGTGGGGCCTTGGAGGGGGCAGTGGGGCCGTGAGTGTGCATAAATTTCAAGCGCTAGGGTTGCAGGTTGTTCACTCTCCAAAATTGCAATCGCTAGGGTTTGTCCAACTCGCCATCAAATTTTTATTCTTAATGATTAAATAGTTGAATTTATTTTTATATTGTTTCATCATTTTTAAATTTTAATGAATTATATAGTGACATTCATACTTTATAATTAATTATTTTATTTATTAAAACTAGTAGCTCAAAATAATAATAATTATGTATCAAATAAAGATTATGTTTATTATTATAATTATGATTCTATAGATCAAGTTATAATTATAATTATATAATTTATAATTAAATTAAAATTTGGGTTATAATTAATCAGAATGTATAAAATTATTTAAAGTAAGATTTAATTTTTTAATTATAATTTAAAATATAGATTATTTTTTTATAGAATTATTCAATTTTGGGATTAAAACATATATACAATATAATTCTAATTTATTAATATTATTTTGAAATTTAAAATAATTATAAAATAACAATAAATGTTTGAATCAATTATATTATAATCCTAATCTTAATTAATAATTCTTTTAATTTTTAATTAAATAATTTTTAATCAAACAATTATTAATTGAGACAATTCTAATCTAAATAATTAATTATAACTTTAATTTTATAATTAATAATTTAATTATAATTACAACTCTAAATATTTTCATATTAAAAAGAATTATAATTATGTTTAGAGTTAGAATTAGGATAAGGGTGATAATTAGATTTAGAATTAGCATTAGCATTTGGGATTTAAATGAATAAAATTTTAAGATGATATTTTATCATTATAAAGATTTTACTTTTTATTGGTCAAATTTAAAAACATGTTCAATTTTATTCTATCTCTATCATTATGATTAAAATATTAAAAGTTTATTGTATTAATTATTTGAGGTATTTTTAACATGATAAATTTTTATTTTTTTTTGGGCAAAAGTGGCAAGCCACCATATATATATTAATAGTAATAATTTTTTACAAAACCCTGGTTTAGGCGGGCATATTGGTGGGAAAGAACCAGGAAGAAAACCCCTAGTTATCACCCGAGTAACAAACTGACGCTTTTACAGGACTAACGCTTTAACATGATAAAAAAAATTTAATAGATTAAAATATTGAAAATAACTATTTGAGTTGGTTTTTTTAGCCTACACGATAGCAGAGTTGGCTTGGGCTGTGTGTTTGCTCCCCATTGGTTTGGGTTCGACTCTGTTCCCAAGTTTACCCGATTGGCTTGTGGGCTATTGGGACCCCAATAGGGGACTAGTCTCGCCCCCTTAGACGTTGGACTGTGTCATGAGGATACCTCTTTTGTTAACAAAAAAACTATTTGAGATGTTTTAAGTTATACTTATATGTTAATTAAATGAATGGAATTAAATGTTCAAATTATTATAATATTTTTTAATGAATAGATTTATATATAGTACAAAATAAATTATAATATAATTATATTTATTAATATATATTATATTTTATAGTAAAAATTATTAAATATAAATATAAAACTATTATAATAGACAAAGAAAGATAAAGTATGAGAGACAAAAATATAAGAGATACAAAATGAAAGAGAGATAGAGAAAAGGCAAACTAACTTTTGATTAATTGTTAACAAATCACATTAAAAGGAAAACTAACTTGTGGTTGTTTGGCTATTGTTCTTCTTTGTTTATCCTTGGAGCAACTATTTGTATCTCCTATGGTTTTGGGTTTTGGATGTTGCTAGTTGTCTAGTGTAGTATCTTTTAAGCAACATTTTGTGCCTATAGTTGTAAAGGGTTTTGGGTCCCTTCAAAACCTATTTTTCCCTTATAATCAAAACAAATCACATTAAATATTAATACAAAATGTTTCATAATTATATATCATACTCTCTAAATCATTTTATATAATTTTAATAGACTAAAAAAAATCATATTTCAAATATAATAAACAAATTTGATTAATTAAACTATTTAAAAATATAAATTTTATTATAATTCATTAACATTAAATAAATTATTTATATGTTATTCTGATTTTTGGTCATCGCCCTTAAAAAATCTTTGCCCCTACTCAAAATTTTGCTAAGTCTTGATCTTGGCGGTATTTCTTCAGGTTTTACTAACTTTAGCAGGTGTCCCCCAAGTTATCCTAACTCTCTCTTACATCACTCTCCCTTTTAAACTTATTCATTATCTTGTGTGGGCGGTAGGTTGTTAAGTTTTTATAACTTTTTGAAATACTGAAATGCTTTGTGAAGCTTTGAGTCTTAGAGTTCCAAATGTTGGTGGTTCGTACTTAATGTTCTATAACTCTTTCAAAAGTCCACTAGCGAGGGAAAGGTTAAGAAATTTCAAGCATTGATGTGGTTTTTGATAAGTTCAAAAACTATTGGCGGTCCTCGCCAGGGTTTCGTGAACTCCTTATCCCGCCAACTTAAAGGGTGCCATTCTCAAAAAAGGGAAAAGGTGATAAAGGTGCAGGTTTCCCTAACTTCAGAAGATTCCAAGGAATTTATTAGAACTACCATAATGAGCGCTAACAATACCAAACTAATGGCTAGTTAAAAAGTGTGTAACTATAGAGCTCCCATATACAGAGAAATCAATACAAGTGAATGCCATTACCAGATAAAGAATGTAATTGAAGCATATAAATACTTTGAAAGAAAAGAACACCAAGATACCAAAAAGTTTATATTTATATAATCGGTGTTTACAAAATTTGGCATTTGTATTACAAAATTAAGGGTTTTTCAAAACAAAATTTCTCAGGTACATAAAACAAACATTAGCAAATGAATTCCCTCCACCACCTTCTAGAGATGCTTAATTTGAGTTGGTGACAACAAGTTCTTGTGAGATTGTAGGAACTAGGTGAACAGTCCCATGTCATTCCGCAATACTCGCATGAAGGAGAGTCACTACTTCTGTGACCTCCTGTTGGGTTGCAATCGCAATGCAGATAGCATCTCCCATGAGTCTAGTATTGGGAAAATGACTGAGTCCTTCGATGGCAACATTCACTCTGTGCAAGTATTCAAGCTGAACCAAACGTTTTGTTGCCCTCATTCCCCAATCATGTCGCCCAGAAGTATGAACCACATTATAAATGAAATGTTCCAAGATTCATGGTTATGCACATGAACCTGGTTCAAGAATCTCTCTCCTAGGATATCATGTAGTAATTTTTCCTCCACTTCACTTTGAATGATGAAGACCTCCCTCAACTGATATGACATCAGTCTGAAGAAAGGGCTACACTCAACTTCTTCAATTGCAATGAAGTCATTCATTGAAACACCATCACTCTGTGCACTCGCCATTTTTAGGATGTCATTTGGATTGGCTAAATATGGATATTTCTAGTGAATTTATAGAAATTAAGAGAGGCATATCTGAGTTGGATCTCATCGAGACTTGACAATTGAAAAGACTGTGAAGTGGTGTAAGTTGAATGCTGATGTGATGAGAATTTATTTAAATTTCCAAGTTGTCTCTCTATCTTGATAGTTTGCATGTGTGATCTTGTGTTGGTATGGATTGGTCATTTAATTCGACACCGAATTGCACCAATTGTAAATCTGACTACCACGGGGTGAGATTCCAAGCAAGAAGCATTTTGTATGACTATCAAAGATTGTATTAATGGAAAATATAATTATGATTATTCCTAATCATTAATGTGCCTACATTCATTGGTTTCTAGGGTGTGTGATGAGTTGGCAAGAAACTACAGCTATACTTGGCAATCGTTTGGTAATCGCCAAGATTGGGAGAAATTGCTTCCCTATATGTTGGATGGAAATGACTCTAAAAGGGTTTGAATTTTCTTGAATTACACTATGTTGTAACAAAGGAAGGGGAACAACTTCTATTTCCATTTTCCCTAAATTTATTCATGTTTGCAAGAACTTATAGTCTATGAGTTGTAAGTCTTGAGTATGATGTTCACTGTACCAATCTGTGTGTTGTGTGGGTGATTTGAGCATGTTCTTTGTGTGGGACATCCTTTCAACATTGTGTTCATTTATTGCAACCATATTAGATTATTGATATTCCTTTCTAATGATCATTAATTGTTTGTCTTTGTGCTTAATGGTTTGTGGTCTCTTTAGTCTACTCACATTAATTTCATTTTTATGAGTTAATGTTAGTTTCTTTTTATGCTTTCTGGTTAAAAGCATACCCAAAACAAATCAAATCATACGAGGGAGATGTACCTCTAAAATTCAGAGGAAAGTCACAAATGCAATTGTGACCTTTCCAGAGTTGTTAGCGGTGTTGGCCTAAAGCACCCTTAGGCAATAGAGTTAGTCTTTAGACCTTATAATTAAAGCATCAATCCATTTGCTAATAGATTTTTGGCGACTCTACTAGGGAAATTAAATTTGAAATATAATTTTAATGGGTTGCTACTAGGCCATACAACAAAATGGTACTCCCACATGAGAACATTTTTCCTATACTTCAACCTGATTTAGATTGGATGTAGGCAGAACAAGAAGATATCATTTCACAATTAAATACACTTGCTTGGAGGTACAAAAGGAGTGCTATAGATTATATGTGGGATAACTTTGTTTCAAAAGAAGAAGAAGAACGGGCTCGATGACCACCCAGACATGTGGTTGAATGTCCCCCTAAGCCGATATTTTTCTACTATGATAATCCACCTTGTCATCCTAATCAATGTCCTAATCAATGCCAGAACCCTCCTCCAACTCAATCGCCACCTAGGAATTGACCTAGGGGTTTTCATCTCCTTTTACTCCATCATGGAGTTGGCGAATCTGAATAATCAATGGATTCAAATGCCTAGGGTAATTGTATTAGACTACTAGCCCTATCTCAATGTAATGACCTGTCATATGGATCAAGAAAACACTTTCCAAAATTTTCTAGTAAAGACTTTCAAGACCCTGAAGAACACATTTCGACCATGACTGTCATAAGTGGAATCCTAGGAATTCAAGAAGAAGATGTTTTTTTGAGACTTTTTTATTGATAGCCTAATTGACAGTGTGATCAAATGGTTTAGGGAGCTAGAAAAAGGATGTATAACTAGTTGGAATATTTTGGAAAGGAAATTTCTTAGACGATTCAAAGATGTTGTCAATGTTCTCGCTTTACTCTGATAGTTCTTTCAGATCGTAAAAGAAGAAGGAGAATATATGAGATATTTTGTTTACCATTTCAATCGAGAGCTTCAACGAATTATGGTGCATGATCAACCCAGAAAGGTAATCCGGTTTCACATATTTACTTCTGCTTTAAATTCTTAAAAGGGAAATTTTTTGTGGAATTGAACAAGCCTAATGTGAAGTTGTGAGTATTAAAGATTATTTAATCGTCGCGAGGTTAATGAGACTATGCTAGGGAGCCTGTTTCTACTCATGAATCACTTGTTTGGAAGTATTCAAATTCTTAGTATAGTAATAATCAGTCTCAACCTACTGTTGAAAGCATGAATCTGACAGTCTTGGGTCCTTCACACTTCTAGAGTGATAGAAAGGAAAATGGAAAGAATATAAATCAGGTTTGGAATGCTCAAGTATATAATTTGAGCACTACTAGGACAGAGGAGGACCTTAGCTCATCAAGTGAAGATGAGGATTATTTACCCTAGGTAGGACATGCTTTTGCATGGCAACCTCTTTTCCCTAGTTCCTACATAGTTGATGAGGTTCCTTGCAACCTTTGTGAGAAAAATCAATTACTAGTTTCTCTGTGTACCCCAAAATATGACACTTTTACCTTTTATAGTCCTGATTGTGAAATTTTGGACATGACTAATGAAGAAGAGAAAAACTCTATTTTTGAGGATGAAGTGGTGGTAAGACCTTTGAGTGTTAAACAATCTACTGATTTACAACTTGACTTGGAGGAGCAAGGTAATATCCTGGTTAGAAAAGAGGAATCAAAATGATGCACAAATTCTAATCCTCTATTTGTTTTTGATGAACCATTCGAAGTATAGAGTAATCCTCTATTTGAAGTTCTAGATTTTTGTTTCTAAGATGAAAAGGTGGGAGAAGCTCTTTGTTATATGGATGTTGATAAAGTAAAGGATTCTAAATTGATGGAAAACTGTAATAACCCATCCAAAATTATTACTTAATTAATATTATTGTAAATGACACATGAATATACTCTAAATTAAAGAGACATAACTAGTGGCTAAAGTCAATCATAGCTACACATGTCCATTTAAAATAAGTCAAAGATTCTTATATTCACTTCAAAAGTCAAATTATAATTCTGGTTTGACTTGGCTCCTAAGGCCACAAAGTCATTACATTGTACACATTACATCAAGTACAAGAATGAATTACATCAAGTTACATCTTAGACTATAATAGTCTTGTGAACAAATAAGGTTCTTCTTCAACGCTCTTCTCCATTGGTGGACGAGAACATGGTTGAAGCGCTTTACCTCCCAACCACAAAGCTTACGCTTCACCGGTATTCTTCTGACTTGAAGAATGCCCGACCCTGCACAAAATTTTTAACAAGAGAACAATCTGCAAGGTGGAATTTGGTGTGTACCCAAACATCAACATGCAATTTCTATCTATATATTATAAAATAAAGTGCAAGATCTATACTAGGAATGATAGAGAGTGAAATCATAGAGTTCATTCATACATACATAATGAACTATATTGCTTGGCCAAGCCTAATAAGTGTGTTGCAACAATAAAAAACAATAGGTTCTGGTAAAGTAAACCTATACTCTTTGAACTCCATTTCGGCACCCGTCCCGAAAGGTAACTTTCTACTATAACAACTATCTACCCTCTAGCAATAACTACCCATAGGTACTCTAGTCAACTAAGGTATTACTGTTTTGTTCAAGTATTTTAAATATTCTTTCACAACTGTCTTCAAAGAAGAAATAGAATACAAATTTATACTCTAAGCAGAAATCAGATTTATGATTGATAGAGTAATTTAACAATCATTCATATCATTCTTATGACTATTTTCTACTTATCATCTTAAGCATTTCCTTTTAAAAATGTACTAAAAACAAAAGAAGGTATGTCACAAGTATGTGTATGTACATAGACTAGGTCTATGTGCATACACATATATGTGCCTACTAATGTTAAATTTTTGTGTATACATTCTAAAATAATCATTAATTTAGATCGCAATCTTAAAATAGTATTCCAATTGACATTTCTTTGTCAAAATAAAGAAAATAGAACAAGTCTATGCTAACAGTTTCACACATACTGTTATTGCATTCTCACTACTGTGTTTCTCTAACATTGCTATTTACATAAGAACATTCATTGTTTGAACAGAATAAATACCGTTTCCTACTAAACAGTTATGAAACCCATTGTTCACATATGAATGTCCACTGTTTAAGCAAAGTAAATACTGTTTCGTACTAAACAGTTGTAAAACTAGTTGTTTACATATGTACATTCATTGTTTGAACAAAAGAAATATTGTTTCTTACTAAACAGTTATAAAGCAAGTTGTTCACATATGTACATTCATTGTTTGAACAAAAGAAATGTTGTTTCCTACTAAATAGTTATAAAGCAATTTGTTCACATAGGTACATTCATTGTTTAAATAGAACATGTACTATTTCCTACTAAACAGTTATTAAACATGATGTTTTGAGCTATAAAGATAACTTTTTAACAAAACAAATTTGTTTGCAAAAGAATATCCACTATTTACATCAACATTATACTGTTTCAAACTAAACAGTTACATTTAAAGACAAATATTATCGTTTGCTCTGTTTGTCGTCTTCAAGTTGTTTACATGCTATAGGATCACTTTTCAAATATTTATTCTTTGTTTGACAACAAAATGGGTTTTTCACTATGATCTAAAAATAAACAACCAAATAGCCCAGTTTCATACATAGGGACAAAATGTCTATTATTCAAATCTTGGACACTTTCTTTACTAGAAATTCAATAAGCAATTGATTAGCATAAAGAAAACTAAGTTCAACAAGTTTGTCGATGAACTTCTTGAGTAAATATCTCAGCCAAGGAAACATAGAAGGTTCAGGTTCCACAATACACATGCCTTTTCAGGTTGCAACAAAATAAACTTTAGTTGCTCTAGATAAACCAATTTCAATGGTCGGGTGTCTTCCTTCTAAACATCTAAGACATATATTGAAATTGCCCAAGATGGCTTTTAGTTTTGTTCTATGCATGTAGAAATATTAAACATGCGGGCTTTCATCTATACCCTTCACATTCAAAGGTCAACCCATCGACACTAGTTCGTGCCAAGTAAGGCTTGGTGTTTCTCTAACTTAGAAACCCTTTCATCGTTCCTATAGAACAAGTCAGCTTCCCTATTAAAAGGAATTATACATATATGCAAAGCTCTAAGAGCTTTTCTCAAGCCGATTACATGTATCAACCCATCGACATTAAGCTTAAACAAAATACAAATAAAATGCAGGGGAACATACCCCTTCCACAAGATCAAAATCGATCCTTCTCAAGGTTTATATTTATGAACACATACAGTAGATCAAAATAAAATTTGATATCCTACATAAGGCTAAGCATTTATCTTGTATATTATAGATGATGGCCGAGCCAATAAGGCTTCAAGCCTTGGCCTAACCTTACTCACAACTGCAAAGGCTTAAAATACATTATACTTTCCTACTACCAGGTCGTAGGCCATGCTATTACCACATAGTGGGTTGGCGACCTTAACACATTCGACCCAAGGCAGATATATTACACAGACAATGACCACACATTATACTGCACTATGAAATTATATAGTGAAAAGAAATTTTATTTCTTGCTTGATTGAATAATAGCATTATAACTAATGTTTATGCAAAAAGAGGGAATCAATTTACCACCAATTGAACTTCTGGTGGCGTTCCCCTGATGTTTCCTTGTTTGAGTTCATCCTTTGCTTTTTTCCTTTCGAATTTTCCTAATTCGTCGCCTTTTGTCTACTTTTTCATGCGGCTATATCACCCAAAGGATAAATACAACACTTTTTTGCATGCTTTTTTGGTGATGGTGATATTGCCATACCATTGGCCACCTCTAAATTTTTTATTATTAACATTTAAGTGGTGGCAGTCCACGTCCTTAGTGGGTTTTCCTTATGATATCTTCTTCATTTCAAACAGATCAATTTAGAATATCTATTATCAACTTGAATTCGATGTAAATTTGAATATGTATACATTTATATGTATATGTATGTATATGTATGTGTGTGTGTGTGTGTGTATTTAAATATAATTTCATTCACATCTACCATGTATTTATATATATATATATATATATATATATATGCATTCTTGTACAAATTGCTTGTTTTGGAATGGCTTTTAGGTTCCATACACTAGATCTTTTAAAATAAAGAACTTGACTTTTGATTTCGAGCATCTGTATATATATATTTCTACACTAAAGTAAAGAATTTTCTTTACAATGTTCACTTTCGTTTCCTTCAAATCACAAAGTTTGAATAGAAAATTAAATCTACAAACCATTCATTTTCAAGCACCGAAACAATTCGAACTAAGAAAAATTTGTTCTCTTATATATGCAGATTCATTCAAATGCAAGTCATCATGCCATTGTGGTGTGTGCACCTAGATTCCAATTGGCTTACCATTCGATCCCGCTAAACAATCCTAGTTCAACCGTGTTCTCGTCCTTCAACCTGTCACCCTACAACTACACACACTTGCACTTGTAAATTGATCAGTAATGTTCAATTCTTGGTAACATGTAAAATAATTTTTTGAAAATTCACAAATTCAACATCAGTCAACTTCTTTCATTCGATTTTCGAATATTCCAGGATCTCCATTTATTATTTAATTGAATTTCTTCAATAATTCAATTTACCATATTATGATAAATATGTAATAAAATTGGGTTATATGGCATCCTTCCCCCCTTGGAAGAGACATCGTCTTGATGTCTAGTTAGTTAAATAAAAGGACATCATATCAAATTTCAAACAATCATGTCTATTTCAACATCACATCAAAATTATATGTCTATTTCAACATCACATCAAAATATATGTCTATTTCAACATCACATCAAAATATATGTCTATTTCAACATCACATCAAAATGTCTATTTCAACATTGCATCATAAATATATGTCTATTTCAACATCAGATCAAAAATATATGTCTATTTCAACATCAGATCAAAATATGTCTATTTCAACATCACATCATAAATATATGTCTATTTCAACATCAGATCAAAATATATGTCTATTTCAACATCAGAATTTTAAAGCATGAAATACCATAGTATCTCATTCCAAAAAATTTCAAACAAAATCATTGAGTTTCTTTTTCAAGAAAGAAAATGTGGAAAGGAGTGTTCTATTTCTTCTGCATCCTCCCAAGTAGCACTGTCCTCTGAGTACTGATCCCATTGGACCTTAAATTGAGCAATATCTCTACTATGTAACTTAATGTTATGTCTATCCAGGATTCTAATGGGCTCCACTAGCACCACTCCTAGATCCTGTACTTGCAAGGATTGCCAGTCAAGCACATGAGTCACATCAGGATGATATGGCTTAAGCAAGGAAACATGAAACACATTATGAAGTCATGCTAGAGCAGGTGGTAGAGGTAGTCTATAAGCAACTGGGTTAATCAGTTTCAAGACTTTAAACGGTCCCACATATCTTGGGGCCAATTTGGAAGACTTTCCAAAAGCAATAGAGCTTTTATGAGGTTTAACTCTCAAGAAAACTTTGTCCCCTGTTGCGAATTGTCTAAGAGTTCAGTTCTTGTCGGCATAGCTCTTCTATCGATCTTTCATCTCTTTCAATCTGCTCTTAGTGACCCTCATTTGCTCTTCCATTTCCTTAAGCATTTAAGGTCCTACTATGATCCTATCCTTCGATTTATCCCAACTGATGGGGGTATGACACTTCTACCCATACAAGGCTTCAAATGGTGTCATGCCTAAGGATGTATGATAAGAGTTGTTGTAAGAAAATTATACCAAAGGAAAATATCCTTCCCACCTATATTGTTGGTCCATACAATACATTCAGAGGAGGTCTTCAACTACCTAATTCACCCTATTTGTCTGCCTGTCAGTCTGAGGATGATAAGCCAAGCTGAAATTCAATTTAGTCCCCAATTCCACATTCAAGGTCATCCAAAACCTTAAGGTCATCCATGTGTCCCTATTAGAAATGATAGTCTTTGGCACTCCATGCAAGCGAAAGATCTCCTGGATAAATTTCTTAGCCAGGGTCAACGATCCATCCTTAAGGTTTCCTGGAATGAAGTGCACAACCTTAGTCAACTTATCAATCATGACCAAGATAACATCATGCTTATTCTTGCTCAATGACAACCCTTGTACAAAATCCATACTGATCACCTACCATTTATACTCAAGTATGTCATGAGGATACAATAACCTGACTGGGTGTGCATAATCAGCCTTGACTCGCTGGCACTCCAAGCATCTAGCTATGTACTCCACTACATCCATCTTGAGTTTAGGCCAAAAGTACAGAGTCTTCAACTCTGTGATCATCTTGGATACTCTAGGGTGTCTTGAATAAGCTACATTGTGAACTTCTTCTAAAATCAACTTTCTCAGCTCTCTAGAGTCTGGAATATACATTCTTCTCTGGTATCTCAAAATACCATTTGGGTTGATCTCGTACCCGTCGAACTGATGATTTGAAGGATTTGCTGCTAGGGCGCTCTTCACTCTTTTATAGTGCTCATCCCCTGACATATTTTGAATTACCTTCTGCCTCAAGTTAGACCTTGTTGAGATCATGTCTGTCATATATCTTCATCTACTAAGAGCATCAACCACCCTATTCTCTTTCCCTTTTATATATTCAATTCCAAAGTCACACTCACTAAGGAATTCCAACCACCTTCTTTGTCGCATATTAAGGTTTGGATGGGTAAATATGTATCTCAAACCCAAGTGGTATGCCTTGAGTTCAAATGGTTTTTCCAAAAGGTAATTCCTCCACATCTGTAAGGCATGAACTATGGCCGCCAATTTCAAATCATGAGGCGCATAGATCGCTTCATGCTTCTTAAGCTTCCTTGATTCATATGCCACCACTTGTCTGTCTTGCATTAATACTGCTCCCAATCCCTCTCCGGAGGCATCTATAATCACTATGAATCTCCCATTAGGATTAGGAATAGTCAACATTGGTGCTATAATGAGCCTCTCCTTTAGGAATTGGAATGCCTGCTTGCATTTCTCGATCCATTCAAACCATGTTCACTTCCTTTAGAGTGACGTAATAGGAGATGCAATCTAGGAGAACCCTTGCACAAACTTCCTATAATATCCTGCGAGGCCCATGAAGCTATAGACTTCTGACGCATTATGAGGCACTAGCCATTCCACGATCGCCTTGATCTTCTCGGGGTCTATGGAGAATCCTTCCATTGAAATGATATGGCCCAAATAGTGCACTCTATCTTGATAAAATGAATGAACACTTGGAGAACTTCCCAAAGAGTTTCCTTTTAGTCACTGAAAAACTATCCTCAAATGTCTATCATGCTCTTTGATCGTCCTTGAGTAGACTAGGATGTCATCAATAAAGATTAAAACAAAGTCATCCAAGCAGTCTCTAAATACACTATTCATGAGGTTCATAAAGGTTGTTGGTGCATTAGTTAAATCAAAAGGTACCACTATGAACTTGTAATGTCCATACCGAGTTCTAAATGCAGTCTTCGGAATATCTTCTTCCTTAATCCTCAATTGATCGTACCCTGACTTGAGATATATCTTGGAGAATACTGTCGCTCCCTTCATTTGATCAAATAATTTATCAATCCTCGGGAGTGGATACCAGTTCTTGATGGTAACCTTGTTCAACATCCAATAATCTATACATAGACGCAAAGTTCCATCCTTCTTTTTCACAAAAATAACTGGCGCTCCCCAATGTGACACACTAGGTCTTATGAGTCCCTTATCCAATAATTCCATTGGCTGGGCCTTCAACTCATAGAGTTTTGTAGTGGTCATCTGATAAGGTGCCTTGGATTGAGGCTCAGCTCCTGGAACTAGGTCGATAGAAAAATTGAATTCCCGCTTCGGAGACAACTCTGCAAGTTCTTCAGGGAATATGTCTTGAAACTCCTTGAGAATAGGATAGTCATCTAAATATGACGTGTTGTCAGGATTACTAACATGCACTGCATAAATTTCACACCCCTTTCGACAAGCCTTCTTGAGCTGCATTGCAAAAAACTATCTAAGTTCTAAGGGTCTCTGCATTCCACAAACCTCAACTGGGTTTCCATAATCATCCAGACAGTTGACCACCTTATCCTCACAGTTCACTAAATCCTTATGCTTAGTTAACCAATTTATTTCCAAAATTACATCATATGAGCCTAAGGGTGCCACATACAGGTTGACCTAAGTTTGAAAGGTTGGAAGCTCTAACTCACTGTAAAAGACACAAGTATCTTCCCTTCGCTCTGCTCGATTACCATACTAGATTGTCCATGAATTTTTCATGTATCCAGGTCTAATGGGTATCTTAGATATTAGTCTAAGATCTTTAAAACATTCAGTAGCTCCAGTATCGATTAAGATAGAGACAAATTGGCCATAGAGCTTACCGTTGGCAACTAGGATTGCACCCTCAGTCAAGCTAGGCTTGGCTATCCTGTTGCAACATGGAAACACTCTCTGATTTGTGGGTCAATCAATTGGTGAGAGCGAATCTCCATAGTGGGATGGTTCCCTCTAGCTAATCACCTAACCTATGAACTTTCTTAGGAAAAGGGGCAGAAAGAAGGCTGAAAATGAAACCTACAGCTAAAGATGATCAACTAGATATTCAAAGATTCTGACAGGAAACTTAACTCACAACAACCTCTCTTGAAATATTAGCTCTCATAATCGAACTCAAGACATTTAGCTCAATAGTGTTTTGCATAAAGACTCGTAGACCATTGAATACAATATGCAACCTGAACTATCTGCAATTCTTGCCTACAACCCACAATAATAAGATAATAGAAGGATTCACTATTTTGAATCACAAACAATCATCAAATTATCACTGTAAGAACATGACAAGAGAAAGGGAAAGGAAAAATCTACTGCTTATATTGAAATTGAAGGAGTAAGACATCAAAATATGATTCAAAAGTTTACAAAACTCTCTGTAATGCATATGAGAGCAAGAAACATAATTCTAAACCCTGAGAAATTCAAATTTCTAAAACTATATAGCCTCCAAGTGACATCCATGATGAAAATAGAAAAATTTGGCCCACTGCCTCTCCAAAAAGTAAGTCATTCTGCATTTTCGAGCTCAAGCAAAAGCCTAGAAAATAGTGTCAAAAATTTGCTCCAAACTACCTCAAAAATATGGAAACTTTCCATCTCCAAAGGGTCCATCCAAAAAGTCTTCCAAAACAAGTGCAAACAGCTAGAAACTGAAAATAGAAACTTAATTTGTCACCTTCTTTCCCAATCCGCCCAAGAACTCAACTCAAAATGGCAAGTTCTGTTGTCAACTCAATGTGCATCATCTAACTGCATTTAAATAACAACTAACTAAGCAATTTATAGAAATATTGCTTAATCAGTGTTTTACAGCTTGCAGTTTCAGGAAACAAAAATAGAAAGCCTGATTACATTTGATTTTTACAATGTATCTCTGAACATTCTGATTTTTTGCAATTTTGTGCAAAAAATCAAAAAATCAAACTAAGGCCTTGAATAATCTTGATTTTTCTATGTAAAAAATCATAAAATTTTGTGGCCCCCTTTAGCACATATAGTGATTTGGACTCCAAGGAAACTCTAAGACATTCAAGACTTAGGCAAAATCAGAGGGCCTAGAGTCATCATTCAATTTTTCCTAAGGAAAAGTTCATGGCATCAAATGTTTCTAAGGAATTGAAGAGCTTACCCTAGTGAGAGGGCAATGTGTGTGGCTTCAAATATGATTTTCTTTAAAAATCACAAAAAAATGCCTAAGGCATTCGACCTAGGCAACAAGGCATTAATAAAGTGTTTGGAAAAACAAAAGAATGCGATAAAAATCACATTTGACTTAGGGCATGGGGAAAACCCTAGCCACAAAACCGCCTCCAAACACATTTTTTGGTTATCATTTGCATCAGCCAAATTGTGGAAAATGGGGCTTTGCTGGGTGTCGCCATGGGAGTTAGGGTTTGAAGCTTGGACACCACCATTCAAGCTCTTTTCTTCTCCATTTTGTCGTGCCCTCCTCTACAATCACTGGTAAGTTATTTGTTTGCATTTTAATGCACCGTTGACTTCGTTTGAAAGAGAAAACAGGCCTCTAGGTCGTGACCATGACTGTGGTTTTTTATGCATTTTGTGTTTTTATCGTGTCGACACCCCTTGTCATTCATTGTGGCCGCCATATGAGAGTTTGTTCGAGCTTCTGAAAGTGCTTTGTCTGTGGGATTTGATGAGCTTCTCCACATCGACATTGAAGGTAAACTCTCCTTCTCCATTCTTAAAGGCATTTCCCTCTTAAATAAAAGCTTTATTCAAGCTTTTCTCATAAAAATGATGTTGAACTGTGTGTCTTCTAAGCTTAGCCATTATATAGGCCATGACCATGCTATGAATACTCTTCTATTTCTGCAAAATAGATGACTATGGGCTCGACCCATGATGTGCAAATGATATCATTGTTAAATGAAAACATTTTTTGAATGAAAGTTCTCCATTTTATGGGTTTTCAAAACCCCTCATGGCCGCGGCCAATAGCTTTGATTTCTTCATATTCTGAGAGACTATCTGTTGGCAAGAGCTTGAACCTTTGCTATTTCTCCTTGTATTTGCGTTTTGAATTCAAAACCCTAAGTGGGTATGAGATTTATGAAGAGGAAATACCCTTTCTAGGTTGTGGGTTTGAAAGCATAAACCACTATTTTGAAAAACAAAAGAACTCCAATGTGTATGTTCACCACTATCACTTCATTTGTTCACTTTCAGAATGCATTGAATTCTTTTTACCATGCTTACTCTCAAGATGTAGACTTGCTTTGCTTAGAATTTACTCTTAGTTGCACAATTCAATTCACTTCCTTGCACTTGTTTGCTTGAAATGCACCAACACAATAGCACTCAAACAATTTTTTAGGGCTTTTCTCATTCATTGTTTAGAATGATTCAATTGCTATGCTGATGTACACACTTGTTCACTATTGTATATTAATGCACTTACTTCATCTCGTGCAACATTGCATTTAGCCATTGTGGCACCCTTGTAGGTCACTTTGATGCTTGTTTTCACTCATTTTATGCACTTGAATTCTCCAGAAAGGTGCATTTCCAGCTTCACACTTGCATGTAACAGTGTACTGTGACTTTCCTTTAAGTTTGCAACATTGAAAATATTAAAGCAAAACTTACTTTATTCTGAAAATTTCTTTATTTATGATGCTGTACCAGGCTACATTCAACTCAAAACTTGATCATCTTGAGGATACTCCTTAAGACTTCACCCTTCACTTAGCTTCAATCCTATTATAACATGAGTCAATGTACTGTAACATATTTGAGTTCTACATTTTTGCTCATTCCAATGATGCCTCTAGTAGCTCATTTGCAGCCACTTGTCACACCTTCTATGTACTTGAATGTCTTAGGAAAAGCACATCTATTCTCACTTTCACCACAATTTTATACTTTATTGAGGACATAGAATCATGCAATGAGATTCCCCTTCACATTCATGACATCAAAGTATTGAAACAACTTAAGCTTTGCAAATTACCTTCATGAATGATGTTCCGCATTGCATTTACTCAAACACTTGATGCATTGTACCCAGAGTCAACCATGCCTCTTTTCCATCCATCCTTTGTTTCAGAAGTTCACTTGCAGCCACTTGTAAACTCATTTCTTGATGGAACCAAAACTTGCTTTGGCACTCTTCATGCATTTTTGTTTTCTTGGGCAACAATAGTTGATGTAAGACTATTCTTTTCATGGAAGATTTTGAAATAAAAACAACTATTGTTGATGCTTAGAAGCTTCTCCATTTGCTTTAGTTATCATTTGATTTGTAATCAGGGCATTATGTATGCCTGAACTCACTATCACATTTTGTGATGATGCACTTGATGGTAATTCACTTGAGCAATTGGTCCTCTATGATTTTCAATTCGTTGCACTATCAGACTTGATTGTCCTAGATGGTCACTTGCTTGAGCTTTCATGGCACTTGGACGTACTCCTTCAGATGCATATCTCTTTGAGTAACATTGAATTTTTTCTTTCCTGAAAACCCTCTATGGAATGTTGAGGGGCAGCATGTCGGGTCTCAACCCTTGTGGGAGCCCATTTTACACCACATGCTTTATGATATTCAAAACAAAACAACAACATGGATTTTCCTATACCTGCACAAGAAACAAACAATGTTAGATTAAAATAATAAATGATATGTTCTCCTTGGTATTCTCTTGTACTCCTCTTGTTTTTTGCTCAGTTGATTCAATGCATCATAGACAGTATTCTACATTACTATTGATGGATCATGTAGGAATGTTCATATTCTGAGATCTAACAAAACTTTCATCCACTTGTAGGTTCACTTGGAGCACGAAAACAAGGATGCACAACTTTGAAGTCAACTCGAAGACACCATCAGACAATGACAATTATGTTCTTTCTTACATGCTCTTTCTCCTTTTCAATCTTCAGTAGCGTAGAATATTCTTTGTGATTCATTGTTCTAGCTACTCCCATGGCTTGTGTGGGACACTTGATTCTCCTTTTTACTCCAATGAATACAAAACAACATTTTTGAAATACTTGTTCAATTCTGTATTTTCCTCTTTTTGCAAACAATGTATGGAACATTGTGAATGAATTACAAAATGAAAGCACTTCTTTTACTTTCTATGAAATACTTAATGCTGCAAAATCATATAAGGCAACTAAAAACACATTGCACTTCTTAAGAACTCTAAAACTCAAATATTTGCAATGATTAAAACATCTGCAGAAACAAACTGAAATTCTTCACCTTAAAATGGACTTGAATAACAAACTCTGTCAATTTAAGTTGTGAGAAAAATTGATAACACTTACCCGTTAGTTGAATTAGAAAATCCTGATATTCTGCCTATCTGTTATCCATTGCAGCATGGATCTGGTGAGTTTGCTAGTAGCTTCCTTCCTTCCGCGACTTCAACTGTTGAGGAAAATTGAAGTCTTAATGGTTGCCTCCACAAGTATAGCATCCATCTCAAGGCCCTTTGCGACCTCTTGGCTACTCCTCCCTAAATCCCTTCTGCTTATGGTCGTCCTTTCCCTTGCCTTTGTTTGCTTTCTTGTTCTTTCCACCATTACCATCTTCACCCTTCTCCTGTGATTCTCTTTGGGCCTCTTGAGTTTACAGATCTGAAGGCTTTTGTCTCCCTTATGAAATTTCTTCTTCCCCTAATGAGACTTAGAAATTGAATCACTACGAAGATTGGATAATTGTTGTAACTTTTGTTCTTGTTTGGTGGCTTTTTGGAAGACTTCATTCATGGTTTGAGGTTTGTGCATATCCACTTTAGCTCCTATGTAGGGTCTAAGTCCCATTATAAATTTTTGAATATAGACCATTTATCTCCCTGATACTGGGGCACATACTTGAACAAATTAGTGAACTTTTCCCAAAATTGAATCATAGTCATATTTCCCTGGGTTAAGTTTTGAAATTCTGTCACTTTCTTGTCAAAGAAAAGCTGCAGTAACCATCTTTTCCTAAAATCTTGGAGGAAGAGTCCCCAAGTGATCTTGTTAGAATCCAAGATCACCTGCATGCAAGATGGATACCTGTCACATGCAAAAGATATGAAGAACCAAAAAGATGCTCTGTAAACCTCTCAGTAAAAATGCATTAAGAGAATCGATTATTACAAAGTGATCAATCCTTATGAAGGAGATCAAGAAACCCTAAAAGGGAAACCCTAAATGAAACCCTAGTGTGCACTTAATAATTAATAATTAATTAATAAATGTGCCTAAGTTTAGCTTAAGTAATAAAGAGGAATAAGTGACTTAATTAATTAATCAATGTGATGTAATTAATTAAGCATAATAACTTATTACTCTAACACTTAAGATGAACTTAGGAAGAAGCTAAAACACTAGAATAGGATGCATGAAAGCAAAGATGGGTCCGGCAACTAGGCCTGATCAGTACCCATTTACAAATGCAATAAGGAGTAAGAGAAAGAAAAACCCAGTGGGACAAAACCCCCCTTACAATGAGATAACATGCTGCAAAGAAGCGGAAGAACTCTGTAGAGTAACACTGGAACTTGATATAGGCAAGCAAGGAAATATTCTTCTGTATACTACTGAAACCGGATGAGAGTCACTGATTGACTCAAGGAATCATGATAAAGCAACAGAAAACCCGATGCCACGGAACACTCAAAAACTCCAAACAGGAACAACTCTAGAATCTATGAAGCAGCAAGCAATTATTGAATGATGTATTATTGAAAACGAAGTGCAAAGATGCAAGATGCACTCTCCCAACTACCAAAACATCCAAGTAATCGCCAAACAACCCATCGGGCCAAATCTGGACTAAATGATAAACCTGGGACAGATACAGAAAAAGTGCATGGACAGCAACCTAGAGCTCCTCAATACCTTTCTGACGCTTCAAACGAGGCGAAAAACGGAGATCATGGCAAAAAGTTATGAGCTCGGAAGCATAAAACGTACATCTAACTTCAAACAGCAATAAATGCAGGAAAACAGTAAAATACTGAAAAATAAACAGCACTACTGGAAAGTACTCGGAACCAGCTTTCCGGCGATATCTCGTTTGCCCGATTTTGATACCGTATGCCCAAGTTATGGCCAAAAGAAAAAAACTGCTCTTTTAGGGCAAACTAGGGTTAGGAGGGGGCAAAGAGGGCCGGCCGTACGTTGACGTCATGCTGACATCAGTAGTTCACTACAAAAAATTTGACGACCATCTGGCCGTCGGGGCAAAAATCCGCCCCCCCTTGCCGGAAAAATATTTCGGCCGCCGGAAAAAACTTGCTGGAATATTCTTCCTGTTATTAGGTCTTGGTCTTAGGACTGCATTCTTGGGACGGGTCCCGATCCTCATGTGCCACTTGGCACACTTTCCAAAAAAATGTGTTTTTTATTATTATTTTTTGAAAATCGTGCCTATAAGACAAATTTTTTTGCCTCCCAGATCAACTGCACCAAAATGGACGATTTGACAGGCGTTTCTAGGGTTTTGGGATGCTGCGAACGCGATGGCGACATCCGTTTGAGCCCATTGTGTCCCAAAAAAATGGATACCCCCATATCTTGCAAAAATGCCTGTGGAAACCCTTGCACTTGAAACTCACAGAGAGGCCATATCTTCAGATCACGAACAAGCAGCTGCAGGTCTGGAGCTCTGATACCATGTTAGAATCCAAGATCACCTGCATGCAAGATGGATACCTCACATGCAAAAGATATGAAGAACCAAAAAGATGTTCTCTATAAACCTCTCGGTAAAAATGCATTAAGAGAATCGATTATTACAAAGTGATCAATCCTTATGAAGGAGATCAAGAAACCCTAAAAGGAAACCCTAAATGAAACCCTAGTGTGCACACTTAATAATTAATAATTAATTAATAAATGTGCCTAAGTTTAGCTTAAGTAATAAAGAGGAATAAGTGACTTAATTAATTAATCAATGTGATGTAATTAATTAAGCATAATAACTTATTACTCTAACAGATCTCAGCAAGCTAGAGATTTTGTTCTAATTTCTCATTATCCCACCAAGTCACTGCTTCACTTGAGAGCTGATACGTAGCCCATGCTACCTTAGTTTGTTCAGAAAGGTTACAGAGCCCAATGTATTTTTCCATTTCTATAATCCAAGCCTCATCTCATGTTCTGATATAATTTCCATCAAACTTGGGTGGTGCTAATCTTTTGAGGTCTTTCCCAAGCTCTTCCTCAATTCCCCCTCATGGACCTGCCCCTGGACCACCATCTCCTTGATTTCCTTCTGCATTCTTGCGGTCCCGATCCTCATGTGCCACTTGGACTTCTTGCTCTATAAGATCCATGTGAGACTCTTGCCGATTTAGAAGCTCTAGAATTTGCTCCAGTCTCTTGTTTGGTCTGTTATTAGAACCACTACCACCCCCATCTTGCCTGGTGGTCACCATGCTGTCCTAAACTTATCCTGCAACACAGTCATGTTCATCACATCTCAACACAAGGTTCTACGAATAAATGTTCTTATGCTACATCTCATAATTTTCATATGCATACATCCCTCAACATAGAAGACATACAGATTCATGCAACACACATTTTAGAGTCTCTCATTGATCACACCAAAAAATACCATTTAATCTTATTTATATTTAAGGTGAGTCAATAGACCCTTATTTACAATAGGCTTCGAGTTACATCATTTTGATTTCTCGATATTAGATAGAGGACATTCCTCTGGGTCATCATCTGAGTTTACATCAAACTTTACAAAAGAGGATAGTTGAGCACACAGGCTCTCCTTTTCATCTTTAGTCAACAAGGGTACATTGGGTCCACACCCTAGAGGCCAATCTCGGATTGCGGAAAGATTTTTGATCTTAGTTGTTTGCTTCTCCTCAATCTTCAAGCCTCTCTCTAGCTTGAGTTGCGTAAGAGCTTGAGCTAGAGTTTCGTCATCGATAATTTCTGATTGAACCTCTGCCTTGGAGTTTCCTTCCTTTACGTCATTCTTATGTGAGGTTCTAATAGTTTTACCTTTTCTTCATCTTGCCTTTGACCTTCCCATTCTTGCATTCAATTCAAGTTCGGTCAATTCTCAGGGCTTCCAATTTTGTGTCAAGGGTCAACTACCCTAATCAACTATGGTAGACTCAAAAGGCCTAGAGTTGAACCCTAAGCTCTAATACCAAATGTAATAACCCATTCAAATTATTACTTAATTAATATTATTGTAAATGACACATGAATATACTCCAAATTAAAAAGACATAATTAGTGGCTAAAGTCAATCATAGTTACACATGTCCATTTAAAATGAGTCAAAGATTATTATATTCACTTCAAAAGTCAAATTATAATTTTGGTTTGACTTGGCTCC
This sequence comes from Sequoia sempervirens, assembly GCA_007258455.2. NCBI lineage: Eukaryota > Viridiplantae > Streptophyta > Pinopsida > Cupressales > Cupressaceae > Sequoia > Sequoia sempervirens. The sequence continues at coordinate 123,607,744 of VDFB02000003.1, read as the reverse complement.
TAAGGCCACAAAGTCATTACATTGTACACATTACATCAAGTACAAGAATGAATTACATCAAGTTACATCTTAGACTATAATAGTCTTGAGAACAACTAAGGTTCTTTTTCAACACTCTCCTCCACTAGTGGATGAGAACATGGTTGAAGTGCTTTACTGCCCAACCACGAAGCTTATTCTTCCCTAGTATTCTTTCAACTTGAAGAATGCTCGACCCTGCACGAAAAGTTTAGCAAGAGAGTAATCTGCGAGGTGGAATCTAGTGTGTGCCCAAACATCAACATGCAATTTCTATCTATATATTAGAAAAGAAATTGCAAGATCTATGCCAGGAATGGTAAAGAGTGAAATCACAGAGTTCATTCATACATACATAATGAACTATATTGCTTGGCCAAGCATAATAAGTGTGTTGCAACAACATCAAACAATAGGTTCTCGTAAAACAAACCTAAACTCTTTGAACTCCATTTTGACACCTGTCTCAGAAGGTAACTTTCTACTATAATAGCTATCTACCCTCTAACAACAACTACCCATATATGCTCTAGTCAACTAAGGTATCACTTTTTTGTTCAAGTATTTTAAATATTCTTTCACAACTGTCTTCAAAGAAGAAATAGAATACAAATTTATACTCTAAGCAGAAATCATATTTATGATTCACAAAGTAATTCAACAATTAGTCATATCATTCTTATGACTATTTTCTATTTATCATCTTAAGCATTTTCCTTTTAAAAATGTACTAAAAACAAAAGAAGGTATGTCACAAGTATGTGTATGTACATAGACGAGGTCTATGTGCATACACATATATGTGCCTACAAATGTTAAAGTTTTGTGCATACATTTTGAAATAATCATTAATTCAGATTGCAATCTTAAAATAGTATTCCAATTGACGTTTCTTTGTCAAAATAAAGAAAACAAAACAAGTCTATGCTAACAGTTTCACACATACTGTTATTGCATTCTCACTATTGTGTTTCTCTAACATTGTTGTTTGCATAAGAACATTCATTATTTGAATAGAATAAATATAGTTTCCTACTAAATAGTTATGAAACCAGTTGTTCACATGTGAACGTCCATTGTTTAAGCAAAGAAAATACTATTTCGTACTAAACAATTGTAAAGCTAGTTGTTTACATGTGTAAATTCATTGTTTGAACAAAATAAATGTTGTTTCCTAATAAATAGTTATAAAGCAAGTTGTTCACGTATGTACATTCATTGTTTGAACATAATAAATGTTGTTTCCTACTAAACAGTTATAAAGCAAGTTGTTCACATATTTACATTCATTGTTTAAATTGAACATACATACTGTTTCCTACTAAACAATTATAAAACATGTTGTTTTCAGCTATAAAGATAACTTTTTAACAAAATAGAGTTGTTTACAAAAGAATATCCACTATTTACATCAACATTATAATGTTTCAAACTAAACAATTACATTTAAAGACAAATACTGTCATTTGCTCTGTTTGTTGTCCTCAAGCTATTTACATGCTATACGATCACTTTTCAAATAATTGTTCTTTGTTTGACAACATAATGGGTTTTTCACTATGATATGAAAATAAACAATCAAATAGCCTTGTTTCATACATAGGGATAAAATGTCTATTATTCAAATCTTGAACACTTTCTTTACTAGAAATTCAATAAGAAATTAATTAGCATAAAGAAAACTATGTTCGACAAGTTTGTCAATGAACTTCTTGAGTAAATATTTCAGCCAAGAAAACATAGAAGCTTCAGGTTCCACAATACACATGCCTTTTTAGGCTGCAACAAAATGAACTTCAGTTGCTCTGGATCGACCAATTTCAATGGTTGGGTGTCTTCCTTCTAAACCTCTAAGACATATATTGAAATCACCCAAGATGGCTTTCAGTTTTGTTCCATGCATGAAAAAATACTAAACATGCAGACTTTCATCTATACCCTTCACATTCAAGGGTCAACCCATCGACACTAGTTTGTGCCAAGTAAGGCTTGGTGTTTCTCTAACTTAGAAATCCTTCCATTGTTCCTACAGAACGGGTCAACTCCCCTATTAAAAGGCATTATACATATATGTAAAGCTCTAAGAGCTTTTCTCAAGTCGATTACAAGTATCAACCCATTGGCATTAAGCTTTAAACACAATACAAATAAAATGCAGGGGAACATACCCTTCCATAGGATCAAAACCAATCCTTCTAAAGGTTTATATTTAAAAACACACAATAAATTGGAATAAATTATGATAGCCTACATAAGGCTAAGCATTTATCTTGTATATCAAAGATGATGGCTGAGCCCATAAGGCTTCGAGCCTTGGCCTAACCTTACTCACAACCGCAAAGGCTTAAAATACATTGTATTTTCCTACTAGCAGGCTGTAGGCCATGCTATTAGCACATAGTGGGTTGGCGACCTTAACACATTCGGCCCAAGGCTGATATATTACACAGACAGTAACCACACATTATACTGCACTATGAAATCATATGGTGAAAAGAATTTTTATTTCTTGCTTGATTCGATAATAGAATTATAGCTAATGTTTATGCAAAAAGAAGGAATCGATTTACCTCCAATCAAACTTCTAGTGGCGTTCCTATAATGTTTCCCAATTTGAGTTCATCCTCTGCTTTTTTCCTTTCGAATTTTCCCAATTTGTCACCTTTTCTCTACTTTTTCATGTAGCTATATCACCCAAAGGATAGATATAATACATTGTTTTTCATGCTTTTTTGGTGATGGCGTTACTGCCATACCATCGGCCACCTCTGAGTTTTTGATTATTAACATTTAAGTAGTGGCAGTCCATGTCTTAGTGGATTTTCCTTATGATATCTTCTTCATTTCGAACATACTGATTTAAAATATATCAGTTATCAACTTGAATTCGATGTAAATTTGAATATGTATACATTTATATGTATATGTATGTATGTATTTAAATATAATTTCATTCACATCTACCATGTATTTGAATAATGTATATATCTCTATATATATATATTTATATATGTGTATATATATATGTGTGTGTGTGTGTGTGTGTGATTTACATACATGTGTGTATATATATATATTAGGTTCCATACACTATCTTTTAAAATAAAGAACTTGACTTTTCATTTCAAGCATCTATATATGTATATATATATATACACTAAAGTAAAGAATTTTCTTTACAATGCTCGCTTTCGTTTCCTTCAAATCACAAAGTTTGAATAGACAATTAAATCTATAAACCATTCATTTTCAAGCACTGAAACAATTCGAACTGAGAAAATTTTGTTCTCTTATATATGTAGATTAATTCAAATGCAAATCATCATGTCATTGTGGTGTGTGCACCCTGTTGTACCCCAAAATTAAATTTTTTGTTACACTTAGATATTTTGAGGAAATAAGTAAAAGTCTTGTTAAATCAATCAAAAAGGTCAAAATTTGGGTGTGCAGGTCTTGCATGAGGGGTTAAAACGCAAAATTTTCAAAATCTGACGATCTGGGTCTTCTCAAAGCAGCTTAATCTACAAAACCTAGATCTCAGTTTTTCATCCCTACTTTTTAGGAAAACTGCTATTTTTAGAAATTTTCTAAAATTAGTAACGTTTTCTGGGTTTTTCTGGGTTTCTTTGGAAACAGATACTGGGAAAACTTTCTAAAAATAGAAATTTGGTCCGTTAGGGTTCAAATTGATTTTGATTGCTCAAAATACGTTTACATCATGCTGGTGCAGTCAGAATCTCAAAATAATTAGTTTTTCCTTAGTGGGTCTATTCTGCTTTTTCATAAGCATATTAGGAGCTCCGAGGTCATCAATGGAGGTCAGCCAGTTGCCAGGCGTCAGATTCAACATTCAAAGCATTCAACAAAAGGCGAGATGATGAGCAAGCATGAAGAACGAAGAAGAAGATGAAAAATTATGAAAAATTTCTAACACTGGAAGACTTGGGCGCCCCAGGTGAAGATAGGCGCCCACCTTTTTAGGGCTTTAAATGTTAAAATTAGGGTTTGCGCCTCCAACCAAAGTTGTTTAGTTCTCTGCCAGCTCTGCAACGAATCCAATGGTGCAGCCATTAGATCATCCAGTCGCCTGGGATTCAGCGTTGAACAGGGGAGATTCACACAAAAGTCAAAATGAAGAACATGAGAAATATTAAAAAATTGACTAAGTGTGGAGACTTTGGGCACTCCTGGTGAAGAAGGGCGCCCAACTTTTTTAAGGGGAAAATCCAGCAGTTAGGGTTTGACAATATGCTCGATCTCTTCAGTATTCAACCAGCTTCGCCACGCCTGTTTCCATTAGATCATCCGACTGGTCATCCTCTAAAAAATTCAGATCGAAGTCAAAGATACAGAATGAAGGTTTGAACTTGAAGAAGAAATTAGATGAAAATGACTAAGTTTGGAAGGCTTGGGCGCCCCAGGAGAGAAGAGGCGCCCAAGATTTTGAGAGGTAAAACAGATGAATTCAGAGATGAAGCCCTAACATGATCTCTTCATAGTCGATCTAGCTTTCCAACAAGATATCCAACATGTCAATCAGAGGTTGCAATCGCGAGATATGAAGTACTGAACAGAGGGTCTGGTGAGAGTTGAAAACTGAGGTTCGAAAGCAAACAAGAAAAAGTGGAAAATAAACTAACTTTGGTGAGTTTGGGCGCCCTAGCTTGCCAAGGGCGCCCAAGCTTTTGAGGGCTTAAAATTCATTGTTTGGTGAAGTTCATCTCAGAAGACCCCCCCTAATATCTCGTCAGCTTCGCAACAAGCATAACTAGCAGTCAATCCGACGCCTGGTTCACCAGTTTCAATGTGATCATATGTAGAAGAGGGGTTAATGAAGAAGTTGAACATCATAAAAAATGGCTAACTCTGGACAAAATGGGTGCCCCTAGAAGGAAAAGGCTCCCATGAATTCGAAGGATGAAATGAAACTTTTGGCCAGAGACTCCTTTAGAACAACCTTCTCAGAATCAGTCGGGCTCTGTGATGAATCCTTCAGCTCGCTCATCAGATTAATCTGCAAGTTGGAAATCAGATGCGAAGTAGGGGGTCAAAATGAAGAAAAGTTGAAAATATCAAAAAATTTGGCTAACACTGCTTGAAGTGGGCGCCCTTGGAGAAGAAGGGCGCCCAACTTCTCATGCCTTAGAAAAATTTGCAAAATTTTCAAGAAGTTTCAAAATTGCAAGAAGGAAGATGGCGTCCAAGTTCAATGAGCTGATTTAGGGTTTTTGAAAATAAAAGCAAAACAAAACAAAACCCTAAGTCTATTTAACACCTCTTTTCCATGTAATTTTCATTATTTTTGCAGGTAGCATTCAAAGGAGAAAGTTGGAGCAGCAAGTTTGAAGAAATTTCTCAAGATTCAAGAGTTTAGTTTGCTGGTTTTTCATCAAAAATTTCAGACCATCAACTTAAACCCTTGCTTTTTCATGCTTTTTCATCCAGAAGATCAAGTTTTTCAAGGAGAAGGCCAAGGTTTTCAAAATTTCAGCCATCTGGGTATTTTCACTTCATTCTTCTGAAGAAATTTTCAAGAACTTCATCAAGTTGCAGCAGCTGCTTTTTATTTGCATGTCAGTGAAATCCTCAGTGCATTCAGTTTTCAATCATATGGGTCTTCTCAAATTAGTCTTCTGAAGAAAACCCATATCACAGCGTTTTAAAAAAAATTCAAATCCTAGGGTTGGCTGCTTTTTTAATCAGCTGTCAGGGTTTTGCAAATCTAATCAACTGGGTCCATTTCTAATCATATTCTGAACAAAACCTAGGTGCCAACTTTTTTCATGAAAAGTTGAAGAAATTAGGGTTTGTTGCTTTTTAGGCAAAATTCATTTTTTTTGAAAACGGACGATCTGGGTTGTCTTGCAACGAAATTCTAAGCAAAACCCATATCTCAGAAAAATTTTCAAAAAATTTGTCCGTTGGAGCAAGAAAATTAGCATTCTAAAAATAGTAAGTTGCTCAAAACTTGTCTGAACATAGGCGAGTTTACAGTCATTCTTCAAGGTTTTCGAAATGGAGTACACTCCCAATGTTTTCAAGACTGAATTAGCCCTCTATCATGATTACATCAAAACAACTGAGACAAACTTGCATCACATCAAGCCAGCATTTGTTTTACACGCTTTGGAGAGCGCAGGAAACACCTCAATCAGGAACTTGGGACATTCTGGACTCCTCGCAACAACATTTATTCCTATAGCAGTTTAGAGTCTTGAGTTCGTAATCGCTTGCATCAAGCATTACAACCCGGCTACAAGGGAGATCCAGTCAGTAGATGGCAGATTGATTTGCAGTCTGAAGCTTGATATGATCGAGAAGTGTTTTTCCATTCCCCCATGGCCTCAAAGTGTTACTATCTCAAAGGGTGATTGTGAAAGGATATGGGAGATGCATAAGGGAAAATACAAGAAGATTGTACTGAAGTGAATGAGAGAAAAACATAAGACTCTGCCAAGTCACACTTCTATGATGTCAACAAAGTTTGAGAAAGCAGCCAATGAGGTCGAAGATTTCCTGAGATCCGTTGCAAATGCTGAAGATATTCTAGAAAAGTGGTGTTTTGCTATTGAAGGCATAGATGCACCGAACCGAGACATAGTTTCTAATTTTCTAGTGGATGTGATTGAGCTTTAAAGTAGCTTTCTTCTAGAAGCTTTCTTTCTGCTTTCTTTCTATTCTTGGAATAATTCTTATCCATTCTTTGGGAAGAGAAAGAAGATAAAATGTAATAGTTGGCGTTTCCCGCTTTTTTTGCTTTCTTAGGTGTTAGATGTTATCTTCTTTCTAGATTTAGAAATAAAGCTTGCTTGCTGAGCAAGCCCTAGATTGTGAAAGCAAGGAGATTTTAGGGTTCCCTACTCGTCTGCTTGTCTATAAATAAGAGCCTTTGCTCATTAGTTTCTTTAATCATGCTAGTGATAACAAAACGCTGAGCCTATTGTGCCTTCTATTTGTTATTCAAATGTTGTTCAATTGTGTTATGATAGCAAATTGTTGAGCCTCTTTAGCCAACAAGGAGTTAGTGTGATTGTTGTTTCTATTGTGTAAGAACAAGATTGCAAGCCTCTTTAGTTGCAATTTCTTGTTCCAGGCATGTTAGAAGTGAGTTTTGTTCCATAAGTTTGAGTAATAAAATCACGAGTCTCCTTTGCCTTGGTCCAAAATCTTAGATTTCCATTATTTATGTTCTACTTTTATGATCTTGATTTCAACTTGCATTGAAGTGTGTAGATGTTTGTTGAGAGAGAGTTTATTAAAGTATTTTGTCAGAAATAAATCTCGTTCATTTCTAGTTTCTCTTGCTTTGCTTATTACTTGAGAAGTTAGAAATGTCTTTAGTTTAAGTTAGTCGTAGTTGAAGGTCTTAAAACAAAAAATCTCAGTTGCGGTGTTTGTGTTTAATAAACCTTGTGCTCTAAGCTGATCAAAAAGATAGGCAACTTAGTTCTTAGTTTACTTTCTTTCAACACCATCAGCAAGAGGGAGCTTCCCCTCCTAATTTGAAGAGCAATTTATCTGTGCATAGCTGTCCGTTTCAAATATGCATTCCAGAGGTGCAAATTTAAACACCAACACACCCAGATTCTAACTGGCTTACCATTCGATCCGGCTAAACAATCTTACTTCAACCGTGTTCTCGTCCTTCAACCTGTCACCCTGCAACTGCACACACTTGCACTTGCAAATTGATTAGTAACGTTCAATTCTTGGTAACATGTAAAATACATTTTGAAAAATTCACAAAGTCAACATTAGTTAACTTCTTTCATTCAATTTTTGAATATTCCAGGATATCCATTTATTATTTAATTGAATTTCTTCAATAATTCAATTTACCATATTATGATAAATATGTAATAAAACTGGATTATGACAAAAACGAAAATGTAGATGAGTCAAATAAGCACAATGATAATGTATTAGAGATTCATATGGTAAAAATTCATGTTGGAAAAGTCATACATGAAAATTTAAATCCTTTGCATGAACAAGAACTTATTTAGATGTTTGAGCCTTGGGAAGAAATGGAATGTAATATGGATGACATGATGAGGAGTTATCTTCCTCAGAAGGAGGGAGTGTATGATGAGCAGTGCTTGTTTGGAGATGTAATGATTAGTGAAGATCCCTTCAATTTTGTTGATGTTCTATGGGCAATTCAAATCCTTGCTATTCTTCAGAAAATGCATGGGAAGATGGGATTTTTTAGGTCTAGCTCGTTCTTTTCTCAACCAGTTAATGGTTTCGTATGAATAGACTTTCTCCTTTCTTTTAGTAGGTTTCACCCTACCCTGTACATAGTCTCCTTTTTGGTGTGTCATTTATTGTTGTGCTTTGGTTTTGGTCTAGGGTTTGTGATGCAGAGTGAGCAGGGGAAGACTCAATTCTGATGACAAACAAATCCTTTTGCTCGGCTTCTCTCAAATACTCTTTATGTGGACCCTTCAATTCCACTATTCACTCAAGGAGATAACCCCACCATTCAACAAGGGAACTCTCAAAGGAAAAAAAAAAGTAACTGACTTGATGGTGTTTGGAACACTTCCTTCATGACAAAGACATGTCAAACAACCCAACCTTGCATCTAGAAACCTTCATTTCTCCATTGCTTCCAAAACAGACCTAAAGGCTCCTTGCAACCTTCCCAAATAGGACAATCACCACAAAAATTTCGTAGAGACAGTAACCAGACAAAGAGCACTGGTTTTGGATACCTCATACAAACCCCAACAAGTCCTCAAAACCTCCCAGCATGATAAACAATGGAAGGAACACAAAAGATCAAATTTCTATGCCACAAGGAGGCCTAAATAGGCTGCTCAACACAATAAATTGAGTATCTTGGCACACCCCAACACCGCTAAGCCAAAAAAATGTTCTTACAACCTCAACAAACACATTTCAACCCCTTTCAAGCACTCTTAACAATTTTCACTCACAAACTATCAAACTTAGATTTTTGCACCAAAACTAGGCTTGTCACATGAGGATGCCAAGCCTAGGGTACCCAAGAACTTGCTCCATACTCCATGTTGTTCTCCAAAACCTCTTCCATCATAAAGTATGATACAAACTCTGCCATTCCACCAAGAATCAAGCCTTGACAACGAAGGAATGGCAAGTTCTTTGCATTTTTGTGATCAAACCCTAGTTTTTGAGGGTTTCAGACCACTTCCAGAAAAATGGCAATAACTTCCTTTATACTCAATGAAATTGGACCAAACCATCACCAAAAGGAAGCTAGTTCATCCCTCTATCATTCCATGTAAGCACTCATCCCGTATAGAGAGATTCTTGTTCGTACCACATGAGTTAGCAACAAATAACATAGAAAATCAGAGAAAATTAGTCTTTTCTTATTTCAAGATTCTCAAAACCATCAACAACCTTTGCCTTGAACAATAGAGGCCTTTTTAAGCATGTTCTCCCTTCTCCCAATGTCCCTCAACTATTTTTTGAATTAGAGGGCCGTTGGAGGATTAGCAAACTCAGTTTTAGACAAGTTGCCTAGTTAAGACAACTTAAAACACTACAAACATAAAAAGGTTCAACTCGACTCCATTTCAAGACCAATAGATGTCTAAGGCACCTCTAATCCTACTAAAACATCAAAATATCTCCCCTCTGTTACTTGGTTACATCATGGCACTTTGTTTCTTTATTAAGTCTAGATGCACCAAGTTTACGAGGTGAGGAGACCTATTTCAACCATTAAAAACCCATTACAATCATAGAAAGCTTATTAAAAACCACTGAAAATGGTCCTTTGGACCTTATTACACCACAAGCATCTTGAAAAACCAAACAAACTTCAAAAAAACCTCATGGAGGCATGGAGACACCAAGGTGCCCCTGCACCAGTTTGCCTCTGTTTCCTTGTTTTGGTTTGGTTCTTCCCCTTTCTTGACTCTGTGCCCAATGGATACAACACTAGCTTTAGGTATATCTCTAGGTTCCTTGCAACATCCTTTCAGTCCTTGTCCCCAAACATAGCCACTGTTACTCCGATTTTTTGTCATTGCCCTTAAAAATCTTCCCCCCTACTCAAAATTTCGCTAAGTCTTGGTCTTGGCAGTATTTCTTCAGGTTTTACTAACCTTAGCGGGTGCCACCTAGGTTATTGTAACTCTCTCTTACGTTGCTCTCCCTTTTAAACTTATCCATCATCTTGTGTGGGTGGTAGGTTGTTAAGTTTTTATAACTTTTTGAAATATTGAAATGATTTATGAAGCTTTGAGTCTTAGAGTTCTAAATATTGGTGATCCGTACTTAATGTTCTATAACTCTTTCAAAACTCTGTTGGCGAGGGAAAGTTGAAGAAATTTCAAGAATTGGTGTGGTTTTTGATAAGTTCATAAACTATTGGTGGCCCTTGCCAAGTTTTGTGAACTCCTTATCCGCTGACTCAAAGGGCACCATTATCAAAAAAGGACAAAGGTGATAAAGTTGCAGATTTCCTTAAGTTCAATGGATTCTAAGGAATTTCTTAGAACTACCATAATGAGTGCTAATAATGCAAAACTAATGGTTAGTTAAAAAGTGTGTAACTACAAAGTGCCCATATGCAAAGAAATCAATACAAGTAAATGCCATTACTAGATACATAATGTAATTGAAGCATATACATACTTTGAAAGAAAAGAACACCAAGATACCAAAAAGTTTATATTATATTATATAATCGGTGTTTACAAAATTTGGCATTCATATTATAAAATTGGGGGTTTTTCAAAACAACATTTCTTAGGTACATAAAACAAACATTAGCACACAGATTCCCTCCACCACCTCCTGGAGACACTCAATTTGGGCTAGTGACAATAGGTTCTCATGTGATTGCAGGAACTGGTTGAACAGTCCCATGTCATTCTGTACCAGACTCGTGCAAAGAAGAGTCACTGCTTCTGTGACCTCATGTTGGGTTGAAGTCGCAATGTAGATAGCGTCTCCCTCAAGTCCAGTCCTAAAAAAAATGACTAAGTCCTCTGATGGCAACATTCACTCTATGTAGTTATTTAGGCCAAAATAGACGTTTTGCTACCCTCATTCCCCAATCACCTCGCTCAAAAGTATGAACCACGTTATAAATGAAATGTTCCAAGAGTTCATGGTTATGCACATGAACGTAGTTTAAGAATCTCTCTCCCATGATATCGTGCAGTACTTCTTCCTCCACTTCGCTTTGAATGACGAAGACCTTCCTCAATTGATCCAACAACAGTCTAAAGAAAGGGCTACACTCGACTTCTTTAATTGTAATGAAGTTGTTCATTGAAACACCATCGCTTTACGCACTCGCCATTTTTAGGATGTTGTTTGGGTTGGCTAAATATGGCCATTTCCAATGAATTTATATAAATTAAGAGAGGCATATCTGAGTTGGATCTCAATGGGACTTGGCAACTGAAAAGACTGTGAGGTGGTGTAAGTTAAATGCTGATGTGACGAGAATTTATTTAAATTTCCAAGTTGTCTCTCCATCTTGAGAGTTTGCGCATGTGAGCCTATGTTGGTATGGATTGGTCATTTAATTTGGCACTTGGGAACTGCACCAATTGTAAATCTGATTGCAGGGTGAGAGTTCGAGTAAGAAGCATTTTGGGTGACTTTCGAAGATTGTATTAATGGAAAATATAATTATGATTATTCCTGATCATTAATGTGCCTACATTCATTGGTTTCCGGGGTGGGCGATGAGCTGACAATAAATTGTCACATAGGGATAGATTTGGATATCATCCAGGTTGGGACAACATGTGTTGAGATCCATTGATGCAAAATAGAGCCTGGCTTGGCCAAAACCCTCTGAACCTCCCAACCAATCAAAACTCAGTGAAAAAATCTTCTTTCTTCACCACTTTATTACAAATTTCCTCTCCAAAACTCATTGTTGGCCAAAACTCATTGTTGGGGAGATGGTGACACATTAGAGAGGCCAAATCAACTATTTGTAGCCAGAGTTATCCTCTTTTCGATATTGATTGGAAATCATTGCCTTCCTCGCCACCCCAAGCAAAGGAAAAAAACTTTGATTTGGTTCATCTACCATATAGTGATGCATCCCCTCCACACACAACCCTCTCATTTTCCCCTGTCCATATCTACTGTGTTGAGGCCCTAATTCCTTCAATATTTTAAAATTATATTTTTATATAATATTAAGTTGTTTAATGAAAAAAAATTCACTATGCACTCAAACCTTCATAGTAGAGTCACATATTTGAAATGCAAGTAATTTTTGAACCCAATTGATTCTTACCAACCCTAGTAACATATCAAGATGTGGAGCCATTTCCAACAGTAGAGTAAGTAGAGATGTAGCAAAGGGAGCAAGGGAAAAACCTTGTTTGACATACCTTCTTATTCGATAGCCTACTACAAAGCCCCCATCAAGATTATAGCCACTAGTTGGGGTGTCAATGAAAAAGATAACATCAACATAGATAACAATTAAAAAAATGGTCAATAGTTTCATGCCTAGCAATAGTTCGATCATACTATTTTCCCCTATAATCAAAACAATAGTTCTATCATACTAGTGCCGCTGTCAATTTGTCTACATATCAAAAAACAAAATCATCGTGCCAGCTTTACTTCGCAGCAACATGACCTTATTTAATATATCACTAATATTACCCAACCCAACCGCCCAACAATTTATAATAATATTATTGATACACAAATTAAAAATAACAAACATATTATATTTATTATTTAATCTTAAATTTTTAAAATTTAAAATTTATATTTACATGTTGTGATCATTATGAATCAATGTATTTAATGTTTATGTTTTAATTTTTTATAGTAAAGTTTTTGAAAAAAATTCATGTACTCATCAATATTTTACAATATTTATTCTCATAAACAAATTCAACTTCAACTATGTGGATCATAGATGTGTTTAGTATGAATCAAGGTGGGTAAAGTCAATCTTAAACCAAATATATTGTATTACAATCACAACTAACCAACAAATACAATTGCTCGCCACATGACACTTGTTTTTATTGCTTGAATTTGATTTAAAAATTGATTAAAGCAACATAAATATAAAACAAGTGCCATGTACTAGGAGTGCTTGTCTTTATATTATTGTAATTATAGTTTTATTAATGTTAATTATAGTATTTTAATGCATGCTACATAAACATAAACATGCAATTATAATTATTTTTAATAATTTAATTTATAAAACATATCAATAAATGCCAATTTTATTATATTTTTATTTAATTAAGTATATTATTATTATTCTTTACCAAATAGTATAATAATTTATTATTTAATTTATCAAAATAAAATGCATAGTAAAATAAATCTTTCAATAAAATAAAATTTAAAATTATGTAAATAATATATTAATCATCATATAATGTAAATTCTAAAATATTACATTTGATGGAAGAAAAATAGTTGCATGTCTATATTTAATTTGATGGGACAAAATGGTTGCATGTTTATATTCTAGCTTGATTGGACAAAATGGTTGTATGTCTATATTTTACCTTGATGGGATACATTTACAACACTTTATATTTATAATAATTATTTAATATATTATAAAAAAAATTAAAATCATATTTGATTCATAATAATCATAAGATATAAATTTAAATTTTTAATTTTTAAAATTAAAATTAAATAATATATTTTGATTAAATTTTTTCAATTATAATTTTTACTGAAACATTTATTATTATTATTTATGAACCTTCTCAACTACTATTTTTACTATAACATTTACTAATTTATAAATAATTATTAATTTTAGTTCAATGGACAAAACAATTGCATACTTATAGCAACGAAAAAATGTAAAATAATAATAATGATAATATATAAATTTTAAATTTATTTTACTTATAATTTATCTATTTTATAACTTAATTTATATAAGATAATGCATATGGAAAGAAAGTAAAATACATTTATAAAAAAAAATTAAAATAATAATTCACCTCATTTTTCTTAAAAGCAACCCATAATAGACAGGAGAATAAATTTTTTAAATTCATAAAATTAAATATTTTACTACTAACAAGTGGGAAAAATTGCCCAAAAGTGCCATTTCCCCATTACAATAGTATATTTTTAATTTATATAAGGTTATTACTGTTTGGGGATTTTCGTCTGGTTAATTTGTTCTGAACTTCTAATCTGAAATTTGTGCGTTCACTATAGTCTTGTTTTCAGAGTTTGTTGCTTCAGAAGAGAGTTCTTTCTGTCTGTTTCTCTCAAGGCGGGGTGTCATATCGTTTGAGTAGAGAAGGAATTGCAGCAAATTTCTGTTGGTATTTGATTATTTCTTTAAAAAACTTTAAATCAGAATTTGGTTGGTTATATGCAATGATATAACTTCTACAGAAAACTGCACTGTCCTAATTATGTAAGCCATTTTGTATTGCTTTGACTACAGTAAGAGGTCCATGTTCAATGGCATTATTTGATGAAGCCCTGCACATGGAAGGCAACAAAGTGCTGCAGCCCGGGAAGGTTCTACTTGTCAAAGATTGCGTAGCTACTAGCGGTGCTTTCATTCTTACCCATCTCATCAGAAAAATATTGTCTGGGCCCTCAGACTCTGTTGAGTGGTGCAAAGCAAGCGGCCAAAAAGCTTTGCACAGTGGTTTAGTGTTGTTTGTTGGCCTAAGCGAGCCCTTTACACATTATGAACGGATTGCAAGAAAACTTGTAAGTGTTTCAATCAATTTTTTTTTGGTTGTAAACAGGAAATTGCATGTGTTCAGTTAGTGATCATTGGGTTTTAGATTTATGTTTTTTGATTATCTGTAAAATTGCATACAGCTGGAAACATTTTTTTTCCAAACCAAGTATTCATGAGTAATATGAATGATACAATTGAGAGTTCAGCTAGAAATTGATTATCCAATCTTGCGCTTAAAAAATCTGCACAGTAGCTTCTTTCAAGTGAAGTTGTCTATTGAATGTGTCCTCCTGGTTGAATTCAAGTTAATGGCATTCAAATTTTGGGTTGTTTTTACACTTACAAATGGGTAACACTTAGCAGTAAACTACGTAGATATTCATTCTAACATCATTAATAGTAAGATTTTCGGCTATCACAAATTTATAAAACTACCTAGAACAAGAGGTAGTGTTAAAGTTACTGTGGGTTTGGGCACCAGGTGCCATGTTCCGTCCACCTGTTTGTGGCCTTACTGGTTGTGGTCAGTTATCCCCAGGAGCTTTAAGAAGAAAATTTTTGATAAAAAGTTTCATATCCTCCGTCATGCAATGGACCCCAGGGCAACAAAGTATTTGCCAATGAGGGAGCAATTTTATCTGATCAACAAGAGCTTTCTTTAAAGATGGTCAGAGAAAGTTACCTGCTAAAGTTGCATCCTCCTACATCGAGAAGGGCATTGTGAATGCTGAGATGAAAATCACAATGGAGAGCAACCCCTTCAGAATGATTGTAGTGGTGTAATTAGAGTGTCTTTAGTTGAGTTGTAATAATCAGATGTATTTGGGGTTCAGTTGAATAAAACTGGGTAGTCGCAGTCTGATAACATAAAATTGGACCCCACAGGTTGAGGGGGAAAAATTGAATACCAACCGAGCTTCTCTCAAAATCCCAGGTACAGAAGGGGCTGGTGACACCTGCAAAATCATCACAGTGACACTGTTTTCTGGTTTAGCCTGGGCCTTGTAGTGAGGAGTGAGGACAAATAACCTTGCAGAAATTCCAGCCATTAGATGAGGACTGTTGCTTGCCAGGGCTAATCATATCATGAAAATGAACAATCACTGTGAAAACATGGAGGGCTAGCAGCTTAGTAGAACATTTCGGGATATTCAAAGGATTTGGACTACCTTTGAAAGTTTTAAAGCCACTTATATCCTGTGAGAGAAAAAAATAGGGCAGCAGACTTGCTGGCCAAGCATACATCCTTCCTGTACCAGCGGGTCAAAATTACTAGTGATATCGATGAGAGTCCTGCCGAGAGGCTCAGAGCAGCCGTGAATTGTATTTTGAATGAGAAGTGTGTTTAAGTCGAAAGAGGGCCAATCCTTGGTCACAAGTGAACCCCTATAAAATTGGAAATCTTTATGTTAATAACGTGATTATTATCTTTGGAAGAAAAGCACATAAAAGGCATTACGAAACGTGGCAGGATGATAGCAAAATAAAACCTATGCCACTCCTTTCTTACAAGGCCTTGTAAACTTGACCTTGTCAGGCAATAATGATGAGTAGTGTTGGCAATAGAGGGCTTTTTGATGGGATTTTCATTTCATTTCATTTTCTCCTCCTTATGGTTCCTAATTTTTCTCTTGTTATTTTTGTCTGGTGGATAAGGAATGCAAGACTTTTTCTGTGGAAATGTTGAACACTTGGATTTGTCAGTGTGGTGTTTTCTCTCAGATATCTCTCACTAGCTAGATTACTCTGCAATTGGTTATTTGTCAGTGTCTCTCTGTGAGTGTGTGGGGTGCTAATATTTTTGTAAGTTGGAGCTCTGTCCAGTGAATGCCCTGACTGGGAGGGTGAGCAGCATTGAGTGGTGGCTCTTTCTGAATATGGCAATTCTTTTTCCATTTTGATTCTTCCTTTTTCTTATAATCCTGGGTTTTTGTAACTCTTGGAATAGTTTGGTTATGAAGTTTCTGGGTGCAGAGTCTAGTTTGATTTCCTTCCTACCTGGGTTGAGTAATTTCTGTAGTGATTCTGTGTGTATGATTTATCTGTTTGCTTTAGCTCCAAAGAATGCAAAACCTTCTTCCCATAGGTCATTCAAAAGGACTAACAAGAAACCTGTAAATGATGCTTAAGAAGAAAAACAGGCAGGGTGTCTGCTGGTTGACTTAGGACTATCTACCTCTACAGGAATTGGTTTTCTGAGGCAAGCGGAAACCTAGTATGTTCCATTCAGACTAGAATGTAATGTCCCCTTTTAGGAATATACCTGATTTTTGCCCAAAAGTAAGAATTCCAACAATAAAATTTATTTGCAAAGAGTATTCTATAAATAAATTGCACAATTACAATAGAACATAGAGAAAACCCTAATTAATTAACATCAAGTATTATGATCATAGATAATCCCTATTGAAAACACCATATCCTAAATACATTTGGATCCATTTCATAGCTTATTTCCATCAGCCAACCATATTAGGATTTCAGTGGGAAAGCATGATAGGACGCCGGGAGCCTGTCCTCAATCAAGCCCAAGGGCACGGAATGAGCCTTTGAGTCATTTGGCCCCTTGGCCCACAGGCATGGCACATCCAGCTTGGCTTTGGCGTACTTGATGAGGGAACCAGTACTGCTGCATCTCCCTATCACACGTTTCTCACTAATTCCACATATGATTGCTTGTTGGAAATCCAATAAATAATTACTAATATTTCTTGATGAAGTGACAATTTAAATCATAGTTGGAAAACTCGGACTCGGCGCGGACTCAGCAGCCCAAAATAGGACTCGGACTTGGCACACTCTTGGCAAAAAACTTGGCTAGGACTCGACAAAGAAGAAAACCGTAGTTTTACAAAAAACAAAAATAAATTAATGCAGTTAGAGAACATAAGAGCCTAATTTGATTATCAATTTCTCATAATTCAAATATTACACATGTTATATGATCTTCAAACACTCAATATTTGAAATTTCATCATTCATACTCATAGTTTCAAATTTTCAAATGAAAAAAACAAACAAAAAACAAGTTTTAAACATTCATACTCATTATTTCCAAGTGATGCCAAGAGTCCTAAGTTGGGACTCCGGAGTCCGATTCTAGGACTCGCGCGAGTCACTCGCCAAGACTTGGGAGTCCTAGCCTAGACTCTCTAGGACTCAGCTCGGGAGTCCTTGGCGAGTCGACTCAGCAAGCCCTAGGACTTGGGAGTCCCAAGAGTCTTTTCCAGGTCTCAGAGAGTCCTCAAACTATGATTTAAATTAATAAATAAATTAAAGCTTCTTAACATACTTATAAATAAATAAATAATAAAAATGCAACCATATTGCATACCAAACACTTTTCAATATTTTAGATTGCTGCTCTTTTAATCAGAATTCTTATTTTATTGATTTCCTTCATCTAAAATCGATTGATTTCTTCCTCACTTCAGATTTCTTTCTGTTATACCTTGTTCTTGATGCCTCTTCATGAAGAGGAATGACTTCTCCAAGGGATGCGATTGTCCAAGGGAGACGTCTCTTTTGACAATTATAAGGGTCGGGCCACTTTATTATATCCCAGCACTGCCTTAATTAATCCTAGTCGGCCCTTTGCTGGTAATTAATTTCCTGTTTCCTGAGTCGGCCTCTTTCGTCCATTCGTTAGTAGTTAAATCCTTAACCTTGGTCGGCCCCTTGCAATTGCTAATATTGTTATTTATTTTATTTATTTATTTGCATTTCAACCCTTGGTTTTTTATACTTTAGTGTTGCAATCTGATCATAGCGAGGGCATGACAGTCCGTCCTTCCCAAGATTGCTTGTCCTCAAGCAATCACAATCTAGGATGCTCCTGAAGTTACCAAGATCCCAAATCAACCTTGTAGATTTGTATTGCTCCTTCTTGTGATGTAATTAGCTTTTGTTGTTATAGTTTGATGTATTTAGGAATTGAAAACTCTATAGCTACTGATGATTGTCTTGGTTATGCTGACTTAATTCTGCAATGATGTCCTTGGAGAGTGGTTGTTAGTATACTACCAATAAGGTTAATAACATCCTCTAAAGTATGAGGACAATTTATTGTCCAATATTCTTCTGACTTATGTACTACTATTTCCCAATAATTCTCAACAACAAAACCAAGAGTTCGGAAATTGGCAAGACTTGTTATTTAAGACAAGTTTTCTCTCATTTAATTACCACAAGGATCTTGGGCAATGATACAAATTCTTCATTACCCTTGTTGAAATCTATAATGATAGAAAAATGTTGCATCCTTCATCATGATGGATTATGTTGTGAATATCAAGATCCCACTCCGTTGTGTAAAGCTAATTTTACATTTGAGTAAAAGAATCTAGGTGTCCTCTTTTCCTACACAATCAAATGGGAACAAGTACAATTTTCCCTTAAATAAAGTATATTTCATTTCACATTTTCATTCAAAGTTTGAGGCAAGTTTGATTGTAATGAGGATGTAAATAGCTTATAGGGTGTTTGTGACACTTAACCTAGTCAAAACATCTTCCTTGTCATAGACTTATGGGTAATTAGTGACATGTTATACCTTTTAAGTATAGATTTCCTAGATAATACCCAAGTACAAAATTATTGGATTGATCAAGTCCAAAAAATTGAAAGGTGTACAAAGTCTTAGCATTCATAGCAAACAATAGAAGGACTTAAATTTATAGTTTTACCTTAATATCCAATTCCTGTCCAACTTCCAAATCAATTGAAGGTTGTCACTCCTCTTGTAAAATTTGACATATCCACATGTTTGACACTAAGTATTGTTTTATTTCACTTGATTCATTTAAACAATATCAATTAATGATCCCGGGATTTGTGGGTTATGGTTCCACAATGTGACTTAAAATAGACTTATGTAACAAATTTGGGTGTAACTTGATTTGTATCAAATTTATCTAGGGTGCATGTATGCCTAATATTGATGTATCTTTAATGATGAATGTAGAGCTACTCTAATCAAGGAAAGACCTTTGGATGAAAGACCTTTGGATAAGAAGGATCCAAAACTTCATTTTAAGGAGGTGGCAAAGTTGAAACCTTACTTATTCAATGAAGAGCAGGTGGTTGAAGAGAAGTTCATAGCAAAAAAATCTGATGAAGTGATTGCTTTGAAACATGATGAATGTAAGACAAAGCCTCAGGATGACTCTTTGGTCATGCATGCAACTACTGTGGATAAGGTTATGCATGAAGGAATTGATGAAACAATAGCCTTGTATACACCTTTTAGAGCTATCCAATGAAGTTGAGATATCTTTAGATGATGGGCATGTTGAAAACAAAAGGGATGATGTCTTCAAATCAGCCAATAATGATGATTCTTTACCTCATGTTGGTAATGGTGACAAAGGTGGCTTTGGGTTTGACTACCAACCAAGCCTTTGGAGAGAGATGCTTATGATGATTTCAGTCCTAATGAGTTGGAGAATGACTTATTCAGAAAGGCAACTACTCATGAGGAGCATAGTGAACACTTATTGTCTAAACAAAGCGATTGGCCCTTCTACACATGGGATCCGGGTGTGTTGGCACCTAAGTATGATGAGGATCCTTATTGGGATGAATTTCCTTTTGATTTTAATGATGCCCTTACTTCATCTCGGGACTCATGCATAGAGAGTGGCATTGAGGAAGGTGAAGTCTAAACAAAGCGATTGGCCCTTCTACACATGGGATCCGACCTAAGTATGATGAGGATCCTTATTGGGATGAATTTCCTTTTGCCCTTACTTCATCTCGGGACTCATGCATAGAGAGTGGCATTGAGGAAGGTGAAGTTGTAAGAGATCAGAAAACTGTTATCAGGTCTGATAACCATCATTGCCAGGTCTGAAACATCTTCATTTAAGTCTGATTTTACTTGTAATCAATTGCCATTATGATATGTTATGGTCCAATGTGAAAAGCAATGCTATTCCTTGGTATTTTCCTATCTATGCAATATTTCATATGTATGCCATGCATTGATGAAAACATGTGAAACAAAGACAAACCAAAACACATCAGCAAACCATAACAATCAACAATAGTTTTCAAAAAATAATAATCAAGGGGTGGTTGTTACATTCTTCCATTGTGTGATACTCCTTTCGAAATATTCTTCTGTTCCATTCTCACCATAAGCACCATATTAGCATTGAGGGGCTTGTTACCCAAATTGAGGAGAATAAAGAGTCTTTATTCAAAATTGGCCACGAGGAAAAAACTGCTAGCAGAGACTCTTGAAGGGGTGTGACCCAATTTAGTTTGTTTTGAAGCCATGACCAGCATTGTTGTGAGAATTTGCAAGTTAATAGAAGATGGTCTACATCCTCTTCTTGTTGGCTGCACAATACATAGTTAAAGGGGGCAGATATTCCTAGTTTGACCAATCTCTCACAGGTAAGGATGCGTTTGTTTAATGCTAGCCATGCAAACGACCTGGCTTTTGGAAGAATTGCAGAGTTCCAACTTAATTTGTGGGGCTAGTCTATTGATTCAATGTTCCCTTGTTGGATGATTGATGAGTAGCCTAGGCTGACTTTATAATTGCCTGACTTGGAAGGAGCCCAAATGAGCTTGTCAGGATCCTTGGAAAAAAAGATGTCTCTATTGTAAATGTTTTGACAACTGAGACTTTTGGTTTGCTGGGAAGCTACAACCAGTGAAGTTTTTCCATTTTGTATTTGAGAGAAGGTTATCTTCCAACTTAAGGTAATCTTTTACTTTTACACCCCAGTGGTGCTTTAAGTATACTCTTGCTTCTTCCAATCCTTCAATTTTGAATAGGGGTGGAAAGCCATTCTAGGAGTCATCCTAGAACAATGCTTTTTCGCCATTACTTATGGACCGGGTTAAATGTGGAATGATGACTTCTCTACAGGTTATGGTAAAAGCTCCACATTTTAGAGCCATTTGGTGGGTTTGCCATTGTAAAAATTCGTTTAGGAATTGGGGAGTCCATATATTTGCTTTGTATGATTCTAGCCCACTTGGAAGATGGTTTGGCAAAAACATTCCACGCTAGCTTGGCTCCTAAAGCTAGATTCCTTGCCTCTAGATTGTGTAAACCAGCTCCTCCATATTTTTTATCTTCACAGAGTTTGTTCCATGAAATTAGTGGGGTTTTACACTTTTTCTTGCTGTCAAGGTTCCCATGCCAGAGGAATTTTCTGATGCTTTGCTCTAAATTCAGTTGTACTACTTTTGGTAGCTTAAGAAAAAGGTAGTTAACAGGCACATTGTCATGTATAGTTAGAAACTTAGAAAAACTATTTTGTTGGGAAGAGGACTTGTGTCAAACAAGAATTGTTGGAAGGAAACTAGAGAGGCTCCCCATTTTTGATGTCTCACTTGTTGAAACACATATATCATATTATATATTTTCAAGTTTGATTGAAATTATAATTATTGTGCAAGGAACCTATGATGAAATTGTTCTTGTGGCATGAGATTATTGTGCCCTTAGATGTTGGTGAAGTTTCTCTCAGAGTAGCTGGATACGCCCCTACCCCTCCCCGGGCGCGCGTATCCCCATATTCGATACGAATACGGGTACGATACACCACATATACACGTTGGATACTGTACCCACACGTGCCCAAAAAATCTTGATTTTCCAGCCGTGCCAGATACTTTGTGATTTGATTTTCAAAATATCTGACATGAATCTTCCTAAACTTAATCTTAAAAACTTCAATCGTGCAATTTTCATTTTGTATTGTATAAACAAAACCTACACCAAATGAGGAAGACAACTAAAATGTTTTTTATTTCAGCGACCAATTTTTCTAGGTCTTCTTCCAATGCAACTCTACTATTTTTTTGGCATTTTAATTTTTGTAGTTTTATATTTATATTTAATAATTATATTATGTTGTTTAAACATTAGAAATTTTGAAAAAATTAAAATTTATTCTTTAAATATAAATAAAATTTATTAATATGAATTTAATTGTTTATTCTTTACTAAATTATTAATGTTTAAATTTTAATATTATTTAATTTATATTTACTTATTTTCTTTTAAAGTAATGAAAATCTCCTCTAATAACTTAGAAAATATACGTGTATGTTTTTTTTATGAATGTTGTATCTAGTCGTATCCATATTGGGGGTCTTAAAAAATGGCCGTATCTGTGTCCTATACCATATCCGTATTTGTATCCGTATCCGTGTCCATGCAACTTCTCTATGTCCTTATGCATAACTTGTTAATATTTTTACAAAATCCCTAGTAGAAATCAAATAGAGATTGACTTAGTTTTGAGTCTGTGACATTATGTCATACCCATCTTTGGTAAATTTTCCTATTTGGAAATGGTAACAACACAAATTTTGAAACATATTGTAAAACAATTATGTTTTTGCTTTAATGTTGAGAAAGCCATCCACCTTCTTACAAATGGGTATATGGCAACAAAAACTGTTGGCAACGGGGGTATGAGACTTGGGAACTGTCGAACTGGTTGATTTGTGTTTTCACCCTTGTACAAAATTGACACATCTAGATTTCAAGCCTTTTGCTTACCATGATGTCTGATGGGATGCTTCTTGAGCTACATTGTTTAGTTACATAGAAAGTAAATCATTAGGTTCAAATATAAACAAGATAGATGATTATTGTTGTTGAGGAATGGTGAAAGGAGATTCAATATCAATTTTCATCCTTTTAAAAATTGGATACATTTGATGTCTATTAGGATGCTTCTCAAGTTGCATTGTATAGTTACATAGAAAATAAATAATAGGTTCAAATATTCAATAAGATAGATTATTATTTTTTGTTGAGAAATAGTGAAAGGAGATTTAATATCAGTGGTGACTGCTGGATATAGAGAGACAAGTGGACATTGTTGTTTGTGTTCAGGATAGAGTTTCAATTGTGGGGAGGATTTCAATTAGTTAGAGAGAGATTAATGTTTGGGTGTTAGAGAGAGATTATGTGGTTCGAACTCATAGTATTTTTCTTATACTTAATGTTCAAATTAAAATCTACAAAAACACTATCCTTTGAAATGCTAGATTGTTTTTGCATCTCCAATTGTGTTTGCAACAACCCTAGTCATAGTTTAAAAACTTGTTACTTGGCAAAACTTGGCAGGCCCAAATTTGACTTGGACTTGGCGACTTGGCAAAAATTTTGTAACTAAGCCTAAAGCACAAAAAACTGACCTCGAGTTTTCTTCAAATAAGCACAAAACCTAAAACATAGAAAACATTGATTCACATAATAATTTTTCTAACCTACAGTTTATCTCTTACAGTCAAACATTCAATACATACACAAATCAAATTGCAGTAGCAAAACCCTATGTCATTGAAAAATTCCATCAAGCATGAAACCATGGTGGTTTTGTCACATTTTTGCAGCAAATGCATGGTTGTCATGTTTTTACAGCAAATGCATGGTGGAGTCACGAGATTGGGGTCAGAATAATGCTGTTTTTATCTGCAGTCATGAGGGCATCTGTAATGTCCCCTCTCTAGTCAGTGGACTGGGAGTTAAGGTTAGCCTATGACATTGGCCCCCGTAGGTTAATGAGATGTTTAGGGGACCCTTTGGAGGGTATTCAGGTTTGTCAGCAGGCTTGGGGAATCCAATTCAATGTATACAACTCAGTGTTTCAATATTTTGGTTGACAGGCATTACAGAGGTAGTTCTGGAGTACAGTGTTCATACTTACTATTTATAGTAAGTTATACTAGGATCAGTGGTTACCACACCAATAGTGGGAGATTGTGTTTGGATCACTCTCAAGGGTTATTGTCAGATTATTATTGAGAGTTGGCAATTTAATTAAGTTATTAATGTCAAATTACTTTAATAATATTAATTATTAAAGTGATTTTATAATTTAATGTTATAAAGTGACTTCTAATAAAGTATTATTATTTTAATAGTACTTTATGAAATATTTTATTAAAAGTCAATTATATTAAAAGGGCAACAATTTAATATTATTTCAAAAGCCTAATTGCCAAAAGTTGGTGTTGGAATTTGGAGAAGGATAAAAAGGCCAAAAGAAGTCATTTTAGGTATTCATTAATATTGTTTATTTTGCAAAATAGAAAGAGCTGAGCAACAGGGTTTGCTGGTTTGGAGAATCAAGCTATTCTGAGGACAAAATCCCTCGAATAGGATAGAGTTTGTAGGTGTGAGAGACCACCTAAGGGCACTTGATTGAATAGTCTCAACAGGGATTATCATTTGAGCTTACATTAGATCTAGAAGAATAATATTTTAGATTTTAGAGAATAATATTGCAGATTAGAAATAAATAGCAAGGTTTCATTGTTGGTTCACCACTTAGATTGGCACGTGGAATTGGCAGCTGGTTGTACAGATCTGGAGGCATGTGTGAGAGGTTTGAGCATGGAGTTTTGATTAGATTTGTCCACCTTACCTGGCCGTACAGTTTTGCAATCTTAATCAGGTTTCCAAACAACAAAAATACATCATTTTCTATGGCATGTGTGGGCAGATTAAGCCGGCGGTACAACTGAGAAGGGACGTGAGGGTTTCTATAGCAGATTGGACCTGTTCAGAGTTGCAAACAATCATCATTTGAGGCGTCCAGTTTGTGTAATCAGATCTGCAGCATTTTCAAAGTGGAATTCAAACATACTGGAGTGGTGCCTAGGGTTTTGTGCCATCAACTTGTTGGTCAAATAAATCAGATATGTAACTGTGCAAACCAGCAAATGGGTATGTTGGAAATATGTTTTTGAAGCAATAAAAACAACCGGGTTCTCTTTGATTTATGCATTTCCTTATTTCTTTTGCATTTTCACATTTATTTCATTTTTTTGGCATCATATCTGGCAAAAATACAAAAAAATCAGAATACAAACAAAACACAAAAAAATTCAAACTCAAACCCCAGGGGGACATCATAGTGGTATCACAGGACAAAATCTCCTGCCAGCCTATGCGGTTAATTCATGAGTGATATAATAGGGGTTCACGGCAGTGGAAACCTCCACAACTACCAGAGGGACTGACTATTATAGGTGCATTGGGTATTGACAATTCTCAAGAATTACCTAGGCATTTATCTAGTGACAATGAGAGCATTGTAGGTGCAATGGCAGATAAAGAAAAGAGACATGTTGGCTCCCTTAGCCTCAACTCTAGAACAAAGCGGAAGTTCGACACTATGTTGGACATGATGGCAGATCTTTTGCATAAAATGAATTAGAACACTACCCTTGGCCATACAGTGCATCCTGAGGAGATTGGTTGTTCCCATGCACAACCTGAGGACAGACCGAGGACTCCACTCTTCCCCACACTGTTGGTGTACGTTTTATCATCCATCGAACACTTCAGAATAAAATGTCTAAAGACACTCTATCCTCTCTTGAACAAAGTCACCGCGTATGCTAAGATTGCGAGAAGATCATATGGCGACTCCAAGGTTTCTTTTGTCAGGTCATGACATGTGGATAAGCTCAATGGGCGTTGTGATATGCTCGTAATACACAAAGGGACTTACGTTAAGGAATTTCTCACAAGTTTGGGACTCAGACGGATTTATCATTAAAGGCTTCTTCGGTTGAGACTTTCAATTTATATCTCAAAAAAAGTGCAAAAAGATAAGGGTTTAGAAATTTTAATCTATCCCTAGGAGTTCAAGAGACAGTAAAGATCAAGTGAAATGAGTAACCACGCTTTGTTTCGCCTCCCTGGGACAACTACGCAAAGTGGGTGCAATCTTCAAAGGGTGTGATTATAATTTTCATGCCTCAAATAAGACCGAAGTTAAGCATCCACAATCACAAGCTCAGGCTAACTTTGCGCATCGAACGAAAATCATCCATTCGAAGAAAGTATGAGCAATATTTCACCATTAATCTATACGATCAAATCTTGCATTCACTTAACAAACATTCAAAGCAGATTCTATTCTAATTGTAA
Source organism: Sequoia sempervirens (assembly GCA_007258455.2). Lineage (NCBI taxonomy): Eukaryota > Viridiplantae > Streptophyta > Pinopsida > Cupressales > Cupressaceae > Sequoia > Sequoia sempervirens. The sequence continues at coordinate 123,581,138 of VDFB02000003.1, read as the reverse complement.
TCTAATTCTATCTAATTCTAATCTATGGTTGAAGAAGTTATGCAACCTTGCACACTACTTGACAATAAAAGTGATTCAAAGCAAATCATGCATAAGAGCTTTTATTAACGGAAATAACATAACGCAACAATTTCATATACTGTCTCCACACCAATGAAAATGAGAGATCACAAATTTATATAGAGTTTTCAGAATCAAATGAAAGGCCAAGATTAAAACAACATCAATGGCCAAGATTAATGCAACTCAACCCTAATTAGGGTTGCCCGAAATACATCAGTAAACAAAGAGTAAACAAGCAGTAAACAAGCAGTGAGGTGGCAGTTGGAGCTATCTTCAAGGGAAGGCGTCTCTATCCTTCTGGGCAGCATTGTGCTCAACGAATCTGGACACGACCGTGACGACTTCCTCCATCGTGACTGGCGTCGACATGCTTATCTTGAATTCAAGCCCGTCCAAATCCTCAACACATTTGGCAAAGGTGTTCTCCCAATCAGTTTCCTGTCTCACAAAATCATCCCGGGCAGACAAGAGGTTCGCCACCTTTGTGAAATCCTGTCTCAGAATTGGTCCTGTAGTAGAGAAGAAAACTTCCTGAACCTTATGCTTCAACCTTTCCAGCTGCATGTCATTTTCCCAAACAATCTCTCTGTCAAACACATCTGCAGCTATCATATAAGTCTTCCTCTGGATTTCTTTGGCTTGCTCCTCAACTCTAAGCCCATCTGCCTTTGCCTTCTCCAGAACCTCGCTCCTCATTGTTAATGCCCAAAACCAATGATGAAAGTCATAAGCTGCTCCCGCAACAATCATCTTTCCCTCGACCAATTCTTCCTTTGGAATGCCCTTCAGTACTTCGAGGCATGGAATGAGCCTCTCCTGAATATCTAGGAGGTTGTCCCAAGTTTCTGCCATGACGGCCAGTTTGGAAAGGAATGAGAAAGTCTGCCCAAAGGCAAGCGTCAATCTCTACTGAATTAGGTATGAGGGGGCCATTTATTTAATTATTTATTGATTCCCAATTCCTAAGTTCTTCATAAAATATTAAAAGATGCAATAAAATAACATTTTAAGGTTATTAAATGGCTTTTTATGGAGAAGTTCGATTTTCTCTTGAGGGCTTATATAATTCACTTTGGAGTTATTTTTTTGGTTTTGGGATTGAGCATTCGGTGCTGATGAGTTTTGTCTGAGAGAGGAAGTCAAGGGTTTCTGAAATCAGTTTGCCATTGGAAAACGTTAACTCTCCATTTGTGTAGCCTTTTGAAGTAGTGAAATATCTACTGAATTAGGGATGAGGAGGGCATCATACAGGTTTCTATTTGTGCAAAAAGGTGGAGTATTAAGCAAGGGTTTGAATATTGATCAACTGCAGATCTGAGGTTTCATTTGGCAGCCATTAAAATCAGAGCTGGGGCATTCTTTTCCAGATATACTGGCTGCTACCGTACCCGTGCTATAGTAGATGCTACAGTAGACGTGAATAGTGTTTGCTTTAGTTGGTGGAATTAATTTCAGTGATTAGTGGAAGATTGATCTTGATTTTAAGGTCTGATCTGAGCTAGAAATTACCAGCAAAAAGGCAGATTTCATATCAGATTGGAGCAAGGGTTTAGATATTGACCAGCCGTACCATCTAGGGCTGGGACGTGGTCAGCTATAGGCAAATTGCCTTGTATTTGAGGCTTTTATCTCTTCCAACAGGGGCGGCCAGGTCAGATGCTGCTACAGCAGCAATAAAAAGCAACGAACAAAGCTTATTTGGAGGCTGCGTGGAACTTCCAGGCAGGGCGTGATTTTTTCTTCTAGGGCTGGGCGCAACATCTTTGGGCCTGAAATCTCTTCCAAAAGAAGCAGCTGGGTTTGATATTGTAGGATTATCATCATCAACAAGTCTGCAATCATATCTCAATTTATCAACATATTGCAATCGGGTTCTTTCTGTATTTCTCACATAATTTTTGCATCATTATATTAGTTGCTGCCTTCATACAACTGTAGGTGAATATCCTTATAAGATTTGTAATACATTTAAAAGGTTGTGAGCCAAGAGTCGTGGCACTGCTTTCTAGTTGTAACCAATCAGTCTTACATCAAATCAAGGAGGAATAAGGTTACATATCTATCGTTGCCTGTATGTCAATGTTCTTTAGTTGCTTGGCAAGTGTTTGACATAATATCTAGAAAAGCCTTACATGCTGTTACAGTCATATACTTTCATTGAAGGGCTGCATTTAGTCATAGAATTGCTTTCTATTCATTTCCAGCTATTAGAATATCTCATTCACATCTCTTTTCAAGTATTATCAAAATTAAGGGCACGAAGAGTTATTACATTCATACACTGTCTCCGCACCAATGAAAATGAGAGATCACAAGTTTATATAGAGTTTTTAGTATCAAATGAAAGGCCAAGATTAATGCAACTCAACCCTAATTAGGGTTGCCCAAAATAACATCAGTAAACAAAGAGTAAACAAGCAGTAAACAAGCAGTGAGGTGGCAGTTGGAGCTATCTTCAAGGGAAGGCGTCTCTATCCTCCTGGGCAGCATTGTGCTTGACGAATCTAGACATGACCGTGACGACTTCCTCCATCGTGACTGGCGGCAGCATGCTTATCTTGAATTCAAGCCCGTCCAAATCCTCAGCACATTTGGCGAAGGTGTTCTCCCAATCTGTTTCCTGTCTCACAAAATCATCTCAGGCAGACAAGAGGTTCGCCACCTTTGTGAAATCCTGTCTCAGAATTGGTCTTGTAGTAGAGAAGAAAACTTCCTGAACCTTATGCTTCAACCTTTCCAGCTGTATGTCGTTTTCCCGGACAATCTCTCTGTCAAACACATCTACAGCTATCATATAAATCTTCCTCTGGATTTCTTTGGCTTGCTCCTCAACTCTGAGCCCATCTGCCTTTGCCTTCTCCAGAACCTCGCTCCTCATTGTTAATGCCCAAAACCAATGATAAAAGTCATAAGCTGCTCCCGCAACAATCACCTTTCTCTCGACCAATTCTTCCTTTGGAACGCCCTTCAGTACTCTGAGGCATGGAATGAGCGTCTCCTGAATATCTGGGAGGTTGTCCCAAGTTTCTGCCATGACGACCAATCTGGAAAGGAATGAGGAAGTCTGCTTGTAGGCAAGCGTCAATCTCTCCATGAACAAAGCCGCTTCCGTGCCCTTGCCTATCATCCATTCCCGGGCCTCCTTGGCCATGACCATCCCTTCTTCCACATCCTTGGCCATCTCCTGTGAGGAATTGAGAAGAGGAGGAGCTACTGCATCACCCTGATTGAGTGGTTGGGTCAGATGCCGTATATACTCCTTCAGGCGCTCGACCTCCCTTTTGTACTCTTTCTTTTTCGCCACTTCCTTTTCCAATCTCGCCTTGATAGTTGAGATGGAGTTATTCAGTTCTTCCACCTCCTGACCTTTTGTTGTTGGGCCAAGATCTATAGTGGTTATGGCGTATTCCTGGGGAGTGATTTCATCTTGTGCCTTATCAACTATTGGTACTGCGATTTGTATGGAACGGCTACCGGCTTCGTCCCTCTGAATCGTGGAAAACTTCTTGGCAGGTTTTTTAGTAGCAACTTGTTCTAACCTCGCCAAGAAATCCGCAGTATCATCCTCTTCTTGGACCTCAACTAGTGCCTGAATCTTCATCCTCTCCTTCAGCTAGTCAGGAATGGTAGGTGCTTGGTACTATCCTCCTGAACGTTTTCTGTGTTTGGTACGTCCAAAACTCCTCTGAGGGTGGAAATCATCATTTTGGACTTCCATTTCATTTTCTGAACACGGTACTTCTGTGCCCGTAGGAGATGGGAGCTCATTGTCATCCAATTGGATCGGCTCATTGTTCTTCTCCTAAACTGTAGAAGGTCTCATCATCTCAACCAAGGATTCGTCTGCGGTAGCCACTAGCTTGTCAATGTTTCTAGATGCCGCGGAACGAGATGGCTCCATCTTCTATCCTTTCTGGACACGCTCTATGTTTGTAATCACTTCTTTCCTCTTTTCAGCAATCTCAACAAGATCATCATTGTGGGATGTGCCGACATTGGAGGAGTATGACTCCGTCTCGCTCAGCAAATCATACGTGAGCGTTATTCTTTTCTGCCTCAACTCGTGGACCTGATGGTCGACCCACCACTGAGAATACTTAATCACTGGTCTCATTAACGTAGCCAAGTCTGAATGCTCGGGCTCTGACCACTTCACGGAAGGAAGAGGCCAACTCTCATCAAAGCTCGGCTGGACATAATTCCCGTTGTCCTGCAACTGATCGGGCACCCGACAAAGTTCGGTTGCTCTTATCAAATCCACTGGTACCCTAGACCATAACCTCTTTTTGACTTCATACTCGTCAGCGCATTTGCCCAGAAGTCCTCCAAGTCTACACTGTGTTTGTATCTTTTCCCTTCCACGGTCCGAATGTGATGATGAGGGTCAAAATTGGCCCTGGACCGATAAGTTGTGAATGGGTACCATTGAATTTCTAGCCTGGCACTCTCGATTGCTTGTGCTGATGGACAAGACTCCAACATATTCCCAATAAAGAATGGGAAAGTAATAGCCGCCTTCTTACTTGACCTCTGGATGTTTTGGTACTCTTCCAGCTGTCTCAAGACTTCCAGCAAAATCATCCGATTAGTAGGATAGATAGGAAGCTTGTAAGGACTTCCAGTGAATCCCTTCATCCTAACATATGTAAACTTTGGAAACTGGATAAACCAAGATCCATACCTACTGATCAAACTCTTGGCTTCGTAATTCAATCTCTGGTGAGTTCCTCCTTGAAGTATTCTCGTGATATACATGAGGAAAGCATCGTGTGCTCGCCTAAAATGAGACTTCTCCTTGAGTTGAAGTTGCGGGTAGTAGTCATAGGACTTGAATTCATTCTCACCATTGCCAACTTTTCCTTTGCATATAAGTCCTGAGAATCTGTACGTTCTGGCAAACAAATAGACAACATATGAGCTCATATGGAAAGACTTGGTCTTCTCAAGATTGATCAGCTGCTCGTGGAGACTGTCGATTATCATTCGAGACCAGTTGAACATCCTCACACCGGAAGTGATTTCATCTATAAAATAATACATCCATGTCTCAAAATATGTGCCTTGTGGATTGCCAGCTATCCTGTTCAGCATCAGAATGATATCTCCATAATCCTCCTTAAAGTTTGTCCGACGCAACTTCTTAGGCATCTTCTGTGGATGGTCTAGGCTTCTCCAGCCATGATTTATTAATAGTTGTGGCGCACAATTTAGACTGGCTATCATATAATCTCTTGGCGTCCTCCTTGGTCTTATAAACGGTCCGGTGATGTGTTGGGATGCCAAACGCCTCCTGGATTGCCACTTCGCCAAGGTGAGTAGAATCCTTCGGTCCGGTGAAATAATTTGTCTCTCCTGCGCATCATAATTAATGGCGCATTCTACCATCAACTCGGCACATTCTATTGCACCACAAAAAATTACTTCTTCCTCTGAGAAAATCGACCTTGCTTGCAGAAGAATCGATCTTGCCTTAACTTTTGTTGCAACTTCAAGAGATTAACTTCTCTTCAGTTGAGCCTGTGAAAAATGAGTTGCTGAAACTCATTCTAATGTTGCAGAATTTGATTTGTTTTAGCAATTGCATCTTTTCCTCTTTATTTCGATTTGTTTTCTTCCCTTTAATCAAGCAAGTTTTCATTCTTTTTCGAAAAAAAATCCATGGCGAGCTTATCCAGGCAAATCCCTTTGATTTTACAAAATTTGATTTTGCTAGATGTTTATCTTTTATTTTCAATATTTTGGAAAAAATATTAAATGTCCAATTTAAATTAAATTCAATTGTTTCCAAGTTTTAATTCATCACGAATTTTAATTTTCTCTTTTTCGGCGTAATTTATTTTCTTCCATGAATGTTACTTCCAAAACATCTCTAGCGAATTTTACTTTTGTTCGAGGCATTTTATATTTCTAAGTGTTGGAAGTAAATTATCCAAAGTGTTTTAATTTATTTCCAACCCGTTCAATTTTGACCCATGGCTACTTTAATTTTTCTCTTGGCTAAATATTTATTCTCCAAGTTATTTCAATTTTTGTCTAGCCAAGTTAGCCATCTTGCCAACAAATATTATGCCAAATTCTTATTTCCCTCTGCCATGGCGAACTTCAAATTGTGCTGGGCATATTTTCCATGCCAAAATCGAATTTTTACTCTTGCTTGGATGATTTTCTCTAAGCAAAGTTGGATTTTACTAGGTGTTTGGATGTCTTTCCTAGGCAAATTTCCATGACACTTAGTCAAATTTTCATCCTTTTTGGCCTGGGGCGGACATTCTAACCTCTCTGCCATACGTATTTTGCTCTATGCACTTAGCCAACTTCAGAAATTTTTCCCTAGGTATCCATACTTAGGCAAATTTTCGATTTTCTCCTTCCAAAGCATCAAATACTTTGCAAAATTTTCAATTTTCCCTCTCCCTAGACCTCCAGACTTAGACAAATTTTGAATTTTCTCTCCTCTCCTAGGCCAAGCAGACTTTACCAACTCCTTGCCACTTTCCTACCAAGGCATGGCGAACTTTCTTCTAACCAAGACATGGCATGGCAGACTTTCAAAACCTTGTGCCAAAAGGTGGGGCGGACTTTCAAGAGGTCTTGCCATCTTTCATCTAAGGCTGGGCGGACTTCATTGCCTCTTTGCCATGCTGGGGCGGACTTTAAGATGTCCTTGCCATTGCCTCATCCAAGGTATGGCGGACTTCCTTGATGGCTTGACATTCTCTCATCAAGGCAAGGGCGGACTTGCCAAGATGCTTGCCATTTTTTCATCTTGAAAGCTTAGGCGATTTTTCTTCAGACTTAGGCAAATTTTCCATGAATTTCATGCCTTTGGGTTGATTTTCTCATGATTTTTCCAGATTTTTATCTTTCTTTTCCATGCTTTTTGATTTTTTGATTTTTACTTTGATTTTTCAGTGATTTTTTGACTTTTTTGGCTGATTTTGGTTCTAAAAATGGAAATGCTGACTGCTTTGACTAGGGTTGACTTTCTAAAAATAGAAAAAGTAAAATCCCTGAAAAAATAGGGAACCCAGTTTGGTCCAAAAATGCCAAAAATGAAAAAAGCAAAAAGCAAGAAAATAGATTCCCTAAAAAGTAGGAAGTGTTAGAATTGGCCCAAAACAAACGCGATCCTTGTCTTCTGGACCTTCTGAGCCCTTCCACGACGTTTAAGCGCTGATTCAGGCATGATTTCTTAACTTGGCTCGGATGACCTTCAAAAAACTGACTTGAAACTCTCAAAGTAGCGACCTTAAGAAACTGTTGCGCAAAGCAAAACGCTACAAACTAGCAAACTACTGGGGGTCCCCATTTGCAATGGGGCGATGTGTGAAAAGGTCACAACATCTGGCGACTCCACGTGGGGAATGTTCCTGAACGTTCCAAAGATAGTACCCACTTCAAATTCAGAATCTAAATTAATTCTAACTAACTTACCCCTTGACTAAGAACAGTACTCAAAAGGGAAGAGAAATCCTAAACTGTATCAAGACATTTTATCCTGCAGCTATAAGTGTGTGCAAATGCGTTTATTCCCATCTCTTAAGACCAATATGACTCTTTGGTTCCATCATGGCTTTCCAGTGTATATTTGTCTTAACTCCAAAAGCATCCTTGGATAGAGCCTCGCTGCCAGCGAGCATCCATAGCCCCGGCGAGGTTATCTGCTACAATCTCACGGAGATTGCTCTACTTCCGGTGATTTATGTTTTTTTGTATTTTGATTGTTCTGCACACTTGTAGAGATGTCCGCACACCCAAAACCCAAGTGTTTTGATTTTTTCATTCTTTCTCTTTTGATTCTTTTTGAAATTCTTTTCTTTCTGCATATTTCCACACTTTGGCCTGTAAGCAATGAAGCTCACCTGGGTTTGAGCATTATAGTGGTGTTGAAGTAAGACTTTTATTCTTTGTAGTTTAGCCAATAACTTCGCGTAGGAGACCATAATGACTCAGAGAATTCTTTAAGTGTGTATGATATAATAACTGTAAGACTTGGTGTCAAGACACAATAGATGATTTCCCCTCTAGTCAAGTACTAACCGTAACCTCAGGATACTTTAGAAACAATTAATCTAGGATTCGAAGATTTTCCACAAATATTTATCCAAGAAATATTCATAACATACTTTAGCGAGGTCAGTCTAGAGTGTGCGTGTAAGCAACATCACCTTTCTCGCGAAATGGGAAACTCTCCTTATTCAAAGCTATCCAAAGCAAAACGAAAGCAAACTAAGCTAAAGGAAACAAACTAATCTAAGAAAGCAAAGACAACTAAACTAAGGAAAGCAAAACGACTAACCTAAGGAAACCAAGACAAAACTCAAACAACAGCTACTCTAACTATGTACATGCAAGTTCCAACAAGGAACTCAGGGTTGGAAATAAGGTTTCGGAAACTGCCCGTTGACGGGCAACGGGATGTTTTCCCCTGTCAAAGTTCTTAACCTGAATGCATTCTCCCCCAATATCTCAACAATTTGATATGGTCCTTTCCATAAGTTATCAAACTTATCGTGATCCCCTCTCCGTTGGTGAGCTTTGTTCTAATAAAGGACCAGGTCAAAGATTCTGAATGACTTTGTTGTCGCGCGTCTATCAAACCATCGTCTGACAACCCCTTGGTGTTTAGAAAAATTCTCAAGAGCTTGATCTCTCTGTTCCTCTAGTAACAATAATTGCGAAAGACTGATTTGGACTCTATCATCCGGGTCCAGGTATTCTTGCATGAATTTTAGTGTTGGAATCCTCAATTGAATGGGAAAGACGGGGTCTTGCCCATAGACTAAGTGATATGGAGAGGTTCCCAACGACCTCTTGGCTCTTGTCTTGTCTGCCCATAGAGCAAACCAGAGTTGAGAATGCCAATCTCTCGGGTTTTGATCCAACAATTTCTTGATTACATTGAGGAAATTTTTATTCGTGGACTCTGCCAGCCCATTACCTTGGGGGTAATAATTCGAAGAAAATTTCAAAGTGATCCCATAATCGAATGCCCAGTTGGAAAACTTCAATGAAGTGAAAGCAAAACCATTGTCGCAAACCAAAGCCTTGGGACAACTGAATCTGGTGATGATATGCTCCTCCAAGAACTTGATTACTGCATCTGTTGTGCAATTCTTCAGTGCCTATGCTTCAGACCATCTGGTGCAATAATCTGTTGCCATCAAAATATATCTGTGCTGTGGTGAAGACGGTGGATTTATCATGCTAATAAAATCAAGTCCCCACATCGCGAATGGTTTCACTTCCGTGATCGGCTGTAGTGGCATAGTAGGATTCTTTTCACGGGTTGCAGTAACTTGGCAGGTGTGGCAGGTTTTGACATGCTCATATGCATCTTTGAAAGCAGAGGGCCAATAGTGCCCTGCTCTTAAGATTTGGTAAGCCGTGGCCTGACTTCCTCCATGTCCTGTCCCAAATTTAGAATGGAAATGTTCCATGATTCTTTTCGCTTCCTCGTTTCCCACACATCTTAAGTAAATTCCTTCGTGATTCCTCCTATAGAGTACTGATTCCTGGAGCATATAGCGTTGACATTTGAGCCTGAAGGCTCGCTTCTGTGTTTGGTTCATCTGTGTGGGATACTTGTGATTTATCAAATATACGGTGATATTGTAATACCACTCTTCTGGGGGAGTGTCAGTCAATACATATGTCTGTTGTACTAAGCCAGGCCTTCAATGGCCATTGTCTGAGCTAAAGCTTGCCCACAGACTAGCTTCATTGGTTGTAACTCAATATCATATTCCTGAATAGTGGCGACCCACTTTCCTCCTCTCTCCTAGCTCATTTTGCATTAAGAGCACTTTGATAGCCGCATCGGGAACGATGGCAGAAACTTTACTCCTCAAGATGTAGTGCCTAATTTTTTTGATGGCCTTCACTAGTGCATAGGCCTGCTTTTCAATACTCAGGTACCTCAATTCTGCATCCTTGAGAGGTGAGCTCATGAACACTATGGGATGCTCGTCTCTCTCTTCTGTTCTCTGAGTTAACATCGCGGCACAAGAATGTTCCGATGTGAAGGAGTACAAGTAAAAAGGCTTTGTATAGTCTGGGCTAACCAAGACAGGAGCATCAACGATAGCCTTCTTGATTTCTTCAAATGCTTTCTTTGCTGGTAGTGTCCACTCCATCTTGGCATCCTTCTTTAACATCTCATTTAAAGGCTTCACTATCTCGACAAATCCGGTGATAAATTTTTTGACAAAATTGATCTTCCCGAAGAAAGATCTTAATTCCTTTTGGCCAGTAGGCAGATGGATTCTTGAGATTGCCTCTATGTGTTCAGGATCAATCAATATTCCTTTCTCAGTGATCAAGTGACCCAATAATTTGCTTTCGGTGACCCCGAATATGCACTTCTTTGGATTTAAGGAAATCCCATACCTCTGACATCTTTGAAATACCTTCCTCAAGTCTTTTATATGGTCTTCTCTCTTCTTCGAAAACACTGTCAGATCATCCATATAGATGATTGTACATTTTCCGATTAAATCTCTGAAGGCGATGTCCATGGCCCTTTTAAATGTGGCCCCTGCATTAATTAACCCGAAGGGCATTCTTTTGTAGGCAAATGTTCCCCATTTCATTGTGAACACCGTTTTCAATCTATCTTCATATTCCACAAGGACCTAGTTGTACCCAGAATATTCGTCCAAAAAGGACATCATCCGTGAACCATTGACAATTTGCAAAACCTCATCGAGTGATGGCAAAGGATAATTGTCTTTTTCCAAGGCTTTGTTCAAGTTTCAGAAATCAACACATAGTCTGATTTCTCCGTTTTTCTTTCAAACTGGGACGAGATTGGTGACCCACGTTGAGTGACGCACTGGGAATATGATTCCAGCTGTTAACAATTTCTTGACCTCCTGATGAATGAGTGGTTCCAACAATGGGTTAACTGGTCTCTGATACTGTTTAAATGGCTTACTTCCTGGCCTTAGCGGAATTGTATGCGTAATGTTGGAAGTATCGTAGGTCCTCAAATCTTCATAGCTCCACACTATGACGTTCGGAAACTGTCTCAGGCTCTGAATTATTCCAACCCTTTCTTCCGGCGTGCAATCTTTTCCTATGCATACATTCTTAACCTCATCCTCGGATCCCAGATTCACCTTTTCATATTGATCCCCTTCGATCCTTTGACTCTTCATTTGGTCTATCTGATCTTGGTTGAATATTCTTTCCAATTGTATCATTCCTCTTGGAATGATGTTTGTCTTTAGGTTCATGATGCCATCGTCATCAGTGTCTCCTCTTCATCAATGACTTGTGTTGCAAAAACATCTAAGCTTGTTAAAAATCAAGAATGTGTTCGTCATCTTCAAAAACTTGGAAATTTGTGATGTTATTCGAAATTGACGGTATTGGCGATAGCTCCACTGTGAACTGACTTATACCATCCATGGCTAGCGGCTCTAGTGAACTGGCTGCCTGTGCCAAGGAATTTGCTACATGATTGTTTGATTGGTTCATAGATTGAATGTTGAAAGCATCGAAGCTCTCAATAATATCCTACACTCTGTTGCGGTAACAAGTCAATCTTTTGTTATGGCAGACATATTGCTTCTTTACCTCCTTCACGACTATCTTTGAATCTCCAAGAGCATGCAATACTCTTGCTCCTTTTCTTAGCACTAGCAGTAACCCATGAATGAGTGATTCATATTTTGCTACATTATTCGTACACAAGAATTCTAGTCTCTGAGCACCAAGGTATACTTCTCCTTTCACACTGATTAAGTCGAAACCAGCTCCAGCTCCTTTCTTTGATTAGGATCCATCAAACCTTAAGATCCAAACTTGTTCTTGTTGCGGGGTCTGTGGAGTCTGTGGGTTCGCATTCCCTTCTCGATGATCTTGCTCAGGGGCTATCTCTTGTATCCTTACTGAGGTAAAGGCATCAATATGATTGACCTTTGCATGGTTTGAAAAGCCTAACTTTCACGGAATACTTCCTTGTACTTCTTCTATGGCTTTATGGCACCTCTTACATATGAATTCTGAATGAGCCACATTTTGGACTCGACACCAATTTGGGAATAATAGGTCTTGAATATGGATATTTTCATGTAACTTTGCCTTCATTTGAACACTTCTCCAGACAAAGTTTCTGAAACTTTCAAACATTCCTTCACCATTGTCCTGGGATCTTTCCCCCTTTTCCATCAGAGCATTTGCGGAGTTAATCCCCCAGTTACTTTCCTGAGTTGATTCATGCAGCATGAGAACTTCATTTACTTTAGGCCTATAAGTGCCTAAGTCTGTCTCTAGAAACAATATCTCATTATTCTCTCTGTATTCAGTAATCATTAACTTGAGCCTTGGCGTGCTGTCGATCCTTATCTGGTTCGGGACTCCTTTCCAGGGTAGCCACATATGGGAAAAGTCTGTAGAGATATATCCATTTAGCCTTCTCGACCAATCTCTACTCAAAAGCATGTCGTACCCATCAGGAATATCCACCACTGAGATGTCTATACAACTTTGTATTCTCGTGTCTGCTGCCAATTGCATGTAGATGTTTTTTAATTCTCCCATAACTGGGACTTCCGTCTTATCTAATTAGGTAACTTTCTTGTTGGTTCTTGCAGGGACAAGTCCCAACTTGTGGCAGACAGCTAGCGGCATCACGTTGCTTGAAGCACCGAAATCCACTAGGCAATTGTGTAGCATTTTTCCAAAGATTCTGACTGACAATAAAAATGGGGCGGGGTCGTCTTTTCCCTGGTAAAAGACTACCGGGTGTTTCTCCTGATTACCGACATCTCGGTTCTTCTCCTTTTGTGTTCTCGAAACAATTTCTCTTTTAGGTGGGGTTTATGGTTGCTCATTTGCTAGGACTTCTTCCATAAAAATGTCTATGTCCATAAGGACTTCTTCTGGCGATATGTCTCTTTGATTGGAATTTCTAGATGATGTCTGGGTTGCTCCCACAACACTGGGAGATTATTGCGGAGTATCAAATATGTTGCCTGACACTTCTAACTCAGCAATATTGGTATTTGCTGGAGCATTGGGTACTTTATTTGGCACATTTTGCGGGATGTTTCTCAGAACAACCGCTTCAGTCAAACTGCCAAAAAGCGTTTCTCGAATCTCAGGGATTCTCATCAACTCAATCAAAGGTAAGCTGACCTTCATTCTTTTAAATTCTTCTAACACATATGAACTTAACCTCTTTAGTTCTTCTTGGGGATGATCTTTTGTTTGTGCTTGAACCTGCTCTACTTGAGGGCTCACTTGTCTTGTTTGTTCCGCTTGGGGAACAGTAGCTTGTCTTGTCCAATTTGGCTGAGTATTCTGTTGACGATATTTTGGCGAATCTCTGGGAAGAGATGGCACATTGGTAGCATTTGGATTTGGTGGAGTCTGGAAATTGTTTGGAGGAATAGATGTAGTCAAGGGTTCACTTTGGCGATTATTCCTTTGGTATATCCTGAATGGATTTCCAGATGCCTGTTGGAGCACTTCTCTGGTTCCTTCTACCAATATACTGTTATGCAGTGGAGGGAAATTATAACCATTAATTGTAGCTGGCTGGCTTGACGGGTCTTGAATTTCCGGTCCATCTTGATATCGTGGCGCCTCCACTAGGCCATTTGCAGATGCGGGTGGAAATCTTTGATTATGGTGATACTGTGAGTATTCTTGGGGTGGAAATCTTACACTCTCAATCACAAGGGCCTGATCATACCTTGGTGCAGGAACTAATTCATATCCGGTTACTGGAGGATCTTCTGCCTTTGAATTCCTCCTTTTGCTTTTGAAAATATCTGCGGCTACTTGGAACTCGCGACAATGTAGCTCGGAATGTTGATCTGTGTTGTGCAGTCTGCACCATCCTGATAATGCTGCTTCGGCCAGGAACACCTTGTCTGTGGGGCGATTGTCAGCAGGCGGATTATCCAAGGGTGACAGTACAGTACCGTTATTGGGTCCATTGTTCCAGGTCTTCTTTGGGAAGCCTAAATTGTTATTCCGGAAACCTTGATAATTTTGATTGCCCCTTTGATAATTCTGATTGTCTCTCTGGTATTCGGAATGACCTTGGCCTTGGTAATTCGCTTGAGGTGGTTGATAGCTCTTTTGAAAATTCTGTATTTGACTGGTTTGACCTTTCAGATATGTGACTTCAGTTGATAGCTTCTTGACTTGTTCAAGAAGTCCTTCATTTCATCCTTCTCCTCTTGAGTTCGTGTCGAAGTTGTCGCATTCTGAAGATATATTGGTTGTGCTGGCGGTACTTGGGACATAGGCGCTCCTGGGTGAAGGACCATTTGATTGCTTGTAGACGAGACTGGGTTCATCATAGGTGTATGATGAGCCAACGCTCGATTAATATCTTGAACTTGATTCTGGGCAGCTGCATTGCCTAGGTAATTGAGTGGACCTGGAGCCATACCTACTCCTAGACCATTATTGGCCGTAATTGCTGCAGCATATGCTTCCTTCAAATTTGTTGGGGCCGGATTCTTTGATTTTACAAACATGGCGGTAAGACAATCCAGAGCTTCGTAATAAATCGGCAATGCTGCTGCATTGTCCAACTCATAAGGATCTCTTAACCTCGTGTAGGCCCTGTGGAATATATTGTTGAACGTGCTAATTGGCTCGTGTTCTTGCCTCTTTACTTCCACAAATTGCCTATACAGATCGGATGGGGAAATTGGTGCCTTGAACTTTTCTAGGAAAGCAATCTTCATTTGTTGCCAATTGCGAATGGAGTTAGCTGGCAAATGGATGTACCAGTAAGAGGCCTCCTCATCGAATGTGTAGGGAAACAATCTATAGGCAACATCTTCTTCTTGGATATCTCTATTCTGAAGAAGATCTTCGAAAAGCTTGATATGCTTGTTTGCAGTGTGGTTCAGGTCACCACTTTGAAACTTGGAACATAACTGTTCCAGATTCTTAGGTAAATCATGATAAACAGCAAACGTCATAGGCGACGCATTAGCTGGATGCCACGCCATTGGAGCATTTGGTTGATTCACTTGGACTAGTTGAATTGGTGGAATTGGCTGCACAGTTTGTGCAACTATTGGAATTGGTTGACGATCTGGTTGTGTGGTACTTGGAACTGGAGTATGTGGCGGTGAGGTTTGGAAGAGACCTTAAGGATCTTCCTCACTCGGTTGTTTCTCCGTTGATATCAACTGTACTTGATGATACCTCAAATTTCCTTTTCTGCCTACTTCTGTAAGGAAATAATTCTACAAATTCTTTAAAAGAATTCAGAGTGAATCTAGTAACTCTTCGAAATCTGTCTGCTGAGAAAGAGCCAATTCGATCCAGCGTATTCTCCTTTAAGCTTGTCGAGGTGGTGCAAGAGCTGCTTCAGGAGCTGGTTGATTTGCTTGCTGTGGGACTTGTTGATTTGCCTGTTGATTAGCCTATCGGTTCTGCTCTCGTTGAAGGGCTTCAAATCTTTCAACAAGGAGGTCCCTTTGAATATTGAATTCAATTCATCATGCTCTTTCTTCTTCTTCCTCAAGAATATAGCGCATACGAAACCAATCAAGAGCACTTCTTCTCACTTGCCACGTGAGGCTAAACAGTTCGGTAATGATATCCTCTTGTTCGTCGTGGAAACCCAAGTTTGGTTGTAACATTGGCTGAGGATCTTGATTTGGATTAGGAACGTTGGCCGGGAGCACCATTCTTCATCTTACTATCAACCCCTGGGTTTGAGGATGAGCCCGTAGCGACTGATCGTTCTATCTCGTCAAAGGTTTGCTTTAGACGATCGATCTTTTGCCTTATCAAGTCTCTCTTGATTACTTCCTCAAATCTCTTTCCCTTTTCTTCTTCTCTAGCAAGGACACAGCTTGTCTGTCCGAATTGAGCACGATCTGCCTGCAACTTCCAAGCTAGTGTATACAACTAATCAATAATATCTGTCGGTGGTTGATTCGGTTGTTTGACAGATACATCAAAAGGAAACTCATGTGGTAATCCCATACTGCATCATGTCTACTACCTTAACTTGCAAGCAATCCCTTGTTGTTTTAGCCCTCCTTCTAGTGCCAATTCTCATGTTGGTGTACGTTTTATCATCCACCGAACACTTCAGAATAAAATGTCCAAAGACACTCTATCCTCTCTTGAACAAAGTCACTGCGTATGCTAAGATTGCGAGAAGATCATATGGCAACTCCAAGGTTTCTTTCGCCAGGTCATGACATGTGGATAAGCTCAATGGGCGTTGTGATATGCTCGTAATACACAAAGGGACTTACGTTAAGGAATTTCTCACAAGTTTGGGACTCAGACGGATTTATCATTAAAGGCTTCTTCGGTTGAGACTTTCAATTTAGATCTCAAAAAAAGTGCAAAAAGATAAGGGTTTAGAAATTTTAGTCTATCCCTAGGAATTCAAGAGACAGTAAAGATTAGGGGAAATGAGTAACCACGGTTTGTTTCGCCTCCCTGGGACAATTATGCAAAGTGGGTGCAATCTTCAAAGGGTGTGATTATAATTTTCATGCCTCGAATAAGACCGAAGTTAAGCATCCACAATCACAAGCTCAGGCTAACTTTGCCCATTGAATGAAAATCATCCATCCGAAGAAAGTATGAGCAATATTTTACCATTAATCTATACGATCAAATCTTGCATTCACTTAACAAACATTCAAAGCAGATTCTATTCTAATTGTAATCTAATTCTATCTAATTCTAATCTATGGTTGAAGAAGTTATGCAACCTTGCACACTACTTGACAATAAAAGAGATTCAAAGCAAATCATGCATAAGAGCTTTTATTATCGGAAATAGCATAACGCAACAATTTCATACACTGTCTCCACACCAATGAAAATGAGAGATCACAAATTTATATAGAGTTTTCAGAATCAAATGAAAGGCCAAGATTAAAACAACATCAACGACCAAGATTAATGCAACTCAACCCTAATTAGGGTTGCCCGAAATACATCAGTAAACAAAGAGGAAACAAGCTGTAAACAAGCAGTGAGGTGGCAGTTGGAGCTATCTTCAAGTGAAGGCGTCTCTATCCTCCTAGGCAGCATTGTGCTCGATGAATCTGGACAC
This sequence comes from Sequoia sempervirens, assembly GCA_007258455.2. Lineage (NCBI taxonomy): Eukaryota > Viridiplantae > Streptophyta > Pinopsida > Cupressales > Cupressaceae > Sequoia > Sequoia sempervirens. The sequence continues at coordinate 123,564,013 of VDFB02000003.1, read as the reverse complement.
GACTGTGACGACTTCCTCCATTGTGACTGGCGGCAGCATGCTTATCCTGAATTCAAGCCCGTCCAAATCCTCAGCACATCTGGCGAAGGTGTTCTCCCAATCCGTTTTCTGTCTCACAAAATCATCCCGGGCAGACAAGAGGTTCGCCACCTTTGTGAAACCCTGTCTCAGAATTGGTCCTGTAGTAGAGAAGAAAACTTCCTAAACCTTATGCTTCAACCTTTCCAGTTGCATGTCGTTTTCTCGGACAATCTCTCTGTCAAACACATCTGCAACTATCATATAAATCTTACTCTAGATTTCTTTGGCTTGCTCCTCAACTTTGAGCCCATCTGCCTTTGCCTTCTCCAGAACTTCGCTCCTCATTGTTAATGCCCAAAACCAATGATGAAAGTCATAAGCTGCTCCCGCAACAATCACCTTTCTCTCGACCAATTCTTCCTTTGGAACGCCCTTCAGTACTCTGAGGTATGGAATGATCCCCTCCTGAATATCTGGGAGGTTGTCCCAAGTTTCTGCCATGACGGCCAGTCTGGAAAGGAATGAGGAAGTCTGCCCGTAGGCAAACGTCAATCTCTCCATGAACAAAGCCGCTTCCGTGCCTTTGCTTATCATCCATTCCTGGGCCTCCTTGGCCATGACCATCCCTTCTTCCACATCCTTGGCCATCTCCTTTGAGGAATTGAGAAGAGGAGCTACTGCATCACCTTGATTGAGTGGTTGGGTCAGATGCCATATATACTCCTTCAGGTGCTCGACCTCCCTTTTGTACTCTTTCTTTTTCACCACTTCCTTTTCCAATCTCACCTTGATAGTTGAGACGGAGTTATCCAGTTATTCCACCTCCTGGCCTTTTGTTGTTGGGCCAAGGTCTATAGTGGTTATGGTGTATTCTTGGGGAGTGATTTCATCTTGTGCCTTATCAACTGTTGGTACTGCGATTTGTATGGAACGGCCGCCGGCTTCGTCCCTCTGAATCGTGGAAAACTTCTTGGGAGGTTTCTTAGTAGCAACTTGTTCTAACCTCGCCAAGAAATCCGCAGTATCATCCTCTTATTGGACCTCAACTAGTGCCTGAATCTTCATCCTCTCCTTCAGCCAATTAGGAATGGTAGGCTGCTCAGTACTATCGTCCTCCTGAACGTTTTCTGCGTTTGGTACGTCCAAAACTCCTTTGAGGGCGGAAATCATTCCCTCTTCGAAATCATCATTTTGGACTTCCATTTTATTTTTCGAACCCAGCACTTCTGTGCTCGTAGGAGATGGGGGCTCATTGTCATCCAACTGGATCGACTCATTGTTCTTCTCCTGAACTGTAGAAGGTCTCATCATCTCAGCGAAGGATTCGTCTGCGGTAGCCACTAGCTCGTCAATGTTTCTAGATGCCTCGGAACGAGATGGCTCCATCTTTTGTCTTTTCTGGATAGGCTCTATGTTTGCAATCACTTCTTTCCCCTTTTCAGCAATCTCAACCAAATAATTATTGTGGGTTGCTTCGACATTGGAGGAGTATGACTCCGTCTTGATCAACAAATCATAAGTGAACGTTATTCTTTTCTGCCTCAACTCCTGGACTTGATGGTTGACCCACCACTGAGAAAACTTAATCACTGGTCTCATCAAAGTAGCCAAGTCTGAATGTTCGGACTCTAACCACTTCATGGAAGGAAAATGCCAGCTCTCATCGAAACTCGGCCGGACATAATTTGCGTCGTCCTACAACTGATCGGGCACCCGACAAAGTTCGGTTGCTCTTATCAAGTCCACTGGCACCCTAGACCATAACCTCTTTTTGACTTCATACTTGTCAGCGGCATTTGCCTAGAAGTTCTGCAAATTTGCTCTGTGTTTGTATCTTTTCCCATCCACGGTCCTAATGTGACGATAAGGGTCAAAATTGGCCCTGGACCGATAAGCTGTGAATGGGTACCATTGAATTTCTAGCCTGGCGCTCTCGACTGCTTGTGCTGACGGACAAGACTCCAACATATTCCCAATAAAGAATGGGAAAGTAATAGCCACCTTCTTACTTGGCCTCTGGATGTTCTGGTACTCTTCCAGCTGTCTCAGGACTTCCAGCAAAATCATCCGATTAGTAGGATAGATAGGAAGCTTGTAAGGACTTCCAGTGAATCCCTTGATCCTAACATATGTGAACTTTGGAAACTGGATAAACCAGGATCCATACCTACTGATCAAACTCTTGGCTTCGTGATTCAATTTCTGGTGAGTTCCTCCTTGAAGTATTCTTGTGATATACATGAGGAAAGCATCGTGTGCCCACCTAAAATGAGACTTCTCCTTGAGTTGAAGTTGGAGGTAGCAGTCATAGGACTTGAATTCATTCTCACCATTGCCAACTTTGACTTTACATATAAGTTCTGAGTATCTGTACGTTTTGGCGAACAAATAGACGACATAATCAGCTCATATGAAAAGACTTGGTCTTCTCAAGATTGATCAACTACTCGTGGAGATTGTCGCTTATCATTCGGGACCAGTTGAACATCCTCACACCGGAAGTGATTTCATCTATAAAATAATACATCCATGTGTCAAAATATGCACCTTGTGGATTGCCGGCTATCCTGTTCAGCATCAGAATGATATCTCCATAATCCTCCTTAAAATCTGTTCGATGCAACTTCTTAGGCATCTTCTTTGTGGATGGTCTAGGCTTCTCCAACCATGATTTATTAATATTTGTGGCGCACAATTCATATTGGCTATCATATAATCTCTTGGTGTCCTCCTTGGTCTTATAAATGGTCCGGTGATGTGTTGGGATGCCAAACGCCTCCTGGATTGCCACTTTGCAAAGGTGAGCTAGAATCCTTCGGTCCGGTGAAACAATTTGTCTCTCCAGCGCATCATAATGAATGGTGCATTCTACCATCAACTCGGCACATTCTATTGCAGCCAGGAATCCGGCTGCTTGGAAAATTCCATTCCTCACCATCCGTCTAGCAATTGGTGTTGGTAACCCAACATGTCCATGTACCCTCTTTTTAAACTCCGCGAAGTCTACATGTCCAAGATCAGTATCTGCAACATTTTTCCATTTTGAATTGATCTTCGACTGTCGCTGTACCCCTTTACTGGCGAACTTCATCGGCACCTTTTTTGATGGTTCTCTTGCCGTGGTCATTAACCTGCAGTAAAAACACTAACATTAGTACAGAGACTTTAAAATATAATTTATTCCTGTGCCTTTTATTCGAAAAATTTACTTTGATTAAAGGATTAAATTTCTTCGAAAAAAGCAAGCTGGAAGTAGAATAAATTTGCTCGAAATTTGCCAAAACTTAGCCAGAAAGAAAAAGATGGAAGAAGAATTGATGAATTTAGCCAACCAAACTCCAAACCTTAGAAAAAATCTTCTGCTGCAAATAAAATTCAGACTTTGAGAATTTAATAAAAAATCTGATGACAAAGTGCCCCAATTTTGCTGAGAAGTTTGACTTTCAGCCAAGAAATTCTTTTACTTCTCCAAGAAATTACTTCCTCAGCACAAAAAATTACTTCTTCCTCTGAGAAAATCGACCTTGCCTGTAGAAGAATCGATCTTGCCTCAACTTTCTTGCAACTTGGAGAGATTAACTTCTCTTCAGTTGAGCTTGTGAAAAATGAGTTGTTGAAACTCATTATAATGTTGAAGAATTCGATTTGTTTTAGCAACTGCATCTTTTCCTCTGGATTTCAATTTGTTTTCTTTTCTTTAATCAGGCAAGTTTCCATTCTTTTTTGAAAAAAAAATCCATGGTTAGCTTATCTAGGCAAATCCCTTTGATTTTCCAAAATTCGATTTTGCTGGATGTTTATCTTTTATTTTCAATATTTTGGAAAAAATATTAAATGTCCAATTTAAATTAAATTCGATTTTTTCGAGGTTTTAATTCATGGCGAATTTTAATTTTCTCTTTTTCTGGCGTAATTTATTTGCTTCCATGAATTTTACTTCCAAAACATCTCTGGCGAATTTTACTTTTGTCCGAGGCATTTTATATTTCTAAGTGTTGGAAGTAAATTATCTAAAGTGTTTTAATTTATTTCCAACCCGTTCAATTTTGAGCCGTGGCTACTTTAATTTTTCTCTTGGCTAAATATTTATTCTCCAAGTTAGTTCAATTTTTCGTGTAGCCAAGTTAGCCATCTCGCCAACAAATATTACACCAAATTCTTATTTCCCTCTGCCATGGCGAACTTCAAATTGTGCCGGGCATATTTTCCATGCCAAAATGGAATTTTTCCTCTTGCTTGGACGATTTTCTCTAAGCAAAGTTGGATTTTACCATGTGTTTGGACGTCTTTCCTAGGCAAATTTCCATGACACTTAGACAAATTTTCATCCTTTTTGGCCTGGGTCAGACTTTCTAACCTCTCTGCCATACGTATTTTCCTCTATGCACCTAGCCAGCTTCATAAATTTTTCCCTAGGTATCCATACTTAGGCAAATTTTCGATTTTCTCCTTCCAAAGCATCAAATACTTTGCGAAAATTTCAATTTTCCCTCTCTGTAGACCTCCAGACTTTGACAAATTTTGAATTTTCTCTCCTCTCCTAGGCTAGGCAGACTTTACCAACTCCTTGCCGCTTTCCTACTAAGGCATGGCGAACTTTCTTCTAACCAAGACATGGCATGGCGGACTTTCAAAACTTTGTGCCAAAAGGTGGGGCGGACTTTCAAGAGGTCTTGCCATCTTTCATCTAAGGCTGGGCGGACTTCATTGCCTCTTTGCCATGCTGGGGCGGACTGCAAGATGTCCTTGCCATTGCCTCATCAAAGGTATGGCGGACTTCCTTGATGGCTTGACATTCTCTCATCACGGCAAGGGCGGACTTGCCAAGATGCTTGCCATTTTTTCATGCTCAAAGCTTAGGTGAATTTTCTCCAGACTTAGGCAAATTTTCCATGAATTTCATGCCTTTGGGTTGATTTTTGGGTGATTTTCTCATGATTTTCAATTGATTTTTCCAGATTTTTATCTTGCTTTTCCATGCTTTTTGATTTTTCGATTTTTACTTCAATTTTTTTGTGATTTTTTTGGCTGATTTTGGTTCTAAAAATGGAAATGCTGACTCCTTTAACCATGGTTGACTTTCTAAAAATAGAAAAAGCAAAATCCCTAAAAAATAGGGAACCCAATTTGGTCCAAAAATGCCAAAAATGAAAAAAGTGAAAAGCAAAAAAGCAGATTCCCTAAAAAGTAGGAAGTGTCAGAATTGGCCCAAAACATAGGCGATCGTTGTCTCCTGGACCTTTTGAGCCCTTCCACGTCGTTTAGGTGTTGATTCAGGCATGGACTCTTGACTTGGCTCGGATGACCTTCAAAAGACTAACTTGAAACTCTCAAAGTAGTGATCTCAAGAAACCGTTGCGCAAAGTAAAACCCTAAAAACGCAAACTACTGGGTGTCCCCATTTGCAATGGGGCGACGTGTGAAAAGGTCCTGATGTGCTGAGGATTTGGACGGGCTTGAATTCAGGATAAGCATGCTGCCGCCAGTCATGATGGAGGAAGTCATCACGATCGTAACCGGATTCATCGAGCACAATGCTGCCCAGGAGGATAGAGACGCCTTCCCTTGAAGATAGCTCCAACTGCCACCTCACTGCTTGTTTACTGCTTGTTTCCTCTTTGTTTATTGATGTTATTTCGGGCAACCCTAATTAGGGTTGAGTTGTATTAATCTTGACCGTTGATGTTGTTTTAATCTTGGCCTTTAATTTGATTCTCAAAACACTATATAAACTTGTGATCTCTCACTTTCATTGGTGTGGAGACAGTATATGAAATTGTTGCGTTAGACTATTTCCGATAATAAAAGCTCTTATGCATGATTTGCTTTGAATCACTTTTATTGTCAAGTAGTGTGGAAGGTTGCATAACCTCTTCAACCATAGATTAGAATAGATTAGAATTAGATTACAATTAAAATAGAATTTGCTTTGAATGTTGGTTAAGTGAATGCAAGATTTGATCATATAGATTAATGGTGAAATATTGCTCATACTTTCTTCGGATGGGTGATTTTCATTCGATGCGTAAAGTTGGCTAAGTGCATAGAGGAAAATACGTATGGCAGAGAGCTTAGAAAGTCCACCCCAGGCCAAAAAGGATGAAAATTTGTCTAAGTGTCATGGAAATTTGCCTAGGAAAGACGTCCAAACACATGGTAAAATCCAACTTTGCTTAGAGAAAATCGTTCCAGCAAGAGGAAAAATTCGATTTTGGCATGGAAAATTTGCCTGGCACAATTTGAAGTTCGCCATGGCAGAGGGAAATAAGAATTTGGTGTAATATTTGTTGGCGAGACGGCTAACTTGGCTAGACGAAAATTGAAATAACTTGGAGAATAAATATTTAGCCAAGAGAAAAATTAAAGTAGCCATGGGTCAAAATTGAACGGGTTGGAAATAAATTAAACACATTGGATAATTTACTTCCAACACTTAGAAATATAAAATGCCTCGAACAAAAGTAAAATTCGCCAAAGATGTTTTGGAAGTAAAATTCATGGAAGAAAATAAATTACGCCGGAAAAAGAAAAAATTAAAATTCACCATGAATTAAAACTTGGAAAAAATCGAATTTAATTTAAACTGGACATTTAATATTTTTTCCAAAATATTGAAAATAAAAGATAAACATCTAGCAAAATCGAATTTTGGAAAATCAAAGGGATTTTCCTAGATAAGCTCGCCATGGATTTTTTTTCGAAAAAGAATGGAAACTTCCCTGATTAAAGATAATAAAACAAATCGAAATCGAGAGGAAAAGATGTAGTTGCTAAAACAAATATAGTTGCTAAAACAAATAGAATTCTTCAGCATTATAATGAGTTTTAGCAACTCATTTTTCACAGGCTCAGCTAAAGAGAAGTTAATCTCTCGAAGTTGCAAGAAAGTTGAGGCAATGTCGATTTTCTCAGAGGAAGAAGTAATTTTTTGTGCTGAGGAAGTAATTTCTTGGAGAAGTAAAATAATTTCTTGGCTGAAAGTTGAACTTCTCAGCAAAATTGGTGCACTTTGTCATCAGATTTTTGATTAAATTCTTAAAGTCTGAATTTTATTTGCAGCCAAAAGATTTTTCCCGAGGTTTGGAGTTTGGTTGGCTAAATTCATCAATTCTTCTTCTATCCTTTTCATTCTGGCTAAGTTTTGGCAAAATTTTGAGCAAATTTATTTTACTTCTAGCTTGCTTTTTTTGCAGAAATTTAATCTTTTAATAAGCTGAAAGTAAAATTTTCGAATAAAAGGCACGGGAATAAATTATATTTTAAAGTCTTTGTATTAATGTTAGTGTTTTTACTGCAGGTTAATGAACACGGCAAGAGAACCATCAAAAAAGGTGCCGATGAAGTTCGCCAGTAAAGGGGTACAGCGAGATTCGAAGATCAATTCAAAATGGAAAAATGTTGCAGACACTAATCTTGGACATGTAGACTTCGCGGAGTTTAAAAAGAGGGTATATGGACATCCTGGGTTACCAACACCAATTGCCAGACGGATGGTGAGGAATGGAATTTTCCAAGCAGCCGGATTCCCGGCTGCAATAGAATTTGCCAAGTTGATGGTAGAATGTGCCATTATGATGCGCTGGAGAGACAAATTGTTTCACCGGACGGAAGGATTCTAGCTCACCTTGGCAAAGTGGCAATCTAAGAGGTGTTTGGCATCCCAACACATCACCGGACTGTTTATAAGACCAAGGAGGACGCCAAGAGATTATATGATAGCCAGTTTGAATTGTGTGCCACAAATATTAATAAATCATGGCTGGAGAAGCGTAGACCATGCACAAAGAAGATGCCTAAGAAGTTGCGTCAGACAGACTTTAAGGAGGATTATGGAGATATCATTCTGATGCTGAATAGGATAGCCGACAATCCATAAGGCACATATTTTGAGACATGGATGTATTATTTTATAGATGAAATCACTTTCGGTGTGAGGATATTCAACTGGTCCCGAATGATAAGCGACAATCTCCACGAGCAGCTTATCAATCTTGAGAAGACCAAGTCTTTCCATATGAGCTCATATGTCGTTCATTTGTTGGCCAAAACGTACAGATACTCAGGACTTACATGCGGAGGAAAAGTTGGCAATGGTGAGAATGAGTTCAAGTCCCATGATTGCTCCCCGCAACTTTAACTCAGGGAGAAGTCTCATTTTAGGCAGGCACACAATGCTTCCCTCATGCATATCACGAGAATACTTCAAGGAGGAACTCACCAGAGATTGAGTCACGAAGCCAAGAGTTTGATCAGTAGGTATGGATCCTTGTTTATCCAATTTCCAAAGTTTACATATGTTAGGATAAAGGGATTCACTGGAAGTCCTTACAAGCTTCCTATCTATCCTAGTAATCGGATGATTTTGCTAGAAGTCCTGAGACAGCTGGAAGAGTACCAGAACATGCAGAGGCCAAGTAAGAAGGCGGCTATTACTTTCCCATTCTTTATTGGGAATATGTTGGAGTCTTGTTCGTCAGCACAAGCAGCCGAGAGCACCAGGCTAGAAATTCAATGGTACCCATTCATAGCTTATCGGTCCAGGGCCAATTTTGACCCTCATCATCACATTCGGACCGTGGATGGGAAAAGATACAAACATAGAGTAGACAAGGTGTTCCTGGCCAAAGCAGCATTATCAGGATGGTGCAGACTGCACAACACAGATCAACATTCTGAGCTACATTGTCGCGAGTTCCAAGTAGCCGTAGATATTTTCAGAAGCGAAAGGAGGAATTCAGAGGCAGAAGATCCTCCAGTAACCAGATATGAATTAGTTTCTGCACCAAGGTATGATCAGGCCCTCGTGATTGAGAGTGTCCGATTTCCACCCCAAGAATACCCATAGTATCAGCATAATCAAAGATTTCCACCTGCATTTGCAAATGGCCTAGTGGAGGCGCCACGATATCAAGATGGACTGGAAATTCAAGACCTGTCAAGCCAACAAGCTACAATTAATGGTTATAGTTTCCTTCCATTGCATAACAGTATATTGGGTGAAGGAACCAGAGAAGTGCTCCAACAGGCATCTGGAAATCCATTCAGGATGTACCAAAGGAATAATTGCCAAAGTGAACCCTTGACTACATCTATTCCTCCAAACAATTTCCAGACTCCGCCAAATCCAAAGGCTACTAATGTGCCATCTCTTCTTAGAGATTCACCAAAATATCGTCAACAAAATGCTCAGCCAAATGGGACGAGACAAGCTACTGTTCCCCAAGCGGAACAAACAAGACAGGTGAGCCCTCAAGTGGAGCAAGCTCAAGCACAAACAAAAGATCGTCCCCGACAAGAACTAAAGAGGTTAAGTTCAGATGTGTTAGAAGAATTTAAAAGAATGAAGGTCAGCTTACCTATGATTGAGTTGATGAGAATCCCTAAGATTCGGGAAACGCTTTTTGGCAGTTTGACTGAAGCGGTTGTTCCGAGAAACATCTTGCAAAATGTGCCAAATAGAGTACCCAATGCTTCGGCAAATACCAATATTGCTGAGTTAGAAGTGTCAGGCAACATATTTGATACTCCGCAACAATCTCCCAATGTTGTGGGAGCAACCCAAACATCGTCTAGAAATTCCAATCAAAGAGACATGTCGCCAGAAGAAGTCCTTATGGACACAAACATTTTTCAGGAAGAAGTCCTAGCAAATGAGCAACCAAAAACCCCACCCAAAAGAGAAATTGTTCCGGGAACACAAAAGGAGAAGAACTGAGATGTCAGTAATAAGGAGAAACACCCGGTAGTCTTTTACCAGGGAAAAGACGAGCCTGCCCCGTTTTTATTGTCATTCAGAATATTTGGCAAAATGCTACACAATTGCCTAGTGAATTCCGGTGCTTCAAGCAACATGATGCCGCTAGTTGTTTGCCACAGGTTGGGACTTGTCCCTGCAAGAACCAACAAGAAAGTTACCCAGTTAGATAAGACGAAAGTCCCAGTTATGGGAGAATTAAATAACATCCACATGCAATTGGCAGCGGACCCGAGAAAACAAAGTTGTATAGACATCTCAGTGGTGGATATTCTTGATGGGTACGTCATGCTTTTGAGTAGAGATTGGTCGAGAAGGAAAAATGGATATATCTCTAAAAACTTTTCCCATATGTGGCTACCCTGGAAAGGAGTCCCGAACCAGATAAGGATCGACAGCTTGCCGAGGCTCAAGTTAATGATTTATGAATACAGAGAGAATAATGAGATATTGTTTCTAGAGACAGACTTAGGCACTTACAGGCCCAAAGTAAACGAAGTTCTCATGCTGCATGAATCAACTCAGGAAAGTAATCGGGGGATTGACTCCGCAAATGCTCTGATGGAAAAGGGGGAAAGATCCCAGGACAATGGTGAAGGAATGTTTGAAAGTTTCAGAAACTTTGTCTGGAGAAGTGTTGAAATGAAGGCAGAGTTACATGAAAATATCCATATTCAAGACCTATTATTGCCAAATTGGTGTCGAGTCCACAACGTGGCTCATTCAAAATTCATATGTAAGATGTGCCATAAAGCCATAGAAGTACAAGGAAGTATTTTGTGAAAGTTAGGCTTTTCAAACCATGCAGAGGTCAATCATATTGATGCCTTTACCTCAGTAAGGATACAAGAGATAACACCTGAGCAAGATCATCGAGAAGGGAATGCGAACCCATAGACTCCACAAACCCCGCAACAAGAACAAGTTTGGATCTTAAGGTTTGATGGATCCCGATCAAAGAAGGGAGCTGGAGCTGGTTTCGAGTTAATCACTCTGAAAGGAGAAGTATACCTTGCTGCTCAGAGACTAGAATTCCTGTGTACGAATAATTTAGCAGAATATGAATCACTCATTCATGGGTTACTGCTAGCGCTAAGAAAAGGAGCAAGAGTATTGCATGCTCTTGAAGATTCAGAGATAGTCGTGAAGGAGGTAAAGAAGCAGTATGTTTGCCATAACAAAAGATTGACTTGTTACCACAATAGATTGTGGGATATTATTGAGAGCTTCGATGCTTTCAACATTCAATCTATGAACCGATCAAACAATCAGGTAGCAAATTCCTTGGCACAAGCAACCAGTTCATTGGAGTCGCTAGCCATGGATGGTATAAGTCAGTTCATAGTGGAGCTATCATAGTGGAGCTATTGTCAATACTGCCAATTCCGGATAACATCACAAATTTCCAAGTTTTTGAAGACAACGAACACATTCTTGATTTTTAACAAGCTCAAATTTTTTTGCAACACAAGTCATTGATGAAGAGGAGACACAAAGAGAAGCTGAATATGATGACGATGGCATGATGAACCTAAAGACAAACATAATTCCAAGAGGAATGATACAATTGGAAAGAATATTTGACCAAGATCAGATAGACCAAATGAAGAGTCAAAGGATCGAAGGGGATCAGTATGAAAAGGTGAATTTGGGATTCGAGGATGAGGTTAAGAATGTATGCATAGGAAAAGCTTGCACGCCGGAAGAAAGGGTTGGAATAATTCAGATCCTGAGACAGTTTCCGGACATCATAGTGGAGCTATGAAGATTTGAGGACCTATGATACTTCCATTTACATACAATTAGGCCAGGAAGTAAAGCCATTTAGACAGCGTTAGAGACCAGTTAACCCATTGGAACCACTCATTCATCAGGAGGTCAAGAAATTGTTAACAGCTGGAATCATATTCCCAGCGTCACTCAACGTGGGTCGCCAATCTCGTCCTTTGAAAGAAAAACGGAGAAATCAGACTATGTGTTGATTTCCGAAACTTGAACAGAGCCTCGGAAAAAGACAATTATCCTTTGCCATCACTCGATGAGGTTTTGCAAATTGTCAATGGTTCACGGATGGTGTCCTTTTTGGACGAATATTCTCGGTACAACCAGGTCCTTGTGGAATATGAAGATAGATTGAAAACGACACAATGAAATGGGGAACCTTTGCCTACAAAAGAATGCCCTTCGGGTTAATTAATGCAGGGGCCACATTTCAGAGGGCCATGGACATCGCCTTCAGAGATTTAATCGGAAAATGTATAATCATCTATATGGATGATCTGACAGTGTTTTCGAAGAAGAGAGAAGACCATATAGAAGACTTGCGGAAGGTATTTCAAAGATGTCAGAGGTATGGGATTTCCTTAAATCCAAAGAAGTGCATATTCGGGGTCACTGGAGGCAAATTATTGGGTCACTTGATCACTGAGAAAGGAATATTGATTGATCCTGAACGCATAGAGGCAATCTCAAGAATCCATTTGCCTACTAGCCAAAAGGAATTTAGATCTTTCTTCGGGAAGATCAATTTTGTCAAAAAATTTATCACCGGGTTTGTCGAGATAGTGAAGCCTTTAAATGAGATGTTAAAGAAGGATGCCAAGATGGAGTGGACACTACCAACAAAGAAAGCATTTGAAGAAATCAAGTAGGCTATCATTGATGCTCTTGTCTTGGTTAGCCCAGACTATACAAAGCCTTTTTACTTGTACTCCTTCACATCGGAACATTCTTGTGCAGCGATGTTAACTCAAAGAACAGAAGAGAGAGACGAGCATCCCATAGTGTTCATGAGCTCACTTCTCAAGGATGCAGAATTGAGGTACCTGAGTATTGAAAAGCAGGCCTATGCACTAGTGAAGGCCATCTAAAAATTTAGGCACTACATCTTGAGGAGTAAAGTTTCCGCCATCGTTCCCGATGCGGCTATCAAAGCGCTCTTAATGCAAAATGAGCTAGGAGAGAGAAGAGGAAAGTGGGTCGCCACTATTCAGGAATATGATATTGAGTTACAACCAATGAAGCTAGTCCGTGGGCAAGCTTTAGCTCAGACAATGGCCATTGAAGGGCCTGGCTTAGTATAACAGACATATGTATTGACTGACACTCCCCTAGAGGAGTGGTATTACAATATCACTGCATATTTGATAAATCACAAGTATCCCACACAGATGAACCCAGCACAGAAGTGAGCCTTCAGGCTCAAATGTCAACGCTATATGCTCTAGGAATCAGTACTCTATAGGAGGAATCACGAAGGAATTTACTTAAGATGTGTGGGAAACGAGGAAGCTAAAAGACTCATGGAACATTTCCATTCTAAATTTGGGACAGGACATGGAGGAAGTCAGGCCCTGGCTTACGAAATCTTAATAGCAGGGTACTATTGGCCCTCTGTTTTCAAAGATGCATATGAGCATGTCAAAACCTGCCACACCTGCCAAGTTACTGCAACCCGTGAAAAGAATCCTACTATGCCACTATAGCCGATCATGGAAGTGAAACCATTCGCGATGTGGGGACTTGATTTTATTGGCATGATAAATCCACCATCTTCACCACAACATAGATATATTTTGACGGCAATAGATTATTGCACCAAATGGTTTGAAGCATAGGCACTGAAGAATTGCACAACAGATGCAGTAATCAAGTTCTTAGAGGAGCATATCATCACCAGATTAAGTTGTCCCAAGGCTTTGGTTTGTGACAATGGTGTTCCGCTTTCACTTCATTGAAGTTTTCCAACTGGGCATTCGATTATGGGATCACTTTGAAATTTTCTTCGAATTATTACCCCCAAGGTAATGGGATGGCAGAGTCCATGAATAAAAATTTGCTCAATGTAATCAAGGAATTGCTGGATCAAAACCCGAGAGATTGGCATTCTCAACTCTGGTTTGCTCTATGGGCAGACAGGACAAGAGCCAAGAGGTCATTGGGAACCTCTCCATATCACTTAGTCTATGGGCAAGACCCCGTCTTTCCCATTCAATTGAGGATTCCAACACTAAAATTCATGCAAGAATACCTGGACCCGGATGATAGAGTCCAAATCCGTCTTTTGCAGTTATTGTTACTAGAGGAATAGAGAGATCAAGCTCTTGAGAATTTTGCTAAACACCAAGGGGTTGTCAGATGATGGTTTGATAGACGCGCGACAACAAAGTCATTCAGAATCTCTGACCTGGTCCTTTATTAGGACAAAGCTCACGAACGGAGAGGGGATCACGATAAGTTTGATAACTTATGGAAAGGACCATATCAAATTGCTGAGCTATTGGGGGAGAATGCATTCAGGTTAAAAACTTTGACAGGGGAAGACATCCCGCTGCCCGTCAACGGGCAGTTTCCTAAACATTATTTGCAGCCCTGAGTTCCTTGTTGGAACTTGCATGTACATAGTTAGGGTAGCTGCTGTTTGAGTTTTGTCTTGCTTTCCTTAGGTTAGTCGTTTTGCTTTCCTTAGTTTAGTTGTCTTTGCTTTCTTAGATTAGTTTGTTTCCTTTAGCTTAGTTTGCTTTTGTTTTGCTTTGGTTAGCTTTGAATAAGGAGGGTTTCCCATTTTGCGAGAAAGGTGATGTTGCTTACACGCACACTCTAGACTGACCTCGCTAAAGTATGTTATGAATATTTCTTGGATAAATATTTCTGGAAAATCTCCGAATCCTAGATTAATTGTTTCTAAAGTATCCTGAGGTTAAGGTTAGTACTTGACTGGAGGGGAAATCATCTATTGTGTCTTGACACCAAGTCTTTTAGTTATTATATCATACACACTTAAAGAATTCTCTAAGTCATTATGGTCTCCTAGGCGAAGTTATTGGCTAAACTACAAAGAATAAAAGTCTTACTTCAGCGCCACTATAATGCTGAAACCCAGGTGAGCTTCATTGCTGACAGGCCAAAGTGTGGAAATATGTGAAAAGAAAAGAATATAAAAAGGAATCAAAAGAGAAAGAATGAAAAAATCAGAACACTTGGCTTTTGGGTGTGTGAACATCTCTACAGGTGTATAAAACAATCAAAACACAAAAAATAATAAATCACCGGAAGTAGAGCAATCTCTGTGAGATTGTAGCAGATAAACTCGCTGGGGCTATGGACGCTCGCTGGCAGCAAGGCTCTATCCAAGGATGCTTTTGGAGTTGAGACAAATATACACTAGAAAGCCATGATGGAACCAAAGAGTCATATTGGTCTTAAGAGATGGGAATAAACGCATTTGTACACACTTATAACTGCAGGATAAAATGTCTTGATACTGTTTAGGGTTTCTCTTCCCTTTTGAGTACTCTTCTTAGTCAAGGGGTAAGTTAGTTAGAATTAATTTAGATTCCGAATTTGAAGTGGGTACTATCTTTGGAACGTTCAGGGACATTCCCCACGTGGAATCGCTAGATGTTGTGACCTTTTCACACATCGCCCCATTGCCAATGAGGACCCCCAGTAGTTTGCTAGTTTTTAGGGTTTTGCTTTGCGCAACGGTTTCTTCAGGTCACTACTTTGAGAGTTTCAAGTCAGTCTTTTGAAGGTCATCCGAGCCAAGTTAAGAATCCGTTCTTGAATCAGCGCTTAAATGTCGTGGAAGGGCTCAGAAGGTTCGAGAGACAAGGATCGTCTTTGTTTTGGGCCAATTCTGACACTTTCTACTTTTTAGGGAATCTGCTTTTTCGCTTTTTGCTTTTTTCATTTTTGGCATTTTTGGACCAAACTGGGTTCCCTATTTTTTAGGGATTTTGCTTTTTCTATTTTTAGAAAGTCAACCTTGGTCAAAGGAGTCAGCGTTTCCATTTTTAGAACCAAAATCAGCCCAAAAAAAAAAAAAATCACTAAAAAATCAAAGTAAAAATCGAAAAATCAAAAAGCATGGAAAAGCAAGATAAAAATCTGGAAAAATCAGTTGAAAATCATGAGAAAATCACCCAAAAATCAACCCAAAGGCATGAAATTCATGAAAAATTTGGCTAAGTCTAAAGAAAATTCGCCTAAGCTTTGAGGATGAAAAAATGGCAAGCATCTTGGCAAGTCCGCCCTTGCCTTGATGAGAGAATGTCAAGCCATCGAGGAAGTCCGCCATACCTTGGATGAGGCAATGGCAAGGACATCTTGAAGTCCACCCCAACATGGCAAAGAGGCAATGAAGTCTGCCTAGCCTTAGATGAAAGATGGCAAGACCTCTTGAAAGTCTGCCCCACCTTTTGGCACAAAGTTTTGAAAGTCTGCCATGCCATGTCTTGGCTAGAAGAAAGTCCGACATGCCTTAGTAGGAAAGTGGCAAGGAGTTGGTAAAGTCTGCCTAGCCTAGGAGAGGAGAGAAAATTCAAAATTTGTGTAAGTCTGGAGGTCTAGGGAGAGTGAAAATTGAAAATTTAGCTAAGTGTTTGATGCTTTGGAAGGAGAAAATCGAAAATTTTCCTAAGTATGGATACCTAGGAAAAAAATTATGAAGTTGGCTAAGTGCATAAAAAAAAATACGTATGGCAGATAGGTTAGAAAGTCCGCCCCAGGCCAAAAAGGATGAAAATTTGTCTAAGTGTCATGGAAATTTGCCTAGGGAAGACGTCCAAACACATGGTAAAATCCAACTTTGATTAGAGAAAATCGTCCAAGCAAGAATAAAATTCGATTTTGGCATGGAAAATATGGCTGACACAATTTGAAGATTGCCATGGTAGAGGGAAATAAGAATTTGGCGTAATATTTGTTGGCGAGACGACTAACTTGGCTAGACGAAAATTGAAATAACTTGGAGAATAAATATTTAGCCAAGAGAAAAATTAAAGTAGCCATGGGTCAAAATTGAACGGGTTGGAAATAAATTAAAACACTTTGGATAATTTACTTCCAACACTTAGAAATATAAAATGCCTCGGACAAAAGTAAAATTCGCCAGAGATGTTTTGGAAGTAAAATTCATGGAAGAAAATAAATTACGATGGAAAAAGAGAAAATTAAAATTCGCCATGAATTAAAACTTGGAAAAAATCGAATTTAATTCAAATTGGACATTTAATATTTTTTCCAAAATATTGAAAATAAAAGATAAACATCTAGCAAAATCGAATTTTGTAAAATCAAAGGGATTTGCTTGGATAAGCTCGCCATGGATTTTTTTCCGAAAAAGAATGGAAACTTGCCTGATTTAAGAGAAGAAAACAAATCAAAATCAAGAGGAAACGATGCAGTTGCTAAAACAAATTGAATTCTTCAACATTATAATGAGTTTCAACAACTCATTTTTCATAGGCTCAGCTGAAGAGAAGTTAATCTCTCGAAGTTGCAAGAAAGTTGAGGCAAGATCGATTCTTCTGTAGGCAAGGTCGATTTTCTCAGAGGAAGAAGTAATTTTTTGTGCTGAGGAAGTAATTTCTTGGAGAAGTAAAAGAATTTCTTGGCTGAAAGTTGAACTTCTCAGCAAAATTGGCACACTTTGTCATCAGATTTTTGATTAAATTCTCAAAGTCTGAATTTTATTTGCAGCCAAAAGATTTTTCCCGAGGTTTGGAGTTTGGTTGGCTAAATTCATCAATTCTTCTTCCATCTTTTTCATTCTAGCTAAGTTTTGGGAAAATTTCGAGCAAATTTATTTTACTTCCATCTTGCTTTTTTCGCAAAAATTTAATCTTTTAATAAGCTGAAAGTAAAATTTTCAAATAAAAGGCACAAAAATAAATTATATTTTAAACTCTCCATATTAATGTTAATGTTTTTACTGTAGGTTAATGACCACGGTAGGAGAACCATGAAAAAAGGTGTCGATGAAGTTCGCCAGTAAAGGGGTACAGCGAGAGTCGAAGATCAATTCAAAATGGAAAAATGTTGCAGACACTGATCTTGGACATGTAGACTTCGCGGAGTTTAAAAAGAGGGTATATGGGCATGTTGGGTTACCAACACCAATTGCCAAACGGATGGTGATGAATGGAATTTTCCAAGCAGCCGGATTCTCGCCTACAATAGAATGTGCCGAGTTGATGGTAGAATGCGCCATTCATTATGATGTGCAGGAGAGACAAATTGTTTCATCGGACGGAAGGATTCTAGCTCACCTTGGCGAAGTGGCAATCCAGGAGGTGTTTGGCATCCCAACACATCACCAGATCGTTTATGAGACCAAGGAGGACGACAAGAGATTATATGATATCCAGTCTGAATTGTGCGCCACAAATATTAATAAATCATGGCTGGAGAAGCCTAGACCATCCACAAAAAAGATGCCTAAGAAGTTGCGTCGGACAAACTTTAAGGAGGATTATGGAGATATCATTCTGATGCTGAGTAGGATAGCCGACAATCCACAAGGCGCATATTTTGAGACATGGATGTATTATTTTATAGATGAAATCACTTCCGGTGTGAGGATGTTCAATTGGTCCCAAATGATAAGCGACAATCTCCACGAGCAGCTGATCAATCTTGAGAAGTCCATCTGAGCTCATATGTCATCTATTTCTTGGACATAACGTACATATACTTAGGACTTATATGCAAAGGAAAAGTTGGCAATGGTGAGAATGAATTCAAGTCCTATGACTGCTACCCGCAACTTCAACTTAGGGAGAAGTCTCATTTTAGGCGGGCACACGATGCTTTCCTCATGTATATCACGAGAATACTTCAAGGAGGAACTCACTAGAGATTGAATCACGAAGCCAAGTGTTTGATTAGTAGGTATGGATCTTGGTTTATCCAGTTTCCAAAGTTTACATATGTTAGGATCAAGGGATTCACTGGTAGTCCTTACAAGCTTTTTATCTATCCTACTAATCGGATGATTTTGCTGGAAGTCCTGAGACAGTTGGAAGAGTACCAGAACATCCAGAGGTCAAGTAAGAAGGCGGCTATTACTTTCCCATTCTTTATTGGGAATATGTTGGAGTTTTGTCCGTTAACACAAGCAACCGAGATTGCTAGGCAAGAAATTCAATGGTACCCATTCATAGCTTATCGGTCCAAGGCCAATTTTGACCCTCATCATCACATTCAGATTGTGGATGGGAAAAGATACAAACACAGAGTAGACTTGGAGGACTTCTGGGCAAATGCCTCTGACGAGTATGAAGTCAGAAAGAGGTTATGGTCTAGGCTGCCATTGGACTTGATAAGAGCAACCGAACTTTGCCGGGTGCCCGATCAGTTGCAGGACGACGGGATTTATGTCCAGCCGAGCTTCGATGAGAGCTGGTCTCTTCCTTCCGTGAAGTGGTGAGAGCCCGAACACTCAGACTTGGCTACGTTGATGAGACCAGTGATTAAGTATTCTCAGTGGTGGGTCGACCATCAGGTCCAGGAGTTGAGGCATAAAAGAATAACGTTCACGTATGATTTGCTGAGCGAGACGGAGTCAGAATCCTCCAATGTCGGCGCATCCCACAACGATGATCTGGTTGAGATTGCTGAAAAGAGGAAAGAAGTGATTGCAAACATAGAGCGTGTCCAGAAAAGACAAAAGATGGAGCCATCTCGTTTCGCGACATCTAGAAACATTGACAAGCTAGTGGCTACCGCAAACGAATCCTTGGCTGAGATGATGAGACCTTCTACAGTTCAGGAGAAGAACAATGAGCCGATCCAGTTGGATGACGATGAGCCCCCCTCTCCTACGAGCACAAAAGTACTGGGTTCGGAAAATGAAATGGAAGTCCAAAATGATGATTTCAAAGAGGGAATGATTTCTGCCCTCAGAAGAGTTTTGGACGTACCAAACGCAGAAAACGTTCAGGAGGATAGTACCGAGCAGCCTACCATTCCTGACTGGCTGAAGGAGAGGATGAAAATTCAGGCACCAGTTGAGGTCCAAGAAGAGGATGATACTGCGGATTTCTTGGCGAGGTTAGAACAAGTTGCTACTAAGAAACCTGCCAAGAAGTTTTCCATGATTCAAAGGGACGAAGCCGGTGGCCATTCCATACAAATCGCAGTACCAACAGTTGATAAGGCACAAGATGAAATCACTCCCCAGGAATACGCCAGAACCACTATAGACCTTGGCCCAACAACAAAAGGCCAGGAGGTGGAAGAACTAGATAAATCCGTCTCAACTATCAAGGAGAGATTGGGAAAGGAAGTGGCGAAAAGGAAAGAGTACAAAAGTTAGGTCGAGCGCTTGAAGGAGTATATACGACATCTAACCCAACCACTCAATCATGGTGATGTAGTAGCTCCTCTTCTCAATTCCTCACAGGAGATGGCCAAGGATGTGGAAGAAGGGATGGTCACGGCCAAGGAGGCCCAGGAATGGATGATAAGCAAGGGCACGAAAGCGGCTTTGTTCATGGAGAGATTGGCGCTTGCCTACGGGCAGACTTCCTCATTCCTTTGCAGACTGGCTGTCATGGCAGAAACTTGGGACAACCTCCTAGATATTCAGGAGAGGCTCATTCCATGCCTCAGAGTATTGAAGGGCGTTCCAAAGGAAGAATTGGTCGAGGGAAAGGTGATTGCTGCGGGAGCAGCTTATGACTTTCATCATTGGTTTTGGGCATTAACAATGAGGAGCGAGGTTCTGGAGAAGGCAAAGGCAGATGGGCTCAGAGTTGAGGAGCAAGCCAAAGAAATCCAGAGGAAGATTTATATGATAGCTGCAGATGTGTTTGACAGAGAGATTGTCCGGGAAAACGACATGCAACTGGAAAGGTTGAAGCATAAGGTTCAAGAAGTTTTCTTCTCTACTACAGGACCATTTCTGAGACAAGATTTCACAAAGGTGGCGAACCTCTTGTCTGCCCAGGATGATTTTGTGAGACAGGAAACGGATTGGGAGAACACCTTCGCTAGATGTGCTGAGGATTTGGACGGGCTTGAATTCAGGATAAGCATGCTGCTGCTAGTCACGATGGAGGAAGTCGTGACGGTGGTGTCCAGATTCGTCGAGCACAATGCTGCCCAAGAGGATAGAGACGCCTTCCCTTGAAGATAGCTCCAACTGCCACCTCACTGCTTGTTTACTCTTTGTTTACTAATGTTATTTCGGGCAACCCGAGTTAGGGTTGAGTTGCATTAATCTTGGCCGTTGATGTTGTTTTAATTTTGGCCTTTCATTTGATTCTGAAAACTCTATATAAACTTGTGATCTCTCATTTTCATTGGTTTGGAGACAGCGTATGAAATTGTTACGTTATGCTATTTCTGATAATAAAAGCTCTTATGCATGATTTGCTTTGAATCACTTTTATTGGCAAGTAGTGTGCAGGGTTGCATAACTTCTTCAACCATAGATTAGAATTAGATCTAATTAGATTACAATTAGAATAGAATTTGCTTTGAATGTTTGTGAAATGAATGCAAGATTTGATCGTATAGATTAATGGTGAAATATTGCTCATACTTTCTTCGGATGGATGATTTTCATTCGATGCACAAAGTTAGCCTGAGCTTGTGATTGTGGATGCTTAACTTCGGTCTTGTTCGAGGCATGAAAATTATAATCACACCCTTTGAAGGTTGCACCCACTTTGCGTAGTTGTCCCAGGAAGCGAAACAAAGCGTGGTTACTCATTTCACCTGATCTTTACTGTCTCTTGAATTCCTAGGGATAGATTAAAATTTCTAAACCCTTATCTTTTTGCACTTTTTTAGAGATCTAAATTGAAAGTCTCAATTGAAAAAGCCTTTAATGATAAATCCGTCTGAGTCCCAAACTTGTGAGAAATTCCTTAACGTAAGTCCCTTTGTGTATTACGAGCATATCACAACGCCCATTGAGCTTATCCACATGTCATGACTTGACGAAAGAAACCTTGGAGTTGCCATATTGTCTTCTCACAATCTTAGCATACGGAGTGACTTTGTTCAAGAGAGGATAGAGTGTCTTTGGACATTTCGTTCTGAAGTGTTCGGTGGATGATAAAACGTACACCAACAGGTCCCTACAACCTACTTTCACACGTAGGACTGAGGCACATGTTCGCCCAAAGCAGCGTTCAAAATAGTCGGTGTGCATGGTTGATGATGTCAAAGCCAGCCATTTGGAGTACATTTCACTTCCTCTTGATATCAGGAATTTATTGACTTTGGATCAATTCTTGAACCAGAGGAGACAAAGAGTAGTGGTAGTTGGCAGGTTGGAAACTAGACCACCACAGGGTACCAGAGATTTCCAGCAGGCAGTGGGCAAGATTTTTTTGGAGCATTTTGATAGTGGAAATAAATGCACAACACGTGCCTGTGTTCAAAAGTTAGACAATTATCTCTCCTTGAGGCCCATGCTTGAGGAAGAGGCAATCAAGTTTGCCATATTGCATTTAGATGCCCTAGCTCATAAGTGGTGGTACCATGGGTTGGTAACATTGGGACATAGGTCAATCACCACTTACGATGAGTTCACTAATAAACTCATCGAATGTTTTGATAGGAGAGAGCCAGAGGTTTTCTTTCGTGAGCTTGCCTAGCTCAAATAGGTTGGGTCATTGGAATCTTACATCTGAGAGATTCAGCGATTATCAGTGATGGTTACAGGCATCTCTAAGAGGAGATTAGGTGGTACTATTCAGTGAACGTCTTTTGGAACCTTTTTCACAGATGGATCAAAGCTTTTGATCCACCCTCACTGCAAGATGCTTTGAAGAAGGCACGGGATATGGAGCTTGTTGCCCCAAAAAGCAAGTTTCCGTCAAAACCTTTCCCTTTCTCAAAAGATAAACCACATAATAAATTTTCAAACCAGCAAAGAAAGCCATCTCAAAAACTCAGTGATGACACCATTGGGGACTTGAGAAGACAAAAATTATGCTTCAATTACAAAGGACCTTGGGAAAAGGGTCATGCGTGTCCTTCCAAGGGTAAAGTAAATCAAATGGAATACTTTTTTGCTGATAAATCAGATTTTGAAAATTTAGAATAGCAAACTGGTTGGGAAGAAAATGATGAGGATAGTGCACCAGCTACAACACAACTCTTGAGCATTCAGAAAGAGGGATCGTTTTGGATTAGAGGAGTCTTGAGTGGGCAACGGGTGACTACTTTGTTTGATACAAGAGCCACTCATAACTTCATAGGTGAGGGGCTGGTTGCTAGACGCGGCCTCAAGACTGAGGAGTTTGAGGGATTCAAGGTGAGAGTAGCTGATGGGTTCACTCTCAAATGTAATCGGAGGATTCCAAATCCGAAATTGCAGTTGAATGACTGAGTTCCAGGCAGATTTCTATGTTGTTGGCATGGGAGAGATGGATGTTGTACTTGGCATGAAGTGGTTTCATGCTATTGGTGAGTTTACCCTCAACTTGTGAGCTATGGAGATGAAATTTGAGGTTATTTCACTTAGGAGAATGGAGAGATTGATCAGGCATGATCAAGTTGAGTGGGCTGCAGAGTGTTACACCTTTCCATCACAGGTAGAGTAGTAGAAGCATGAGTATCCACCAGACATACAGGCATTGAGAGACAAACATAGTAAGGTGTTTGAGAGTTTACCACATGGGAGACCTCCCGACAGGGGAATTGAGCACATTAGAGAGCTTGAGAATGGCACCAAGCCGATCATTATCACTCCCTACAGGCATCCCAAGAGGATGAAGGATGAGATCGAGAAGATGATAAAGGAAATTTTGGAGATGGGTCACATCAGACCAAGTAAAAGTCTCTTGAGAAGACAAAAATTATGCTTCAATTACAAAGGACCTTGGGAACAGGGTCATGCATGTCCTTCCAAGGGTAAAGTAAATCAAATGGAATACTTTTTTGCTGATAAATCAGATTTTAAAAATTCAGAACAACAAACTGGTTGGGAAGAAAATGATGAGGATAGTGTACCACCTACAACACAACACTTGAGCATTCAAAAAGAGGGATCGTTTTGGATTAGAGGAGTCTTGAGTGGGCAGTGGGTGACTACTTTGCTTGATACAGGGGCCACTCATAACTTCATAGATGAGGGGCTGGTTGCTAGACGTGGCCTCAAGAGTGAGGAGTTCGAGGGATTCAAGGTGAGAGTAGCTGATGGGTTCACTCTCAAATGTAATCGGAGAATTCCAAATCTCAAATTGCAGTTGAATGACTATGAGTTCCAAGCGGATTTCTATGTTGTTGGCATGGGAGAGATGGATGTTGTACTTGGCATGAAGTGGTTTCATGCTATTGGTGAGTTTACCCTCAACTTGTGAGCTATGGAGATGAAATTTGAGGTTATTTCACTCAGGAGAATGGAGAGATTGATCAGACATGATCAAGTTGAGTGGGCTGCAGAGTGTTACACCTTGCCATCACAGGTAGAGTAGCAGAAGTATGAGTATCCACTAGACATACAGGCATTCAGAGACAAACACAGTAAGGTGTTTGAGAGTTTACCACATGGGAGACCTCCCGACAGGGGAATTGAGCATATTATAGAGCTTGAGAATGGCGCCAAGCCGATCATTATCACTCCCTACAGGCATCCCAAGAGGATAAAGAATGAGATTGAGAAGACGATAAAGGAACTTCTAGAGATGGGTCACATCAGACCAAGTAAAAGTCTCTATGCGCCTTCCGTTGTTCTGGTGAAGAGAAAAAAGATGGCACTTTGCAGATGTGTATCAATTACAGAGCATTGAATAAGAGAACTATAAAAAATAAGTACCCAATTCCACAGATCAATGAGTTGATCGATGAGTTGCACGAAGCATGTTTTTTCTCCAAGATAGATTTTCAATCTAGATATCAATAGATTCGGGTTAGAGAGGAGGATGTGGAGTGTTGCAAGTATGAGCAAGTTTGGTGGTGTTGTCATTGATGTCAACACAGTTCAAAATGTTGCAGATTGTGTATGTATAGTTAAGATGTTGTTGAGATGTTGTGAGTACATGGAGCTATCCTTATGATGTTGCAGATGGGCTGAAATGTTGGGTTACCAAGTGCTTTTGAGAAAATTAATAGAGAATGAAGTCAAAGTCATGTATGTGTTTAGAAAGTGCTCCGGTATGTGCTCCGCGTTTCTTCTGTGTTGATCCTATGCTTGTGCGGATTTGAAGGGTTGTTGTTGGGAATCTGTTGGTGACATCTCTTGATTTGTAGCTTCTGGTTTGATGGAGTGTGAAAGTTGTGTGAACTGGTTTGGCAGAGTTGTTTGTCTGTGGATTGGGAGAAATGTTTTTGCTCTGTAGTCCTCTGTTGATTTGGTTGAGGTCTTGCAGATCTGGAATATGTCTTGTAATGGTGTTCTCTGGGTTCTGGCAGAGATGTTCATGGTCTGGTGCTCCGGAAGTTGAGTTTCAGAGTTGTGTGTGTTTGCACAGTCCGGATGGATTGTTGGAAGGTGTTTTGTGTTCGAAGGTTGTTGCACTTGCTGCAGATGTATCTGAAGGTATCTGAGATGTGTTCTCATGCATGATAAAGTGTGTTATGTCGTCCGCATTTTATCTTCTTGCTAGGAAGTGTGTACCTCAATGTTCATTTGTGTTTTCATTAGGTTTGGCCAACTTGGTGTTTACACTTCATATGAAGAATTAAAAATTTAATTAATGAAGCACGTGTCTGATCCAAGATATTGTTTTGGGTCGTAGTTAAGTATTGGTGTGGTCCACTCTCATTCCTTTCCACTGCGGGAATGTTGAGTTGACGACCTAATTTGAATTTATGAAATGAAGCGTATGTAGCCGACCTTGGAGAAAGTTTCTAAGGTTGAAGATAGTATAAATGCAAGTCGAGATGCGAAGGATTAAATCATACAAAGTAACGAAGTAAGCCACAAGTGCGAAGCAGAATTGTGCGAAAGTGAGTTGAGGCAACAATACTTTATTGTGTTAGATTCCTGAATGCAGTGAGCTGAAGGTTTCTGCAATCTTCTAATCAAGGCTGTGGATGTGTGTAAATTGCTATGGTGGATTTTTCTGTTATCTTTTGTAACTGTAGGTAGTGAGCCTTTGTATTAGGGTAGTGAGCCTTTTGTATTCGGTTTTGCTATTACTTTATATTGTGAGTTAATCCTCACCGTAGTTTTTCCCTTATTGGGTTTTCCACGTAAAATCTAGTGTTCATTGTGTTGATTTTGCTTTCTGTTATCTACATTTCATGTTCATACTTAATAACAAAATAGTGTGGTTGTGAAGTTGATAAGTGTGTGAAGTTTTGTGTTTGAATTTGGTGACAACTGATTCACCCCCCCTCTCAGTTGTCCTGCGCTTTTTAAATGAGCTTTTGATCTTTGCCATTGATGTCAAAGGGGGGGAGGGAGTCACATGAAAAACAGTAGAAGAGGAAGAGGTCTTTACTCGGAATATTGAGAATGCAGGAATGTTGTGCAGGTTGTCTAATTTGTATAATAAAGGAGAGTGTTGTCTTTGATGGTTTTTCACATAATGTGTTGCCATCAATGACAAAGGGGGAGATTGTTGCAAGTATGAGCAAGTTTGATGGTGTTGTCATTAATGTAGTCATTGATGTCAACATGGTTCAAAATGTTGAAAATTGTGCATGTATAGTTGAGATGCTGTTGAGATGTTGTGAGTACATGGAGCTATCCTTATGATGTTGCAGATGGGCTGAAATGTTGGGTTATCAAGTGCTTTTGAGAAAATTAATAGAGAATGAAGTCAGAGTCATGTATGTGTTCAAAATGTGCTCCGGTATGTGCTCCGCATTTCTTTTGTGTTGATCCTATGCTTGTGCGGATCTGAAGGGTTGTTGTTGGGGATCTGTTGGTGACATCTCTTGATTTGTAGCTTCTGGTTTGATGGAGTGTGAAAGTTGTGTTCACCGGTGTGTGAACTGGTTTGGTAGAGTTGTTTGTCTGTGGACTGGTAGAAATGTTTCTGCTCCATAGTCCTCCGCTGATTTGGTTCAGGTCTTGCAGATCTGGAATATGTCTTGTAATAGTGTTCTTTGGGTTTTGGCAGAGATGTTCGTGGTCTGGTGCTCCGGAAGTTGAGTTTCAGAGTTGCTGTGTGTGTTTGCACAGTCCAGATGGACTGTTGGAAGGTGTTTTGTGTTCGAAGGTTGTTGCACTTGCTGCAGATGTATCTAAAGGTATCTGAGATGTGTTCTCGTGCATGATAAAGCATGTTACGTTGTCCGCATGTTATCTTCTTGCTGGGAAGTGTGTACCTCAATGTTCATTTGTGTTATCATTAGGTTTGGCCGACCTGGTGTTTACACTTCATATGAAGAATTAAAAATTTAATTAAGGAAGTGTGTGTTTGATCCAAGACGTTGTTTTGGGTCATAGTTAAGTATTGGTGTGGTCCACTCCCATTCCTTTCCATTGTGGGAATGTTGAGTTGCCGACCTAATTTGAATTTATGAAATGAAGCGTATGTACTCGACCTTGGAGAAAGTTTCTAAGGTTGAAGATGGTATAAATGCAAGTCGAGATGCGAAGGATTAAATCATACAAAGTAACGAAGTAAGCCACAAGTGCGAAGCAGAGTTGTGCGAAAGTGAGTTGAGGCAGCAATACTTTATTGTGTTAGATTCCTGAATGCAGTGAGCTGAAGGTTTCTACAATCTTCTAATCAAGGCTACAAATGTGTTTAATTTGCTGTGGTGGATCTTTCTGTTATCTTTTGTATTTGTAGGCAGTGAGCCTCCTTTTTGGACAGTGAATCATATCTGTAGGCAGCGAGCCTTTGTATTCTGGTAGTGAGCACTTGGCAGCGAGCCTCTTGTATTCGGTTTTGCTATTACTTTATATTGTGAGTTAATCCTCACCGTGGTTTTTCCCTTATTGGGTTTTCCATGTAAAATTTGGTGTTCATTGTGTTGATTTTTCTTTCTGTTATTTGCATTTCACATTCATACTTAATAATAGAATAGTGTGGTTGTGAAGTTGATAAGTGTGTGAAGTTTTGTGTTTGAATTTGGTGACAACTGATTCACCCCCTCTCTCAGTTGTCCTGCACCTTTTAACAGTGGAGTATATAGCGTTTTGTTGCCATTATGGGCACTTTGAGTTCTTGGTCATGCCCTTCGGCTTGACCAATGCTTCCACCACTTTTTAGTTTTGTATGAACAGGGTCCTCAGGGATTAGCTGAGGAAGTTAGTCCTCATCTTCTTTGATGATATATTAGTTTTTAGTGGGACTTGGGATGATAATTTAGTACATCTAGATTCAGTGTTAGGTACTTTGGAGAGAGAGTCTCTATATGCCAAGGAATCAAAATGTGACTTCGACATGAGAGAGTTGTATTTGGGGCATATCATTAGTGATGAGGGAGTCAAGATGGATCTAGAGAAGGTGAAGGCTATAGTGATTGGCCTCCTCTCATGAATCTCACACAACTTAAGGGATTCTTTGGGCTATGTGGTTTCTACCATCGTTTCGTCAAGGGATTTTCATAGTAGGCAACACCACTTACGGACTTGACGAAAGAGGGGGCATTTGTTTGGACTCCAGGGGCACATCGGTGCTTTGATAAGTTCAAACAGTTGATGAATTCATGCTCGGTACTTGCTATTTCGGATTTCACACGTCCTTTTGAGCTACAGTGTGATGCCTCAGAAGAAGGCATTGGTGCAGTCTTGATGTAGGATAAGCATCCTCTTGCATTTGAGAGTAGGAAACTTCGGGGTTTTGAGAGGAGTTACAGTATTTATGATAAGGAAATGTTAGCGATAATGCATGCCTTGGCTAAATTCAAATAGTATCTGGTGGGTAGCAAACTTTTGGTGAAGACATATCATAACAGTTTGAAGCATTTCCTAAGTCAGTGTGATCTCAATGATTGGCAACAAAAATGGGTTAGCAAGTTGCAGGCATATGATTTTGACATGGCTTATGTTCAGGGCAAGAAAAATGTAGTTGTTGATGCTCTTTTGAAGAAACCTTACTTGTGCTCTCTAGGTGAGGTTGTAGATGATTGGAGAGATCCCTTGGGTTGTTTGAAGGACCCACAAAGGACTTGGGGGGCCCTGGTGGGACCCTAGTTGGACCTGGGAAGGACCTGCAAGGACACCCAAAAAGCAAAAATTAAAAACAATAACTAAAAAAGTGCAATTTGTGGCTTATATTGCCTTGGTCGACCAAATGAAGCACATTTTGCAAACTCAATAGGGCAAAAACACCATTTTTTTACCTCCAAGCTGAAGTAGTTGATTTTTGCAAGTTTTCTCCATATAACTTCTTTATTGTGGATTTCAGTTGATATCTTATTTGTTCTCTTAACCATCTTACTGTTTCAAGAGAATGGAATATTATGTTACATCCTTTTCTTTACACGGTCTGTTGGGCATATTACCACATAGATGCTTTTCTATCTACCTATTTATTTCTAGTTATTTATACACTAATGCCAACTTCTTTAGTTGATTTCTAGTCTTCTTTTATCCAATCAATTTTTTTGTCATGGTTTGTCTTCAATTTTTTGTTAGCTTCATTCACTCTTCAAACAAAATATGTTGTGTCTGCTTTTATGAACTTTGGTTAGCTACAAAAGATTCATTGAGATGCTTGGCATGCTGATGCTTGCATTGCTTGAAACTCTCAAGTTTATCCTTGACTGTTATTAGTAATAAGTTAATAACAGTCAAGGATAAGCTCGAGAGTTTCAGGCAGTGTAAGCATCAACATGCCAAGCATTACAATGAACCCGTTTATTGATTGTAATTTGAATTTTCAATGTGTAATGACATTTTAAGACTTGAGTATTTACATTTTTGCAAATTATGAATATGATTATATGAGGTATTCAAATATTCTATTTATTGGCAATTATGTTTAATAGTTTATCATTTATGTCTAATGAATATCATTGTTCTTATAATTAAATTTATAATTTTGAACATGTTTATGCTTATATATATATATTTGAAACAAAAGAAAAAGTTGGGGTTAAAATGATATGGGATGGAGTGAAAATGGGGTGTCCTCCCAATCATAAACCCACCTTTTCTTATTTCGTTAGGAAGAAGGATAGTGCCACAAGAGATTAGAATTGACTTACAACCCTTAGCTGAGTCAAATCCAAACTTTGGGACACTATGTGATCTCTCATTCCTTATGATTGAAAAGTATAAAATATGACTGAAATGCACTTTGGGGAGATAAACTAAAAATACGAAATGAATTCAATTGTGCAATGCAAGACTTGAAATGCAAATTTTAAGCATAATACTAACAGAAAGTACAATTTGCAGGCAGATTTGATGGTTACAAGACGATATTTAACAACCCGAAAAATCTTATCTTGAGAAAACTGTAGCAGGATGCATTAGCCAAATTTGGACACCTCCCTATATGACTGAAAGACACTTTTGGGAGGTGAATAAAAGTGCTTTAATGATTAGATAACTGAGATCTACCACTTGGAATGCAAAGTATTATGATAATACTATTAGAAACAATCATTAACTAGCAGATCTGAGAAGGTTAAGATGGTTTGTACCCGGCTCCAAAAGTGTCACACAGGCGTCTTGTTCTGGTGAATATGTCTGTAACTTTGTTTGAAAATTCTTTTTGCAATTCTCTGATGTTGGATCTAAGGCTTTGATTTCTCTAGGTTTTATTGTCGGAAGGCCGAAAACAAATTCTGTAAATGAGTTTCCATCTCTTGACAACTTTGATGACAACTTTGACAACTTAACACTTTTGATCCAATTTCACTCCTTCACCTATAAATCTACAAACACACAAAGAGGAGAAAAATGCTTGTTTTTGGTGTATAAGGGTTTGCCTTGGTCAAACCCATGAAAGCATAAATGGAAGGAATGATGAATGAACACTAGCTTTGTTGCAACTCATCAAACCCTTTAATGGCTACCCTTAGAGGATTGAAGTCTAGCACATCACTCCAAATACTAGATCTTGCATGAATGGCTTGATTAGATGCTTGATTTGACACTTTGATTTGATGCTTGAAAACTTGAAACCTACATCACAATGTTAGCTCCAAAAACATGCATGAATGCAAATAACTTTGACATGATGATCTTGATTGCTGCAATAATTGACTGAAACATCTGCTCTTGAATGCTAATCTTTGATCTAATTTTGCTCCTTCAAAAGTCTTAGGATTGCTTCGGATTTGAATTTGATAAAAAGACCACCTTTTATAGGTAATTTTCTAATTTCTCAACAATTAAACATCAAAGGCCGAAAATTGCAATTTGAATTTGAATCATAAAAATGCCGCCAAAAATGTATAAAAAAATAGGGTCCTAAACTTAAGGAGGATCCTAGGTCCTAAACCTAGGACACACATTTTCCAAGATGTGTAATTTGATGTTTGCAATTGTTTAATGTAGGTTCCCCTCTCGGAAAACGAAATTAATTAGGCTTTTAAATGCATAATTGGGTCAATTAGAGGCTTAATTAAGTCCAATTAATTAGGGGGATGCAAACATAATGTGAAAATGTAAGGGAAAAAATTGCTGTACCCGTACTCGTATTTGAACCCGTACCCGTATCTGAACCCGTACCCAAACTGGTAACTTAGAATATAAACAACATAAATTTATTTTCTACTATTCATGGGTTAAAATCTCTATTTTATTTGCTCTCTATATCTCTACGCTATGGAAATGACCTTAAATTTCAAAAAAGAGTAGCTTTTGTCTTTTTTTCTACATTTTTTTTACATTTTTTTAAATCCGATTTTTTCAAAAAATCCTGAACTTTTGGTTTGCCGATTTTTCCCCAAATGATTTTTGCTGCTATGTAGAAGATAACTAAACAAAAGATAAAGCAAGAATGTGGCTTTCATTAAGCTCACATACAAATATGACTGACATAAAGGAAGAAAAAATATCCATATCCATTGGTACGAGTGAATTTGTAGGCAAATTGGAACAAGTTTTTGTGGCTTCTGTTTATGTTTGATGAATTTCATTTTTTTTGAATGAAAACCAGTGAACTCTGTGCTGAGACAGAGGATCATATAACTACAAACATCTCAATGGTTGTGATCTATACTACTCTCTCATTAATCTTGCTTTCTGATCAACTGTGATTTTGTGTGTAACTCCAAAACTCCCTGATTTTTATAAAAAATGAATTTGTAATTGTTTCTAGTGTTGTTTTCTTTTGCTCATTTTCAATGTTTCTGACTTTTTCTTTTTGATATCTTTGCCAATTAATTGTCATTCATGAACTGAGTAACATGGATCTTTACTTTGTCTCAAGAATAGAAGATAACTAAACAAAAGATAAAGCAAGAATGTGACTTTCGTTAAGCTCACATACAAACATGACTTACATAAAGGAAGAAAAGATTAATGCTCCAATTTAACCTTGGTAGTTGCAGCAGCTAAGTCGCCTTCCAATAGAAAACATTGTATGATCACTTGGATATTTTGTCTATATTCAATGAAGAGCTGCTGAATTTCCTTTAGAATGTTTTCTGCTTCATTCAAAATATTGTGCCTTCCCATTGTATATCTTGGAATATAAGTGTAATTAAAGGTAAGTGAAATCTGTTTTATCAGGAATATCCCCAATATTTTTTCATGTTAGAAGTCATCTTTATAATTTGCCTTAACTTTCAACTTTGATGCCCTGATCTTGATTATTATTACTCTGATGACAGTGAGAAATTATCCATGATTATCATTGTTAGTCTACCGATATTGTATATATTTTGAGCATAATGTTGTCAAATTTCCTTTCCAAAAAAATTCTTTAGGTTGGCTCCATGATTTGTGAATAAATTGAGAGCTTTAGTGAAATACCATACACAATTATACAGAAAATTACATACTAAAATTAAGTCTTTCTCAATAATGCTACTTTGCCCTCAGGCACCTTTCTCTATTTTTTTAATAGGTGCATTGCCTTCTAAGTCAATGTCCTCCACATTCACAACCACCGCCATCTTGATAGTTTGTATTATATCTCTTTGACGTTATTAGTAGATCTTCCAGCATACAAGAATAGAAGATAGACTCGGCCTTTGGCAGGCAATTGAAATAACTTTGCTTTTACTCTTTTTGGAGCCAGTTGACTTTTACTGCTTGCCCCATTATTGGTTTCTTGTTAGAGAATACATATATATTTGTTAATAAGTTGATTAATTGTACAAATATTGTCCTTTTTGCTTTGTTTTTGGATTGATGGCACATAGGATTGGTTTCTGAGGAAAAGACATGATTGGTTTTGTAAAGATCCAAACTATCAGAAATGCAAATACACCAAGAATAATAGAAGTGAACACACACAAGAGAACACCACCCAAATATTTACTAGAGAGAACAACAGCCTTACTGTAGGGTTTAAAAGGAAGTATCGTTCTTGATTTCCAATAGTTAAAGAGGCAATATGATAACACACATGGTGACCAATGATATGATATGAGCCAACTATATTTAGCTTGGCATAACAACTAGAGTGAGCTAAACTCCTAACCATATATGTAACCTAACCTTTTGCAACTAACTGTAGGGTCAAGTGTGTCACATGTTTGCTGCTTCATAACCTCAGTGTACATTATGATATCATTGGCATAGATACATGACATGTTTCTAAGGAGAAGAGATGATATTGGTCAACCATTGGCTTTCTTTATATTATATTATAAAATATAATTAAGGATCTTATAACAAAATGTAATATCATTACCATTGATATTTCGGTTTTGTCATTCATTTTTCTGTTTTGTGTTATTACTCTGAATATTCTCTTTCATAAACTGCTCTCATCTAATTTTATACGATTTGCTGGTCAGACAGGGATTCAATTTGTCAGCTTATAGGGATAATGGTCAATTCATTTTCATAGATGGTCTTCACCTTGACTGCAAAGGTATGAATCAATGAACAGATGTATTTCACTGTGCTTGGTTTTAACTAAATTTATTACCAATGCCTTGACCATGCACTTTGTTATCTTTACAATTCCTGCTTGTATTGTCAGAGGTACACAATCTTATATCATGTGGATGTTTGTTTTTGTGTAAACTGTTTAAGGTAGCAATGGAGCAATGACAGAGAATGCACTTTTTGAGCTTTACAAGAACATACACCTAACCTTGCATGGTTGCATTTCTCTTGAGGGAAATATGGGATGCAATTGCATTGTGATTGATGATGTATCTCTTTTGGAGATTGCTGCCCATGGATCAGAGGATCTTGTGCTAGATTTTTTGCATTATTGCCGCATTTTATCATTGGAGCTGGTTGGTTAGCCTTGCTTTGAGAACATATCTATCATTATTATTTTCCTTCAAAATTTCATACATTTCTCATTGCATTTAAAATGCACTGCCACCAGGATTGCTCTCTTGTTCTACTTTCACACCAGGATATTTATGCAAGTCTGAGCGATTCAAGATTCATTAAGCATCTTGAATATTTTGCAGACATTATGATAGATGTAGAACCTTTAAACTCTGGGATTGCAACTGATGTACATGGCCAGGTATTGTGAAACACTCACTATATATCATTCATTTGGTTGAAGTTTGCTATTGCAGTGTGTGTGTGAAATCAGAAATCTATTTGCTGAAAGATTTTCCATATTTTAGGAAGTGAAGAAAGAATGAGGATTAGGGGAGGAATAGGGTGAAAATAGTTAGTTTAATTTAATTGTATTCTTACGTGTTATCCAAATATAGCTGACCATGATTTTGTATAATTACATGTGTAGGATTATTTAGTGTACATAGTTAAATTTTGGTTACATAGTTGGTACCTTGATGGTTGTGGTCTAAATGACAACCTCTTGGAAGACCGACCTATATGTAGAATGATTATGTTAGGGAAGGGAGCTCTCATATTGTCAGGTACTCCTTGTTCCATAGATAGTTGATATACACTACCTTCTATCAACAAAATTGTACCACTCTAAATTGATTTGTACTTTTAATTATATGCTTATTTTTTTGTTGGAATTTTGTTGTGTTATTTGCGTACCATTTTGTAAGTAATTTGTGTCGAACATACGGCCATCTTGTGTGTATGGGTTTGCAATGATTGTATGGCCATCCTTTGCCATTTAATGTATTGTATATATTTATAATTACTAATTTAAATTTATCATTAATATATTTACATATTTGTTTATTATTAATGATAGACTGCAATTCCTTTTACTATTTTTTATGTTTACTTTCTCAAATGTATTATATTATTTGTGATGCCATACCAAAATTTTAAGAAAAATATTGTGTCAAGTTGTCCCCACATTCCCCCATTCAGAAACAATGGAACAATGGAATTTAGAGTATTTGCCGCTTTGGGTATCTGAAGTATTTGCAAATATAAAACATAATTTCCGCAAACTAATTTGTTGCCCTGATGCCTGCTTATATTTGCTTAGAATTGTTTTCAGCTATTTTATCACCTTTAGAATGAGCGGCCAAATGAGATAATTGTTTACAAATTGGAAACTGGGAAATCTGTCCTAGTTTAGTGTTCTGTAGCCAACAAATTTTTCTCTCTACCTGGGCTTCCTCCATTAACTAATTGAGCATTTTGTAATGAACCGGACCAATTTTTTCAATTTTTCACAATGTAATTACAATCAACATGCACCCGTTAAGGTTAGCTCTAAACCAAAACGATGTGGAAAGTAACTCTAACCAGAATGTACACCAGGATCCCGATGTGGGCAAGGTGTGAGCATTGGTCAGAGGATCCAATGCAATGCAAACTGAAGGGAACTCTAACCAAGAATGCGCCTGTGCAGACGAGCATATGGTCAGAGGATCAATGCATGATGAACATAAGTAACCCTAACCAAGAATGGCGCCGAGTGATGGCGAGCATATGGTCAGAGGGTCCCTAAACTACTTAACTGAAAGTAAATAGGTGGCAAGCCAGCCTCTTCCACTTATTCAGTGGGAAATACAATAGATTAAATGAGAAATAAGAGAAGAATGGCTGATAGTACTACTAACAGCTTACAATATGTCAGAATGTTCATTTAAATCTAGAGTTTTCAAGTTCTTCACTGCTGCAACTGTAAAGTATGTCTTTCCAATACCAAATGTAACTTCCAATGCTCAATCTCCACCAAAGGAACAACCTTCTTAATTCTGATATATCAGACCTGCAACATAAAATGAAGAAATCTGCAACATAATACTCATTTAAATGCTCATATCTTGCTCAAATCTCACTCTAAAGACATGGAATCAAGTGCAGATTGCCCTAAGTATGAAGGCGCCCAAAATGAGAACCTAAGACCTCTCAAAACAGCCTCTATTCATTTTGCACAATTCCCAAGACCAACTCAGAATGGTACGGCCCTCTTAAAGGGGCGATTTTGCTAGTAAAAATCAGAAACTGCAAATTAAAATCCACAAGCTTGCAAGTAGGGTTGCCCCAAGTAGGAAAGATGATATGACAAACACCCAGAACAATATCTTTTTTTATTTTTGATATATGAATGAAAACTACCTACAGCCATGCAACATCAGCAACACTGAAATATGACAAAATGCTTGAATAACAGCTACCAAATGCAATGAAACTCAACTACAATGCTAAACAACCCAACTACAATCTAATTCTCAACTTGTTGCTATCTTTCAAGCAAGAAGATGAGCCCAATGCTAGGAGGTATGCTTTCCTCGAAGCTTGCTTGAATACATTCCAGCAGTATAACAGTATAGTAGACAAAAGATCCCAAATGAAGAGCTGAGGCCAGAATAAATAGATGTGAGAAGAGCCTTCTAGAACCTTCAAGAAGGGCGCCCAAACCCTAATTTTGAATTCAAATACATTCCCTCCAAAAAGTGGCGTCCTTTTTCCTCTTAATAAAATATTTCACTTTTATAAAAAATCCATCTCTCCTCAAGAAGGCGTCCATTTCTCATAACCCCATAATTTGACTTTAAAAATGTAATTTATCTCTCAATGACGCATTGACCCTTTAGGTCCCCTTTTTTTAAAAACAACATAAAGTTGTAATGCTAGGCAAAGGGGTGTTATAATATTAAAATATAATATTATAATGTGAAAATACTTCTCTCCAAGGAAAATGCACCCAAAGGCCAAAAACTGAAGTGCCAGCTGAACCAACTGAACTAGAAGACCAACTGAACTGAACCCAACTTGCCCACTGCCAAAAATAGAATTTACTAAAAATAGTAAATTCATGAAGTTGCTTGGAACGCCAAACTGACCATACCACCGCGAAGCTCTCTGAAAACGCAGAAAGAATCCGCAATCCGATTTCCAAACTTCAAGCAACAACCTCCTCAAAATTAGGAAACCCTAATTTCACCACCTGAGTAGCCTACGGGTCTCCGGAATAGGCCAACGGTCAACAGAAACGATCACATTTGAGAAGGGGACATTACACATTTCTACAGGTATTCCCCAGCTGAGAGGATGATATGATAATGCATCCATGGAAGGATACCATCAATTTGCTATTATTCCTGGGGGACTTTGGATCATATATTTTCTCCAAGAATATCTTATTATAAGTTCACCGAAAGGTAATGCTCCTGGTAATCTCTCAGAGAAGAGTCCTATCTGGTCTTTCTTGCTTGATTTTCTCTCTGATAAACCAACATCCCCTATATTCCATGATAAGATGCACTTTATTTAAATTGCATCTTTGGGATGAGTCCTATAATCTGCTGAATTGTTTCTTCCCACCTCCATTATCAGACATATTTGGTCCTTTTCTTCTATTTTTCCCATTCTGCCCTTTGTTGGCACTTCTTTGATTACCGCCTCAGTGGGATTTCCTTTCTTATCCAAATATTTGGGCAAGAGGGGTCCTACTACTAATCTTATATTTCTCTTTAGTATTCCTGCTTCTTGATTCTGCTTTTGGTGTGTCAGCCAAGAAGGAAAGAGTATTTCCATGCTAGTTTGGTATCATTTCTGTTCATTGGACTGATCACAGTTGCCTTGGGTGTAGGTTGGCTTGTACTTGTCTCCCTTAACAACTGATTTCATCAGTTTCAATTCTTTCTTCCTCTGATTTCTCTTGGTTGGAGAGGGCTTCAAAAGGATTGGCCAATTTGAGCTAATTATTAAGTAGTTGCTGAGGATTATCTTTACAACATCTGCCCTTGGAATTTATATTCCTCATGTTTGTTCTTCTCCTTGTTGTTTAGGTTTTTGCAGATTTTCATTATAGAGGAATTCGTGCTTTAGTGATCTTCTTGTGAAGGTGTGTGATGTCCCTCTTATTGTTTCTGAAACTTTATGATTTTTTATCCTTTTTTTTCTGATTTTAGAAAACAAACTGGAGATGTAGCTGCAATCTGAACTAGGATAATTAATACTGATTAAAATTATAACTGACTGGAAATTACACCATAAAGCCTCACAAAGCTCGAAATGCTTTTTAATTGCATAGCCCCATTACATATCTG
This sequence comes from Sequoia sempervirens, assembly GCA_007258455.2. Classification (NCBI taxonomy): domain Eukaryota; kingdom Viridiplantae; phylum Streptophyta; class Pinopsida; order Cupressales; family Cupressaceae; genus Sequoia; species Sequoia sempervirens. The sequence goes on along the minus strand of VDFB02000003.1, from coordinate 123,526,059 downwards.
AATCATACAGATCCAACTACATCAAAATATAGTGCTGTTTTATGACTGATAACCCTCACACAATTAAACACTTCTGAGATGGATGCTATGGATGAAATAATTGAATATTGATTACAATGTATGGAAAAAAATTAGTATTGAAACAGCCATTTCACTCACAAGTCTTCCTTGGATGGTTGATCCAACTAAAAAGACACCTTTTCTGACCTGTACAGATTTGAATGGTGGCTATTTGAGAGGCTGTATGATTGCTGAGGTGTGCTAGGTGATGAATGGGGACTGGCAAGGTGTCCTGACAGCAAGCAAACCTCTGTCAAACCTGCCCAAATGCTGGTGCCCCTCTCATTTGGCAAAAAATACAAATCAACTCCTCCAAATGTGCCTTTAAAGTGTTTGATTGCCTCACAATAATTGCCCTGGATGGTATGTGGTTGTCCCAAGGCCAACACTCTAGGAAATAGGTAGTTTTCAGCAGTAAAATGCAGATATCGTGGAAAAACCAGCGACCTACGGTTTGATATGACAATAGACCTCCTTAGAATGATGATTCAGATTTGGCAAAAGGTGATGAACAGCAACAACTCTGAAACTTGCTAATTGATGGTTATAATAACCTTCCAAGTGTGGTGCTCACATATAGAATGCAAATGACAACCTGCTGCTCCTAAATGGTTATGAATTCCAACAATCCCAATCAATTTACATGCAAATCTTTCTTTTGAACCTGAAATTAACACAAACCTCGGATTCAACTCAACATGCAAACTCTAGATGGATTTGCCAATGTCAGAAATTGAGGGGTTTTGTCCTCATCTTTGGAAAGAGAGCCAAGAGGGTTTTTGTCTCCTCGGATTAAAATTTGCAACCAAGGATTTCTGTCATTGATTGCACACTCAAACTCAAAATGAAGAATTGCCAAAAATTAAATTCCTTGATCAAAATGAAGCTAGGAGCCCTTTTAAATGCCTCTTCCAATTTGGACCTGTGGGTTCTATTTTCCTACCAATATTTTAAAAACACTTTTATCTATATTTTACTTTTATATTTTCATATTTATTGTAATAATCAACCTTACAAGCACTTCCTTTTGTTAATTTTAGACCAGAATTGAAGATAAGCAGAAGTACAAAATGACGAACAATCAAACACAGCAAATACCCTGGGAAAACGCTCCTCCTTGAGGGAGAAAAACCCAGTAAAAATATCTCTTATATATTGAATGAAAAGAGCAGAAATCTGCTTACAACTTGGGCCAATCACAAAGCTGATTTGATGTAATAAAAGATCGCACCTCTCCTAGATGCAATTATACAACCAAATGTTATTTCTCCTTGATATCGATTGGCTGATGCAAGAATAATGAACTGCTGCAAATGTGCGAATTCCTCCTTGAAGCGCGATTTCCTTTTGTGAATAAAATTGATGATCAAATGACTGATCATTGCCTTGAATATATACAAACCAAAGTGTCTCTTCATATGTGTCGGCCTCATTTAGAAAACAATGTGACTTTTCATTTAGGATCGGCCTTTTTCACAAAACAAGGCGACTTTTTATTTTGGGTCGGCCTCATAAAATAAATTAAGATATATATGGCAAGTCCGACTTGCCTTGGAATTATATATTATATATTTATTATTTTAATTCGAGTGAAGGATATCACCCGCCGCTATAACATCAACACTCCCTCTTAGCTAGGGAGGTATCCTTCCAGATATCCAAGTCATGGAGTCTCTCAACAGGACACTCACAATGGCTACACCCATTTGTGGAAAAGAGTTCATCACGGAGTCTCTCAACATGATATCGTCATGGAGTCACTCAACATGACATCCACCATAGCTACTCCCATGTGTGGAAAGAAACATGTGCTCAAGTGCCCATCATGGAGTCTCTCAACGTGATGTCGTCATGGAATCTCTCAACATGACGTCCACCATGGCTACTCCCATGTGTGGAAAAACACAAGTACAAAGGGTTCATCACGGAGTCTCTCAACGTGATGTTGTCATGGGGTCTCTCAACATGATGTCCACCATGGCTACTCCCATGTGTGGAAAGAACCACATCTTCGTCTCAGAGATGGACGAGGGCTTTCACCTCATATTTCTCCGTCTCAGAGAAATATGCATTATAGCAAAGATCACTGATGCTGAGTCTCCCTCTCAGCAAGGGCGACATTCTCCACTACTCCAAGCTTGTCTCGAAAATGTGCAAACTTCACTCTGGAGAGAGGCTTGGTGAGAATATCAGCCGTCTGATCATCAATGCAAATATACTTGAGTTGAATTGCTTTCCTCAGCACCATATCTCTGATGTAATGATACTTGATCTCCACATGTTTTGTCCTATCATGAAACACTAGATTGACAGAGAGCTTCACACAACTTTGATTATCACAATGAATCACAGTTGGCTCCAATGTTTGACCAAACAATCCTGCAAGGAGCTTTCGAAGCCACACTGCTTCTCGAGCTACTACACATGTAATATATTCAGCCTCTGCAGTGCTTAGTGCCATAGAAGTCTGCTTCCTGCTACACCAAGAAATCATGGCAGACCCCAAATTGAAGCAACATCTAGAGATGCTCTTCCTATCAATTACACTCCCGGCCCAATCAGAATCAATATAGCCTTGTAACTTCAGATCTTCACAGGAAGTATATCTCAAGCCATATCCCACAGTGCTACGCAAGTATTTCAGAATATGTTTTGCTGCAACTAGATGTATTTGTCTTGGCTCGCACATGAATTGATTGAGAGCGCTCACCGCATAGCAAATGTCTGGTCTAGTATTGACTAGATACATCAATGATCCAATCAATTGTCTGTACATGGTGGGATCTACCAAATCTGAATCAGCTATAGAGTCACTCAACTTCTTCAGATTTGTCTCCATAGGCGTAGACATAGACTTGCAATCCATCATCCCAAATCTCTTCAAGATGTGTCTATAGTGTATTTCCCTTGACTTAAAATAATCTCATTGGGTCTTTGCCACATTTCCAGTCCCAGGAAGTAATGCATAAGGCCAAGATCCTTCATCTCAAACTCAGAGGCTAACTCTTTCTTGCATTTGACAATGAGATACTTTGCTCTAATAAGAAATAAATCATCAACATAAAGAACTAATATCAAAGCCTCACCATCAACTACCTTGAAGTAAAGATTGAAATCTGCATCATTCTTGGAGAATCCCAAGCTCATCAAATATCGATCAATCCTTTCATACCATGCACGAGGTGCTTGCTTAAGGCTGTACAATGCCTTCTTCAATTTGCATACATGAGATTCCTTCCCATGAATCACAAAACCATCTGGCTGCTCAATGGACACTTCTTCAATCACACCATTAAGAAATGCAGTCTTTACGTCCATTTGATGTAACTTCCAGCCTTTAGCGGATGCAATAGCAATAATAGTCTTGATAGATGTATATCGAGCAACAGGAGCAAATGTCTCCTCATAATCTATTCCCTCCTTCTGAGAGAATCCTCTTGCCACAAATCTTGCCTTGTGCTTCTCAATGCTACCATCAGCTGCATGTTTGATTTTGGAGAGCCACTTGGAAGATACAACTGATTTCCCTTTAGGTCTTGAAACAACATCCCATACATCATTCTTGATGATAGATTGATATTCTTTTGTCATTGCATCTTTCCATACCTGCTGGTTGGATGCCTCCTCAAAACCGGAAGGCTTAGACTCAATGATGTGACTCATCAATGCCACAGCCTGGAAACTTCTGCGGTCTCTTGCTTTCCCTAAAGGTGCCTCGAGGAGCTGCATACTTTTCTGCCTCTTGCATAGTTTGTCTAGCCCATAGAGGTCTCTTCCGACCTATAGTGATGTCTCTCGGCCCATCAGTTGGTTCCATGGGATCAACTGGATCAATAGTCTCGTCTGGTTCATTAGACTCCCTCTGAATCTGAGGAGTATAATTAGGAGAAATGTCCATATCCTGAGTAGTCTCCTACTCTTCATTGTCTATCTCCATATAGGACCCTTTAGATCTTTTGAAGGCTACTTCCTCTTCGAAAGAGACATCCCTGCTGATCTCAATCTGTTTTTGCCCTAGAATGTAGACTCTGTAGGCCTTAGAAGACTCACTGTATCCCACAAATATACCCTTCTTGCCTAAAGGTTCTAGCTCTGATCTTTTATCCTTAGGCACATGAATATAAATAGGACAACCAAAAATTCTTAAATGACTAATCTCAGGTTTCACACCTGTGAAGGCCTCTTCAGGAGTCATGTTTCCCAATATTCAATGAGGGCTTCGGTTCTGAACATACACTGCAGTTTTGGAAACTTCTGCCCAAAGAAAAGTCTGCAAATCTTTATCATGAATCATAGCCTTGGCTGCCTCAACTATGGATCTATTCTTTCTTTCGGCAACTCCATTTTGCTGAGGGTTGTACGGAACACAAAACTCCTTCTTGATCCCTGCCTCAACGCAGAAATTATGAAATCCTCCAGAAGTGTATTCTCCTCCATCATCAGATCTCAAAACTTTAATTCTTTTCCCGGACATGTTTTCAACTTGAGCCTTGAATTCTTTGAATCTATCAAGTACTTCTTCAGACTCCTTAGATTTCAAGAAGTAAATCCAAGTCTTTCGAGAATAGTTATCAATGAAAATCACATAATACCAAAATCCACTCAAAGATGCCACAGACATTGGTCCACATAAATTAGAATGAACAAGATCTAAAATTCCTTTTGATCTACTATCACTACTATGAAAAGGACCCTTGATATTCTTACCCAGTGCACATCCTCTGCAAATGCCATCATGCTCCTGACTGAGCTTCGGTAGACTAGTAACCATCTTCTCCATAGATGGAAGAGCTCTGAAGTGTAAGTGAGCAAGTCTCCTGTGCCATAGCTCACTCGAATTGGTAGAGTTGTGCAATAATGCTTGAACTCGACGAATAGAAAGTCTGTATAGGCTCTCTTGACGGACACCAATCACACGAGTTGTTTTGATACTAGAGTTCTTAGGCCAAGCAAGAACTTTCCCTTCAGAGAAGGCAACTTGGTACCCTTTGTCCTCCAATGCTGAAATGGAGACAAGATTTCTTTTGATTCCTGGTACAAACAAGACATCACTTAGATGAAGAGGGATGCCAGAATCTAGATGAAGAGAAGTGGTCCCAGCTCCTTTTATGGAATAACAAGCATCATCTCCGATTATCACTTGCAAGTTGGTTTCTCTTTCTACCAAGTCTAAAAGATGTTCTCGATATCCTGTAATGTGCCGTGAAACATCACTATCAATCAACCAAGTGTCACTGTCGGTTGGAACATTGCTTGAAAGAGCAGAGATAAATAGAAATCCCCTTGAGTTGTCTCTAGATTCCTTTTGAGGTGGCACATCATCAACATCTGCAGTAGAAGCATGTTGCTTTGGTCTTGATATGCAATCTCAAGCATAGTGACCATACTTGTCACACCTGAAACATTGAATGTGAGAGAGATCCTTCTTCTTCTTTGGTTCAGGAGCAGGATCTGATTTTCTATCTCTATTCCTCTTGAAATTGCCTTTTCTTCCTTCTCTTCTTTTCCTTCTGGAAGTTTGAGCAGCAAGGACATGATTTTCTTCATTATGAGAGCTTCGTCCATTTCCTCTTGTTGCCAACCTGGATTCCTCTTGAATGCAATCAGCTCAAAGACGATCAAACTTGGGCAATTTAGATCTTCCACTAATGCTTTGGATAAAGGGCTCCCAAGATTGAGGAAGACCATTCAGTGCCAACATAACCAGGTCTCTATCTTCAACTATATCTCCAATGGCGCATAGCTGATCTCTCAACTCAGAATCTTCATGAAGAAGGAGATGACTGAATCTCCTTTAACCATTTTTATATGATGGAGCTGTTGTTTCAAGGCAAGAGCTCTGTTGGTATTGTTGATCTCATATAATCCTTGTAGAGTCTCAAACATGTCTTTGGCTGTCTTCATCTTGGAGATAATTGGCACTAGATGATCCTTCACGGAGTCTATCAAGATCTTCCTAGCCTTTGTGCCATTCTTCTTACATTGAGTTTTCTCAGCATTATCGGATGGCTCAGGCACATCATTTTCCACGAAGTCTAGAAGAACATTTTCTTCTAGTGCAATAAGAACTCGAAACTTCCATGAGGTGAAATTTGATGCACCATCAAGCCTATCTTCAACCTTGACTCCGTTCACCATCTTCGATGCTTAGATAGACTGCCCTAGATAAGAAGACTTTGCTGCTTAAACAAATCTGATCTGATTTTGCTTAAACCCGCTCTGATACCATGTTAATTTTAGACTAGAATTGAAGATAAGCATAAGTACAAAATGATGAACAATCAAACACAACAAATACCCTGGGAAAACCCTCCTCCTTGAGGGAGAAAAACCCAGCAAAAATATATCTCTTATATATTGAATGAAAAGAGCAGAAATCTGCTTACAACTTGGGCCAATCACAAAGCTGATTTGATGTAATAAAAGATCGCACCTCTCCTAGATGCAATTATACAACCAAATGTTATTTCTCCTTGATATCGATTTGCTGATGCAAGAATAATGAACTGTTGCAAATGTGCAAATTCCTCCTTGAAGTGCGATTTCCTTTTGTGAATAAAATTGATGATCAAATGAATGATCATTGCCTTGAATATATACAAACCAAAGTGTTTCTTCATATGCTTCGGCCTCATTTAGAAAACAATGCGACTTTTCATTTAGGATCGGCCTCTTTCACAAAACAAGGCGACTTTTTATTTTGGGTCGGCCTCATAAAATAAATTAATATATATATGGCAAGTCCGCCTTGCCTTGGAATTATTTATTATTTTAATTCGAGTGAAGGATATCACCCGCCGCTATAACATCAACACCTTTCCACTTTCTAATCACCAAATTCTCAATGTGGGTGAAGGGAGAGCATACGGTGTACATGATTACAGTTATATTTGAAATGAAACAGCTGAAGGTAATCCACTTATCTAGGAGGGTTAGCTTAGACTTCTACTTTTCAATGGGAAAGCTCAAACAATACTGAAAATGTAAAGCCAACCCTTCCACTTTTCAATGGTGAGTGAATACAATAAGCTATAGAAACTTTTCCGTTTTTTAGCGGTGAGTGAGAACCAATAAGCCACTTATTTAGTGGGGTAAGTAACAACAAAATATCAAGAGCAACTCACTGGTGGTACTACCACTCACTGTTACAATGTTAGCTCATTTGAAAAACTTTTAAATTCAAGATATGCATCTACTGTTTCAAGTATGGTCATGAAAGAAATTGATAGAACATCTCCACATGTATCATAACATCAAAGAATTAACCACCCATCATGGAATTAACAAGTATACCTCAAAGATTGGCAAAGAGATGACTGGTGCAGGCCTGAAAGAGGTCTGAAACGCTGCTATTACAGTCTGGGCGGCGAGATATAAACTCAAAAAACTTTACCAAATCATTCCCACATGCACCCAAAATGAATGCAAGCTATAACCATGTTTCCAAACAGCTCTGAATGACTTGTCACATCATTAGAATATTCATATTGAAAAACCAAAACTAAAACTTCAAAGCAGATCCAATGGTGACTCTTGGCTGGAATCACACCATACTCTAGCTAGGGAATATCTTGTAATTCCGAACTAAGAAATCTATGAGTGATTTTGTCCTCAAAGATTGAAGAGAACCAAAGCCACTTCGACAACATAACATTATCAATCTTCAGCATATGCAAATGAGTCCCCTCTTTTTATAGTTCTTTTGTTGCTTTTTCCAAAAAGCGTTATTTTGCTTTTTCATTGATTTTTTGAAAACACATTTTTGCTTTTCCCAAAAAACACTTTTTTGTTTTTTCGTAGCTTTTTTCTATTTTCTTTAAATAAAATAATTCTTTATGTGCAAACATTTAATCACCTTTCCAACAAGCTATTGCACTAAGTTGTCCTTCAATTATTTCTCAATATTAGACAACATTAGTGAAATATTAATAAATAACTTAATAACTCACCCAAGTTGCAAAAAGTTCTGAAACACATCAGAATCCAAATTTGACCATGCTAATATGATACTTAGGCAATAGGTGAATAATAGAAGCCAATTTGGTGACTTACTATAAATAGACATGCTCTCCAAGAAGTTTGTAAAACACCCCAAAAGTCAAAAAACACTTTAGAGAGTGTCATTCAAATTAGTATGGCCCACAAAGCTCATTGCCAACAAAAGAAACCTTGTAACTCTGAAATTGCATCCTCCAAGATCTTTGGACTCCCCATGCCTTACCGATTAGCCCAAAGGAACTCAAGAAATAGGCTAATGGTCTTTGAACTAATTAGGCCTAATAAGGGGACATTACATTTATCAGTGTTCCATGGGGACACGCCCCCTCCCCCCAAAATTTCAGCCGTCCCCTCGACTCGAATGTTTTGGAGACTTGGGGACGGCTGAGAAACGTCTCTTTGTTGTCCCCCCACCGCCGCCAGGACGTGAGAGACTCCAGGGAGACCTCGGGGACGACAGGATGTCTCCAAGATGTCTCGGGGACTCCTAGATGTCCCCGAGCGTCTCAGAGACGTCCAGGCGTCTCCTGTGCTGAAACGCCACAAAAAGCGATTTTAAAAAAAAAAATCTTTTAATTTTCTTGGTATTTGCGTCTGCAGCCGAACCCTAAAGGCTTGTGGGACCCATCTAAAAGCCTCTAAACTAAATAAAACACTCTAATTGCTCATTTTTTTCTCACATATGCATTTGATGTTTTGCAACAGCTAGGTGAAGAAGAGGAAAACCAGTGAAAAGAGAGTGAAAGAGTGAGTTTGAGGTGCTGCAAGTGCAAGAGGGGTGAGAAGGAGAAAGAAGAAGAGGAGGAGCATTCTACACCAATTTTGAAGGATTTTTCAAGCACAAGGTAGGTTTTTATGATTGTTTTTTGAAGTTTTTTCAATTTTTTTTGTTTGTTTTGTTTTCCAAGTTTTTAGATTCATTTTGAAAATGTAGTTTGATGTTTGAATCTTACAATGGGCATTAAAATGAACACACGAATATGCATTTGCAGCCATGTCTATGAAATTATGATTAAAAAAATAATCATAATTTCATATACTTGGCTGCAAATGGATATTCATATTTTCATTTCAAGGCTCATTGTTTTTTTTTCATCTTTCCATCAAGATTCATCATGAAATTTTAAAATTTTTTAATTTTATTTTCAAATTTGTTAAACTAGGCTGAAACTAGGCACTTATAGAATTTATTTGTTTATTGCAGTGTCACAATGAGCTCTCATGACATGAGTGAGGATGAGGTTCATTCACATAGTGATACTGATCCTGAATATACTTCTGAGGTTGAGGGGGGTGACCATGGGGCTGATCGTGAAGCAAGTACTTTAGAGTGCCCTTCTGCAGTATTGGCAGAGTATGCTAAGGGTCCTTTTGATCGCAAATCCCCTCTCAAACAATTTGCAACAAAAATACTAAGTAGGCAAGGGGCAACATCTGGTGGCACAAGGAGGTGGAAGTGCAACTTTTGTGGTGAGGAGTGGTTTGGGAGCATCACTAGAGTTAATGCACACCTTTTCATTAGAGGAAAAGGTGTGGGGATATGTACTTTTTTGGCAAAACCGGAAAACATCAAATACAAAGTTGAAATAAATAAGTTATGGGGTGTTCCTGATCATGATGATACTCCACTGTGCCTACTACTTTGTAGCATAGGACACATCTTCAGCATAGCCAGCCACAAAGATCCAACCATACTTTGTAGACGAGAGGAGGGACACTAGGTTCTTCTTCCAGTGCCTTTGTAGGAGAGGGGAGGGTGAAACAAAAATTGCAAAGTCAAACTCAAAGTAACCCCATAGCAGATTTGTTTAATGCACAACTCAAGGATGACATAGATGATGCCATTGGCAAGTTTTTGGCCAATGGCATCTCGTTTCATGTTGCCCGATCTCCTTATTATAAGGAGATGATATCGATGGTGGCAAAGGGAGGACCATCAAATGTGCCACCAGGTGAGACGAAATTGAGGACCATGATCTTGGATAAGAACTATACCAAGATCAATTTGTTGATGGAGAAGATGGAGTGTTGGGTTAAGACAAGATGCAACATAGTCATGGATGGGTGGACGGATATTAGCCATCGCCCACTCATTAACATCATGGTTACATGTACTGAGGGCCCATATTTTCTTAAGGCAGTTGATTGTTCAGGGCATCGCAAAGATGCTGATTTTCAGTTTGAGGTTCTCAGGGATGCTATTGAGGAGATTGGGCCACAAAATGTGGTCCAAGTTGTGACAGATGCTGCACATGTGTGCAAAGCTGCAAGGAGACTTGTTGAGGTTGCTTATAGGCATATTTGGTGGACCCCATGTTGTGTGCATGCCATGAACAATGTACTCAAGGACATGGGAAAGATTGATTGGATTAGAACAGTGGTTAATGATGCGAGAGATGTGCAGATGTTTATCTGCAACCACCACACATCACATGCACTCTTCAAGACCTTTGCTAAGGAGTTCCTGAAACCTATTGATACGAGATATGCTTCTTATTTCATTCTCTTGGAGAGAATGATTGAGTTGCAAGAGGCACTGCAACTCATGGTCATGACAGTAGATTGGAATAGGTGGGCTGAGTCTAAGATAGAGAAGGGGAGGAGGGTGAAGGATATGGTGAAGAGCGATGTGTTATGGGGTGATGCAAAATATATTGTCTCCATCACTAAACTAGTTTTCTAGGTTATTGGGTATGGGTATGCGGATGCACCTAGCCTTGGAGAGGTGTATGAGTGCATCGATTCTATGCTTGATCAAATGAGGGGTATTGTGCGAGAGAGGGACCCCACATTAGTATTCTACCACGAGCACATTCAACCAATCATTCACAGGAGATGGGAGAAGCTCAACACTCCCTTGCACATGGCAGCCTATGCACTTAATCCTAAGTGGTACTTGACTAGGCCTGGTAGAGTGACACCAATAGAGGATGCAGAGGTGAAGGTAGGGTTCTTCAGGTGCATTGAGAGGATGTATGATGTTGTAGATGCCAACACGATTCGCACTGAGTGGACCAAATTTGCCACTCTTAGGGGTTATTCAAATGCAGCCAAGATGGATATGTGAACTATGGCGCAGGAGGACCCAATTTTGTGGTGGACTTGCCATGGATTGGGATCTTTGACTACCACTCTAGCCATCTGATTGTTATCTCAGGTTTCTAGTTCTTCAGCTGTTGAGAGGAACTGGTCTACATATAACTTCATCCACTCTCTTAAGAGGAACAGACTTACCTCTAGGAGAGCAAAGAAGCTTGTGGCTGTACATAGTGTTTTGTGTCTCATTGACCACAAAACACTTAAGTACAAAGAGAGTCCAACAGTATGATGGGATGTAGAGCCAGAGGAGCCAGGACAAATTGATGAGGATGCTTCAGTTTCAGCTTCAGATGTAGGGCTGGTTGGTGTTAGTTTGGCAGAGCTTGAGTGCGAGGATTCCAATATTTCGAGTAGAGGAGTTTGGGGATGATTAGAGGCCTCCCTTAACTACATTTTTGCATTTTGTACTTATTTTGATATCAATGTATTATGCTACTCATTGTAATCATCTTTATGATATGATATTATGATGTGACATGTCATATTTTCGATATTCATATAATAGAAATCTCAAATTTGACAATTTCATTTGTCAAATTTTAATATTTTATTTACTTTTAGTCTTTTAGTAATAGTACTCAAGTATTTTAAATGTTAGTATTTGCAATTTTACTAATTTGCTTAAGTTTAATTTGAAATGCTATTCTTAAACATCTTTTTAATATTCAAGTAGCATATGTGTATCAGCACCGCCCCTCCGCTGCCTCACCCGCCCCCACATCCGCTGTCCCCAAACTTAGACCCCTTGTTCCCCCGTCCCCGTTAGGAGACTCCATGGAACACCAATTTTTATTTTAGCTAGTGTCAAAAAACACTTTATTTATTTATTAATTAATATATATTAATTTGGGAAAAGGGATATGACAGCCCTTCCTTCCCCAAATTGCTTGTTCACAAGCAATGATAATTCAGAGGAAACTACCTTTTTCATGTCAAGGTAATGAATTGTGAAGTGATGCTCATCAATCTTGAGTCCCACACCTGTTCATTGGAATATCTTCTGTCCAAAAGTACCTTGCAAACTCAAACGCAGTAACTTTTGTTCTAAAACATTCCGTAATCATGGATACTCTAGCACCAACATACCAACAACATGAATCTCATCTGTCCATTACGAATACTTGGGCCAACATCTTCTTACTCTTATCCCCATGAACAGTCACAATTCACCTAAAGTCTTGCCCATTTTGGTACTTGGGTGGCTGCAATGATGATTCCCTTTAGCTGAAGCCTTGCATCAACTTCTTCCATCAATGATATTTCATTACATTGTGACCATTTTTAGATGTTTATTACTTATAATAGTCATTCCAGCAACCTGCCCATAATATGCAGTGGTAGAACTGATATTCTTTTACAGAAATCAAATGCACGAGTAATGTAGAGGCTATAAACATTCTATTAGATTGCAAATCCGTCCTTCCTATGATGGAAAATCCTTGGAAACTAATTGTACAAATTTAATTGAGGTGATGTGGGGAGCTGATAATAATTGCAAGAACAACATTAAGCCTGGGGATTGGGTACAGGGATGTCTTAGGTGTTTCTCTTCCATCCTTTGATGGTGGGAAGTCATCACTCAATCTCACCTCCAAAGGAGTGAATTGTTGTATAATATTCCAAATTTGATGCTACTACACTATGCTTATGCTGCAGCACTCTGATATTTATGTAAACTCCTCCTTGAGATCTCCTTGTGAAGCCCATGACTAAGTAAGATAGCTGCTTTGACACACAACTCCCTTTTCCTTGAACTCCTCCTTAGTAATGAGCTCCTTACATAAATATAACCTATGCATGCCAACTACTGTACTCACTCTTCTATAGTGCTGTTAAAATGATTGCTTTGGGCTCCAAAAGTCCCTATCAATGATATCACTAATCAAATGGTTTGGATCAGCTTGTAAATGAGTGGATACATGATTGTAGCAGTCATACTTTGCTTCAAATTTCTTCCCAAATGGTGCTCTGACAATGCTGGAATGTTTACAATTACTGATCTCAGCATGTGTACCCTCTTACACACTACTTTCAGCAAGGGAGTTTTCTCCAAACCTGCAAGTCCATTGCTACTGAAGAGAGGCATTCAGTTCAAAACATGTAATTACCAAAGTGATTAGTTGGAACACTACATTATTTTGTTCCAAATCAGAATTTTAATAGCTGGAGATCACCATATACCAGCTGCCCAAACTGCCAAAAGGATGTTAGGCCAGAAATCCTTCCACCATGCAGTGAAAGACAGTTTTATGGCTGTAAATAAAACGTTAATGAGATCAGAGATTGTATTCATAGCACTTCTTGGTCCATTATTTTTGTTGTCCACACTTCTCTCTACCATGTTAAGTTGATGATTCTTACCCCAAAGATCTTGTTTTGCCAATATCTCATTGGGTGGCCATCTTCAAAGTGCCAAAATGAATATATTCAAAATAGACCAAACATTATAATAACAAAGTGTCTCACCTTGGAGTGGATCCTTGATTAACTCCATGCATTGAGTGACTTGGTTTCTTTGAACACTCACCTCCATTCTTTTCACTTCAACCATGCTTGGGGCTCCATTCAATATGCCTTGGAGTATCACCTCCATCCCATCCACCTTGAATTTCAACTCCATTGTTTGGTAGTTTTGAGCAAATTCTTCAAGTAAGTACAACCACTGCACATGTAGGACTATGTATGCTTCTCCTATCCCAACAACATAGAAGTCATCCTTGATTTGATATCTTCCCAGTGATACATCAAATGGTTGTATTTGCTTCCTGCAAGGAATGATATAATCGTTTGCAACCATGACATTAAACACTCCAAATTCTTCTGTATCTAACCCTTTCTCAGAAACCAAGTCTGCATCTATGAAGTTATGAGTAGTCCCACTATCAATCAATATTGTTACCTTGTGCTTGTACACAACACCACGTACTCAAAAGTGGTGATACTTGGGTGCTTTCAGAAGATTCTCTTGCTTCCTTGTCTTCATGCTCTATCTCATCAACTTCAACCTCAGGTTTAGGTTCCTTTGTCTCCTCATAAAATGACCTCTATGTAGCGTATCTATCCTTTTCCCAACCATCTATGTCTATATTGGTTGAATTTTGGAGTAAAATTTGTCCTTGGCCACCGAATCCCCCAAGTTCAAAGCTCTCTTGATAGCATTCTACAAAGATACTACATCAAAAGCCTAAACCAAACCCCTGAGTGGTTTGGATAGTCTATCTACAAATAAAACAATGAGCCTCTGCTCTATCACATCCGAAAGTCTGATTGATAATCGCTAATATTCTGCAACATAATCATCCACTCTACCCTACTGTCTTAACTAGGCCGAAATGGCCAAACCATTGATCCAGCTGAAACTCTATTATTACTTTTGTGATTGGATGAGCCATTCTAATTTGAATTTCTCTCTTCACCTCTGGCATTATGCAATGGTATGGTGGAATTCAAAGTGGCATTCATATTTTGCAATTATTGCATGATTTGGATTACTAACTAGTTTGGTTGCTCCTACTTCTAGGCAAAAGCATCAAACTTATCCTCCTAATCTACCATGTGTCTGTTACCTCTGCCCTCTATTCCAACATTAGCTTCTTGTTATGTTGCTTCCATTTTTCTTCTCTTTCTCTTTGAAGCTCTCAGATGTCTTTGACTCAGCTGCATGCACTCATTGAATGAACCCACAGGTTGGTAGGACTATGCACTCTGATACCAATGTGATGTCCCTCTTATTGTTTTTTAAACTTTTTTGATTTTTTACTCTCTTTTTTTTTAATTAATTTTTAAAATTTTTCTCTGATTTTAGACAACAAATTGGAAATGTAGCTGCAATCTGAACTAGAAAATTAATGCTGTTCTAAATTATAATTGACTAGAAATTACACCATAAAGCCTCACAAAGCTGGAAATGCTTAGTACTTTCAAAGTGCATTACACATCTGAATCATACAGGTCCAAATACATCAAAATAGTGTTGTTTTATGACTCGTAACCCTAGCAGCAATATAACACTTCTAGAACTAATGCTATGAATGAAATGATTGATTACAATGTTTCTGTATAAGGCTGGAAACAAATTTCAGTATTGAAACAATGATTCCACTCAAAAGTCTTCCTTGGATATTTGATCCAGCTAAAAAGACAGCTTTTATGACCTGTACGGATTCAAATGGTGGCAGCTATATAATCACTGGGGGTGTTGGGTGATGAATGGTTACTGGCAAGTTATCCTAGCAAGAAGCAAACCTCTGTCAAACCTCCCCAAATGCTGGAACATTTGGCAAAAAATACAGATCACCTCCTCCAAATTGCCCTGAAAGTGTATGGCTGCTTCACAATAATTGCCCTAGATGGTATGTGGTTGTCCCAAGGTCAGCACTCCTAGAAATAGGTAGTATTCACCAGTAAGATGCAGAAATGGTGGAAAAACCAACAACCTAGGGTTTGATGTGACAATAGACCTTAGAATGGTGCTTCAGATCTGACAAAAAGTGACAAACAACTCTGAAACTTATCAATTGATGGATAACGACCTTCCAAGTGTGGTATTCACATCTAGAATGCAAATGAGAACCCACTGCTTCTAAATGGTTCTGTATTCCAACAATACTAGTCAATTTACTTGCAAATTTTTATCGTGAACTTGAAATAAGTACAGATCTTGAATTCAAAACATGCAAACCCTAGATGGTTTTGCCAATGCTGAAAATTGAGGGGTTTTGTCTTCACCTCTGGAAAGAAAGCCGAGAGGGTTTTTGTCCCCCTGAATCAGATTTTGCAGCCAAGGGTTTCTATCTTTGATTGCACACTTGAATTCAAAATGAAGAATTACCAAAAATGAAATTCCTTGAACAATATGAAACCGCGCGCCCTCTTAAAATACCTTTTCCAATTTGGGCCCGTAGGTCCTATTTCCTGCCAATATTTAAAAACACTTATATTTAAATTTTACTTTTATATTTTTATATCTATTTTTATTATTTTATTTATTAATATTTTAGCGAGTGTCTAAAAAGTAAAAACACTTATTTTTATTTGGGAAAGGGACATGGCATGGTGGTGCCATCTGCTTCAAAGTTTGTTTTCCCATAGGTATTGCTAATTTGCCTGACCTTGTTGGAGGCTTCACGTACGTTTGTAGAATACTCTGCATCAAAATGGAATTTTGTAGTGGATTGACCGTTGCTTTTCTACTCTACCCATCTCCAGCTATACCTGATCTAGGTGGTCCTTTTACAAGTCGCACATACAACACAGTTTCTAGCATAGTTAAGTGCCCCTGGTTGCTTCGTGAACTCGGAAGCTGTAATATATTCCTCAATAGCATTACCTGTTCTGTAAAGCGAGGATTCTGCCAATATCCCCCAGGGAGGAGGGGTACCCATCTTACTTATAATGGGACTGTGGTGGGGGACATCATCCGTGGGTTTGAAGGCCATGGTTTCATAAAAAGACTTGACTTATTCATGAAATATTGACCTCCTTGGAAGACCTGATCTTTCACATGACTGGTAGAGAAGGTTGCCATGAAATAAACTTTTACATAATCAGAATGTCAATTAGGTCTGATGGCTTCCTGTTTTCTTGGAACCAAATTCTTTGAAAATTAGGTTCCTGGTATGCAAATGAAAGTGTGAGAGCATGGAAGGATCCAAATCAAACAGTTTATAATATCTTCTCAAATACTAAATGCAATGACCTATTCAGAAAATGCTGTTTAGATGTGCAACACTTTTTGCAGATAATAAATAACTGATGAATCTAAGTTTTTTTGCATACAGTTTAAACAAATAATCCAGTAAACATATGGTTTATTCGTAAGCCCTTTTTTAACACGAATAATGATAATTTTTAATTTCACTAGAGAAATTAAATGGGTGTTAGGAACTGGCAAACAGTATAGCATAAAATCTAATACGAATCATTTCTAATATACAGAACTGCTCTCCCCAGCATTCTCTCATCAGATCTATAATATACATAGTGAAAGTAACATATTCTAAATTATAATCAATGTTTGACAAAAATAGTATTTATTTCCATTCTCATTCATACTCGCCCCTAGAAAATTTGTCCTCTGGATAATATACTGCCACGACAATATTGCCACCAAATTTCCTTCCATTCAGGGAAGCTTTTGCCTTAGCAGAACCAACAGTATCCAAGTATTCCACAAAGACCTTCCCAACACCTGAAGTTAATTGACCACTTGGTTCAGGCCGCGGAATTACAAGATTGACTACTGATCCATGTTTTCCGCATTCTTCTCTCATGTCTTCCATTATTTCCTCAAATTCATTGTCATCCCTCAGCTCATCTGGTGACACAACCTGTGTCAAGCAAACAACTTTTGTAGGTACTTCTGGAGGTCCAAAAGCCCCAACTTGAAGTATAGTCTTCTGTAAAGCTATGTGTTGTTGAACCTGGGCGAAGACATTCTCTTGGTCTGGTTTTGGTTGACCACTGCTGGCTGTAGCACGACGAACAGTCAAAGTTTTATCCCCCATTTTAAGTCCATTTAGGGCGGCGCATGCAATATCTGTCATGGCTGGATCCTGGTAGACGCAAAACCCGTAACCTTTTGAATTGCCGGTATCTCTATCTTTAACAAGATCAAATCCTCTAAGTGGCCCAAAAGATTCCAACAGCTCCCGTATTTGTGGTTCTGTAATGTAATATGGCAAGCCACCAACAAAAATACGATCAGGACCTTCAGTTCCCCCAACAGTACCTGGCGTCAGACCAATAGCAGCTAGGTTAAGGTAAGGACTGGGTTGGCTTGGACCCAATGCTGCTGCCAAGGAGGAATTGTAGTCGCTTGGTCTCCTCACGCGCACAGAAACAGTCTCGAACATGATGCCATCCAGGGCCATAGCATTGCTGGCTTCTTCAACTGTGCGCATCTCCACAAAAGCAAACTTCTTTTCGTGGTTAATATATACATTTACAACTGCGTCACCTGGCCCTGCAGTATTTCCTCCAATGGCTTCCATAACTCTACTAAAATAAGTTGCAATAGTTTGCTCATTAGCCGTGTCAGGAAGCCCACCTACGTATACACGTCTTGCATGCCGAGTGGCCTGCTGAGTAATTGCTTGAACAGACATTACAGGGACACCTCCAAACTGGGTGTTCCCAGATGTAAACATGTTAGGAAACATCCCGGGAACAGTCTGTGATGTTCCTGCAGTTTGGCCTGGAAAAGCTGCCCCAGTCATCATGGTTGCGGCACCAGGAGGTGCTATGTCAAAACCACTTGTTCGTTTGCTTTTGGACCGTGAGCGGGATCGGGATCGGGACTTGGATCGATGCCTTGACTTTCCCCTCGAGCGAGAATGTGATCTATGCCTGTGTCTCCGTTCTCTATCACGGTCATGATCACCACGCCTCTCATAATCAAGACGTCTATGACGCTCATGATCTTCAGTTCGCCCTCTACCTCTGTCTTCCCTCTCACCACGGTCCCTGTAGTGGTCCCTATGTCGATCGCTGTCCCTCTCTCTATCCCTCTCCCGGTCCTTCTCTTTGCTTTTTGCCCTTTCTCTTTCTGAATCACGGGAGGAATGCTGGCGCTGAATATTCTTGTCTTCAAAAACATCGTAAGGTGAGTCTTGTTTGGGATAATCGTTATAATTCTCACCATTTTCATCGTACCTCCCGTCTAACTCAGACATTTTTTCTTTCTATTTCTTTCTTCGCTTCACTTCTCACCATAAAACGGCGATGGTGCGGAGAAGAGATGAATCGATATCTATACCATAAAATTCCTTGAAAATACTTGTAATGATCGCAGCCGCCGTGATCAAATAATAGATATATATACAGGTAATATGTGCGTATCCGTAAAGTCGGCTTTCATAAAACCCTAGGCACTCGGCTTTCATAAAACCCTAGGCATTCAGAATACAAATAAAATACCCGTTCGGTTTGGCGGTGGTTCGCGGAAATGTTGCAAATTCAATAAATAAGCATATTTCTCTTTAGAAAAAAAATATCTCGTTCTTTCTTTTCTTTTCTTTCTCTCTTTCTTCTCTTTATATATCAGGTGTGTATTTTTATTCGAAAATAATATTTTTCTATCATTTTTTTTTAGAGTTTTTATATTAAACTCACAATTGTTTTAGCTATTCAATAAGAGATTAAAGTAAGGATTGAGGGGCATCTTTTCCACCAAAATTGTTAAGGAAATGCTTTTGATCTCATATCTTAATGTATCAAAGCTTATATCTTATAGTGTCGAAGCCTAGCACTCAAAATTTTAACTTGATCCTTGAAGAACTTCAATAAATAACAATATAATATAATATAATAAATATTATGCTTTATAAATAATTATTAAATATTATTTTTGAAATAATTAGTTATTTAATTTCTTCTTAAGTTTTTTTTAATAATATTTATTCTATATTTTATTAAATAGTTATTTTATATTTTAATAATAATATAATAAATTACAAAAAAATGTTCTCTTTTATGTTTGTATACAAATATCATTTTTAATGTTTATCTAAATAATGTTTACTTCACCAATGATTACATTTAAATGATTTTATATTTATATTTTACTTACCTAAAACATATTCTATATCAATTTTTTAATAAAATATGTTTTTATAATGTTTTGTTAGTAGTCCATGACAAAAGACTATATGAACACAACCATATAATTAAATATACTTTTCATGTAGTTATAACTTTGAGTTTTCTTAAAGTGGTTTGGATATTAATACAAATATGCAATATTTGTTAATAGAGTGTTATAATAGAGGTGCATGGAAATAAATCTTGCAATGTTTTGTCACCACTAAATTTAAAGTATAACAGATTTTATAAGAAAATCAAACACACCATAGTAAAATCAAGTAAAAAGAAAACTATACATATCATAGTAAAATCAAGTAAAAAAAAATGGGTTCTTTCCTTTAAGATATCACAATTAATCTAATATTTATATTTATTTTTTCTTTTACGAAATGTTCATATTGAAAGATCAATGTTTATTTTATTTATTTAAAAGTTATTTTATTTACTGTAGAGTTTCTTTATAGTTAGCTTATTTATTTCACAACTATTTTTTTTTACTGACTTAATAGCTATTATATAATTTTTTTCAAATGTATGTTGGTTGTGTTTTAGCTTTTACTATTTTTGTTTTCCAACTCTTTAATATCTTTTTATTAACATACTCATGCCATTACATTACACCCCTTGTCATTGTGGTTATGCGTCTTGATGTAATTAACTATACAAAACATTGTATTGCAATTGTTATTTGATGAAAAATATCACTAATTTTCCTCAATATGCTTTAGAAAACCATGAAAATCAATTGTACATATATTTGTTTAAGCCTAGAAGTAGATGTATTTTTCTATATTTTCTCTACTCATTTGCTTCACTTGTTTTTCTCTCGTTATCTAGATGACTGTAATTCATAGGTCAAGCCAAGAAGATGGATTCAACATTGGAGAAAGAAGTAGTCCAAGGAATATGGTCAACAATTTTCATTTTAGAATTAAAGAGAATTTAGTGCAATACTTTCCTCCTGGAAAGCAGTTTTGACAACTTCATCTCAAGCTCCGTATTGGACAAAGTATTATTCAAACCATTTGCATTAGTCTCTAGTTATAATTTATCTAAAAGTCCTATTAATTTTTGAAGTTGTTGATTAGTGCCATGGGAATTAATCCTTGTAGAATTTTATATTCTTATTTCCTTTTTTTGTTGAGTTTGAATGTATTTCTCATTTCTCAACACCCTTTTGAGCAAATAAAAATGATTTTGATTGGTTAGGATAATAGTCTGACCTTTTATGAGTTGACAATGTTATGAATTATTCAATAGCAAATTGATTGATTAGTTAAACGAAAATCACAAATAATGAGATTCAAACTATTGAGGACTTGGTTGCTAACTTAAAATTTTCCTTCACCACAAGACTTGGTGTAATATATTTACATTGCTAATCTTTCATATAACGATGCATGCATTTTTAGTAAATTTGATAAGGCAATGACACATGCAAAGAAATACTTGTTTCTTATTATTAGTTCTTGTATATTTTAAGTAACAAGCATTCAAAATTGACCTCTCAAAGGGTAGAAATAAATCACAATAAGTTTGCTTGCTGAAGTTGTGACTTGTTTGATCTTTTTCAAAGTTAATTTGTGTTATTCAATTTGTTACATTGCTTGCATATTTTGATCCACATATTCTTTGTGGCAATGATTGAGCTTATTAGTATAAAAATAAATGCTTTCACAACTATTAAACAATGATAAAAGCTTAGGATTTTAGAGTTTGGGATTGATAATATATGATGCAATAAATATTGTAATTAATGCAAGAATAGTATAAAATAATCAAAAGGTACTTTAGCTCTCAATTTGATGAAGGAGCGTCATGGTGTCAAATTGATTCATTGTTATATAAAGAAAATTTGGATATGTTGATGATGACCTTAGAACAATATTATTTTTGTTGATTGTTTGGTTCAAGGCCATGCTTGTAGATATGTTCTCCACATGTTGAAGTGAACTCTACGCTTGTGAAAGTGAACTTGATGTGTGGTGAACATCATTTATAATAACGATTAGTCAAAAATTTGCTAATTAATAATAATTTGCCTCAATTTGATAAAGGTATGTTTAGAAAATGGTGTCAACTGACATCATTTGAAAACTTGTTAGACAAGGATTTGTGCTCCTTTCTTCAAGCCCCTAAGTAGGTTGATTCAACCATGATGAATAAAGATTGAAGACACACAGTCATGTAGTAAGCTCTTAGGATGTTGATATAATCCTTTTTGTCTTGTTACATTTTGATTTCTAAATGTGCTCAATAGGTTCTAGATCTTGATCCTCTGGATAGTTGAAATGAATTAGGGTTCATTCTTAAATATAGAGCCTTAACATGCAATTTAAAATAATTTGTGCTTTATTAAACTCATAGCAACTAGTAAGGAGGGGAATATAGGCCCAATTTAATAAACTTAAATTTAAATGTTTAGAGTTTAGATTTGGCACGTGAGGATGACTTGGGATGATTCTACACCAATGAATCTAAACTATGACAGTGAATGAGTATATCTAAAGCTAGATTCAAGTCTTATAGATGAGTGATGACAATGACAAGTTAGGATAAGCTTATTTGTCAACTTTCATACAAAATATGTCAATTTGCACACTAGTCAATGTATAAAGGATAACCTAGTCATATGGGGTCCAAAACATAAGAGAGAATCACATGGATATATGATTTTTACCATTACATTTTGCCCCCACTTGGACTTAAATGTGCACTATTAGGAGGATACATGTCAAATTAAACAAAGGAGTCAACATGGAAATTAAATATTTCAAACTCATAAATGATATAGATATGGATGTTAATCGTGCATACTTTGCTCATTATGAGTGCCCTATCTTGGGAACCTACTAGCACAAAATGAAAAATTTCAATGAGTGGCATATGCTAGTCATTTAAAAATGAGTCTAATCATAATTACTAAAACTATCTACAAACATGGAAGCAAAGAGAGTAGGGTAAGTCATTTTGACTAGGTGGAAAGTAGGGATGACTAAGCATGAATGTGAAAGGGATTTGACCAAGTAGAAAAGGTGCTTATCATGACCTTGCACAAAAAATAGAAACACTTTAGATAATAGACCAATATATTAAAAAATAGAATGAACCCTTGGGGTAGGGCAACACCATATAATGCTCTTTGTGGAAGAAGTTACTCCACACTATATCTTCACATAAGATCCTAACATGTACAATCTTCACATATCGCATGACTCTCTTGCATGCAATAAACAACACTCAACTACTTATCACTACCACTTCCTTACAAATGTGGGATACACACTTTTGTTTTAATTAACTAATGGGATGACTTAAAAAACAATTGCAGCCAAGTCTTTATTTAATACTACATTATACATGCTATGCCCTTAATATTGGTATACATCAGGTTATGAATAGTTGGCTTGTGGCTATCTTAACTCCTATTAAGTCATGTTATCATTATCATATTATTATTTAGTTAGTTAGGTCGGCTTAGGGCTTATATAGGGGTGTCTAAGTCGGCCTAGGTGATATCCTGGGCATAAATAGGTATATATGGGAGGTTGTGAGTCTTATTTCATCATCATATTGTGAATTGTGTTCTCATTGGAGATATTTGGAGATTGCCCCCTTAAAGTGGCTTGTTATTCTTAGTTAGTATCCATTATTTTCAACATATCTCATATCATATTCTTCTGTTGTGCAAGTTATTTCGTTATGAGTGGTATTAAAGCATGATCTTGGCATCGTAGAGGCAAGACATTTTCTCAATATTGGAGGCGATTTTGGGGAGAGCATATATTTCAGATTTTGGTGATTTATTTTTTTCTAATTTTTAAAGGGTTTTTGAAGACCATATTAAAGAAGCTATAGTCCAGATTTAAGAGGAATTGGAAAATAATTGAGCGAATTATTGTAGAATTAGGGTTTCTAGACAATTTATTTGGAAGCTGCATATATCTCACACACTACCAAATTGGAGCTTGATTTTTATTGGGTTTTTGAAGATATAATAGAGGAGTCTAGAGGAAAAAAATTGGAGAATTTGGAGTAGAAATAAGTGACTTATTACAAAATTAGGGTTTCCAACAAATTCACTCTCAAGGCTGCAAATCTGCTAATTTCTTGGATTTTTTTTCTTGGTAAGTGGTATCTTGGCGCTAGTAAGTTATAGTAATTTTTTTAGATAATTTAAGTTTCATTTGTGTGATTTATTGCAAAATTATTGGTTTCCATCATGACGAGGCCTGCAACAAGGGGCAAAAAGAATGTTGTCACATCAGGGAAAACCCCTAATAAGGATTGGGGAAAACCCCTAATAAGAATGAGGTAACAATAGAGGATATTAATCCCAATGAGGAAAAAGTAAGGTCAAGGAAGACATTTCCTCAATGAAGATGGATATGTGTGACCTAAGAGGAGATATATCAGATATATGAAGGATGTTAAGCACCTATATGAATGAATCAAGGAAGGAGTTATCAAGAAACCAAGGTGAAACTTCAAGGTCAACTAATATTGACACAAATTTTAATACTCCTATGGGATCTAGGAATTTGTTTCCAAAGGTGGATATGCGCAAGTTCGATGGCAAGTATCCTCTAACATGGATAAACCAAATGGAGATTTTTTTGAAGTACATCAAGTCCCAAATAGACAAAAGGTCATGATGGCTTCCCTATATCTAGAACGAGATCAATTCATTTGGTATTGTTGGATTTGTACTCATCAAAGGAAAAAGGGTTTCACTATCTCATGATCAATTTTTATGGAGGAACTCCAAGCACAATATAGCAATAGTGTGACAAACAACTTCTTTAACTAGCTTGCTAAACTTCAACAAATAGGATCAATTAAGGATTATATTTAACAATTCCAAAATTTATCCTTAAGAGTGGATACAATTACAGAGGAGAACTTGAATGTTTTATTTTTGGGTGGTCTCAAGGATCACATTCAACATGAGGTATACATGTTTAGTCCTAACTCTATAAATGAGTCTTTTATCTTAGCACATAGGGTAGAGAAGTATTTGATTCCTAAGAAGCAAGGGGATAATGTGACAAGAGAGAAAGGATATTCAACACCTTCTCTTCCTCAATCTACTAGGTTGGATCCACAACAAATTGAGGAGAAAAGAACAAAAGGGTTGTGTTTCTGTGATAGCAAATATAATTGAGGACATAAATGTAGTGAAAAGAAATTGTTCTATATTGAAGGTCCAAGTGAGGAAGAAGAGGAGGAACCCATATTAGAGGATGAAAGGGAGTCAAATGAGGAATCACATGATTCTCAACCAATCATTTCTTGTCATGCACTCTTAGGATTTAGTGCTCCACAAACTCTCAAAGTAGTGGGTTTCTTAAAGAAGCAGAAAGTAACAGTGTTGATCAACTCAGGTAGTACTCATAATCTCATCAACAAAAAGTTGGCTACTTGTCTAAATTCTTTTATATATCCAGCTCTAGAGTTTCAGGTTTTGATTGCAAATGGTGGTACAATTAGTTGTTCTGGGAAGTTTCATAGCATTAAATTATCCATGGGAGATTATAATCTTGATACCCCAATGTATGTGATATCCATGGGTGCAGTAGATATTGTTTTGGGAGTACAATGGCTTAGCACATTGAGAACAATTGAGATGAACTTCAAAGAACTATTCATGAAATTTCAATCAAAAGGAAAGGTAGTAGAGCTAAGGGGATTGAAGGCAAAATCCCCATAGATGGTAAGCTCTCATCAAATGAAAAAGTTTCTTAAGAAAGGTGTTGATGGATTTGTGGCCCAACTATGTTCATTAGAAGTCTCTCAATGTAATGCTCCTACTCATCTAGATTTACAAGAAATAATTGATCGTCACTCAGTGGTTCTTGGAGATATGCCTAAAGAAATTCCTCCTAAGAGGGATCATCATCATGCCATACAACGAGTCCAGGGAGCCAACCGCCGAACATCAAGCCTTATAGGTACCCACATACAAAAAAGTGAGAAAAAATTGTAAAGGAGATGCTAGAGGCAATAATTATTAGGCATAGCCAAAGTGCTTACTCCTCGCTTGTGGTGATGGTATGTAAGAAGGATGAAACTTGGCGAATGATGTGTCTGGATTATAGAGTGCTCAACATGTACACTATTAAAGATAATTTTCCAATTCCAGTCATTGATGATTTGCTAGATGAATTGAATGGAGCTATGTATTTTACCAAGTTAGATCTTAGATTTGGTTATCACCAAATTTGGATTAAGGAGGAAGATATTTGTAAGACAACATTTCAAACTCATGAGGGTCATTATGAATTTTTGGTGATGCCATTCGGTCTTATCAATACATCATCTACATTCCAAAGCTTGATGGATTCCATTTTAAAGAAATTCTTGAGAAAGTTTGTATTAGTGTTCTTTGATGATATATTGATTTATAGCAAGACATGGGAAGAACACTCGCAACATGTAGATCAAGCATTACAAATACTTGAAGATCATCAACTCTATGCTAAGCCATCCAAGTGTGCTTTTGGTCTTAAGGAGGTGGAGTATTTAGGACACATAGTTTCACATGAAGGAGTAACAGTGGACCCTAAGAAAATTTAGGATATCATGGAAAGCCTATTCCAAAAACCATTAAGAAATTGAGAGGTTTCTTGGGATTGACAGGGTACTACAAAAGATTTGTGAAGAATTATGGCCGTATAGCAGCACCCCTCACCGCTATATTGAAGGATTCTTTTCATTGGAGTGATTCCACTAATGCAACATTTGAGAGATTGAAGGAGGCTATGTGTACAACTCCGTGCTTGTCACTGCCAACTTCACCAAGGAATTCATTGTGGAATGTGATGCTTCCAAAAATGGGATAGGAGAAGTTCTCATGCAAGA
The DNA here is from genome assembly GCA_007258455.2 of Sequoia sempervirens. Taxonomy (NCBI): domain Eukaryota; kingdom Viridiplantae; phylum Streptophyta; class Pinopsida; order Cupressales; family Cupressaceae; genus Sequoia; species Sequoia sempervirens. Next base: position 123,499,458 of record VDFB02000003.1, on the reverse strand, counting down.
AGTTGGACCAATTGCTTTTGAGAGTTGTCAATTAAAGGGTAAGAATCAACTCAAACCTATTTATGAGAAGGAAATGCTAGCGATCCTTCACACAGTCAAACAATGAAGGCCTTATCTAATGGGTCGATACTTCAAGGTTAAGACATATCATGATAGCCTAATATATATTTTGGAACAAAGATTATCTTCTAAAGAGCAACAAAAATGGGTCACTAAGATGTTGGGATATGACTTTGAGATTGTATATAAGAACGGGAAGGAAAATATTGTGGCAGATGCACTTTTAAGGAAGGATGAGAAAGATGAAGCCTTATTGTGTGCCCTTTCAATATTACAAGCAAATTGGGTGGAAGAAGCCAAAGTAGAGTGGAAAAATGATGTTGCAACAAGTAATCTCATCCAACAATTAAAAAGTGATCTTAGTAGTTCAGATAAGTTTTGTTGGAAGGGAGATACTCTTTGCTATAAAGAGCATTTGTATCTCTGCAAGAATTTCATTGTAAAACACAAGATTCTCACAAAACTACATGAGTCTCCAGTTGGTGGTCATTCAGGATTTTTGAAGACATATCATCAGGTCAAGCAAGAGTTTTTTTGGAAAGGGCTAAAAGGTGATGCTCAAAAATTTGTGGCTAAATGTTTGGTTTTTGAAAAGAATAAAGGGGAGACAATTATGACACCAAGTCTCTTGCAACCCTTATCTATTCCTATCCAATGTTGGGAAGAGGCATCCATGGACTTCATCGTAGGGCTTCCCAAATCTAAAGGTCATAATGTTTAATCATGGTAGTAGTTGATCACCTCACTAAATATGCACATTTCATTGCATTATCGCATCCTTTTACAACAAGTGCAATGGCAAAAGTTTTTTTTGGAGAATATACAAAAGCTACATGGTACATCTAATGTTATTGCTAGTGACCGTGATCCTATCTTTACTAGTCACTTTTCGAAAGATTTATTCTCATGTTTGGGTACTCAATTGGCTCATAGCTCTTCATACCACCCTCAATCAGATGGGAAAAATGAGGTTGTTAATAAGTGTGTGGAAGGATATCTACGTTGTTTCACTTAAAAGAAACAGTCTCAATGGGTAGATTAGATACCACTCATAGAATGGTGGTATAACACTTCTTTTCATAGCTCATAAAAAATGTCTCCATTTTTGGCACTTTATGGATATCATCCTCCTTCCATCACATCATCATTAAAGGTGTCACCAAGAGTTAAGGTAGTGGAGGACCACTTGCTTCATCAACAACATGTACTTTTAGGACTCAAGGAGAATTTGGCCATGGCACAAAATTGAATGAAGCAGTAGGCGGACCAACATCGTAGCGAAAGAAGTTTTGAAGTTGGGGATTGAGTCTTCTTAAGATTGTAGCCTTATAAGAAAATCTCATTGAAGCAACATAAAAAGAATAATAAGTTGTCTCCAAGGTATTATGGCCCATACCAAATCACACAAAAGATCGGTAGTGTTGCCTACAAGCTAGAGTTGCCACCAACAACAAAGATACATCTAGTTTTTCATGTTTCTTGTTTGAAGAAGGTAATTGGGCATAATATTCCAACTCAAACACTACTACCAAAGCTCGATGAAGAAGGAAGAATCATTTTGGAACTAGAGTACATTCGTCAAACACGCACAAAGAAGTTGAGGAATAGAACTCTCACTGAGTATCTCATCCAATGGAAGAATTTACCAGTTGAAGATGCCACATGGGAGGATGAGGAGTTCATTCAAAAGAATCCACACTTGATTAGCATTGAGGACAATTCTTATTTGAAGATAGGGGGCATGCTACACCCTTAATATTGGTGTACATCGGGTTATGAATAGTTAGCTTGTGGCTATCTTAACTCCTAATTAAGCCATGTTATCATTATTCTATTATTATTAGTTAGTTAGGTTGGCGTAGGGCTTATATAGGGGTGTCTAAGTTGGCCTAGGTGATATCCTGGGCATAAATAGGTATATATAGGAGGTTGTGAGTCTTATTTCATCATCATATTGTGAATTGTGTTCTCATTGGAGATATTTGGAGGTTGCCCCCTCGAAGTGACTTGTTATTCTCAGTTAGTATCCAGTATTTTGAGCATATACATATCATATTCTTCTATTGTGCAAGTTATTTCATTACAATACATTGTAATACCATACACCTAGATGCATAGCAATGCCAAAATATTTTGACTTCTTTCTATGAAGAGAAGATTGATAATCTATCTAAGCAAAGTGACGAGGCTAGTACCAAAAAATGATTATATATATTATAAATTTATTGTTGATAGCCTAAATATATTTTCAGAATAAATGTGCCATGTAGGGTCATAAAGCATGGAATGTTCCATAAACGTGGGACAAACTTGTGATTCAATCTCCAAGATTGAAAGGTTATCTCATTATCTATTCTAACTTAAGCCTATTGAAAGGGAAAAGGGAGAGAGATGTAAAAACACACGAAAAAATATGCCAAGGCTCATGTGGAATAGATATCCTTTTACAACCTACTAGGGCTTTGCAATACATAATATAATATCAAATAGATTTGAAATGAAAACCATACCAACATGCTCGAAAATTTCTTCCACAACATATATGAATCAAAATTTACATAGAATAACGAAGTTCCTTATATTGATGTTTTAGATACCATTGAACAACCATAGACAAAGTAGTATGCACACTCTAGATAGTTACACATAACTCCTCTTGCAATCAATTACAAAAACCATTGAGACAATCCTCATACATAAGACTAGAAAGCTCACCTATATAAGATAATCTAAATTATATAATGACACATGAGCCGTGTTTTTAAAGGAAACACACCCTTCTCATAATAGATATTTTCCCTCAATACATTTGAATTTGAATTTTGCATCTAATAGGAGGAAATGTTCATTGACAGTTGAGCAAAAGAGGGGAAGACTTGAGCAAGGTGATGAACACAAATGCTCTTGTAAGTGGTTGGAGTACCTTTAGGATCAACTTACTATACTTGGCAATGAATTTCAACTCCTTGCAACTACACATGCCATGCCAAGTAGGTGGATGTCTTGTCTTTGATGTTACAAGAGAAGGGGCTATTGACCTTAAATATTGCATGGTACTTGCAAGATGGAATTTAAAACATAGGGGCTCAAATCCTACCCAAAATACACAATTTCCATTGAATTGTCTTTCAAATGCTTTGATCAAACTTAAAAATGGTTGTTGAGCTCCATTGCTATTAAAAATGTCTAAGGAATATGTGCATTCCTTATTGTCCATTAAATGGGATGTGACATGGAAATATTTGATGGCTCATGCTACTCCAAGGGAAAATTATGCTACTACATATGATCTTTCATTGACTAGCTTGATTAATTCTTGCTTCATAATTGGCTCTATTTTTGGGTTATTTTGTCTTTGCTTATACTTACTAGCTTAGCTTCAAGATGAAGCTCAATTATATATTGCATGATATCCTTGTTATAAATCCTCAACCATTCATAGCCTGATGGAATGATTTGATCATATGTGGCATAGAGATTGACAAGGCACTCATTTTCTATTCATGTACATACCTAAACCATATTAACTAATTTTCCAATGGAGATTCTATCTCTACACCTCTATAACATTTTTGGTTTGCAATTGTCTTCCTTTTGTTTACAAGAATCATTAGGAATAGACATGATCTCCAAGGTGATCACCCCCCTTAGAGTTTTGTTACTTTTCAATTAGAGAATTTCATCTCCACATGCCCCTTCAAATTTAGAGTTTAATTCATCTACAAATTCATTAGGTTGTTGGATGAAATGAGCAATCTAATCATCATTCTAGAATACCATCCGATGGCGCTCATTGGTCAAGATATAAATCCTTATATTTATTTTGACATGATATTTGTTTGTCAGCAAATCCTCCATTGGATCGAATTGGGAGCCCATCAAGGCCATGCTACTTGCTTCTACATTTAAATTTCTAGGAATAGGGAAATTCAAGGCATGTAATGATTCAAATAGGTCGCAAGATTGGTGTTTATAAGCATCTATGATAGAGTTCTTAGACAAACATTGAGATTTAATTTTCTTAATTACCAATTCAAAATTGCCATAGAATTGTAATAACTTTATTTCTCTCTTTTTGCATACTACAAATCATTGATTAATACTTCATGCTCAACTATATTATTTGTGCAAATGAAATATAGTTAGAAGGATTATTGATATCTCTCCTCTTGAGGAGATAAGAATTCCAACCCTTACACTAATTCCATACTTGACACCTATATACCCTATATTAGGAATAAACAATAGTAAACCAATGCAAATCTAAGATCCCTATTTCAAACTTATGAATACCTCAGATACAACAACCAAGGAATGTAAGTATAATGGAAAATCAACAAACTATACCAAATGCAAAACTTGGATGTGTTGGATACACTCTTGGATGTTTGATGTGGATATTTTGGTTGCTCTTCAAAAAAACATTTACATATGAATTGATCATTTATTCATGATTTAATGATGGATTAGGGGTTGATTTATATATTCTTGGTTGAGGAAATGAATGGTTTATACTTGAAGATGTAGTAGGAGGATGGATGGTTGAGATGTGTTGAATTTTGAAACAAGTTAGCTTCTAGAGCAAGTTAAATAACACAAAATTAAGATTGATTGTTAATGGATGATTATAATTGATCTCAATGACTATTAAATTATAAATGTCAAGGTTGCTTTTATGTTATTTTTATACAGTGGTGGAGGTTTGAAGACGTAGTGTGGTAAGGCATGGTGGAGATGTATGATTAGTTTGACTTTTATTTATTAGGTAGTCATGTGACTAATTGAATTATTTATTTATTTATTTTAGATGAATAAGGGAAATTGGCCTAATTAATTAAATAATAAAAAATAACTAATCAATTAGTAACCCGGTGATGACATGATATTAGAAATAATATTAGAAGATGATGTTAGGTGTGGTGTTAGGCTATGACCAATTTTAGGTGTCTGCAAATAGATTCTTGAATCTAAAAACTATACATTTCATAATAGTGTTACAAATAGCAAACTAGCAATAATTTAATTTATGTATTAAAAAATGAATTATTCTCATAATTGGATTTGTTCTAATTATTGTAAAATAGGCAACAAAATAGATGGCTGCAATGTTAAGGATTGTTGAGTAGAATATTATACATTTTTAATTAGAAACAAATCATAATTCTAAAATAGATTTTGAGTATTGTATGGATTAAATCTTTTGTGTTATAATGCCATGGATTGTTGTATCAAGAAAATAGTTAGGTTGATTTTTTCTATGAGCATAATTTTATAATGTAAACAAAAATAATCACTAGTACTTCTAAATCTTGATTTTGTTTTATACAATGAGGCTTATAACACGAATGTATTACTTCTCTTATTAATATGAGTTAAATCATACTTAATTTACACAACTTATATGTATTCATTTTTGCAATCTATTAATTAGATATTTATTAACTATGATATTATGAGGTAGCAATTTGTATAACTAACTGTTTAATAAGAAATTAAATCTTAAAAAATAATAAAGTCTCTCTAAACTAAATAGATACTTTCAATATTGAAGTAACTTAATATGAAATTGCTAAACATAATGCTAAAATTGATTATCATGTAAATAATCTAAGTTATCCCTACAATTATTAAATCAAATAGATTAATGTTTATATTTTATTCATATGTAGCATTAAGATATAGATATTAAGAAGTAATTGAAATTAAATTGATAGTACATTCTTAATAATTAATCATTCAACATTGTACTAGTGAGACTCAATTATCCTTCACACATGTTAAAAAATAATATATATCTAAAGTTTAGGGAACTTAATACCACTTAAATCATCTAACAATGTGTATACACTTAATTCATCTAACAATGTGTATACATGTTCACTTAATTAGTGAGGTGTACAATTAGTTTAAGAGTAAAATTGTTGAATGTTTGTTGTGTTAATGGTGTATTGTCATCTTAAGATGACATGTTTCTAGCTACAAATTTCCTTAATCCTTAGTATGGAGATTAAAAAATTAGTATTAGTTTGGATGCACGTGTCAATTAAAAGGCCTCTAAAGGAATGCACATATAATGTAGAATAACCTTATATGAATCTACCAATAAGCTTCTCTAGACTGACCACCTTAGAATAGGTGAAGTAGAAATATCCCAAACCTCTCATGATTGGATCCATCAATAAAATCCAAGACGCCAAGGTATTTTTCTAGCCTTCTAAGGTTTGAAATGCTATCTTTTACATCAACGAGGAAGATAGAAATAAATCGTTGAAACAGAAAAAACACAATAAAAACATCCTAGATCTTCTTTCAACAACAAAAGGAAGTCATTTCCCCCCCTTTAGATTGGCCTCTATTAGTTTGGCTATATCTAGACCTTTAGGCTTTCTTAGGTTCTTCCTAAGTGGGTCCACTCTGTTGAGATGATGGAGTCACAGTGTCCTTGATGAAGCTGTAGTCTTCAATGGAGGACCTTTTCCAGGAAAGATATTCAACCACATAGAAAGTTTTGCAACAATGGCATGCAAAATAGAGATTCTATTATGATGATGTGATATTTTACAAGAGTACATGTGCCTGATTAAATAGGCAAGAGTGAGAATCTAAAATGCATAAAATGTTGCCAAGTGTCTAAATCACACTACATGTGACAACATGTGAACCCTACCTAGGAAATGATAGAAGATTGAGATAAGTTCTAGAAGGACAACTAATCTTCTAGAAGGAATCTTATCTCTACACATGAAAAGGGGAATTACCCCATTATTAATGATTTATCTAAAAATGCAACCTAGGACTAAATAATGCAAGACCTAAGTTAAACTTATGCTAGTGTAATAAATAATTAATTACACTAACACCCCCCATAAGTACAACTTAGGGAGGAAATGCAATGATTATGAAAAGATGATGGGTCTCGGCTATGAGGCCATGTTAGGTACCCATTTACATGATGAAGATGAAAGATGCAACAAATCTCCCACAAATGGAGAAAAGGGGAAAACCCAATGGGAACAAAAACCCTCTCCAAAAAGGAGATGAAAATGAAGAAAAGTGAGAAAGGATGGGAAGGATGGAGGACTTCCAAATACCCCCCAAGTACACCATCCATCACATGGATACAATACAATCAATAGCCCCCCCATAGGAGGGAAATAGAGAGACTATATAGACCCCCAGAACATGTGATCACCTACAAAAATGGTAAGTGTTTGAAGACAAAACAAGATCCAATGTCAACAAACAACTTGTCTCCCTTTCGAAAGAAACAAAACCAAGTGCAAGTGCAAAGATGCTTCCCATTCCGGATAGGAATTGAAGGAAGGATGAATATGGATGCTGATGATGTCTCTAAAAACTGATCATGTTTCTTCTTTCCTGATGAAGAAGATGCCACAATCACTCAGGTACATGCCTAATCAATGAAGAAGGTGACAAATCGGGACGATCCAGAAACTGATGCTGAACTGGATCCAAAGACTGTGATGCAATGAATGTGATGGAGACTAGATTTCCCCCCCTCAATGAAGTGTCCTCAAAACCACTGAAAGAAGTTTGAAGCAACAAAGGTGTCCAAACCACATGTCTCTCGCTAGGAAGAAGCAAATCCAATGGTAGATGCTGAAGAAACTCCGATTCCCAAATGGAATGAGGGGGAAGAAGTCTCATATATGAAATCTACGAAGAGAAACTAAGTGCCTCCAAGGTAGTCTCAGGATCCCCAATCAAGGTTGAGACAAAGGGATGTGGAGACTCAAGAAAACTCTTCAAAGTAGGATCTGAATAGAGGAGTGATATCCCCTCAAGAATGTCCTCCAAACTTGTAGAAGTAGCCAAGTCAGTGATACTTGAAACAAAGCCATCCTGTGATGTCAAGTCTAGAAAACTGTAGGTGTCCTTATGAATGATGATGGAAGCCTCAATCAATGAATCTGGACAAGGAATCACTAAATATGAAGGGATACCAATAGTCTCTGATGGAGAAGAAGGAACATCTGAAGAAACCTTGTCAACCTCTTTGAAAGATTCAAGGCAATCCAAACAAACAACCTCCTGCACAACAATATCATCATGGGGTACCGGATCTGAAGAACCAAGAGACAAATGACATTATGAAACATGATCAATGGGGAATGGTGAAGTGTTTGAATCTCCATATAGCTCCCAAATCTTAATCCAAAGAATGTGAGGATAGTTATGATGATCATTAGCTTTCAAAACATCATCAACAACATGCATGGCAATAATCCTTAAAACATCATACCTTCAATAATTCCAATCAAATTTATGGATACAATTATCAGGAGGGGGAACCCAACCATTCAAATGTGGCAACAACTGAAGGGATTGAAGATGATTGATGATGCATTCTCTCCATTGTTGATAGTTTCCCTTTCCCAACATGATAAGTGAAGGATGACAAGAAAACCCCATAACAAAATGTGACAAATCTCTAATAATTCAAAGATATTGACCTTCAACAGTAAATAGAAACTTCCAAAGAGATATGCAATTGAAAAGATGCCTCCGAAATCAAGAAATTCTTCAAGCTTTAGGATTTCTTAGGAATCAAGAAAATGCACCAAATTGCAAAAAACCAATAAAATCTACCTAGAGATGAAACTGAAGAAAGTGACTAGATTGATGAAAAAAGTACTGAAATATCTTCTGAATGCCACTGGAATCACCAGATTTCGACAATCTGATGCGAAGATATTGGCTGTTGAGTCCAAAGTGGAGGGTTGAATTCAGTTGACTTGAATTTTTGATGACAACAAAATCTTGAAAAATAGAGTGCACCACTGAAAATTAGACTCCAAGAGCTTTCCAATGGTATATCATTTGCCAAATTTTGATATCGTATGTGAAAGATATGACTTTCAGAAGATTACTTCTACAATGGATTTGCTCAGGCTAACTAGGTGCAAAAAACAAGCACCTTAGGGCAAACAAAATCGGCCCTCAGTCACTGATATGACCGCAGGGCTAGTTGACAGTTTAAAAAAACCTGCCCCTGGATAGGGTGGCGGTAGAGGGACTGGTGGGTGGAGACCTGCTGGCGCGGCCCGGAGTTGGGGTGGCCCCACTCGGATAGAGCGATAGCCTCGGTTTGTGATATGACCGGAGTGGGGGCTGAACAGAGTCTTCAATGGTGTGCAAGGTCAGAGGCCGGGAAACAAACTTCAGCGCCGGTGGACAGGAACCAGAGAGGTGATGCCAGATGACGTCGATCGATGGGACGGGGCCGATCACTGTCGGTTTGCAGACTACTGACAAATAATTTTGAATATTGCTTTTTTGCAATTCAAAATTATAATAAATATGCCGATAGTAATAAAATTAAATTTGTAGAAATATTAATGAATGCTGACTGAACACAAACTATAGCTTATGAAAATAATAATTATGCTAACTGGTAAATAAAATACCAGGTCGCTCAAGGAATTTAATTTTTTCCAGAACTATAGAAAATTTTGCTCGAATGGAGAAATAAAAATAGCTTGATGATTCTAATTTTTTTTTGCCATGATGGAGGACTGAAAGGGATATTTTTTCCTACAAATTTGTATGGATAGTACAAAATAATGCAAACCCTAGATAATACCTCAACAGGCTCTTGGTTGATATATCTCCAATTTTGACGAATGAGCAGGTGATCTAGGGGTTTTGAGGCCTTGTGGATGCAATGGAGAGGCCAGAGAGAGCCTGATGTGCACCAAAAATTAGCTTGGTTCCCAGGTAGAACCAACTAGCCTGCAAGAAAAACTCCAAGCCTGCAAAGAATCTCGCACACCAACTTTCTTGATCCTGGGATGAAGTTTCACTAGAAAAGCTCTGATACCATGTTGAGATGATGGAGTCATAGTGTCCTTGATGAAGTTGCAGTCTTCAATGGAGGACCTTTGACAAGAAAGATATTCAACCACACAGAAAGTGTTGCAACAATGACATGCAAAATAGAGATTCTATTATGATGATGTGATATTTTACAAGAGTACATGTGCTTGATTAAATAGGCAAGAGTGAGAACCTAAAATACATAAGATGTTGCCAAGTGTCTAAATCACACTACACATGACAACATGTGAACCCTACCTAGGAAATGATAAAAGATTGAGATAAGTTCTAGAAGGACAACTCATCTTCTAGAAGGAATCTTATCCCTACACATGAAAAGGGGAATTACCCCATTATTAATGATTTATCTAAAAATGCAACCTAGTACTAAATAATGCAAGACCTAAGTTAAACTTATGCTAGTGTAATAAATAATTAATTACACTAACACACTCTCTACCAAAGCTAGTAGAGATATGTCCCAAATAATATTTTGCTTCCTCCCAAGAGAAATACAAGAAAGATCTTGAATTTGAATGGTGCCTTATTTTGGACCTATCTAATGAAGCTATCTACGAATGTTTTTACATATTTCTCATAGGTTCACATCAATCAATCAAGGTTGTTAAGCTAGAAGAATGCTTTAAAGACTAGTAGTGCTTAAATATCAACAAGAATTTATAGTAAAGAGTTCCTACAGGGGATTGAGTACCACCAATACCCCTACCAACCTAACTCCAAGGATACTCAAAGAAACATTTTTGGTATGCAATCATATCTCTTTTCTACATTTATAGGTAGGTTGATGATCAAGAGATATCTAGACATGACTTGCCAATCATGTACACAATTGAGTGATCACCTTTCTGAACTACTTTAACATGACATAGGAGATTATTCATGCTATGTATTGGTAGTTGAGAAACTTCAAGATGCTCAACATCTTGAAGATTCCATCCTTATTCACCTATCTTTTGTCACACCAAAATATCTCAAGGCTAAATCATATGGGTATAAACTTAAATACCACTAACTTAAGTTATCTTCTTCTATTTAAAAAGGGGCCCCTAAAATAGACAATAGTCATGATAATCTCTCTAAGTCAAGAACTCTGCCAATTTTATGGTGCTTGTGATCACAATTCTCTCACATAAGGACTTTACACTCGAAAGTATTGATAAAATCAATTTTCTATTGTCACTAATGAAATACACATTTGAGTCCATAGGTTTTCTAGAATCATCCCTTGGTTACCTATTTGATGCACTATACACATAGTCACAATGGATCGTATATAATAGCACACTTTCAACCATGAGTTTAGAGCCAACATCAAGAAATTTGTGGTGTATAGGATGCCAATGTACATTGTCTCCTTTCAAGTGTTGAAACAAAATTTAACTATTACTTCCAAGACATGCTCTTTAATCACCCCTTGAATTGAATGATGATTCCTAGAAGTATTGAACCTAGAGGGAAATTTTACAATCAAGGAAAGATATTTTCTCACCAACCCCATTGAAAAAATTAAGTTCTTCACAACCTTCCCAAATATTTTTCCAATTTATAGGACTAGGATCAAAAGCTAATACTAGCTATGAAAATCAGATCATAGATAGTAGTTACACTCATGGCCCAAGCAATAGAAGAGGACTCTCCTTTAAAGGAGCACTACTTCCAATTCTACTAGAAAACCAAGATTGTGACCTAGATTATAGATCTACACACAATAACTACATTAAGAGGATCAAGAAGTTAAGGAAATGCTAACATGGTCCAATATAAATATCTAAGCATCAAAACATTATTGTTTTTAAATTATCTAGTGTGGCCTCCTCATCTAGGACTATATGATAGATCATGATTTTGACCACCTCTTTCATTTTTAGATTGAAGATAGAAAAGTAAAAGGGTTCTCAACCCTATACATTAATGCACCATACACCCCATATAATATGAGAATGTTCCATACATTCACCAATTATGTAGGAGACATAATCAAGGTAGGAGAATTAACATAAAATACTAGTAGTTGAAGCTAAGAATTTGAAAAATATTCAAGAAATGTATGACCCTAATGAACACATCATTGTCCAATAGGATTCACACCAAGTTAAAATCTTGGAAAGCATGACTAATGTATAATAGAGCCTCTACACTTGACTGCTATCAAGACCTAAAGAGATGATAAAACTAGTCTTGGTTCATCTTGAACTACCACCTCATAGGTCCATGCGACTCTTAATATCATTTTGAAGGGTTACCTTAATACTTCCCTTACATAACCAATGTAGAAGGACACCCATATGGTCACATATTCTATACAACCTAAATAAAACCCAAGACAAATCATTCTAGCTACAACTCAAGAGGTTGAGGCTCAACTGTAGTGACTTTGATTGGATCCTCAAAATTTAATGAACCATCCTCTAATTCTAAAGGATCAATAATTATCCTTGATAAGAGACTTGATATTTGTAGATCTAAAAATTTGTGTAAATAGTAGTATATGTGAGAATTTGGAGCTATATGTAAGTTCCCTATGACTTGAATCTCACCTCACTAAGTTGGCTTCTACAACAATTACGATTGAGCTACAATTACCCTTACTAGTACGTATTAAGGTCACTCTTCCTAATGTAATTATTATTAAGAATTTAAATATTCCCACCTCCCTTATAAATCCACCAAAAACCATAGTTGTCTATCTCAAAATCATCTATATTAATTATTCCCTTGATAACCAACCTCGAGATCACCTCCTTAAAAAAGGTACTCTACCTTTACAAAAGTCATTGTTGATCCCCATGTTTCCATCCCTTTCCTTGTGGTTGAGACCATTTCCTCTTCTCTCCCTCTCAACTTTATGCCTCATAAGAATCTACCCTTGAGTAGGTTTGACTCACTTCCCCAAAGGAAAAACCTCTTCCCATTGAGTTTCTATTGTCCTCTTCCTAAGGTCCTCATTCTCGAATTATCATAAAAAGGGAAACTTCTACTCCAAATATAGATGCTTGTGATGGGTCTTGATTGGATGAAACCTCTTCCACAACTAATAATTTAGTTCCTCTAAATTAGATCCCTACTCCCTTATTTTTAGTTTTAGCCTTCATAAAGTTATCTCTCATTTCCCCTTCCATATTCCCACATGGGATTCCCTATCTAACATTGCTCTGTATTATCAATTTTTGGAGCAATCAATTATCTCATAATACAAGAGAAATAATTCTACACAGAATAATGGTCTCATTCATTGCAGGATGATAGCCCTCAAATAGAAAAAGTCTTCAATATAAACTCTTAGTCCATACATTTAAATTTTTTTGTCCTAGTCACAACATAACCCATGCAAGAGAAGCATTTTGAGGATTGGTTGGTTGGGGTCACTCCCTTCATATTCCTCAAGGAGTGTAGTAGGAATCCATGAGGAATCCAAAAAGGTATTATAATTTTATTTGTATGATGTCAAAAAAAGCTAAATATAGCTACCATAAAAGCAAATTGGTTGACTAGATTCCTCAAACAAGAAGTTTTGTTGCCAAGGAAATAAAAAAGGTGGCCAAAAACTTCTAGAAATTCATCAAAGATTTTGAGAGGAAGTGGAAACTAAACATAATAAAATTGTTCACCTCATCAATAAAATATTTAAATACAATTAATCATTGACAAGATAGCTTAGAGTAGCTGAATAAATGTCTAATAGCTTGTAGGATACCTCATACACAATACTAGTTTTTCTCAGTCTTTACACAACCAACTTACAAAGGATCATCAATTTCAATTTGTTCATGGATTAAAATTTCATGAAAATAAAATATATTATACAAAGGGTTAACAAGTCTCTCATAATACTTCCCACCTTTAAATAAAGACATGTTATTTGGTAGGAGAAAGCTAGAAAAGTTAGTAACCTGCTATACACTATTTTGTAGATTTTTTTGACCAATTTAATGACCAAAAATAATTTTGATGCATCCGAGATGTCTCACTAAGTGAAAACCTATAAAAAATACATAAAAAAATATATGAAGATTCTCCAAGTAGCTCAAAAAATAAGGAACGACTTCTTTGTGGTACTAATGAGTTGGTCTATAAAGGTTTTCACACCCCTTGAGATCATGAAAGTAGTCATTTTATCTCAATTAGCACTCAACAATAAATCCTAACACATGAAGCATGGGAAGTATTTTCTCCATGAGATGTACCCAATAAACCTAAGGTGGAAGAATTCACTAACCTTATTCATCAATCTATCAATCTTACTATCAAGATTGACTTGATCAAATAATTATTTCTATGCCCACGTGACACATAGGAGGCCTTGGTCACCTTCATCAATGAATTATCAATTTAACCATAATTATTTGACCTTTTTTTATAATTCTTTAGTTTAATCTAGTTGAGCCTACCATAGATGGCTCTTTTATTTAATAAATTTTTAGGTTCTTCCTAAAAACATATCTTCCATTGTTAGAACCCAACATCTCAAGATGTGTAAAAAAAGGATGTACCTATCTCCTACCATTGAAAATTGTATTTTCCAACTTCCAATTTCCACAAGGACACCAACAAGTTTATATTTTAGTGACAAGAATTTCTTACTTCAAGACAATGATAAAATTCAACTGATATTTGTTAAGAAATTGTGATCTACCTATTTATAGTAGTAGGGAAATAATATTCATAAGTATATTTTATCAAATCAAGATATATCTAACACACATTCCAAGTCTTCACTTTCCTATTTATAGGATAGAGTGGTGACATTGCAAGGGATTTTAAGAAACGGCTACTCCCTTTGAGTAATCCATGCTAACTTAGATGGATTCCTCAAGTTCATTTCTAGCAGATTATTTTTAGACTACAAACCCCTCTTGAGTCCTTAAGGCCTTATTTTCAAGTTCCAAATCACCTCATATTATTTATGTAGATCAAAGCATGAGCCATTGGCATCATGATACAATTAGGATTTTCCCTCAAATTTTGATGTCTTTGTGTTACTTGCAACCCCTTCATTAATTTAGTTGGGTATTTAGCCTCTCTACAAAGGTGTTTAGTGTCCTAATCATCAAATTTAGTGCATTCTCTTCCATATAATCCCCTTATTCACACATGCCCCACTCCTACTCCATGGTTGGTATCATTATTTTTTTCCTTGTGATGAATCTATAACTATAGATCCTTGTAGGAAATTCATTAACCATCTAATATTGTGGATGATTCCCTTCCCAAAGTGTTGATATCACTATAAGTTCCACCTCTTCATTTTCCTCTTTTCCTTTTTAGAGTTTCTCCATTTTCTCCACGCCAATATCCTACTAGATGTGCAATCCATTGATCTTCCGAAGACATCTAACAATGTTGATTCTTTTGTAACATTCCTTCCATATGACATCAAGCCTAGCCCTATGGTGTGATTTGTTTAGGGACATTTGGTATCTTATTCATGCTAGAATCTTTCCAATCACATTACATTGATTTAAAGATGAAATCATGTGGTTCAAAGCTTCTTAAACTTCATCATTATGAGGAGCTAGACCCACTCTATGAAAAATATGCACTTGGGAGCCATCTCTCCTCATTATCTTTCCTAGTTACACCAAATTTATTTCAATGCTCTGGTCAAATAGGCATCAATATAATGTGATGAACTCCATATCACAACTAACATGCAACCCACTCTTCCTAATGGTTTATTATTTATTCATGCCTGCTTATATTCATCATGACTGGTCAAGATTCATTCTTGAGATCATATAAGCCCTCCACTCTTACATGTGATGGGTGGCATTTATGTACATATGAGGCCATCATGAATCCAATTGCTTATATATGAAATCCTTAACTCCTTGCACATGCCATCCAACAATTTGGTGCCATTTGAATATCATTGATAAATGTCTTTCCTCACTTGATATTTGTTTCTCCCTCTCTTCATTCTTTATTATTTTGTAATTTTCTTGGGCTCCTTTGGTGGTTTATACATAAGGAATACTAAACTTGTATAAATATGGCTTAGTTCATCTTATAAATATCTTTTTTCTGTATAATAAACAATATTCTTTTTGTCGTAAATATTCAACTAGTCATGATTTTTAACTTATAGGAAATGTTTAGTGGCCTATCATGGTATGAAGATGGCTTAGTCTAAAGGTTTTAAGAAGGTTTGGATTGAGGGTGGCTCCCTAAATGTTGTAAATAACCTAAAGAAGTCTACCCCTCCTTCATGGATGGTTGAATCTCTTATTCTGGATGCCTTGGATATCTTGAGCTCCTTTGATTAATGTTTCATTTCCCATATTTATAGAGAGTGAAATTGTCTTGTTGATATATTTGCTTACTATGGGGTTAATGAACATATGGTTTGGGAAGGGAATGACCCCCTCCCCATCGAAGTCCTTTGAATTATAAATCATGATTTACAAATGGGATAAGGAAGGGGTTATCATCATTATTTGGTTATATTACATGCGAATTATTATGTGGTATATCAAATCTAGGTGTGATCTTCATAGAGGCTTCTCCTTGCAGTTTTTTGATGTGACTGATGTCCATAAGGATCGACAATCAAGGTTAATTATTTCTCCCTGCCACCTCGCCTTTCCCACACGGATTGTGGGTGGTTGTAAATCTATCACCTTCTCGAGGATTCTCTTAATTCTCTACAAATCTTTCAAGCTCTTGTAGTTTCTATGTGCTGCTACCATGGGTGGTGAATGAAATCAAGCTAAATTGATATCATGTGACTCTTCCAAGATCAATAAGAAGGTCTAGGAACTATTGCAGGATGGGGGAGTTACTCCCTACATGAAAAGAATCCATGGGCATGAACCTAAGGCATCCCAAGATTTTTTTGAGGGTTGGCAGAATAGAGCTTTGAAGCTCAGTGGGATGGAGTTTAACATTATTGAAAAACTCATTGCTGAGATTATGGGTTTTTCCACTGAGGGAAGGAAAGTCCACCGGGATAAGAAAGAGTCGAGTGTAGCCATGAAAATCTTCTTTAAGGACGATGAAAGGAAAAAAATAGAGAGGGTGAAATGTGGGGGTTATCTTCACAACTCTATCAAGGTGATAAGGGGTGACATGGCTGAAGAAATAATGAGATATTTTACAATTGATGGGCATTTTTTTGTTCTATCTAGGTACCATTTTTTTTTGCTTAATCACTTTAGGCATAGAAAAAAGGTTTCCTTTCCTTTATATTTTCTTGTTTCCCTAGAGAGTGGTATAAGAGACCATAAACAAAATCCTAAGGACCCAATACTCCATGATGGTTTAATCCTCTTAATCTTGGACTATGCTAAGTCCTATACTATTCTTGATCATCCTAAGAAGGTTTCTAAAGGCTAAAAAAGAAGCAATGATTCAGAGTATGAAACTGGGTCTGAATTTGGGTTAGCTAATGAGTATGTGCTTGGTTCAAAAGCCTCCATGGAAGTTTATTCAGAGCCTCCTACTTCCTTTGAGGGTAAGAGAATTAAGAAGGGGAAATCGCCCAAAACCCCTAATTTTGAAGAGTATGCTATGGGTAGTGAAGAGGAGGAGGATTCTGATCACCCCTCTGAAACTCAAAAAGCCAAACTTGGAAAGCCTTTGAGTGGTAAGAAATTTAAGGGGGATTCCTTGGGTAAGAAGAAAGTGAAGGAAAATGTTGTGGGGGATAAGGTTGGGGATCCCCCTTTGACTGGTTCAAAGAGGAAGGTGGGTTTGAAGGATGGGAGCTCTTAGAAGAAGTCTAAGTGGAAAGTGTTCCTGAACTAGGAGGAGATTGTCAGTATTGGTGTTGTTTCTCCTAATTTTGGGCCTCCATAGGTTGCTAGTGGTCTAGAGAATGAGGATCAGGAGAAGGATAAGAATGTGGTTGTTGAGATCGAGAGTACCATGCAAAAAATTAAGGTTCTTTGTGCTGGTTAGAAAGGGAAGGATGCTCTTGGTAATGAAAATGTCAGAAGGGATTCTTTGGAGGATTGGGCGGATGATAGGGATGTATTCAATTGTAATAGGGAGGACTTTCCCAACATGCTTAGTATGGCGAAAGATGGATCCTTAACTCTCTTTAGGCTTTTTAAGTAGGCTTTCAATGAACTGAACCTCACAAATGTGAAGGTTTGTTCTCTAGTAAATAAGGCGGGGGAGTCCTCTACTCCCAAGGATCCTTTTGTCCAGACCCAAGTTAATCGATTAGTTTATGTGATGAAAATCGTCACTGATGAGATGTTGAAGATGAAAAAAGCCTTTAAATTGAGAATTGCAGTTTTGGAAGATAAAATGGATCATGCCTATCAAAAGATGGAAAAGGTTGTCAATGACATTATTAAGACTACAATGTGTAATGAAGTTGAGGGGTTGTGTTTCCTGAATGAGAAAGGTAGGAAGTGGTTGGGGGAAGCGTTAGGTGTGAAATATGTTGCGGTTGATGCAATTGATCTCCCTAGTCTTTAGAAAATTAGGGCTAGTGAGAAGGGTCCTTGTACTAGGACTCATAAAAAAACCAAGTTGAATGCTAGGATCCCTACTAAGGAGGTTACTAAGGTTATGAATGTCAACCAAAAGATTATTGACAGTGATTTGGAAGCAACTGATATTTTGAAGAATCTGTAGACCTTTGCTATTTATGTTCCCCTTTTTGGCTAGTATTTTGCTAGTTTTTTGCTATTTGTTGGTTGCTCATTTTGTTTTTGATTATCTGTTAAAGCAATGGTCCTTTTTGTAAAGGGTTTTGGGGTCCCTTCAAAACTTGTTTTTATCTATAATCAAAAACTTATAGGAAATGTGAATAGATTTAGCATTTTATATTTCTCTACTACTTGTCTCAAAGATTATCCTCTAGTTTTATCTTACAATTAGAAATGTACCTATCTGCTTAATCCACCTTAAACTAAATTGAAATATTTATGTGGCCACATATTCTAATCAATTTTTTTCTATTCACAAGTAAGTTCACAGAACATAAGTTGAGGTAGCCTTTCCACATACATTTGTACATTATAAAAGGAAGTTTTTGGCAAGTTGTAGAGAAATATAGTGGGTCACCTTTCCTTGGCATTCCTCTACCTACCCTTTCATTTATTTCTCTAACCCTATCTCCATCATAAGCCATTGTCTTCATTTCATCCCCTTTTATTTAACCAATTAGCACAAGGTAGGTAGGTAATAATATTATTTATATTTTGTGTCATTTATTAGTAGTAGCAACACACATCTAGTTGGTTTAAAAATAGGTGTAGAATAGTAAATGAATTTAAGCTTCTTTAGAGGTCATCACATAAATTGATCCATTGATTCCATATCAATTTTATCTTCTCAAGTACTTGCAAAATTAGTGGATGCATTCTTAAATTCTTGCTGTTTCAAGTCTCAAATGCTTAGGAGGCCTATGTCGTAAGGGGGAAATCAAAAGCATAAATAAATCAGCATAAATGAATCAAACAAAAAGCTTAATTTAAAAAAAGATCAAGATTCCATACCCATTACTCAAGATCAATGGTCGAAAGCTGTTGAGAGGAATTAGATTTCTCAATTAGCTTCTGTGATTGAATCAATTAACGATGTTAATTGATCAATCAGAGGAAATAGATTTCCTAATATGTGGAATTGAGGAAATCAAGTTGAGATTTCAATGGGATTGAAGAATAGATGGATTAGTTAGGAAATAGATGAATTAGTTAGGAAATAGATGAATCAGTTAGCCAATGAGAGTGAGCAATCATTGGGCTTGATTTGCTCAATCACAAAAGGGGGTGAATGTAATTAATTAATTAAGCTTTTTAAGTTGAACGTGCAAAGTCATGTTAGACTTGAACAAATAAATTTGAATTTTGTGGTTGACTTTTTTGAATGATGTTTTGAATAATTAATTTAATTATTCTAATTAGAAAGGGGAAAGTGATTTAATTAAACTATAAAGTGATAATAATTTAATTGATTTAAGGGAATAGGGTTTACTAGTGACATAATTAAATAATCGATGTTATTTAATTAATCAAGAGGAATAAAGTTTAGATAAATGATAAAATAGTGAATTAATTAAATAATTTAAAGATTATTTAATTAATAGAGGAAAATATGTTTTTTGATTAAAATGAAGTGAAATGCAATGATATTAAGTGTTAATGATGCCGATGATGAGAAAATGTCATTTAGGATGTGTGATAAGTGTTAGGTCATTTTTCAATGTCTACATTTTGCCTCTCTTTGAGATAAAGTACTGGTTGCTTTGTTTTAAAGAATTCAATGTTAAGACCAAGATTTAAATTTTTTTATATGCCCCACTGTGCCTTGATGGTCAGCATAAAGATAATATGACACTGGCCTGCCCCCTTGAGAGGTTGGCCAAAAAAATCATTTTTCAGGTTAGGCTCATGACAAGGTTCAATTTCAGTTCATATGCATAGAGGAGAAAAATTTAAGCTTATAAGACCCTTGTTTATAGTTCAAATGATCCTAGGAGTTCCTAATTTCAGCCTAAGAGGGTTTCCTAGGTAAAAAAATTAGGGTTTGGGGTGTAAAAATAGGTAATTAGGGTTCAATTTACCTCATGTTTGCATGCTTAGTCTTTAGTAAAGTCTTATATCTGGATTTCTCGATTTGGCAATTGTCGATTCACGATGCTAAGGATTGGAGAGTCCCACATCGTGCAAAGGTGGTCCATGAGTTTGGAAGGCCTGTTGGCATAGGTGCCATGGTATGTTCTCCTTTCTTGTTTTCATCTTTTCATTTTTGAGTAATTAATGCGTGAAATTTTTTTAGGCAATAGCGGTAATTTCATGAAATTTATGCTATTGCATCATTCTTACTGCTTTTGAAGTTTTTATCTTCATCGCTTTTACTTTTCATGGCTGCTTTCACTTAAACTATTCACATTTTCTTAGGATATTTGCTTTTTTTTTCACAATTGATTAAAATGTTCGCTTTTACATTTCTTTGAATGAAATAGCTACTATTGTGAATATTGTGAGCTTTTGAGAAACTTGTTCACTTTTTCCCTTTGTACTGCTATTGCTCAAGATTACCGTTATTGACAAAATTAGGTCCGCTATTGAATTTTTGAACCTCTATTTCCAAAAAAGTAATCGCTATTGTCAATTTAGAAAGTTTTAGCCATTTTGTTCATAGTCTGAGGTTCATTTTATGTTTTTGTAGCAACTTGTTAACATTGTGGGTTGAATGTTTGCAAGTAGTTCTCCAACCGATTTACTTGAGAGAGTGACAACCGTGTCAGTTGTTTGACCTGATTATTGGTTTTCATGAGCTTGAGCGAGATTTCCTAGACATTGTTGGACTTCGATACATATGCTACATGTCGTCGATTAGATGCCATAGGGTGATGATGACTTCCCTCATTGAGAGATGGCACTCTGAGTCATCATCCTTTCATCTGCTAATCGGCGAGGCTACCATCACCTTGGAGGATGTTTGGAGGATTCTCTGTATTCCGATTCATGGTGAGCGTGTGACCTATGGTGTTAGATAGGGTACCCGTGCTATGTGATGAGTCCTCGATGTTAGGCATCTTTGGGTTGTTGAGTCAGAGATAGACCTGTCTCTGTTCATTGATAGTGTAAATCTTGTATCTTTGGTTTTATGTGCTTTGGTCTCGGGGCTCGTCGTTCATAATCGGTGAGGTAGATAGTTTCCAGTTGGTTGGGGTATCTGCATTAAGCAGATGTTTGAGCATGATACAAGGTGCACATGGGGCTCGTGTCTCCTTGCACATCTATATAAAGATATGTATGAGGTTGCTTATTGGGGAGGCAGTTCCATTTCTGCTAGTAACCATTGTTGCATGTATCGGCCTAGGAGCACATCCCAGTTATTAGACCTGATGGTGTCATGGATCAAGTTCCGGAGGATCCATATTCTTATAGATATTCTGATTTTCTACACTACACATGGCTTGGTCAGCTATCTTGTTGGCATTGTGTCATCGATGATATGCCTAGTGTTGTTTGGAGACCATGGTTGATGTGAGGCATGACACGATGATCAAGAGCATCTTTAGTTCTGTAGGAAGACATGTTGGTTGATCGACCATGTTGATTCTTTGCTCAAGTGTTATCTACCAGATCGGGTCCTTTGCTAGTTTGGTAAGCGATAGACACAACTTCCTAGCGTTTATCATGCTCGTTTCAAGAGGACCACCCAAGAGTTCAGGGTGTGGGGGCTCCAAGATTCTGCTACAAATTTTGTTTCCTAGTTTCATCATCTTACCCCATTTGGATGGGGATGGCCTATAAGACTAGTAGATTGAGGTACTACACATGATTATGATTAGTGGCGGGCTCGTCGGGTTCCTCTCCGTTTTATAGATCCTACTAGCGATGGACCAACTATTGGGAGAGCATGTGTCACTAGTCATAGGGGTGAGAGACAACGACTCAGGATTGTTGCTGAGTAGATGCGTAGAGCGGGATAGGATGGACAACAAGATCAACAGGATGATCTTATGCAGTAGGATCAACTAGTGGCACATGGTCCTCCTCCTCCACCCGAGGATGCAACGATAGTAGCGTAGATTTCCTAGTTGACAATGCCTAGAGATGAAGATATCGTTTGGAGGTAGGCCATCGAGGCACATGTTGTATTGATTGTCGAGCGAGATGCTGCCAGGTAGGAGAGAGATGGGTATAGACAAGAGAGAGACGTTGCTAGATAGTAGCTTGCCACTGAGCTGCAGTAGAGACTAACAGTGGATATTTCATTGGCTTCATCCATTCCTATGACTCAACATTAGGTTGAGCGAGAGAAGATAGTACAAAGGGTTACATATTACACAATGCTCTATGAGGCCTTTGTTCCTAGAGCTCAACGACAACCTCGTTTTGAAGAGCCCAACACTCAGATAGGGGTAGAGTCAGGTCGTCACTCTATCAGGCAGCCTAATCAACCCCTAGTTATGCTACAACCTTCCCCTCATCAGAGCTAGGAGCAACCGAGGTCTCCACCTCAAGGTGGCCAGTAGGGCTGA
Source organism: Sequoia sempervirens (assembly GCA_007258455.2). Lineage (NCBI taxonomy): Eukaryota > Viridiplantae > Streptophyta > Pinopsida > Cupressales > Cupressaceae > Sequoia > Sequoia sempervirens. The sequence goes on along the minus strand of VDFB02000003.1, from coordinate 123,476,591 downwards.
TTTTACTTGATCATTGTGATGTATATTGTATTAGACTTTGTAGAAATAATTTTGTATATACATTCATCAGCCCAGGTGAAGCCTCGTATATATGTATATTTTTTTGCATATAATATCACACATGTTATTTGATGATGTATATGACATTCTCAGTTTTGATGATATATGAGATATACCATGGTTTGATTCAACTTTTGTTATGTGTTATGAGATGATTAGGGATATTGATGTATACATGTTCATGTTTTGTACTTTTTTGATGTATACATATGATGTGGATGGATGGATGATTTATATATCTATATGATAAATTATGATATATGATGGATGATTCTACATGATGTGTGATGTTTTATTGCTTTATTATGATCATGATATGTATTGATGAAATTGTGGATGCAGGATGGATGTGGTACTAATGATATTGGGATGCAAGATAGATGTTGTTAGTTAGAAAAAGTGTTGGATGATTTTGAAATAGATAGAAATTTGATGTTGTTAGTTATTGATGAATTTCACTTTTGATTGCATAGAGGCTTTGTATCTTTTAATGATCATTTTGATGTAGAAAATAGATACGATGCACTAAGGTATTAATAACCAAGGTGGCTTTGTATCCATTGCATGGACTTTGACTCAACACACAAAGAATATTCTTGCTCATACCAGACATACGAAAACCCTGTTAAAGTATATGGTTGAGTTGTGTTAAAACTTTTTGGACCAGTTACATGGATAGGTATGAAGTGCCTATCATGCAACTGTTGCACAAATTGTCTCAAAACAACTTCCATACATAAAACAAAGCAACTATTCATTGTGGTAGTATCACAAAAACATCTTACAAACAAAACAAACATAAATTGATAGTTAATGCCACCATTCCTTCTTCTCTAAATCCTTATGGACATCCTTAAGAGATCCTGGGAATACGGTATTAAGATAAATAAAAAAAGATAAGACTGTAGAAAGGATAAACAATATTGCAATATCACTTTCCATAGTTGTTTTGATGTTTCATGATGAAATCTAGTGATGATGTCTATTATAGGAACGTTGTATCCGTTAAGACTCATGTTTTAAGATTGTTGATAATGATTTTCAATTAGGTATGGTAGTCTATACTTAGGCATTTTTTTCAACTTGATAGTAATCCAATCATTTTTATTTTTACTTTGGAATTTTTGATTTTGATGTTTATTTTGTTTGTTGATTGCATTGTGTAAGGCCTGTCGTTTTTATTCAATAGTAGCAAATACTTTAACTATATCAAGGGTATATTTATTAAGTGATAATTAAGTAGATGTATTCAGTAATGATTTGGTAGTGATAGCTATTCTTCTCATGAGAAAGGCTAACGAATTCTACTTCTTGAAGAATTTCTTATGCTGCACATCTCTCTTTCATATGCATATGTAATCCAATTAGTGGTAGTTAATATGTATAATTACTTATTAAAAGAAAACTACTCTTCTTAACCTACCATCTTGTTTACAATAGTGATGTTATGATGGTGAGCATAAATTTATGATAGTTAGTCAATAGATATAAACAATGAAAGGTGTATTTTTGCTATTTCATATACCCTCTCATGACTTGGCATGTACCATTAAGGGTTATTTACTATTGATCCTAGATTGCATTTAATGTTGTAAATGGCATGTGGAATATGATTAAGTTCATTTTGCTTCGACTGTGTAACTATGATATACTAATGATAGTGATTGAGTGCACATGAGAATGCTACCAAGTCCTCCTTTTCTTTCAAGCAATAATCTTTGATAATTGAAAGGTAATATTTGAGAGTTTGTAAGAGGAAGATTGGAGTGTTGACAGTATAGTTAGAATTTTTGGAGGTTTCCTCGAGAACATGAGTATAATTTAAGGCTTAACATAAGGGAATCAAGAGGGCAGGATCAAGCTTCGTATTGATGAGGTAAGTGATAACCTTACCTTGTTTTGCTTCATAAAAATAAAATTATGTTTTTCATATTTGTTTATCAACTATAATCCAAATCATTGTGATAGTATTTTATAATATGCATACAATATCCAATTACAATATAGTAAGCTATTAGTTGACATAGATATATCAATGTTTGAAAATTACATAATGGTATAAGTCATGTTGAATAGCATATGTTGCATTCGACATATGAATATGTAGTTTTCATTCCCAACTATTATTATATCTGAATATATTGTACATGAGTCTAACAATAAAATTTGATGTATATTAATAGAACTTTGATGTCAAATTTATAAAAGTTAAGTATTTAAACTTAATAGGATGATTTATTTCAATTTAATGTTAAAATATTTGATAAAAGTACTTTAAAATATTTATAGAGTATTATATTACATATATATGAAACTTATAGAGTTTAGACATATCTAAACAGTATGGAGTTTCAATTTATTAAGGTCTTTAGATTTTGAATAAAGAATTTAATTTACTGTATGATGAAAATTTCAATTGTCTTTATCAAGGTCTTTTGGAAGAATTTTTTTTTTTAAATTTAAGCGCCCATACTTTCTCCTAATATCTATCTGGGTAGTTGTAACCATCATTAAATAATATTAATATGATCATGAATTGTCTATTCAGCTATTATGGAAAAATGTGGAATTCATTTATTATGAAGATTCTATTGTATAATTGTCTGAAACTTGCGAGTTAAAAGAAATCTACTTAATGCTTCTCGGCTAGTAACTTTTGAGAAATTTTTTTTATCAATAAGAAATAAAGCATTATGAAAACAGGAAAAATGTTTTTCATTATTTAATATTTACACCCTACATGCAGAATGGGCAAGAAGCCACCAAAATCTGAACGGTGGATCTTTTTCTCCTTGACATTATTATGTTGAAGCCATTTTATTTTTCCTTCGAAATTGCGTTTAAAAAATAAATTAAATGCTTGTCTTAAGTCACTCTAAAAATATGGAATGTTAAAAAGGAAATATGTCAAAAAAAAATCAAGGGAATGGATAGAGAGAACAGTTCACGGATTAAAGCTGAGACTTATTAAAAGAAACAAATAAATAAAAAAAACTATGTTTTTTTTTTTAACCGAATGCTATGTGAATGGGCGATGGAATTTTATCTTTCTTTTAGAAGTCACTTTACCCATTATAAGACTTCGATTTAGGTCTAAGTCTCATATTCAAAAAAACATTCCTTAAATTAAGGAAAGGGAAATATATTCCCCCATTTCCCTTATAAAGAGATCCATGTTATTTTAAAATAAGATTAAATGTAGGATGAATATTAAGTAACATTAGAATTTTAGAAAGAAAAAAAAGCTTTTCTTCTTGTTATTTTAAAAGTTCTTTTAGAAAGTAAAATAATATATGAAGGAAATGATATTTTTATTTGTATATGGCAATTGTTATTAATTTTGATTTTTTTTTTTTGGGGTGGGGTTTGTTTAGGTTGCAGGGGTGGTGTCTCTCTCTCGGTGTGCTTTCTTCTCTTGGCGTGTGGGTTGTGGCTGGGGCGGAAGCATTCTTTCTCGGTGGTTTCTCCTTGCTGCATTTGTTCTCTGTGCTGGCAGCCACTTTTAAGTTGGTTTTGGCTCTCCTTTGGTCCGATCCATACCTAGTACGGGCTCCGCGGGTGTGGTTTGGAGTTTTCCTTCACAAAGTTTTGGGACTTGATTTTGCATGGCTCAGGGGGAGTCATCAAGGGTCAAATCCCCTTTGGATTTTCGTGCTGCTTTTAGGACCTCGTCTCCAAATCGTTCTCCGAAAGTTTTTAATAATAGTTTGTTTTCAAATGACTCAAGTAATGGCGGATTTGCTCACGTTGGTGGTTCTCGTATTCCAAAGACAAATGGATGCCTTGAACGTTCCAAGGAAAGGCCGGTGCTGGTTATCCAACCTGAATCGATTGCGAAGGACATCAAGTATTTCTTAAAACATGCTTTGCTCTGCAAATTTTTGGGAATGAGGGTTTCACTCCAATTTCTGGAATCATGGGCTCATCGCTCTTGGTCCCTGGAGGGTGAGATGGAAATAATATTGTTAGCAAACAACTATTTCATGGTGACATTTAATTGCATGGCGGATCACAATAGAGTTTTTGAAGGTGGGCCTTACTTCCACAACCAGGTTGGTTTATTCATTAAGCCATGGCATGTGGGTTTTGATCCTTCAGAGGAGCTTCCGAATCGGGTTCCGGTTTGGGTTCGCTTCCCTAGATTTCCAGTGGAATTTTGGTGCAATGACATTTTGCATCGAGTTGCTTCATTACTGGGAAAATCGATGGGTCCTTCTCAACAAACTCTGGACAAAAAGGTAATGATTTTTTCCCGTATTTGTGTGGAAATGGATTTAAATAACCCTATCCCAGATTCTTTGGAAATACGTGCGGGTTCATGCTCTTGGTTGCAATAGCTTGACTACGAGACTTTGCCATTTTGTTGTTGTCTCTGTCATGAATATGGGCATTTGCAGAGAAGATGCCCAAAGTTTAAATCTCCAGGGAATCATGCTGCTCAGCCTCCTTGTAATCCCTCAAAGGGTGAAAAGGGTAAGGAGACCATGTCGGCTAAGGCTGTGGATGCTGATGGTTTTACTCCTACCAAGGCTCGTAATAGGAATCGAGGCCAAAAGAGGACCTTTAAGGATTGCCAGGATGGAGATTCTTGTAACAGATTTGAGGTGCTTGATGACCTTGGTCATCAGGTGGTGAATCTGGGATTGTTGATTTTGGATCAGGGTGTTTCAGAAGGGGTTCAAGAAGACATTTTCCCAGAGCACATCCAAACTCCTCAGGAATTTGGGGTTGTCCAGTTGGAATCGGACCTGAGTATGGTGGTGCATGGGAGGACTGAGCTTTCTGTGGAGACGATGTTGGGGGAAGGAGGGCTCTCCAACCCATTGGTGAAATCAGGAGCGGGCTTGGTAAAAGGTAATAAGGCTTCTCCTTCATTGGGAATTCTTCAGAAGGACCTAAAGAAAGGGGTGGTGGAGAAGTCTTTTAAAGCGGGGAGAAAGAAGGATTTGGAGAAATTAAAGTTGATGGGGGAGTCTCTGGTGGAGGTTGCGTCTGTCAAGACTCTGGATTCACATTTCTCTAACCCTCCAAAATGAATGTCCTCTCCTGGAATGTAAGGGGCTTGAACAGTGGCCCTCGACAAAAAGCTGTTAGGGATTTGTTGCGTTCTCATTCTCCTGATGTTCTTTTTCTTCAGGAGACTAAGTTAACATTTGAAGGTATGATGGGTTTGATGCCTAAACTGTGGGTGCGGGGTAGTTGCTAGTGTATTGGGGCTCATGGTAATGCAGGTGAGGTGGCTTGCCTATGGAATCCATTGAAGATTCATCCTCTTTGGTGGGTGTCCTCCAAGTCCTCAATCTCCATGGTTGTTTCAATTCTGGAATTGGGGGAAACTATTCTTCTCTCAAACATCTATGTGCCTACTGATTTTCCTGGTAAGAAGTTATTGTGGTCTCATATTAGCTATGTTCGGAGCTTAGCTCCTTTGTTCCCTTGGATTGTTGTAGGGGATTTCAATGCTATTATTGAGATAGATGAGAAGAAGGGTGGTGTTGCGAGATTGGAACCCTCAGGTTTCCTTTTTCATGATAACATCTCTACTTTGAATCTGGTTGACATTAAGCCTCAAAATGGGAAGTTTACTTGGAACAATAGGAGATTGGGGGAGAGTTGTATTGCAGAGAGACTTGATCATTTCTTGGTGTCCTGTTTCTGGGTTGGCAGAGGGTTGTCTTCTGGTTATGTGATTCTGGATTGGAGGGGTTCGGATCATTGGCCTATTAAGTTTTCTGCTTCTTTTGCTCGGGTGGCTCGGTCCCCTTCTTTCAAGTTTCAACTTATGTGGTTAACAGATTCTTCTTTGCAGGTGCATATGGTTGATTGGTGGAGCAGGGGAAGACCTGCTTATGGCACTGCCATGTATTCCTTTTCTAAGCTGCTACAATTTGTAAAATATCAACTTAAAAGGTGGAATAGGCATTACTTTGGCAATATTTTTAGTGCTAAGGTTGATGCACAAGATGTCTTGGATGTCATCACTTGGGAGATAAGGGAGTGTGGTCTTTCTGAGGATTTACTCAGGGAGGAGGCCTGGGCTCGGAAAGCTTTGGAGGAGTGTGAGCTGTGTGAGGAAATTTTTTGGAAGTAGAAGGCTAGAGTTGAGTGGTTACAAGAGGGGGACAGAAACACTGCCTTTTTCTTCAACTCGGTGAAGGCTAGGAGACATGGTAATTCTATGCCTGTTCTGGTGAATGATAGGGGTGTGCTTCTATCTTCCTTGCAGGATATATCTAGAGAAGCTTCAGAGTTCTATGCTTCTTTATTTCGTGAAGACTCTCAAGATGTTACGGAGGAAGAAAACCAAGTTCTAGCTTGTATTCCCTCTTTGTTCACTAGGGAGATGAATGAGTATCTTTTGTGAGATATCTCACTGGAGGAATTAGAGGCTACTGTTTTTCAGATGAAGAAAGGAAAAGCCCCAGGTCTTGATGGGTTTCCAGTTGAATTTTATCAATAATTTTGGGACATCATTAAGTTGGACCTACTAGAGGTGGTGCGTGAGTCTTAGAAAAACAAGCAGATGCTTCGGGCTTTAAACTCCACTTTCCTTGCTCTCATTCCAAAATGTGAGGGGGTGGATCGTCTGAGTCAGTTTCAACCCATTTCTCTTTGTAATGTGGTGTATAAAATCATTTCCAAGCTAATATCTGAAAGGCTAAAGAGGTGGCTCAGTAGGCTTATCTCTGAGGAACAAAGTGGTTTTTTAGAGGATCGACAAATTTTGGATGGGGTGGTCATTGCTACGGAGACCATTCATTTGATGGCATCCTCGAAAGAAAAGGCTATGTTCATCGAGCTTGACATGGCGAAGGCTTATGATAGAGTGAGGTGGTCCTTTTTGCGGAAAATTCTTATTGCTTTTGGATTTGCTGAGGAATGGATCCAATGGGTGATGAGTTGTGTTACCTCCACTTCATTCTCGATGTTGATTAATGGGGATCCTACTGCTCTCTTTAGTGCTTCTAGGGGTCTTCGTCAAGGGGATCCTATCTCTCCTTACTTATTTATTCTTCTGGCGGAAGGTCTGGGTAGACTAGTGAAACGTAATGTGGAGTTGGGTTTGATTCAGGGATGGAAGTGGGGAAATGACTTTCCTCCTTAGTCACAATTGCAACTTGTGGATGATACGACTTTGATGGGTCTGGCCAAGATCAGAGAAGCTTCGAATCTACACAAGGCCTTGGATATCTATCTTACTGCGGCTGGTCAAAGGATTAATGAAGACAAATCCTCCATTTTCTTCTTTAATACTCCGCAGCCTATTCAACAAAGGATTTCTCATATCTTGAGGTTCTAGATTGGTTCTCTCCCTTTAACTTATTTGGGTATTCCTATCTCTATCGGTAGACTTCCTAGAGAGTCTTGGTAGAATATCTTGGACAAGTTTCGCGCAAAGGTTAGTCAATGGACTCATCGATGGCTGCCATTTGCTGGGCGGGTTCTGTTACTTAAGTCTGTGGTGCAAGCTCTTCCTATTTATAGGTGTATGTTATAGGTTGCTCTAGTTGGGTTTGTGAAGGATATGGACTCTCTGGCTAGACAATTCTTATGGGCGGGTAGCTTGTCCTCATCTAAATGTAGCTCGATTAAGTGGGATGTTGTTTGTAGCCCAAGGCAGGTGGGGGGACTTGGTCTGCGGAAGGCGACTTGGTCCGGGTTGGCGTTGGATGCAAAGCTTTATTGGAGGTGGTGTGTGGAACAGGATCATAGCTGGGCTAGGATCTTATCCCACAAGTATCTTCCAGGGATTTGTAAGTAGGAGCTTCCCAGGTTTCCTTTGGTAGGGAAAGGCTCGATGATTTGGGGAACGCTTAAGAAAGGGGCTGTGCTAATCAAGGAGGGCCTATTTTGGATTTGTAATAAGGGGGCTGAGGCTATGTTTTGGTTTGATTCTTGGGATGGTTACATGCCCATTCTACGTCAGTACCCTAATTTGGTGAATCTGTCGCAGAGCTTTTTGGAGGCCGATTGGTCTAGAGTGAGTGATTTTAAGAATTTTGACCTTGATGGATAGGTGGAGGTGGCAAAGTGGAAGGACTCTGGTGAGTGGCATGTTCTCAGGTTGGAAGAGGATGGTATTGTGCTCCAGAATATCTTGGCTAGTAGACAATGCAACTCCCTTAGGGATAAGGATATTCTAGCTTGGAGCCCGAACCCTAAGGGTGTTTTTACTGTGGCTAGTGGTTATTAGGAGTTGCTTTCTCATAAGTTTGGGGGGGTGGAGGTCCCTTGGTGGAAACTTGTGTGGAACAAGTTTTCATGGCCTAAGTGTAATTGTTTTGTTTGGACTCTTGCTTGGAATAGATGTTTGACTTGGGAGAATCTTCGTAAGCGCAGATTCGAGGGCCCCTCTATGTGTGTTATGTGTGGGTGTAGTGAGGAGGATTCTCCCCATTTATTTTTCCGATGTTCTTATTCTATGTTGCTTTGGCATTGGTGGTGGGGTGTTTGGAAACATCCTTGTGTTCATGCATCTTCTCTTGTTGAATTTTGGAGTAATCTGGGAAGGCCCCCCTCCCAGGCCTCTTTTCTCCAGATTTTGTGGAGCATTGGTCCTACTTTCATCCTTTGGAAAATTTGGTTGGAAAGGAATCGTAGGATTTTTTGCGGAGAAAAGTTGTTGGCTCATCAGGTTTGGCACAAAATTATTAGTATGGTCCAGGAGACAGTGGAAGCTAAAGGTGAAGTGACCCTTCCGTTGGAAAGAAGAGATGATGAGATTGTGAATAGATTGGGGATGCCAGGGTTGAATCCAGTCTCTGCCTGTGTTAGAAGAGGTAGGAGAGAGAAAAAGAAGGTTCAAAGGGTTGGATGATGGATGCCTCCTCCAACGGAGTTTCTGAAGATTAATACTGACGACTCCTCTAGAGGCAACCCAGGGCTTGCTGGTATTGGTGGAAATGGTAGAGACTGTACTGGTTCGGTCATTTTTCTTTTCTCCATCCATAAGGGGAAGAATTCTAACAACCTTATGGAAGGGATGTCGATTCTTTGGGCTATTGAATATGCTTGCACCTTGGGTTGGTGAAAGGTTATCTGTGAATCTGATTCACAAATTATTGTTAATTTGTTGCTTGAGAAAAGGGTGGTTGATGTTAATTGGAAAATTGCGTTAGTGGTTAGATAGATTTTGCAGCAGTGCTCTACATTGGAAGTGGTGTCTTTTGTCCACATCCCGCGTGAATGGAATAGGGCGGCTGACTGTTTGGCCAAGTGGGCTTCTGAGCATGAGGATGATTGAAGGATTGAGGGGTGGAGACAATTATCTCCTGAGTATGTTCTTGATCTAGAGGTCATTGCGGATGATATGGAGGGATAAGTTGCAGATGGTTGGTTGGTTGGTGGTTCTGTTTGTTCTTGTTGTTCTGGGTTTTCCTTTGTGGGAGCTAATGGGCCCCCTTATTCTTATGTACTATTAATCTTTCAATTTCAATAAAGTTTTTACCCCTTTTTATTAATTTTTTTTTTTAAATAAATAAATTATATATAAGATAATTATCATTCACATATATATGAAAATAAATGTTAGTTAAATATAAATAAATATGTATATGATAATATTTATTGATAATAAAAAATAAATCTTAATGGCTCTGCAACCATTGCGACTAAGCAGGAATGAGCGTGGGCGAGGAAATTTAAATTCCTCTGATCTGGGTGACGATGGGGAGGATGACTCAAACGAGGATGGGTTTGCGCTGGTTGCTCTTGCATGTTGTGTGAATGGTGTCTGATATGGTGCGTGTGTTGGGGAAGGCGCTAGCTTTGACTATGGTGGGCTAATTCATCCCTTTTTCCTGCCTTGGCGTCTGCTTTTGGATACTCCTATTACTAGGGGTGTCTTGAATCTTCTAAAGTTGGTGTCGATGGTGATGTTGGTGGTGGTGTCGATGGTGCTAAGCTGGTTGTTGTTCATGCTTGGACTTGTTCTCTGCTTCTTCCGACTTTGGTGTCTGCTGGGTTGCAGAGTAGTGTGGGTATCTTGTTTTCCTTTGTCAGTGGTGGGGATGGTGACTTTGTTCGCTACCTCCTTGCTCTCTGAGGGACTGCTCCCCTTATGTGGGTTGTGTGGGGACCGCCACACATCTTTTGTTATGTTCTCGCAGTCGTTATGCTCCTTTTTGGCTGGTTGCGGTGGACTCTTGTTGCTGCTGGGTAGTTTCTGGGTGAATCCACTGGGTTTGGCTCTTGGTTTGGCACAGTGAGCATGGAGTGTAAGAGAAGTGTGAGGGAGCCTTTGTATCTTGGTTGTGTGGGCTTCCTTTGTGATTTGGAGCAGGGGGTGGTCAGTTGGGCCCCTCCCTTGGCTTTACTTGGGGTCTTTTCTAACCTTGATGCTACTGATTGGTGTGATTATGATGTGGAGGCTATGGCTTCTGTGGTTGGTGGGTATTTTTTGGTTCGTTGCTTTCTGAGTGCCAATATTGAGTATGTTGTCCTCAACGTTGGTTTGGAGACTTCTCTACTTTGGGGTCTCTCTGTCTGCTGGTGGAAGTTGATTCTATTGTTCTATTGGGCTTCTTTTCCTAAAGTGAGAATTGCTTTGGTGGTGGTTAGTCTTGGTAAGGATACTCCTTGGTGGAGTTGGCTCTCTGAGGTTGGGTTGCTGTAGGTTGTTAGCTCCCCTTTACAGTGGTGTTATGTGGGTGCTTCGTTGTTGGTCCTGTGGTGGCTGTGGAGACCTTGCTTTGTTTCGTGGGGGTGGGGTTTGTGCTTATGGAAGGTTTTGAAGGTTGGCGGAAATGGTTGTGGAGGTGCTTATGCTTGGTTGTAGGAGTGGGCCCTACCCCCTGGTTTTTGGGGTGCCCCTTGAGATGGAAGGTGCTTTAACTGTGGTTGGAGTTGATGGTTTTATGGTGTTTTGGGTTGGTTTTGTTGTTGGCTGGGAGGCTTTTTCTATCCCTCCTTTTTCTTCCAACTGGATGCCTTGGGAGGAGTTGTGGTCCTGTACTACTGACATTCCTGCTTGCTTCCTGTTCCTACAATCATGGTGTTCTATTGAGGTGAATATCGCTCTTATTGAGGTGGAGTTGGTGATTGTAGGTGTGGTGGGTTGTGCGTCTTTCCTTTGCTGGTTCCTATTGAGGTGGAACGTTCTTGCTCGGGAGGGAGGTTTTGTTGGTAGTTTTGGCCCCCTTTTCTTCCACTCCTATAGAGGGGAGCCGCAGCCTATTGAGGTGGTCTTGGGGTTGGTGTTGGGTTGGTTGGTGCCTCTCAATGAATGTTTCTTTGTTGCAAGTGGTGGTTCTTACCCCTTCGTGTTTGTGAGCACGTTAGGCTCTAGTTTGTTTACTTCAAGCGGAAGATTTGTTGTAGGTCTGTTGTTATAGTTGGATTGTAGCCTTCTGAGTGGAAGGTTGGTTACTGGCCTGTTGCTGCAGAGTCTTGGTTCTATGTGTTTGGTTTCTCCTAGTTTTAGTGCCAGGAAGGGATTGTAAGTTTGTTGCTGGCTTGGATTGCTCTTGGTCCTTGGTGTCCTGTTCCTCCTAGTCATTTGTGACCAAGTGTTGGTTGTTCTTTGTTGTCACTGCGGTGATTTCTTGTTGTTGATGGCTAGTTGGGCCTTGTTCTAAAGGGTCTACACCCTTGTTTTGTTGCTCTTTTCATTTTCTTGGTCGTTGGCCCGTAGGGCCTTGTTCTAAAGGGATGACACCCTTTATTTGCTGCTTTTAATTTCAAAAACAAATAAATCTTAATTTTTTACTCTCCTACATCTGTTAACCTTTAGACATATATTAGTGATCTTCTTTTCTTTTATGCAATCATATCAATTTAATTCTTGGATCTTTGGTTTCTGTGAAAATTATTAAATGATTTCACTTGTGAATTTTAGAAATACTTAGCTGAGAAATATCTTGATAGAATAAAGTTCATTTTAGATTCTTCCTTATGTGGACTTAGTAGGTATTGTTTATAAAATTAAAATCATTATATTATTTTTTACTTGTTTTTATAATAGGCCTGAGTGATATTCATTTATTTTTGGGTTATGATGTGATAAACCTAGCTTATTATCTATTAACATTACTTGATATACTTATACCTATTAGACTATCTATGAATTCATATTTATTCATTGCAATTTTTAATGTTGGAACAATAATTGATGGACTTTCATTTTAGATAGCTTTAAGACTCAACTTTATTAATTACATATATTATGATAGTTCAATTTATTATCTACACATGGGTTCTAAAGATGATTGGTTTGATATGTTTAAGGGAATATTCATGAATAAGGGTTAAGAAATAGTAAAGGATAACATAGTTCAATTCGTCAACTAAATGATATCTCAGTAATAATAAGGAAAAATAGATTATTGTCTTGATTATAATTGCAAATGGTTCTATCAGATAATTTAAATGTTGATATTATATTGTCGATTCTCATTTTGAATGACCCTTGAAATATTTTCATACATTAATAATCAATTTGTATATTATAATTTGATATCGTTGGATGGTTAAGTTTTAAGTATTAGTTTATTGAGTAGTATTTGACTAGTGACAAGGATTTGATATCTATTGTAAGTTTACTTGTACTAACAGTTTGTTTGTTAACCAAGGAATGACGTGAAATCACTATTTTCTTTCACAGTTGATAGCTCTAATAAATATAAGTATATGTTTTATCATGAGCTATCTGTCTACAAGGGGATGTTGTTATGCCTTATGACCTTTCTTGTGCAAGTATGAATAAATATTTAAGTAGGCTATATTTCTTTTTTTTGCAAGCATATACTTACCTAGGTCGTCAATCCTCGACTTCTCCTAAGTGGGTGGCAGCCGCTTGAGAAACTGTCTGGGGTGATGGACCCTAGAAAGGGTTGCACACCCACTCCTCTCGAATGTGTTATTATGGGTCATGTGATGTGTATGAGTAAAGAATTGAGCTTAACATACAATAGTATTATTGTGTTATTTTGGGTCAATAAAATGAGTTGGGAGAACTCAAGTTGTTGAACTACGATACCTCTACAAAATATATACGTAGGAAAGGCCATCAAGTGATGATCCCCTGAGGCATTAGGTCGGGACCCTAGGACTATTCTTTTGAGTCTGGTATGTGACTTGTTATTTTCTCCTGATATTGTAAACTACCACTGATTTATATAGCTTGTCTTAGTAATCATGTGCTAACTATCTTTAATTTTATGTGCATATGTCCTTGCAGGTATAGGTATTGGGAGCGAGGTATTTTTGACACAATGGAATGTAAGAGGTACGTTAAGCTGACCAAAAGTAAGTAGACTCTATTGCTAAAAATAGTAAATCATTTCTATCTCTGCTTCTAACTAGTGTGTTTATTGACTATAGGTGTAAGTAGAGAATTGTGTTGTTATTGTCTTTCAAGTAAACAAAGAAAAAAAATTATTTGCAAAAATTAGTAAAGTCATGTAATTCATTAGGTTGTTTTAGAGTATAAAATTTAGGCATGACACATTGTCAATGGGTGAATGAAGGTGAGATTGTTTATTGTGAATGGAAAGTTTATTGCGGATAAGTGATTATGGAGATAGGACATTTTTTTATTTTCTTGAGTTTATCTAATGTTGTTTTTGGGAATTTTGGAAATTTTGGAAACAAATAGGGGGATCTAAAGGGTTTGAACTAGTGCCTCAGGGGCTGATCAAAGATTAGCCTTGCCTATGTGATGAATGCAAAGACATTGTAGTTCAATAGTATTGATTGACGTTGTTTTGTTTTGTTTTGGAGATTTTTTATATTTTATGAATGTTTTGGATTTTTGATAAGATATTTCAATTTTCTCTTTTTGTTTTGGGGGACTAACCTAGGGACTCAGGGTCTCATCCATTATGATGGCCTTACCTATTTTATCCATGAAGAGGCTCATAGTTTGCTTGTTTGATAAGACTATGTTTTTTAACTTTTTTGGTTTTTGATTGTTTTTGAATTTTGTATTTTTGACTAAGTTAAAAGACCATTATGGACACCTAAGGGGACTGACCTAAGGCCTCAGGGGCTGAACCAAGATAATAATTTCCTATGTTATACACGCAGAGAGACATAGTTTGACTATGTTAACTCAAAGCATAACATGTTTTTGGGATTTTTGATGTTTTGACTTTGTTTTGATTTTGTTTGTTTACTGGATGTTTTTTATTTTGATATTTTCTGACCATGATGGGATTTACAAGGATCCAATCCGCTACCAATTTCAAGAAGTTTCCCCCAGTTTGAGACAAGATTACCTTCATTAGGGGAGACAGATGTTGATGGTGCAACAAGGTTCAACACTTGATCAGTCATCGAGCCATTGTTGGTTTGTACTTTTTATTATGGGATGAATGGGTGGATGCTTCAAATAGCGATGATAGATAAAGATGCAGGTCTTATTTAAATGTAGTGCGTCTTTTCTAGGTTTTTACAAAGGTATCCTAGAAGTGCCACAAAGTTGTTTTCACTTATACAACATTTTATTTCTCTTTACTATTTTTCTTGATTTTTGATTTTTTTTTTTGCTTTTTTAGATTTTTTGCTAGGATACTTTGATGTGCTTAAGTATAAAACCTTTTAAGATGGTTTTTGTTTAGTGGTTCGACTAAAGGCTCTCCTTCAAGAGTATCCAATTGATAAGATCCAGAGCCAAGGGTTACTGTGATGATGAATGGACCTAATTAGTTTGGTTCAAACTTCCCCTTCCCATCTTGATTCAGTTGGATCTTTTGATTCTCTTTTAGTACTAGGTCACTAACTTGAAAGTTTCTTATTTTGATCTTCTTGTTGTAGCTTTGTTTGAGACGATTCTAATAAACCTGGAGATGGTTTAACATGCTCAAATGCCTTTCGTCTAAGAGTTCCAACTCATTCAATCTAGACAACCGATATTCCTCATTGTTGATCATGCCTTTCAGTGATATTCATAGTGATGGGATTTCAAATTCAATAGGTAAGATTGCTTCAGATCCGTAGACCAAGGAATAAGGTGTGGCACCTATAGGTGTACGAAAATTAGGTCGGTAAGCCCATAGGGCTGGGATTAGTTATAAATTCCAATCACGATCGACATCATTAACAATATTTTTAAATATTTTTAGGATGGTTTTATTGGACACTTCAACTTGACTATTTCCTTGGGGGTAGTAGGGCATGGAGAATCGATGTTGGATAGAAAAAATTGAACAAAGCTCTTTGACATATTAGTTTTTGAATGGGGTTCCGTTTTCCATTATGATGGGTTGGGGAATTCCAAATTGACAAATCAGATAATTCAAGATGAACTTGGATATCAGTTTCCCTGTGATGTATGTTAATGGAATTGCTTCTATCTATTTTGTGAAATATTCAGTTGTAGTGATAATGAACTTGTGCCTATTTGATGAAGTAGGGGATATCTTACCTATCAAGTCTAATCCCCATTGTGAGAAATTCCATGGTGTTGTTATAGGTCTCAGTTCCTATGTTGATACGTGAACAAGGTCATTGTGCTGTTGGAATTGGAAACATATCCTTGAGTACTGAATGCATTCTTGTTCCATTGAGGGCCAATAGTACCCTATTCTCATAAATTTTTGCACTAGATTAGGTCCACTTGTGTGAGACCCACAAATACCTTCATGCACTTCTTGTAAAGTGGTTTGTGCTTCTTCCACATTGAGACATCAAAGTAATGTTCCATCTAGACTTCGTCTGTATAGGGTATCTCCTAGGATAATGAATCAGGAGGTTCTATGGATAAAGGTATTATTTTTTCTTGTCGTTAATTCAGGAGGTATGATACCATGCTAGATATAGTTGAATGTATCTTGGTACCATGGTGAGTTAGGATGAACAACATCACAAACTGGTTTTGATTCTGGGATATCGAATGTTGGTATGAGGAGTTGCTCCACAAGGAATTCGTATTTTGGAATGTTTTGTAGAATGTCCAAGAGTGAACCTATTGTTGCCATAGTGTTTGTTGCTCTGTTGTTGATTCGAGGAACTTGTTCGAAGGTGATGATGAAAAAATATCATTTGAAACTGTCCACCATTCTTTTATATGGCATGAGCTTTCCATCCTTTGTTTGATACTCATCATTTACTTATGTGATTACCAGTTGAGAGTCTACATAAACCTGTAGTTCCTTTATCCTCCATTCAATGGCCATTTTCAGTCCTATGATTAGCGCTTCATATTTTGAGATGTTATTGGTACATAGGAAAGCAATTCTGTAAGCCTCAGGTATACTATCTCCCTATTGTGTGAGAAATAAGATACATGCTCCTGAGTTGTGTTGAGTGTGGGACCTGTCAAAGTATAAGGTCCAACAACTTGTATGTTCTGTTAGCAGTATGCTTTCATCTGGGTATTTTGTTGTGAGAGGCTGATGATTGTCCATTCATGCTTCTTATAGTTGATCTAATATTATTTTTCCTTTGATATCTTTTCTATCTATGTACTATATGTCAAACTCGCTTAGTATCATTACCCATTTAGCAATCCTGCCTGTTAGAGCTGCTTTTTCCAATACGTACTTTAGTGGATATAGTTTTGAGATCAAATTTATTTTGTTTAAGATGTAGTGTCTCATATTCTATGCCACAAAGATGATAGATATAAATGCTCTTTTTATGGGCGAATAGTTCTATTCATAGCCCACCAATGTTCGACTGATATAATAGACCGTTCTTTCCTTGTTATTATCATTTAGTTGTGCTAAGAGAGCTCCTAATGTTGCTTGTGTTGTAGATACATAGAGGATCATTGATTTATATGGAATAGGTGACATTAATACTAGAGGAGTGAGTAGATACTCCTTGACTTGTTGGAACGCTTGATCACATCTTTCATCCCACTTGTATGTTATGTCTTTGTGTAACATATGGGTGAAAGGATGGAACTTGTTTTCCAACTACGTAATGAATCTCCTGATGGATTGTAGTAGTTTTCCTTGTAGAATTCTCAGCTGCTTCAATGTCCTTAGAGGAGACATGTCTAATAAATCCTTCACCTTGGCAAGATCTACCTCAATTCCTCTTCTTGATACTATGTACCCTAGTAGTTTTCCAGATGTTACTCTGAATACACACTTCTTTGGATTGAGCCTCAAGTTGTATTGTTTGAGCCTATCAAATACTTTTGCTAGGTTGGTCAAATGGTCTTCTCTTTTGATGGAATTTTCTAGTATGTCATCCACATAATCCTCCATAATTGTATGCAACATATCGTGAAATATGGTAGTCATTACTTTCTGATATGTTGCTCATGCATTCTTTAGATCAAAAGGCATGATGTTCCAGCAAAAGGTCCTCCATGCACAAGTGAATGCTATTTTATGTTGATCCTCGGGGGATATTTTTGATCTGATTGTATTTGGAGAAGCCTTCCATCAATGATAGCATTTCATGCCCTACAATTAGATCTACAATCATGCCTATGTTGGGAAGAGGGAAGTCATCCTTCAGGAAAGCCTTTTTAGATATCGAAAGTACATGCAGATTCTTATGCCCCCAGTGGGCTTTGATACTAGTACTAGGTTCTACACCAATTCAGGATAATCAATTGCTCTGATGAAGCCCACATCTAAAAGCTTCTACAGTTCTAATTTTACCAAAAGTTCTATCTATGGATGCATCTTTTGTAGCTTTTGCTTGATGGGTTTAGCTACAAGAAATACTGCTAGGTGGTGTACAACCAATGTTGGATCTATCCCTAGCATGTCTACATATGTCCATGCAAAATTGATTTTCCTTTCATTGATAAATGCTAAGAAGTTCACCTTTTCTTCAGGATCAAGTGATGCTGCATGATATGCTATTTTAAGTGTTTCTGCTATACCAACATTGATAGGTTTGATGTCTTCAACTAGGAGTGTTGATTTCTCTTGATATTCTATGGTGGAGAGATTGAATGTTCCATCTTTAGGTGCCTCAAAGAGGTTTTCACCTTTAGATGTGTCCTTTGTTTTTCTCTTTTTCAGATCCAATAAAGCCAAGTTGTGGTTTTCTTTAGGGGACCTCTTTTTGATTTTTAAATTTTGTAGTTTATTTTTGTGACTGGAATACACAATCTCCCCTCCAAAATATGCTCCTTGATCTAGTTCCATTACAAACCCTGCTTTGTGATCTCCTTGCAGTATATTGGTTCGAAGTCTCATGAACTCCACAATAGCCTCATCATTTTGGAATGTGTCCAAAATCGGAGTATGATGTTGTTGGTCCCAATCTCTCAGCTATGGATAATGCATGGATATCTTGTCATTGGTATCGATAAAGCTTATGGATGTTGTAGCTAGGTTAGGGGCATTGGTTTTCTCAAAGCTGCATAAGGTATCTAAGTTGTGTCACTAGAGTCACAAGAATCCCATTCATACTTATTGGAATTTGTCTCGATATGGTCATCGTCATATGTGGTTTCAAATGTAGGTTCAGTGGTGATAGTATTTATGTTGAGGTTGTCAAACATGTTTTGGATATAAAAATAGTCTTCTAGATGTTCACACGTATCTGATGTATCAACAGTAGTAGAAGTAGCTTCTTCATCATAGGAGGTGTTTTCAATATTTGGGGTTATCACATTAGATGAACCATAACCCAATCCCAGATTCTTCGGGCATTTTCCCATAGTGATTAGTTCTCTTCTTCCTTGTCCATGTAGACCAAGGCTACCTTGTCCTATGAATCCCATGTTCTTTGCTAGTTGATACCCTTTTCTCTTTTCATCAATAGGAAGGGGAGGTAGTGGTTGTTCCTGTCCTTCTTTGTAAATCCATCAAGATAAATCTTCTTCACATACTTCGTCATCTTGCATGTCACCCAACTTGGTGAAGATGGTGGGTTTGACTATCATCGTTATAGTTTGAACATGTCCGATCTATTTCGGTCCTCCATATATTTTCGGTGTAGGGAGAAGCATCCCAATACAAAAAGATTGGTTGAAGTGGTATTCCACACAACCCTTGCCAAGTACTTGGATTTGGGTATCAGATTTAGGTGCTTCAGCTGATGGTGGTATAGTGGAGGATGAAGCTAGTGATGCTGGGTCAATGTATGAGAAGGAGTGAAAAGATATATCATTGTTGGGTATTTGTTGAATCTTTTTATACTTTTCCTCCAATTTAGCATAGTAATGGAAAGGTTGGGGGTCAACATTTATGGTAATTTCCTTATTGTCATAAGGAAACTTTAGGCATTGATGGAATGTATATGGTATTAGTTTCAAAGCATGAATCCATGGTCAACCCAAAAGAAGGTTGTATGGAAGCTCGAGATCCAATACTTGACAAGTAGTTTCTATTATTGTTGGTCCTATCTAAACAGGTAGCTTGATTATCCATTTTGAATTGCACTCCATGTCATCATAAGCTTTGATGATGATGTTCTTGCTTTTCTCTATGACATCATCAGAGTATCCCAGTTGTTTTACAAATTTTAAGTTACAAATGTTCATACCTACACCATTATCTATGAGTACCCTCTTAACTTTTTGTTTATGGATACCTAGCTCTAAATAAAGAGCTTGATTGTGAAAATATTTTTGTGAAAGGTCATTCTCAGAAAATACTAAATGATGGGTGGACGTGATATTTCCAACCATGGCTTGAAAATAATTTGCATCAAGGTTGTTTGGGACTCATGTTTCAACTAGCATTTTCTCCAATATCTCCTTATGTGCTAGCAACAGTTTTAGGAGCTCAAGTATGGAGATTAAGGCCAAAGTTTTCTTGAGTTGTTCCACAATGCTATAGTCACTTGATAGCTTACTTGTGGTTTTAATTGGGGGTGGTGCTCCTTGGATTGTTACTCTTCCCCTTCGGGTAGTTACATTACATTCGAGATTGGTGCCTAGTATGGTTACCACACAGATGGTATGATCATCACAAGAGACACACCCTAGAACAGTATCCTCACCATAAGAGAAGGCGACCTTACAATAATATTGTTCTTTCCCTTTGTTGTTTCTCCTAGAATGGTCGAGGATTGGATCCTTGTAAATCTTTAGGTCTTTATTTCTAGGTTGATTTTCTTTATTTCCCTCTCCCTTTTAGATTAGATCTTGCACAATATTCTTAAATCTAATGTAGTTGTTGGTAGTATGCCACTTGATTTTATGAAATTCACATTGGTTATTCTCGTTACACCAAGGGGGATTGAAGTTAGGTTCTTCATAGTTTGCTTTGTCATTGATTTTGATGAGGTTCTTGTTGACTAGTTTTTGCATAATCACTTCAAGGGATTCTCCCAATGGGGTAAATTTCCTTCACGTTTGGTCATATTGTCAAGGTGGTCTCCTTTTGTTATCCTATCCTTGATTTTGTTGTTGGTTGTTCCGTTGATTGTTCTATGGGTAACTGAGTTGATTGTTCTGTTGATAGTTGGGTTGGTTATTCCATAAATAACCTTGTTGTGATGTTTGGACCTGATTTTGTGGCATATTAGGTGTTTTCACATTGTGTACAACCTTAGCATCAACTACTCCATCATTGGTTACATTCTTATTTTTCACCCATATTTTGGGTTTGTCATTTGAAGTAGAGGGTTGATCTTTTGGGTTCTAAAGTTTGAGTGTTCCTCTTGCAACAAGGTCTCTTTTGATAAGAATACCTGTTGATGGGTGTTTTTGTGATTCTCAAAACAAAAAAAACACAAGTGTCATATCTCTCTTGAAAGGTAATTATCTACAAACAAGTTTCAGAAAACTACCCCAAGGTATCTCGAGTGTCAGGTCTTGACGGTGCATAAACAACTTAGTTTTGTTGTGTGATTTGATGGTAATCACAAGGGGCCTCTATGGTTCACAAAGCTATAATTTATAGGTCTGCAATGAAGTTTCATAAATCTAGAATAGGTGTACTATAGCATCAAATTTAAAATAGTTTGAAACTTACTTTGTTCACTAGATATAACATTACTATGATGTTGTAATCTTAATTTTAACTCATATTTAAAAGAAATATCAAAATATTTAAGGTTTGGAGAGTTATTCTAATTCTAGTAACTATGAACAACAACAATGGAAAGCATTATAGTAGAAAGACTCCCAAAAACCAAGTTTTACTTAACCAAGAATGCTCTATAGTATCACAAAACTAGTGCCATCTTCTAAGGTTAACTTCAAATTTTCAGAATGTAGCATGAATACATAAAGGATGCACATACACAGTTTAACCTAAGTACAATAAATAAATGAGCTCAAACTAGCGTTACACAATAATATATCATCAATAAAATACCAAATGCATGAGCTGGAAGTGCATCCAATACAGTAACACAACCACCATTAAAGTTATTCAAAAACTAACTAGCTAGAAATATAACTAAACTGAAATAAATTGAACTAAAATAAACTATGGAGACTGAATCATACACACATTGAGAGAAAACTCAAAGAGACCACCGACTTCAATTTTCTCTTATATATTGCTTCAAAATGTCTTTATACAACAATTCATATCCCTTTTGAAAATGAGAGGATGCCCCTATATATAGTTTCACAAAACTCAAATGAATGACAAAGATTTATTTACAATGAATGGCCCAGATTTACTACAACTTAGGGTTTACAAAATTCCCAATCCAAATACAATATTTCTCAATATAAAATTGGCAGCTATTTTGTCTATAGTCTATTTTTTCTTCTAGCCAATTTCGTCTTGTAGCTTATTTTGTCTTTTAGCTACTTTTGTCCTGTAACTGGGAACTATAAATATTTGTCTTCTATTATATCATTTCCAACATCCTTTTTCCTAATAGTGCATTGAACAATTTTTTTCATAACTGGCAAGAGCTTGGCATGCTCTAGGAAGTCAAACTTTCTGATATTGTAGGTGATCATCCTAAATTCTTCCATTAAATCCATGTGCTACTTCACACACTGATTCCCTAATTGAATGATTTGTTTTGAATGAGTGAAGGCCCTTGCAACAAAGTCCATGAAGCTTCTAGATAAAGTGTCATTGGTTCCCTGCTCCATTTTCTTCTGGAATTCACATTTTACCAACTTTCCATCCAATTCCTGAGCTGACATTTTAGCTCCAACTAGCAATTCCAGGATCTCATCACATTCAAACAAATTATCAATGACATGGGCAAAAACAACATCCAACTCACTTATTGAATTTTTCAAAACTCCTTTTTTGAACTTGGAATTGAATAACCAAGCCTCAAGCAACCAATGATCCTCTTTAGGCAGAGCCAATTCCTACTCCCATACCTCTACAAGTAATTTCAGGATGCACTTTAACTTGGGGCATGCCATATTGTACAAATTAGGAAAGTCTTTCTTGGCCTCCGCCTCCTTTTCAATTTCATTTTTTAAAATCAAGAAATTTTTATGCATTTTTACCCCATAATGAATGGCCTTGTTGCCCATGTTAGTCACCCTCTTGAGCCTATCTGAGGTAGACTTGGTCCAAGCTCTCATATTTTCCATTTTACTAATTTCCTCTCTGGACAATATTGTGGGTGCAGGTGATTCAGTTGGGATTTCTTCTCCCAAGGTGGGCCATTGTTGTATGAAAGTGGTCAATTCTGCCACTTGTGCCTTTAGCTCCACCTTGGTGGCCTGATCCTTATCCATTTGACTCAGGATGGTGGTAACTGAGCCTTGGAATTCATCTATTTTCTATGCTCTAGAAGTGGGGCCAAGATTGATAGAAGTTATTTGATAATCTTTGGCTTGAATGGTCCCTGCATCCTTGTCTGCTACCAGAGTCACCACCTGGAGGATACATGAGCTCAACACGTCTATGGTGATGTGGGACTTGACCTTGGGTTTCTTATTTTCCAGCATCTTGATTTGGGCATGTGCTAGTATGGCCTCTAGGCGAGCCTTTGGGACTTGCAGCATTGGGGCTTTGCTTTTTAGTTGTTGCTCCATCCATAAGGGGATTTCTGTTTGTTGATCAAAAGATGTAGTGTTGAATTCATTCTCTGTATCTTCTTGATCCTTTAAAATCCCTTCCTCCCCATGCCTAGGAGCATCTTCAGTGTTCTTTTGTTCTTCATCTTGTCCTTATTCTTGCATTATGACCTTTCCTTTATCAATCTCAAATTCTACTCTTTGGATAGACTCCACAATTCTCTGTTCAACATTTTCTTACTGTGCTTGCTCCTTATCAATTTCCTGAGCGAGCTCAACTTTCTTCTCACCAATACTCTCCTTTTCTTTCTTTTTCTTCTTCTAGATGCATTTCTTCATCTTGTTGGCCTTCATCCTAACTGACTTCCTGAAGTTCATCATCTTTTTTAGCATTTTCTTCCCACATTATGTTGATCTCTAGGTCATCCCTTTCCTCTTCAGAGCGGTGTTGTTCTGGACTTGCCTTTTTGTCATTATGCTCCTTATTTTGTTCATCTTCATGCTCCTTTTCAAATGTCTCTACATCATCATAATTGTCAAATCCAATTAAATCCCCATCTTTGGGTGTTTGCTTCCTTTCCTCATCTGAGACAACTTCATCTAGAACAACAATTTTTAGGCCGTCATCAACATGCTCATAGTAGTCATCATGGTTTGAGTCTACAGGTTCTTCGGTTATATTGACTTTATCCTTGAGCTTCTCCTTGCCTCTCCTTTCCATTTCCTCACATATTTGCATTGTTGCCTCCATTTTTCGTGGCTTAGTAGAAGGCGAAGGGATAGGTAATGATGCAACTATTTGGGTCATGAGGAATTTGGCCTCGAGGGCTAATATATCCTCTGAAAATTGATGACATACATTTTAAAAATATGCAACAAAGGACTTTGGTAATGTAATTGGTGCCATTGGGGTGGTGGAAATGGAGGGTGGTAGAGAGGAGAAAGTTGGCTGCAAAGGAGAAGAGGTTGACGAGGAAGAGTTGACCATGACTATGAAAGCAGTCAGAGAGGCAGAGGTAAGGTAAAATTAGATGTTCATTGATGGCAGAGATGATATGGGTAGTGGTGGTGGAGTGGAAGGAGATGGTGCAACAGTAGCAGATGGAAGTGGGGAAGTGGTAGGTGGAGGTGATTGTAGTCAATTCTCCTCCTTTGGGGGTGAGGATTGCTCTTGTATGGTGGGCAGATCAGGAACAAAGATTCATATCTTTTTAGATTTCTTGGGTGGTCTCTGCCCTTCCACAACCTTCCTAGAGTACACCTTCTTCTTGGACTTTCATTCCGGTGAATCCTTTCTCTTCCTTGACTG
This sequence comes from Sequoia sempervirens, assembly GCA_007258455.2. Lineage (NCBI taxonomy): Eukaryota > Viridiplantae > Streptophyta > Pinopsida > Cupressales > Cupressaceae > Sequoia > Sequoia sempervirens. Next base: position 123,452,415 of record VDFB02000003.1, on the reverse strand, counting down.
GGTGGTTGGAAGAGTTTTTTGGGTTTCTCCCCAGGAACCAGTGTTGACACCAATTTCAATTTCAATTTCAAGTTCATCCTCCAATTCCCCATATGTCAGTTCAACACCTTGACATTGTAATTGAACCACTTGATTATTTAACCATCTTTTAGTTTGTTGTTCAATTGGATACATAACTGTGTCTATATTTGTAACCTCTGGCTCAATTGAATCAATTACTGATAGGGGTACCTTAGCAATAGTATTATATGCCTCATCAAGATTGTCATTGTCCTTGACCACTTGGTTAGGAACTGGAAAAAAATCAATATATTTTATGAATTTCATGGTCATTCGCATATAATGTCATTTTCAGACTTCATGATCATCATCACAATTTTCCCAAAAGTCTTCAATGTGGGCCTTATGAGCATGTTGCCTCCCAACCTATTTCTTTAGTTTTCCCCAAGGGTAGGCCCCCTCACTTAATATGTAACTCGAGGTTGTACTTTGCAATTTATTTTTCTGAATATCTTGCACAAGGGGCAATAGGACACAAATACATTCCTTGCCCAAAAACAATGGGATATTGGACCCCTGCATGATGCTTTTCTTGCAGTAATGAATGGGAAGTCTACAATTGTTGAGTAAGTTCTAACAAGATTATTCTATCAATGGGGTACCTTGGAAGACGATACAGGAACCCCGAGAATCCTTCAACCCTTATGTAAGTGAATTTGGGGAATTGGATAAACCAACACCCAAAATTCTTAATCAGTGCCTTCACACAGTGGGACAACCTTTTACTGTAGTCATTTGGTAGGGTCTACATAATATGTATGATGAAAGCATCATTTACGCACTTTTAATCCTTCTTGTAATTCCTATATTGTAGCTATGGGTAACAATCATAGACATGGGTTTGACCTTTCTTCGTTCCAAGCTCACCAACACAAGTCAACCCCTTGTAAGGAAAATTGGCTGCCAAGAGGTACACAATGTAAGAAGTCATGTAAAACTCCCTATTTTTCTTTACCACAACAAGTTGATTGTGGATATTGTCATTGATCATTTTGGTCCAATGAAAATTTATGAAAATTTATGTGACCCCTGAGTATCTCCTCTATGAAGTACCACATCCATTCTTTAAATATAGAGGAGGTTGGGAGTCCCATCACCCTACTCAGAAGTGTTACAAGGTCATTGACTTCCTCCACGAAGTCACTTCGGTAGAGCTTTTGAGGCAATTTATTTGCACTTGGATGATGCTCGATTGTCCATGTTTGATTTATGGTTTTCTTATATCCTACAAGATCTTCTTTACATACATTATGTGCATATTCCTTCTCAACATCTTCCATTTTTTCAAACAAAGGGATCATAAATGTTTTCCCAATTGACATGGGATTCAAGTGGGCCAATTTTCTCCTATTCACAGTGACTATCCTCCTTGTTTGTTGATGGTACCATTCTCTACATCCAAAGATCAATTTTGGGCTAACCAAAGATGGAGGGAAGCTTGCTGCCTTAGCAATTCCACTTTTCTTCAATTTCCATGCTTCTTTGGTCTTTGGGTTGACTAGGACACGCTGTCTAAATTCATCAATGTTTTTGAGACCCAAATCGGTGTTTGCCACTTTGTCCCATTGTGAGAAGATCCTAAAAGTGCACTTGAATCCATGGAATTCATATTTCATTTTTTCTTTCTCCTTTTCCCCTTTTTCATCCCTTGTGCTCTTCTTAGCCTTGCCCGTCTTTTTAACTTGTTCCATAAATTTTGGACAAAGAACACATAATAAATGTCCTAAAAAATTGAGGGATAAAAAATTGATAAAATGTCCATAAATACAAGAAGAATCAATAAATCTATTAATTCCTGGCATTTCCTAACCATTTGAGGGTTTTTTAGTTTTTCCGGCCAGGCAATGCGGGTTTTCGTCCTGTGGATGTCATCAATGTGGAAGTCGTTGGTAGTGGCGCTGGTGCAACGGTATTTCGCAGATGGAATCCTGCGGTGATATTTACACAATGACACAACATCAAGTTATTTTGGCATGAATTCATCAAGTCATGTGGAAAATGCAAATTGAAACATTCAAGATCATTATACTTAGTCAATTTTCCCTCTCGAGTTTTGCAGAAAAATGGGTCAAATTTTCCCTCTCGAGTTTTGCAGAAAAACCCACTGCGGAAGCCGCCAGTGCGAAAGTCGTTAAGGCTTATGCCGAAAATACATCCCATGAGCAGCTTCTCACATTGCAATCCACGTAATGGTTTTAAACTTGGGAAAATTTGGACTCAATTTAGCATGTAGGAAATGAAATTGGAGCTGTGTTAGGTCATCATACTTTAGAGATTTTGTCATTTTTCGGAGTGCGGAAAGTAGGCATGAAAATTCCACGTATGCGGATGCCGTCAAAGTTGATACCGATGAAAATGGCTTGAAGGTTATGGTGATTTGCAAGCAACATCCCGCATGGGGAAACTTGCAAGGATTTTAGACTTCAATGTTTTGATTTCGATTTGCCAAAGAGTTTATTTGGAACGTGGGGAAGTTGAATTTATGATTTGAGCAACTATTTGGGTGATGAGGAAAAGGATGATGCAAAATCCGTTTAGATGTTGTCAAGGTTGATGTCGTTAAAAAATGGCTTGGGGCGAATGGCAACCCGCAAACGATATTCTACATGGAAAAACACGCATTGAATTCCATACTTAGATTTTTCATTTCACCTTCAAAGGGTCCATGCAAAGGCGTTGAAATTGAGGCTTACATCATCAAGGCTTCATATTGAATATTTATGAGAATGGATCACTTAGAAGCCTTGTGAAAAATATGAATGCAAAAGCCATCCTTCAGAAAGCCATCTAAGTTTCACCATTGACAACGACTTGTATCCAACGACTTTCCGCCCATTGCATCCCATGTCAAAGAATCTACAAAGGAATTGGGACTTATTTATTTTAAGGCTTGCGGAAATTGTTGATATGGAAGCCATTGATCGGTAAGCCGATCAAGTTTTGTAGTCAAGAAAATCTTAGGTTCCATGGCTCCCCACCAACAACATCCTGCAAGGGAACTTCTGCAAAGGTTTTAATGTTAGGAATTTTTTGAGTTTTGATGTTTTTGGTGGTCTAGGGTTTACTTGCGGGAGTGGGGGAAGCGGATGCCGTTATCATTAATGTAATTGAAAATGGTGTTTCAAAGATGGTCACCCATGAAGGAAAACCTGCATTCAATCACACACTTAGAAATCCTTTTGGGGTCTAGGGTTTTACTAACTGTTGGTTAATTAGGTCTTCGTACTTAGATTATGATAGTGTTCTTTTGAGTCATGAATCCCTTCAAAATATAATCAAAGTGTCACAAAATTCAGTTTGGAGTGCTTAGTTAAAACCCTACAATGAATTTAGCTACCCAAAACAATCCCTAAACACACTAACTTTGAAAACCTAGGCATACATGGATTTCAACAAATTCAAAATAGAATAGTGATGAAAAGGATAAAGATCCACACCTGCTTTTGCATGAATGGAAGAGGAGAATACTACTTCAATCATCGAATTCACTTTGACAGGTAGCAGCTTGAAAAGCTCTTCAATCTTCCAAATTCACAAAGGTGAGAAATGAACTGTCAAGCTCACTATTTATAACCCTTGGCGCTATTAATGCAAGGAATTTAATGTAGGTTTTTAAAAATGAATGTGAACACGAATGCAGAAAAATGCGGTGCAAGTGTTGTTAAATTGAAGGCCATTAAAAAAAATGGAGGGAAGATGCCAATGATAACGGTGCCATGAGGACAACATCTCGCGTATGACGACCTGTAAAAATATTCCCGCAAACAACAAAGGGAGGCGTGGCTTCCGCATCACAGAAACCCGCAAAGAATCTTCTCCAATTTCCTCAAACTTCATGAAACTTTAAAAAATGGCTAGGAATGGTAAGATTTAACAATTTTGAAGGAATTTTGATTAATTAGGTCCAAAGCAGAAGCAAAAAAGTGAAGCGAGCACAAACCAACTCGACAAAATCAACGTGAAAAGAGGGGGTCCTTGGTCCAAGCAGGGCGTGTGTGCGAAATGCACAACAAATGGCGACTCTATTGGGGAACGCTCTTGAGCATTCTAGGGATAAGGATTCATCTAGAACCTAGAATCTGTGGCTTCATAGACCAGAAACAAGGCATCATTAGGTAAACTTAAAGCTCAAAGATGTGTGTTTCATGAGTATTAAAGATGTGTGTTTCATGAGTACTAAGGTGGAAGTGAAAGGATTTAGACAATGATTTCCTTCTAGGTCTAGCAAGAGTTTGACTGATGAAACCTGTGTATGGAAGCAAACAAAAAATTCTTGATAAATTATGAATGCTTATCTGTGGGACAAACGTGAATGTGCAACAAAGCCAACATTTCAACTATACCTCGTACAACGACCACATTAAGATCAACACCCCTAGAAAAAACAAAGCCAACAAAAACAAACAAAAGCAAGCAAAACATAAAGAAAAGCACCTAATCTAACTATGTACAAAGGGGTTGAGCTATAGCAGCTCAGGAAAGTAAATAATGCTTCAGGTACTGCCTATTAACAGGTAACGAGACATCTTCTCTAGTGAGCATTTTCAAGCGAAAGGCATTATCTCCCAAGATTTCAGAAATCTAAAAGGGGCCAAGCCAAAGCTTGTTGAATTTATCATGTCCCTCTTTCTTCCCATGGGGCTTGTCCCAATATAGCACTAGATTGACAACTCTAAAGGCCTTAACCTTGGCTCTACAATCAAACCATTTTTTGACTATACCGTGGTGTTTGGAAAAATTCTCTATGACTTCATCTCATTTTTCTTCCAAGTGGAGCAACTCAGCCAAACGAGATTCAAGACATTCCCCTTCCTCAGGTTGGGAAAACAGGTTCCAAACCATAAACCAAGTGGTATGGGGAGTTTCCTAAGGTTGCCTTATGTTGGGTACGGTATTCCCATAGAGAAAACTATAATTGGGGTGCCAATCCTTCGGGTTTTTATCTAGTAGCTTACGAATGACTATTAATAAATTCTTATTAGTGGACTCGGCTAACCCTTAACCCTAGGGGTTGTAATTCGATGCAAATTTTAGCACAATCCCATAATCAAAAGACCAACCTATGAATTTTAGAGAGGAAAAGGCTAGACCATTATCACATACCAAGGAAGAAGGACATCCAAAGTGATTGACAATATAGCTCTCAAGAAAATTAATTACTACCTCTGTTGTACATTGCCTACTAGAAATAGCTTCTGTCCATCTAGTACAATAATCAATAGTGGTTAGAATGTACCTGTGTCCTATAGAGGATGGTGGGTTGACTGGACCAATGAAGTCTAGTCCCAACTAAGTGAAGGGTCTTACCTCAGAAAACGGTCGCAATGGAACAACATACTTCTCCCGAGTAGCGACAGTTTGGAAAACATGGCAGGCCCGAACGTGGTTGTGAGCATCTTTAAACAATGTAGGCCAGTAATATCCATCACGCAGGATTTGATGAGCTATCAAAGGACCTGATCCATGCCCCATTCCATATTTGTCATGAAACTCTTTGAGCACTATTATCAACAAGAGTGCACCCGAATGCGAAAGCAAAGATGCTTTGCAATCCTGTGTAACATAGGTTAACTTCTAAACAACTTTTGAAATAAATATATAGTCTTTAAGAGGCTGAAAGAGAAATAGGTCTACATCATACAAACAAAGTACCATCATCAAAAAGGCAGCCATGAATGAAGCTATAGATGCATGCTATTAAGCTACAAATGAGCATCATAAACAGTGATTGAATCAATAAATCCAACTTCACAAGGATTCATCGTGTAAATAGAGATGAAGAGAAACATTATAAATGTGCACCATAGTTGAATAATGCAATGAAAGGAGCCATGCAATGAAAGGAGAATGATTAATGCATCATGTTTTATGTGCTAGCTACGTATGTAGCAGCTTTTTAAATGAGACATAAGAATATGTTTCCTTATCTTGTGAGGATAAAGTAGAGGAACAATACAATCACATTTTTTAAAGTAGTATGAATCAAATCAGAAAATGCATAGAAATCTAGCTCAAATCTTGTACCAAGGTTCTTTATAGCAAAGTTAAGACATTATCTGTATGTAGTGAATTCAATGAGGACTCTCAAAACAAGAAAAGCAGTAAAATCATTTTTCTATACATTTCATCATGAAATAAGAAGGATGTGAGGGTTTTCTGTAATACCCATATTGTGCAGTGGTATTGAGTCATTTTAAACAGTTTTTGAAGCAACTTTGTTCTATGTCAGCTGACCGAGGTGGCTCTTATTTCAAAATAAAATAAGGCTAGGGTTTTGAACCCTTATATTCATTCAAAACCATTGAAACATAGTAGGAATCTTAATAGTAGAGAAATAAAGAAAACCTAGATGGATGAATCATGGCGACTTCAAATGCATGAGATACTCTAAATGATTATAGCCGCAACCTTCTATGATGAGATATTTTTTGTTTGTCTCTTTCAAGAAGAGAGAGTTTCTCAAAATAACAAAACCCAAAATACAATGAAGCAAGAATGCATGGTGGTCTACAGTCAGAGATTTTTTGTAAAGAAAATAGAAACCCTCGTTGTTTCTTTACAACATAGTAGAAGCCATGGAAGTCATGCTGTGCTAAATAGAGAACTCTATTTGAGCTCATACAAAGAAGGAGAGGCATCAACAAGTGGAGGATAAAGAGAAAAATAATAGAAATAAAATAATTTCTTCTTTCCTTTTGCAATGAAACAAGTTTATTTCGCAATTGATTTCTGTTTTCACAAATCAAAGGAAAGATCAATAATTTTACAGACTTCAAGCTTACCTTTCTCAATCTCAAACTCTAGAGAACTCAACCATTGCAACCTCAAAATGGGGAATCAACAAAAGATGAGAAGTCGACATGAAAAGCCATGCACAGAAAAATATATCAGGAGAAAGCTACCACAGCTGCAACTATAAGCCTGAAAATGTCCTTTGAAATAGAGGAAAAGTCCAGATATGTAACCAAGAAGACACTCACCTTGTTTTTCTTGTTAGGAATCTTCATAAATCAACAGAAATAGCATGAATGTTACAAATTTGAGCTCGAACCCTCAACCATGGCGGCCAAAAATCTTCTCCTTGAAGCTTCTTCTCTCAAGCATCGACAGTCAAATGACCAAATGATTAGGGTTCCTTATCTCTAATCCTTTTTGCATGAAGGTTTGATGGGAAATTTTGACTCTTTTTTTTAACATAATCATTATGTCTATTCCCTGTGACCTTGGCAATCACACTGATGCCTAATAAAACAATAAGTGATTGGATAATATACATAAGGATGGAATAATTTTAAGTGTGTGGCACATATTATGAAGAGGAGATATAAGGGGTAGACTTTATTTAATGAAAACACTTGATTATTTTTCCCCTTGTTTAATATATGCTTTGTAAAGTTGATTTTCAAATATTATTAAAACAATATTATTTGTTTTTAATAATTTTTTGAAACAACTATTATCAAAAAGGGGTTCATATTTAAGCTTTTGCTCATGCACATGTGAAATGGAGTAAACGAAATGGATTTGAGACTGTCCCATGCATGAGGCATTTTTGAGTTACATCTTCAGTTGGAGGAGTAAATTTTGGAGCCTTTTTTGGTCAACTTGCATGCATGACTATTTTGGGACTGTGAGAGTTTAGTTAGCTCTAGTTTTGAGCCCTTTTTTCAGAGGTTTTCATCTTTGCTCGTGAGGAGATAATTTTGAGATTCAAATCAATTTTAGTGCCACCTCCATGCACATTCAAGCCAGTTTGAGTTACACTTCAGTGACATGTAGTATGAGGTAGAGTTTTTTGCTGTTTGAGCTCAGTTCACAGTATCCGAGGGCCTCTTTTTCTAGCATTTTTATCTTTGCTCGTGAGAAGCATGATGCTTTTTATCACTTTCAATTCACATGGAGTTTCACCTCTTGGATGCTTTATCCATGCCTTTTTTGTATATATTGAGGAAAAGACTTAGTTTTTCCTCGGTTTTTGACTTTTACTCTCTTGAATTTTGAGAGAGAAGAGATTTTGTAACTTAGTTTTATGATAGTTTAATATACAACAGTAGAATTTACAGGTTCTATTTTGGCCATTTTATGCAAGAGTTCCTTTAATTTTTGTTGAATCAAGTATCTTCCTTATCATTGTGTTGTTTTTACGAATGATTGGATGAGATTTTATTGTGTTTTAACATCAGAACCCTTAAAATCATTGTCTCATTTATACTTGCATGCATTTAAAAAGTAGTGAAAATCACAGGTCTTAGGTTGTGTATTGAAATAATCCCTTCCTTTCATGCTGTGAGAACCCAGTTTTCCTTCAAAGAAGAAGTTTATTCAATCCTTCCTTAGAATCATTTTTGTGATCAAATTGTTAAAGTGGTTTGTGTGGATATATTTTCTGAAAGTTATTATGAGTTAGAGTTGCATGTTTCAGTTAGGTGCATCACCCACAGTTTTAAGTTCATTTTATGCATTCAATTCAAACCTTCTTCCCTTTTCCATCAAAATTATAGTCAATCATTAGAAGATCATAAAGGAAGTCGGCCTATAATTTAGATGTTAACTTTCAACATAGTGTACCCACAACCTGAAATTTTTTCCATGTTACACAAGATTACAAAGCATCTTTGCTTTCACATTCGGGTGCACTTCTATTGATAACAGACTATTATCAACATGAGTGCACATATGTGCGAAAGCAAAGATACTTTGCAATCTTGTGTAACATGGGAATACCTTCACGTTGTGGGTACACTATGTTGAAAGTTAACCTCCAGATTATAGGTCGGCTTCCTTTATGATTTTCTAATGATTGGCTATAATTTTGAAGGAAAAGGGAAGAAGACTTGAATTAAATGTATAAGCTAAACTTTAAACTGCAGTGATGCACCTAAATGATGATAAAACTTACATAACGATTCACAATTATTCTTGAAAATCTGTTTACACAGTTCATAAATGGCTCCACAAAAGTGTTTCTTAAGATGGCCAAATAGTTTGATACTTCAAAAAGGAAAATAGATTTTCACAATTTGAAGTTCAAAATGAAAAGAACGCACTACCTAAGACCTGCGAAGGATGTATGATAATGAATAAGACAAACTTAAAGGTTTGGATAATTAAAACATAATAACTTCATCAAATTATTCACATAGATACTTTTCATTATTTGTGAAGAGGTAAAATTATGGATTCTAAAAGAGAATAACATGGAAACACTACATAAAAACTCCAAAATTAACCTGTAGAAACTACTGCATAATATTAACTATGTAAAAATTTGAGTTACAAGATTTCTCTCTACAAAGTGCAAAGACAAATAAAATCAAGAACTAAGGAAAAAAGACTAAGTCTTTTTCCTATATACAATAAAGGGCTTAAAAAAGTCAAGAGGAGATAACTGAAGTCAAAATATCTGAACTGCAAAGCTGATGTGAAACTGCAGTTATGTCTCACCATTTGCTCCATTTTTCCTTTACATGATTTTGGGAAAAAAACTATTTGATTAAATATTAAAGATAATCAATATGATTATTTTAATATTTATCATGTGAGCTCTCTTTTTTTTTACATTGCATGGTAAATATTAAGGTAATAAAATATTACCTTTAATATTTAATTACATATTTTGTCTTATTTAAAATCATGCAAAAGATACAAGCTAAGTGATTTTCACTTTAAAATTAAATGATAATATTGAGACTTAACTCTCAACTCCACCAATATGCATGATGAATCATCTTTGGTCATGCAAGTTTGAAAAGCATGCAAAAAAGGCCTCAAAACTAGAGAAAATTGAGTGATTAAGTGTCCAAAACTCCCTTTGAGTGATGGTCAACCTATGTGGGACCTCAAAACTAATGTAGAACTGCCCTTTGAGCCTTACAATCCTCCTAAAAAGGTGGATTTTTCTTTTTCCTTATAAGTGGTGAAGATTTTTCAAAAAATACGAACTGTATCAGTGAGAAATTTAAAGGGTTTTTTTGCCTCATTTTTTAATAATTTATATCCAAAAATCACAAAAACCCAAATCATAGTTTTCAAGATATGATTGAAACACACAACCACTATTTGTTGTATCTTTTGAATATGAGAAGGCAACATGTTGAGCTCAACCCTTGGGGGAGCCCATTTTACACCACATGCTAAAATGTTGAACATGATGAACTAGCCATGAAACATGTACCTATACCTGATAAATGTTTGAATGTTTGGTTTTCTTATTTGATTTGCTCAAATGTCAATTTTTTTTTCTCACCCTAGTTTAATAAGTGTCTGATAAAACTTTACCTTTTTAGTTGGTAGCTAAAAATTAGTAACATTTCTGACGACCTCTTTGGGGTGTTTTCCTACTAAACAAATAAGATTAGTTGCCTTGCTTATCCATTGCGCATGAAGTCCATATTTTTGTCTTTTTCTGACTCAAAAACCTCTGTAACTCAGCTGTAGAAACCATTCAACAACAAACAAAATTGAAAGAAATTAGCATAACTCTGTTTAAGACAGAGCCAGAAAACTGTGCAACATTTGCACTTTATTGAAAAACAAAACAATATTGAAATGAAGTGTGCTCAAAACACTTATTAGCTTGAAAACTACCCTACCCTACACTACTCAAACAATCGTGAAAGCCTCAAACAAATCCATTTACTGTTGGTTAAAGTAGCTTCTCCTTCTCAACAAAAAAAATTGATTTACATGTTTATGAATAGCTGAAACTAGATGAAGAACAAGAAGATATTCAATAAATTGTTGTGATTCTTCATGAAGAATGTAAACAAACTCACTCACCCTCTGATTTTGATCAACCAAATTGTTGGTTTGGAGTGAATGTGCAAGTTTTCCTTGTTGTCCTTTAATCTCAATCTCATGCTTGGACTCTATTATGGAGAGATGCCTGATTGGGCATCCTATTGAGATGCTAAACCGAAGACTCTTTTTGCTAGCTTCTTTCTTATGTGTTGTCTCTTCAACCACAACCTCTTTGGTCACTTGATTATGTTGATCACAATCCTTTGTCTTGAAAGGTGCTAAGTTTTCAACAATGTTAGAGGAAAAAACTTCAATGATGCTTGAGAATAAGTCCTCTTCATGAACAATTTCATTCTACAGTATATGCTCTAACTTATTCTCATGATAATTTTCAAAGCTCATACCTTCAAAATCTATGATTTGCTGCTTTTCTTGCTCTACATGAATGATTTAATTTGTCTCTTATGGATTTGCACCTTGTCAAACTGATTTCCTTCATCCTGTTGTCCTGCCTTTTTCTCTTCAAAAGATGATTGTCTAGAGTCTAAACTTAAAATAAATACCTCAATATCATCCCAAAATGAGTCCTCTTCATTCTAATTTTCGTTTTGTTGTGGAAGAGGATTATTTATTATCTTATTGCAACCTTGTTAAGGGGTTATAACATCACCTTTTTTACCTTCTTGCTGATCTGAGGCTAATATTGCTATGCTATGAGACTAGTCTTGGTCATCATCAACAAAGCATGGAAGTTCGTTAATCATATAATTTAGATCATAAGAAACATCAACCTTTTATTTATCTAAAAATTGATGATTTTCAACTACAACCTCCTCAATTTCTTGATCTACAACTTGATTATCTTGAGAAATCAAGATATCAATGGACTCTTCTATGGATGGAATGATTATGTCTAAACAAGAAGTTTGATTTTGTTTAGGTTCTTGAGATTGCACAAGTTTTGGGAAAGGCTGCTCTTGAAGGATTGTAGGTTGAACCTGCTCAAGAATAAATTCCTCTTGTATGAAGCATAGTGTTTTGAATGTTGGAATACCTTCTCCAAAAAGGATTGATACCCTGATCTCCCTTCAATATAAAGGAGATCAATACCTCACTAAAATGAAAAAGAATGTAAGGTAGAGCTGAAACAAGATAACAATGAAATTGATGATCTCTTAACATGTTTTGATCATTCTTTTAGTATGATGAGAAATAGAATGTTTTGCTCAATCTATTTTCATCATGTTGAATTAAAGGATACTCTTTAAAACACTATGCTTGTTGTCCCATGTCATTGTTTATGAGCTAGGATCAACCCTTGTGGGAGCCACATTTCTCACCACTCATAACAATATTTGTTGGTTGAAATGATCTAATTATACTTGTACTTACACACTAAACAAACAAATTAGCAAAATAATTGAAGCTGAAAGCTTCCATTGAACTTTGTACTCTCTGAACATCTGCCTTTTTGATGACTTAATCATCTGATGAATGCTTGATAAGATGTAGGTTACATTTATGTTGGTAATATAGGCATGAGGAAGGATGTGATTTATCATTTATCTAACACCACATTTCAACACTCTTGCAGGAAACCATGGATTTTGGAGCCGAAACAACTTGGAGACACTCAAAAATAACAACTTGAAGACATAAAGTATAAAATGATCCGTCATTATAGGCAATGATGAATCACTCCCTTTTTCATGTTTACATTATCTTCAGTTGTGTAGTTTACAACTTTACTTTGTATTCATTATTTGATTATGAAAATCAAATTAAGCTACTCCCACGACTTGTGTGGGACTTGTTTTTTACAATATGAATAAAGTAGCAATCACTATGCAATTTTATGTTTTTTCTGTTACAATTACTTGCATAATAATACTGAAAATTCAAAAGTAATCAAATTTGTTTAAGATCAATGAATACTTAGTAGGAAAATTTTGATATCACTTGTGTACCTTTCAACGATGAATGCAATTTAGCTCTACCTATTTTGAGTTGTAGCCAAAAAATAGGTAACAATTTGGCGACCTCTGCGGATTGTTTGCCTGCTAAACACCATAGACCAGTTATGTAGCTTATCCATTGGGCATGGAGTCCATTTTTTGTCCTCTTTTGACTCATAAATCTTGTAACTCAGCTATTGGGAAACAAACAGTAGCAGTGAACAAAACTGAAAGAATCTAATAATGACTTTGTTTAATACAGAGTCAAAAAGTAGGTGCAACATTGCACTTATTGAAAGCAAACAGTACTAAAATGAAATGTTCCATGGGACACTTTACTGAAAGAAAAATTAAAACTGAAACTAATCTACTATGTACATTTGCAAACTTTTTTCTTTAATAGCACTTCTTGAGGTGAATCTCGTTGACATGGATTGACAACACCTCACCATCTAGCTTTGAGAGCTGAAATGCATTATGTTGTTTGCATTCTGTTATGATGTATGGGCCATCCCACATGGCATCAAATTTCATGTGTTTACCAGGCCTACTTTTGAGCTCATCCCACTTGAACACTAAATCACCTTCGCTGAAAATTCTTGCTACTGCTTTTTTGTCAAAGGTCTTCTTCATTTGTGCATGGTGGATTTCAAGCTTCCTGAAAGCTTCTTTTCTGGTTTCCTCCAACTCCATTAATTGAGCAAGCCTGATTTGCATTGGCTGCTCCTCAAGCAATTCAAGCTCTTTTATGTATTCCAAAGTTGGTAACTCTATGTAAATAGGCAATTTGGGCTCTTTTCCATAAACCAAAACATAAGGTGAAAAACTTGTTGATCATTTTGGTGTAACTCTATAACTTCAACTTATCATGCTATGATCTTTGATTATTTTCAATAGTCTTTTTAATGATCTTAATCAAATTTTTATTTGTTGATTCAACCTGTCCATTACCCTAAGGGTAATAATTTGAAGAAGTATTCAGATAAATATTATGTTTTATTGACCAATATGAAACTTTCAAGCCTATGAATGCTAAAGCATTATCAAAAATAATTGAATCTGGTGTACCAAACTTGGAAACCGAGTCTTGATAGAAATTCAAGACGAATGTTTCATTTGCCTCCTTCAATGCAACTGCTTCAGTCCACTTTGTGAAGTAGTCTGTAGCTGTTAATATCCACTTATGTCCAACACTCGAAGGTGGATTGATGGGACCAATAAAATCAAGTCCCCACTTCCCAAATGGTTGTTCAACTTGAATTGGATGTAGGGGCAAAGCTGCAAGTTTCTATTTTCCTGCAAACAATGAACATTTACTGCACTTCTTACATAAGCATAAGCATCTTTAAATAAATTTGGAAAATAGTATCCAACTCTCATAATTTTAAGAGCTGTAGTTCTTGGTGCAAAATGGCCTCCAACAGGTTCATCATGGAATTCCTCAAGAATTCTCTCAATCTGATTTGGGTAAACACACCTGAGAAATACACCATTAAAATCATTTTTGTAAAGAATGCCATCAATTTCTGCATATGGAATGGCTTGTAACCTATAATATCTTCGTTTTGATTTGTCTATACCTTTCAGACAATCTCTAGTATGCAAATAATGAATCATTTAATGAATCCAATTTGTTGAAGGGGTTGTAACAACATGTCCTCTTCATTGTTTAGTATTGCAGTGACTTGTTCACTGCTATTTTCTTCATTCTATGCAAGTTGTTCACATAGGCCTTTGCCTCTAACAAGCTTGGTAACCTTTATATTGATGTCATATTCCATAACTTTGGTTATCCAACATGCTCTTCTATCATTAATATCCTTACTTAGCAGAAACTCTTTGACTGTTGGATGAGCTACCAATAGATGTATCTTATTATTAGACAACATATGTCTAAACTTCTTGAGACTTCTCACTACAACAAGCACATGATTTTCAATGAATGAATACCTTACTTCATAGTCATGAAAGATTTGACTAAAAAATGCAATGGGCTGTTCAAGTCCTTCACCATTCTGCTGGCATAACATGACAAAAATCATATCAACACTACCAAATGCATACAATATAAAATATTTATCAAAGTTTGGGTTGATTAGTGTTGGGGCTACTGCAAGTGCCTCTTTGATTTTCTCAAAGCTATTCTTACCCTCTTTTTGCCAACTGAAAACAATGTTCTTCTTTAACATAGCTGTAAGAGGTTGCAATAAAGTTGCAATGTTAGGAATAAATATCCTAACAAAGTTAATTCTGCCTAGAAAACTCTGTAAACCTTTCTTGTGAGCAGGAAGCGACAATGCCAAAATGGATGTAATACGTTCTGGATATATAGAAATTCCATCTTTAGAAACAATGTAACCCAGAAGTTTACCTTCGTGAACAACAAAGATGCTCTTTTTTGGATTCAAGGAAACTCCATACTCTATGCATCTTTCAAAAATCTGTCTAAGATGATCAAAGTGTTCATGATCATTTCATGAGAAAACAATGATATCATCTAAAGAAACAAGAACAAACTTGTTTATCAAACCTTGGAGAGCCATATCCATTGCTCTTTGAAAGGTTGCTCCTGCATTTGACAATCCAAATGGAATTTTTCTATAAGCCATAGTACCCCACTTGGTGGTAAAGGTTGTTTTGTACTGATCTTCCTCCTTAACCAGAATCTGGTTATACCCTGAATAACCATCTAGCAATGAAAATATTTCTGAACCTGAAACAACCTACAATATCTGCTCCATTGAAGGCAGTGGATAGTGATCTTTGAGTGAAGCTCTATTTAAATAACGGAAATCCACACACAACCTTATCTCTTCGCTCTTCTTCTTGATAGGCACCAAGTTGGAAACCCAAGAGGTATGCTTTATTGGAAAGATAATACTACCTTCAACCAACTTGTTTAACTCTATTTTCTTAAGGTGTTCCAGCTTGGGATTCAGTGGCCTTTGCTTCTATCTCACTAGTTTTGTGTTGGGCTCTAACTCAATTGTATGTTGAACCAACTCAGGGTTAAAACCCTTCAGATCTCCATACTGCTATTCGAATATGTCACTGAATTCTTGGCAAAGAAAGACAAATTCTTCTTGTTCTTCCTTGGTATAGACTTTTCCAAGCTTTAGAAGCTTATCCTTGAATATTTCAATTGGTTCATAGTGATCTTCTTTCACTGTGATGCTGGATTTATCTTTTTTAACCTGATCATCAGTGTTGAAAATTGATTCAAGGGTCACCAATCCCTTGGGAAGCTTATTAGACTTCAACTACAAGATCTGATTCTCATATTGTTGCTCAAGCTTTTGCTAGTTTCCAACATAAAACTCTGCTTCTTCTATCAGAAAACTAATTATTTGCTCATCGCTGTCAAAAATCTACCAACTAATGTTACTATTAGGTACAAATGGTCTTACTACCACCTTGACATATTGTTGTACCTCAAAATTGTATAGACAACAAGTTAAAAGCATCAAATTCCTCTATTAAATCCCAAGTTTTGTGCTTGTATAGCTTCAACAAATCATTTTTAGTTACGTTTAGGTTTCTTCCCTGATTTGCTATCAAATATGAATCACCAAATGCTTGGAGACATTTGATACCTCTCTTTTTGGCCCATTCTAGGCCATGAATTAATGCCTCATACTCAACTATATTGTTAAAACAGCTGAAAGCAAAGCGAAGTGCTGAAAAACACCTTTCTCCATTAGGTGAAATAAGCATAGCTCCTCCACCATCACCTACTTTACTCCTTGAATCGTCATAATACAACTTCCAAAGTTGCTCAATCTACTGTTCTAGCTGTATTTCCTCTTTGACCAGATTTGGAATAATCACATTAGGCTCTTGAATCATGTAAATGCCCAAACCTACCTCATCCATGTGGCTAAATGGATCAACCTCATGATTCTCGACTGCCCACTCATCTAGATTTATGTTGGGTATTCCCTCTATGGGTACACTGGGGTCAAGGGTCATGGATTGATTGTCATACTCATGGATGGCTAGGTTTGCATTTATAGGATTTGGAACATAAGGCTCAATATGGTCTTTAGCCTGTGGCTCTGATTTTACAGTCACTCTAGTACCATATCTAGTCTTGAAACACATATGAGACCAATCTGATGACGAATAACCACCTAACTTTGCTGTAAAATCTCTAGAAAGGAAAATGGAAAAAAATGGTGGGAGATCAATGACGTATATATCTTGTGGTATTGAAAAGTTGGGATAAGCATGCAAGGTAAGATGCAAACTTTTGATAACTCCAACATACTTAACAACTATACCATCTAATTAAACTACCCCTTTTGACAATGGCTCATATTCTAGTCCTAACTTATCTACTAGTTGCTTGGGCATAACAAAGTTGCTTGCACCTGAATCTATCATATAGTTATGCACTATGCTATCACCAATAATCAAACTGACATAAAACGGTGGTGGTTTTACCTCTTGTACTGGTTGTTCTTCCTTGCTTTCATAACTATTTGCAAGGACATGAGGCTGCTCCTTAGCATATTCATCAAAAATTGAAATCTTAGCCAATGCTTCCTGCAGTAAGTCCTTTTGTCTAGGTATGTGCAATACATCAAGCATAGTCATGCTAACGATATATTTTCTCATATGCTCAATAATATTAAAAGCAGTACCACTAACCTTTGGCTACACTTTTGGAACAACAACCTCTGTTTGTGCCATTTGAGGTTGAGATTGAACTTTTGGTTGTTCCTTTGCTAGCGTAGCTTGCTGTCTTGGAAAAATTTGAACATTCTGAGCTATAGAAGATTTAATTTTCCCCTGTTGGGCTATAAAAACTTGACTTTTATGTTGAACAACTTGTTGTTTATCATTTTCTGCTTGATGTTTGTTAGAAACAACTTGTTGTCTTAGGTCAACTGCCCTTTTCTTGGACCTTGTATTGGTTGCAATAGAAGTAGCTGACTGATTCTGACCCTGCGGATGATTAATTCCACAAAATTCACTACCTTTCTAGTTCATCATGGCAATGTTGAGGTCATTCTGCTGCATTTGATCATCTTGTTGATCGTTTCTCTCCTTTGATGTTTTCTCAGAAGCAACAAAACTGTTTTGTACCACGAGGGCTTGATTAATCACCCCGTTCATACAAGTGGCCTAGTTATGAGGCTAATTATAGGGATAACACCACATATAATCTATGCCAAGTTATTTTGCACAGGTACATGCTCTTTAAAAGAGTTGACAACATTTTGATTATATGGTTGATTAGGCCTAGTATTGAATTTTTTTTTATGTCCTTGGTAGTCAGCCAAACAATGTAGTCTATTTGGCTGAAAGGGTGCTTGATAAGGTCTATAACTTTGATTTTTCTGATTTTTGAGGCTCACTAAGTCATTGCTTACTGTTTGTAGCAATTTAGCTATCTGTTGTTGGGTACCTCTAAGCTCTTGCAAGTCTGAATTTGCTGGAACAACACTGTTTTGAGCAGTAGTTTGAAAGCTTAAGGCTGGAACAACAGGTAATGGGGCTATAGGAGGTACTTGAATGGGTATTAATGGCTGAATATCTGGGAAAAAGGGCATAAGGAGTTTGGGTGCAATCTTCCCAGCCTATATTAAGTTATTTTCAGCTCTAATAGCTATCTCATAGGCTGCTGGCAGAGTTAATCCTCCCATAGACTGGATCAAAAGTGCAATATCACTGTTAATCGATCTAAGATAATACAAAAAAGCATGATCTGGTGTAGGAATTACCATGGCCAGGATTCTGTTCCAAGTTCTTTGGAATTAGAAGTTAAAATCTGTCATATGTTCTTGTGGGGCTCTCTTGATAGTCGTCATTTTCTCAACTAGAGATAGATGATCAGATTTGTCAAAAAATTATTTGCTCAACTTGTCTCCCAAGTCATCCCATGATGCAATAGAATTCACCTGTAAGCCTCTGAACCACTGGAGTGCCTTGCCTTTAAAAAAATCTGCTAAAAGCCTCAACGCCATGTTCTCCTTTGTGAAATGATGAACTCCACAAAGTGAAGCTGCGTCTCTTATGTGTTCAATTGACGTAGTCTAATCTTCGCTTGTAAAACTAGGCAGACTTTTAAGCGCAACTACTGGTATGTCATTGTGTTGAGCCAAATTCAATGGGTTTCCCCCATTAAATGGTACAAACGCATGTGCTCTGGCCATCAGAGCTGCTTGAACTCTTAGGTTTGGTACTTGTAGTACAAGATGTACTACTATAAAAATAGGTACATAACTAGAAGGCCTGAGACTAAGAGGTGTAGAATGAGATCTTGGATTTGATCGTGATCTTGATTTACTCAATCTCCTTCTTGTTGTTCTGCCTTTCCTCTTTGGTGACAATAGTTGCAGATATTCAAACGGATCAGCGCTTCCTCTTGTCTAAAATCTGCTCATGTGCCACTGAATTTGCAATTAAAACCAAGTAAAATAGAGTCGCCAAATAAAATATGATAACCTCTAATAGGTAAAAATTTGTTGTAATTCTAAAAACAACAGCTTGAAAGTTTTAAATTCTTTCTCTGAAGTGGTCTTCAAAGTCCCACCGGGCATGCCAAAAACTGTTATCAACAGGAGTGCACCCGAATGTGAAAGAAAAGATGCTTTGCAATCTTGTGTAACATGGGAAAAATTTCAGGTTGTGGGTACCCTATGTTGAAAGTTAACCTTCGAATTATAGGCCGACTTCCTTTATGATCTTCTAATGATTGACTGTAATTTTGATGGAAAAGGGAAGAAGGCTTGAATTGAATGCATAAACTAAACTTAAAACTGTGGGTGATGCACCTAATTGATAGAAACATGCAACTCTAACTCACAATAACTTTCAGAAAATCTATCCACACAAACCAATTTAGCAATTTGATCACAAAAATGATTCTAAGGAAGGCTTGAATAAACTTCTTCTTTGAAGGAAAACTGGGTTCTCACAGCATGAAAAGAAGGGATTATTTCAATACACAATCTAAGACCTGTGATTTGACTGCTTTTTAAATGCATGCAAGTATAAATGAGACAATGATTTTAAAGGTTTTGATGTTAACACATAGTAAAATCTCATCCAATCATTCATAAAAACAACACAATGATAAGGTAGATACTTGATTCAACTGAAATTAAAGAAAATCTTGCATAAAATGGCCAAAATAGAACCTACAAAACCTGTTGTTGTATATTAAATTGCCATAAAACTGAGTTACAAAATCTCTTCTCTCTCAAAATTCAAGAGAGTAAAAGTCAAGAATCGAGGAAAAACTAAGTCTTTTCCTCAAATATATACAAAAAAGGCATGCATAAAGCATCCAAGAGGTGAAACTCCATGTGAAATGAAAGTGACAAAAAACATCATGCTTCTCACGAGCAAAGATAAAAATGTTTGAAAAAGAGGCCCTTTGATACTGTGAACTGAGCTCAAACAACAAAAAACTCTACCTCATACTGCATGTCATTAAAGTGTAACTCAAACTGGCTTGAATGTGCATGGAGGTGGCACTGAAAGTGATTTGAATTTCAAAATTATTTCCTCAAGAGCAAAGATGAAAACCTCTGAAAAAAGGGCTCAAAACTGGAGCTAACTAACCTCTCAAAATCCCAAAATAGTCATGCATGCAAGTTGACCAAAAAAGGCTCCAAAATTTACTCCTCCAACTGAAGATGTAACTCAAAAATGCCTCATGCATGGGAGAGTCTCAAATCCATTTTGTTTACTCCATTTCACATGTGCATGAGCAAATTTTTTTATATAAACCCCTTTTTGATAATAGTTGTTTCAAAAAATTATTAAAAACAAATAATATTATTTTAATAATATTTGAAAATCAACTTTACAAAGCATATATTAAACAAGGGGGAAAAATAATCAAGTGTTTGCATTAAATAAAGTCTACCCCTTATATCTCCTCTTCATAATATGCACCACACACTTAGCATTATTCCATCCTTATATATATTAGCCGACCACTTATTGTTTTATTAGGCATCAGTGTGATTGCCAAGGTCACGGGGAATAGACATAATGATTATGTTAAAAAAAAGATTCAAAAATTCCCATCAAACCTTCATGCAAAAAGGATTAGGGATAAGGAACCCTAATCATTTGGTCATTTGATTTTCGGTGCTTGAGAGAAGAAGCTTCAAGGAGAATCTTGCTAGCCATCATGGTTGAGGGTTCAAGCTCAAATCTGTAACATTCATGCTATTTCTGTTGATTTATCTGTGCATGGCTTTTCATGTCAACTTCTCATCTTTTGTTGATTCCCCATTTTGAGGCTGCGATGGTTGATTTCTCTAGAGTTTGAGACTGAGAAAGGTAAGCTCGAAGTCTATAAAATTATTGATCTTTCCTTTGATTTGTGAAAACATAAATCAATTGTGAAATAAACTTGTTTCATTGCAAAAGGAAAGAAGCAAAAATGTTTTTATTTCTGTTAGTTTTCTCTTTATCCTCCACTTGTTGATGCCTCTCCTTCTTTGTATGAGCTCGAATAGAGTTCTCTATTTAGCACGGCATGACTTCCATGGCTTCTACTATGTTGTAAAGAAACAACAAGGGTTTCTATTTTCTTTGCAAAAAATCTTTGACTATAGACGACCATGCATTCTTGCTTCATTGTATTCTGGGTTTTGTTATTTTGAGAAACTCTATCTTCTTGAAAGACACAAACATAAAATATCTCATCACAGAAGGCCACGGCTATAGTCATTTAGAGTATCTCATGCATTTGAAGTTGCTATGATTCCTCCATTTGGGTTTTCTTTATTTTCGTACTGTTAAGACTCCTACTGTGTTTCAATGGTTTTGAATGAATATAAGGGTTCAAAACCCTAGCCTTATTTTATTTTGAAATAAGAGCCACCTCGGTCAACTGTCATAGAACAAAGTTGCTTCAAAAACTGTTTAAAATGACTCAATACCACTGCACAATATGGGTATTACAAAAAACCCTCACATCCTTCTTATTTCATGATGAAATGTACAGAAAAATGATTTTACTGCTTTTCTTGTTTTGAGAGTCCTCATTGAATTCACTGCATGCAAATAATGTCTTAAATCTCCTGTAAAGAACCTTGGTACAAGATTTGAGCTAGAGTTCTATGCATTTTCTCATTTGATTCATACTACTTTGAAAAATGTGATTTTATTTTTCCTGTACTTTATCCTCACAAGATAAGGTAGCATATTCTTATGTCTCATTTAAAAAACTGCTACATACTTAGCTAGCATAGAAAACATGATGCATTTATTGTTCTCCTTTCATTGCATTATTCAACTATGGTGCACATTTATAATGCTTCTCTTCCCCTTTGTTTGCATGATGAATCCTTGTGAAGTTGGATTTATTGATTCAATCACTGTTTATGATGCTCATTTGTAGCTTAATAGCATGCATCTATAGCTTCATTCATGGCTTCCTTTTTGATGATGGTACTTTGTTTGTATGATGTAGACCTATTTCTCTTTGAGCCTCTTAAAGACTATATATGTATTTCAAAAGTTGTTTAGAAACAGTCTAAAAAGGATTGATACCCTACTCTCCCTTCAATATAAAGGAGCTCAATACCTCACTAAAATGAAAAAGAATGTAAGGTAGAGTTGAAACAAGATAACAATGAAATTGACGATCTCTTAACATGTTTTGATCATTCTTTTAGTATGATGAGCAATGGAATGTTTTGCTCAATCTATTTTCATCATGTTGAATTAAAGGCTACTCTTTAAAACACTATGCTTGTTGTCCCATGTCATTGTTTATGAGCTGGGCTCAACCCTTGTGGGAGCCACATTTCTCACAACTCATAATAATATCTATTGGTTGAAATGATCTGATTATACCTATACCTGCACACTAAACAAACAAATTAGCAAAATAATT
Organism: Sequoia sempervirens; assembly: GCA_007258455.2. NCBI lineage: Eukaryota > Viridiplantae > Streptophyta > Pinopsida > Cupressales > Cupressaceae > Sequoia > Sequoia sempervirens. Next base: position 123,429,795 of record VDFB02000003.1, on the reverse strand, counting down.
GAAGCTGAAAGCTTCCATTGAACTTTGTGCTCTCTGAACATCTGCCTTTTTGATGACTTAATCATCTGATGAATGCCTGCTAGGATGTAGGTTACATTTCATTTGGTAATATAGGCATGAGGAAGGATGTGATTTATCATTTCTCTAACACCACCTTTCAACACTCTTGCAGGAAACCATGGAGTTTGGAGCCAAAACAACCCGAAGACACTCAAACATAACAACTTGAAGACATAAAGTATAAAATGATCCGTCATTATAGGCAATGGTGAATCACTCCCTTTTTCATGTTTACATTATCTTTAGTTGTGTAGTTTACAACTTTACTTTGTATTCATTATTTGATTATGAAAATCAAGTTAAGCTACTCCCACGGCTTGTGTGGGACTTATTTTTTACAATATGAATAAAGCAGCAATCACTATGCAATTTTATGATTTTTCTATTACAATTACTTGCATAATAATACTGAAAATTCAAAAGTAATCAAATTTGTTTAAGATCAACGAATACTTAGTAGGAAAATTTTGATATCACTTGTGTACCTTTCAATGATGAATGCAATTCAACTCTACCTATTTTGAGTTGTAGCCAAAAAATAGGTAACACGCACCTCAGCTGCTTCAGCATTTCTGAGACATCAAAGATAAATCCCTTCATGGTTCCTCTTATAGAACATGGAACCTTTTATCATATAACTACCACTCTTTAGTTGTAGGGCTCATTTTCGGACTCCTTGCAAGTGTTGTAGACATTTTTGGTTTAGCAAATAATATACAATGTAATCGTACCAATCATCTGGAGAAACATCCTCTAGGCTATATTATTGGGAAATGATTTCTAGATCATTTTCAACCATTGTGCACATGAGATATTTGCCTTGAACTAACTTCATTGGTTGTATTTCCATATCATACTCTTGCAACATGGTGACCCACTTTCCTCGCCTTTCCCCTAATTTATTATGCATTAATAATATCTTAACTATTGGGTCCAAAACGATGGAAAATACCTTATACCTCAAGATGTAGTGCCTAAATTTTTGACACCATGAACTAGAGTGTATGCTTGTTTCTCAACACTGGGATAACACAATTCAACATCTTTTAGCGGAGCACTCATGAATGCAATAGGATGTTCACTTCCTTTATCGTCTTTCTGCGTCAACATGTTGGAACACGAATGATCTAAGGTGAACGAGTATATATAGAATGGCTTTGAATAATCAGGGTTGACTAAGACATAAGTGTCAGTGATTGCCTTCTTTATTTCTGTGAAAGCCTGCTTCACCTCTAGTGTGCATAACATTCAATGGTTTCACAATCTCAACAAATTGTGTGATAAACTTCCTTATAAAGATATTCTTTCCAAAGAAGGACTTCATTTCTTTCTTGCTTCCTGGGGGTTGAATTTTTAGGATAGCTTGAATACATTGTAGGCCGATGGATATACCAATCTCTGAAATTACATGCCCTAGAAATTCCCATTCTATCACTCCGAAGATGCATTTCTTCATATTCAATGAAATGTCGAACTCCCTACACTTTTGGAACACTTTACATAAATTGGAGATATGGTTGTCTCTCCTCTTTGAAGAACACTGTGAGGTCATCCATATAGATAATAATGTATTTTCCAATAAGATCTTTGAAGGCTATGTCCATAACATGTTGGAATGTCGCTCCTGCATTGATTAAGCTAAAAGGAATCCTTCTATATACAAATGTACCCCATTTTGTAGTGAAGGCAGTCTTGTGTCTATCCTCATACTGTACCATCACCTAATTGTAGCCTGAGTACCCATTGAGGAAGGACATCATCTACGAGCCATTGACGATTTACAATAATTCATCTAGTGAAGGCATTGGATAGTTTTCTTTTTCCGAGGCCCGGTTTAGATTTATAAAATCTACGCACATCCGGATCTCACCATTCTTCTTTCAAACTAGAACTAGTTTTTCCACCCAAGTGGAGTGTTTAACAGGGAAGATGATATGCAACCAACAACTTCTACACTTCTTTGAGAATGATAGGTTCCAATAGTGCATTGATTGGTTGTTGGCGCTGCCTGAAGAGCTTCACATCCAGTTTAAGAGGAATAGTATGAGTGATAATTAAGGTATCATATGTCTTGAGGTCCTCATAACCCCAAGCTATTATGTCATGGTATGTGTGCAGTGCATCAATTATCCCTTTTCTTTCTTCCAAAGTGTAGACCTTGCCAATAAAAACATTTTTTACATTTTCTTCGACACCCAAATTATGCACATCACATTGGTTATCTATGGGGTCCCTTTTAGCCTTCTGATCCTAATATCTTATATGGTCAAGGTAGAAGATCCTCTCTAGCTAGACCATTCCTCTAGGTATTATGTTGGTCTTTAAGTTAATAACCCCTTCTATATCAAGCTTTGCCTCCCCAAGTTCTACTTCATCTATAATCTGAGAGGAAAACACATCTGAGCTGGTCACAAATTCCAAGATATGCTTGTCATCCTCAAACACTTGGAAATTGGTCACATTATCTGGCGCATATGGGGTAGGGTTGAGCTCTATGGTGAATTTATTTAGGCTAGTTAATAATAAGGGTTGCAAGGTGTTGGCCGCTTGTGCTAATGCATCAACAACTTGGTTCTTACCTCGGGGAATTAGCTGGATATTAAATGCATCAAATTCCTCTATCAGGTCCCAAACTCTATGCCTATAATTATCCAACCTCTAGTTGTGGAAGGAGTACAATTTTCTAACCTTCTTGACTACTAACTCTAAATCCTCAAACACTTGCAATACTTCAACCCTTTTTCGCAATGCCATCAATAACCCATGTACCAAGGCTTTATACTCTGCTACATTATTTGTACACTAGAATTATAATATGTGTGCAACAAAGAAGGTCTTACCTAAGGTAATGATTAGTTCATAGCCACCTCCTAATCCCTGCTTGGATTTGGATCCATCAAAATGTAGCATCTAGAACCTGGGAGGGCATTCATTCTTGAAACTAGAAAAATAGACTTTTCTCCTTGGTAGTGAGGCCAATTTTGTATCATCTTGCTATTTGAACTTTGACTGGTCTTGGGCCTATGATCCCCCCACTTGAGTCCCTACTAGAGTAAACCGCTTTTTGATTTGACCCACAACCGTTTGAAAAAGGTAGCACTCAAACTAATAGTGAGAGGCATCATGCATTCTGCACTGATTGGGTAGTAGTAGCTCCTTAAAATCCATCTTGGCTCCTAGATTGAGTTGATCTTGTACACACTTCTTCATAAACTCTTGGAAGCTATTGGATAGTCCAAGGTTGTCGTCATCTTGAAAATATTCATTATCAGATTCAATTATTACTTTAGTGCTATTGGGAAGGGAAGTCAGGTTTATAGACACATGATGCAACACGAGAGCTTCTTCACCCTCATATGTAACCAGGACATAATTCCCATGTTTTTTTTCTGCCAACAACACTTCATTTATCTTGTTGTACTTAGTTATCATAAATCTCATCCTCAGCTCTTGCTCAATCTAGATCTGATTGGGCAACCCCTTCTAAGGCAACCACATATGTGAATGATCAGTTGAAGTATACCCATTGAGAGCTCAAGTGAAGTCTTTTCCTAGAATCATACCATAGGTATCGGGAATGTATGCTACTTGGATATTAATGATTTGTTGCAACCTTGGATCTGATGCCACTTGCATTGGGATCCACTTTAGTTCTCCCACCACATTTACCTCAGTCTTATCCAGCTGATTCACCTTCCGTTTGGACGGGGTAGGAGTTATGCCCAATGCCTTGCATACTAAAAATGACATGACATTTGTTGAAGCTCCAGAATCCAACAAACAATTATGAATTTTTTTACCAAACACACGAATAGTTAGCAAGAAAGGAGGAGTCTCTGGCCTTCCTTGAAAGAGGCTCATTGAAACATCCACCTAACCAACTTGAGCTTTATCCTTTTCTCCACCTTTATCCTTTGCTAATGTCTAGTTATGTTCCTTGGATGATTGTCTGTCTGGACCCTTAGTTGATTGTTGATCTAGATTTTTCCCCACAATCTCTCTGATTACCGGTTCATTGATGGTCATGTCAAATGTGAATCTTTTTCTCGTTGTCTCTTGTGATGGTTTTGATGATGTAGTCCCATTTAGTGATCCGAAGAAGGCATTTCGAATGGCGGGTACTCTTAAAAATTCAAAGGTGGATAGGCTCACTTTCACCTTCTTCAGTTCCTCTACCACGTATTCTCCCATCTGATCAACATCTACTTTGGACGAACTAAATTTGGTGGAATCAGGTTGCGGTTCTTTGGTGGGCTCAAACGACTTGCTCATGTTGAAGTATTGAGTAGGCACCTTGGGATAGGACATGTTATTACTTTCATTTCGATCAAGTGGTGTGTTTAAGTTATTTGGTGGCATGGAAGTCGTAAATGGACCACCATCTTATATATTCCTCAAATTATATGGTGTTGAGTGTTGATGAAACATGTGGACCTCTTCTTGTCATTCCTCTTCATCCCTAGGACCATTATCAGCTGAATCAAACATCTGGGATAGAGTTCCTTTGTTGCATACCTTTTTTGTTCCACCATCCTTTTTTGCAAACTCCTTTTCTGGTTCATTCTTGTCACTTTTTGGGAAGGGTTCCTGATTGACAACCAGGATTGAATCATATGGCTCTGAGGGCACTAGTTCTCTACAGCCTAAATTATTAGTAGTGTTCTATACTTCCACTTGGAAAATTACAGTGACAGTCTGAAACTCTGGGCACTCGAGCTTTGAATGCTTGTTAGTCTGGTGGATTCTGCACCATCCTGAAAAAGATGCTTCAACTAGGTACACTCCACTTGTCAACTTTTCTGAACTATAGGGTGGGTCGAGTGGCATCAACACCCCTCCATTATTAGGCTTGGTATTCCACGTTCGATTATGCCTTTGGGGCTGCCTTCTTTCAAAGCTTTTCCTTGAATTTTGACCTCATTCATAACTTTTCCCCGAGGTTGGGCCTGAATCACGGTTGTCTCAATGATAGTTGGCTTGAATACTTCTTTGCGAAGGTTACAGCTAGTTGTTCTAGTTTCTTAAGTGAGTAACCTAGGTAGTTAACTTCTTTACCTACTCAACCAACTCGTCGATTTTTTCCTTGTCCAAATTTCCTAACGTCAATATAGAATTATAAAGAAAGATGAGGTATGCTACAAATAAATTCTGCTAAGTAGCTAAAACTTTAGAGTTTTGTAAATAAGAAGGTATATTAGATTCTTGAGAATAAGTCTGTTGATTTGGGTTTTGCAAGTATCTGGGTATTGGTGGGGCCTGATTCAATGGAGGTCCTAGATGGGGCACAATGGGTAGTTGAGGGATCTAGTTCATTAATGGATTTTGGTTAGCTAGGATGTGACTAAGTCCATGGATCTATCAAGGATTGGCAGTAGGTCCCAGTGAAGGTAGTGGACCTACCAAGTGTTGTCCCAAGTCTGTGCTTTCCTTGACTGCTTCTGCGTATGCATTTACTAAAGTTGTAGGGGGTTGATGCATTCTTTTGACTAAGGTTGAGGTGAGATTATCTAAAGCAACATAATACACTTCTCTGGTTGAGGCATCAACAACCACGTAGGGAGGTTGTAACCTTGTATAGGCTTGATGAAACCTATTTTTGAAGGATCTTATAGGTTCATTAACTTCCCCCCTGATGGACATGAACTACTGGTACAAGTCTATGGGGCTGACTGGAATTTTAAATTTCTATAGGAAGGTGTCTTTCATGCAATCCCACGAGGTGATTGATCTAGTAGGAAAATGGATATACTAGTAAAATGCTTCTTCTCCCAGTGAATATGGGAAGATCTTGCAAGCCACGTCCTCATATTCAATCTGCCTATCCTTTAGGGTAGTTTGGAATATTTTAATGTGTTCTTCAGTTGTCCTTTGGGGATCATTTGTGTAAAATTTGGAGCAAATTTTTTTAGGATTTTTTGGCATATCATGGTAGTCATTGAAGGAAAATGGTGATGGATTGTTGGCCAACCAAGCCATTTGTGGAGGTGGGGGTGGTAATGGTTGAGTTGCAGCAACCTGTGGTTAGAATATGGTAGTCTGAGTGTGACTGATAAATGGAGAGGGAGCTAGTCGAGATGAAGGAGATGGACGAGTTGGAGATTGGTTGGGTGGAACTAATGCTAAATCTTCCCCTTTCTTGGCTCTCCTAGCTATAGTAGGGGTCTTTAATTCCTAGAACTCTACTTTGTCTAGTGTAGATCTGGTAACTTTGTAAAATCTATAGGGAGAGAATGACCCGGTTCAATCTAGCTTCATCCCAATGCCCTCCTTCTAGCGCCAATTTTGTTGATGGGTGTTTTTGCGCTTCTTAACACAAAAAGAACACAAGTGTCCTATCTCTCTTGAAAGGTAATTATATACAAACAAGTTTCAAAAAACTACCCCAATGTCTCTTGGGTGTCAGGTCTTGATGGTACATAAGCAATTCAATTTTGATGTGTGATTTTTTGGTAATCACAAGGGGACTTTATGGTTCACAAAGCTAGAATTTATAGGTCTGTAATGAAGTTTCAGAAATCTAGAATGGGTTTACTATAGCAGAAAATTTAAAACAACATTCCAAAACTTACTTTGTTCATCAGATATAACATTAGCATAATGCTAGAATCTTAAGTTTAACTCAGTGTGTGAAACTCAAGATGCTTTTCATCATCCAAGATCGCCAAAAAGGCGTGAGGGGATAGGATAGTCACCTAGTTTTCCAAACACGGAATACACATAATACAGTTCATCACAATGTTCTTTAAGTTCAAAAAGTGAAAAAAAGAAAATTAAAATGAAATTTAGAAGTGTGAACAAGATAGCAATGGTTCTTTTTATGTTTACCAAATTGAAATGTTCTAGATTTCAGACAAGAATATTGTAGTGTGCAAAACAAGGATTTGATTTATTCATTTTTTAGCACCAACCAAAGTGTTTGTTCTAAACCTTGTCGTAATGGTCAAAAAAATAAATCATGTGTTCATCAACAAAATAAAAGTGTTTTGGTCAACAAAAACCAAACATGTTTTTAGAGCACCAAAAGGAATCATTTGGTCTAAACTAAAAATCTTTGGAAAATCCCTTTTTAGAGCACCAAAATGAAATGTTCGTTTGTGGGGTTCTTTTTTATGCACCAAATTGAAAGCATTTTCTATTCTAGAAAGATTTGAGAAATTTATTTTAGAGCACCAATTGAAATACTCATTTGTGGGGTTCTTTTTATGCACCAATTGAAAACATTTTCTATTCTAGAAAGCTTTGAGAAAATGATTTTAGAGCACCAATTGAAATGTTTGTTTGTGGGGTTCTTTTTATGCACCAATTGAAATCATTTTTTATTCCAGAAAGCTTTTAGAAATTGATTTTAGAGCACCAATTGAAATGTTCATTTGTGGGGTTCTTTTTATACACCAAATTTAAAGTTTTCTAACTATGAAAGCTTTGAAAATTTAAATCTTCGACCGTTCACCTTATATGCAATTAACATGTTAATTGTTCTCATCATACCTTTGCAAATCCTGTATAAACAAAAAATAGCATCTATCAAACAAAATCAAGTACCCATTAGTGTTAGAAATCAAAAATTAACTTTCAGCTTTCGAACAAAACTTAATAGGGAAAAAGTGAATGAAAAATTCAAAAGCGGGCTCTGTTAGAAAGCAAAAGTGCACAAAAAAGTTAAAAGCGACCTCTATTTTTAGCAGAAGCGGCATAAAAAGTCAATTGTGCCTTTGTATTTTTCTAAAAGTGCAACCAAAAGTCAAAAGCACCCAAAAAAATGTCAAGTGTACGAAAAATGTGAAGTCAAGTGCAATTTTTTTCTAGAATATGTGTGTGAAGATTTCTCTAATGCGCTTTCAGAACCTGCAACTTCAAATTTTGATCGTAAAATGATTATTACTAAGGACTGTGGTCCCATTGGGCATGTCATAATGTGTAAGGGGGAAATCAATGGAGAACAATAAGATAAATGTAATGAAAAGAAACTAATCTAATTTTTAAAAAAAATCAAGATCTATGCCCATTACTCATGAAATGAAGTTTTCTAAGCTATTGAAAACAAACAATGAAATCCTATGATATCATAACGAATTCAAAAACAAAGGAAACTTTACCATCCCATGTTAGAGTGTGTTTGCGAAGATGTTGGGTTGTTCCTATCAATGCAAAGCCTCCATTATTTGTGCAAAAGATTGAAGAATGTGCGTGTGTTGATCAAAGATATGGTGTAAAGCTTCAAAAGTTGGTTATGGTTTCCTGCATTACTTCATTGTGCAATTGACATTGATTCTCTGATCCATTTTTTAGGAAGAAGATGGTTGTTATATAGAATTTATGTTTCGAAATGAATGCTCTAGATCACATAGTAGAATATCTAGATCAATGATTGAGAACCGTTGAGAGGATTTACATGGGCATAATCTATGCAAATTGATTATATAATTGGTGTGATTGAAGAAATAGATTGAATAATCTGTGGGATCGAAGAATAGATTGATCGGTTAGGAAATAGATGGATTAGTCAAGAAATCAGATCAAGCAATTAGGGGATCTTAATTTTCTCAATCATAAAAGTGGGTGAGGATAATTAATTAATTGATTTAATTAATTAATATTTTTGGAGTTGAACGTGTAAATCAAGTTTGACTTTTGCAAACAAAGTTGTATTTGTTTTATTTGATTTTTGATGATGTTTTGAATAATTTATTAAATTATTCATGTTTGGGGGGAAATGATTTAATTAAATTATTACATTTTTTAATAATTTACTTGGCTTAGGGGAATAAAGTGAATTAGCAACATAATTAAATAATTGATATTATTTAATTAATCAGGAGGAATAAAATTAGATTAGGACTATATTAAATAAATAATATTTATTTAATTGTTTGAAAATGGTGAAAAAGTGAATGAATTAAATAATGTCATATTATTCAATTAATAGAGGAAATTAGGGTTTTAGGACTTTATTAAAAAAATAAAATTTATTTAATTGGTCAAAAATGATGAAAAAGTGAATTAATTAAATAATGTCATATTATTCATTTAATAGGAGAAATTGGGGTTTTTGATGCAATTGATGTGAAATGTAGTGATATTCAATGATAATGATGTCGATGATGAGAAAATATCCTTTAGGATGTGCGATACGTGTTAGGTCAATGTTACATGTCTACAATACCACCTATGCATACCTCTACACATTCTTCTTATGTTGTTGATTGTTGATTGGACCACCTTGGCCTTGCCAGTATCTTCGTCCTCTGTCACCTTTTTTTGTCTTCCCACTGATGTACTCTAACAATAAATTTCCTGAGGTATTGTATTTTGTTAATTTCATATTAATTTTCTTTCTTTCTTTGTATTTATTGTGGCAACCCCAAGGTCGGTGTCATAAGCTTAGTTGGGGGGTGGGTGTGCCATGTCATGATTACCTTCCTATCACAAACAATAACTTACCTTTCTATAATAACTGTGTTGTTTGGTTTTGTAGAGTCTATATCATATGAGGATTCTTGAAGTACATAAGTTTCAATTTTTTTTTGAATAGTTTCATTTCACTTCCGACTAGTATTCATCATGGGTGGTATCCATAAGCGTCAGGAACCTATTGATATGCAACATGTTAGAGCCAACACGACACTATATCAATTTTTTGAGAATGCGGGATGGCATGTCTTCTTTACAAAGCTATGTGGGTATGATGATGCAATAGCCTTTGAGTTTGCCATGAATTTTAGCAGTGCCAGTAATTCCATAGAGGTGTAGAGACTTTCTTTGCTGGTCACTCCACAAATCATAGCTGAGGTAATTGGGTTACCTGAGATGGGGGAAGCTTATTTTCCATTAGTTGTGAATAGAGCTATCGAACTTCAACTACAGTCTCAACAGTTTTTGAGACAAGGTAAAATGTTGTAGACGACTCCTAAGCAAGGCACCTTGCGGTCCTCACTTCCTGAGCACTAGGCCGATGTAGCCAAAATCATAACCCAGTATATTACAACAGAAGGAAGGTATGCATATGTGTTTTCCCACCATTTTAGGTTACTCTGTTATTTACACCATAATGAATTAGTCAATCTCTCGCATTATCTCTTTAATTCAATTAAACAAATGAGTCTAGAAGTGCAAAAAGGGAATCATAACTCTGTGGCACACCATGGGTGATAAAGTTAATTGTTATGAGGGGTTTAGCACAATCTTTTCCTCTAGTTAGTTGGGTCGTGTTTTCAAAAGAAGAAAATTCATCTAAGTCTTCGGCTCCAAAAATTGATCCTATGGCTCATTGAGCTGAGGATAATAGCGATAACTTTGAAATCCAAGATGATGAACTTCAAAACCTTGTTGACAAAAAACTAGGGCAGCCAGATAAGGATACAAAAATATGTGGAAATGAAAACCCTAGTGAATAATTTGAGAGTTTACAACCAAAAAAATGAATAAGGGGTAGTGATGATAAGAAGATTAAACTAGGGGTTCGTACTAGGAAGGGTAAAGATGTTGTTGTTAGTACTCCACCCATGTTGATCCCTTATAATACCAGGTTTAAAAGGAAATATGAGGAGGAAACCTATAGTTTGCAAAAATTAGCTATTGCTACATGTATAGTGACCCAAAACCTTGAAGAGACCGATGTTGAAATTGTAGCCTCCAATCTCTTGAGAGAAAGAGAGGCAAAGCCGTGAATAGTGATGACAAAATAGAAACAAAATAATACATGGAACAACTTGTTGGAAAGAGACACTGCACAAGTCATCTAGTGTTGTCATTGATGGAAACCCTAGTTAGTAATCCCATCCACATCTCAGTATTTGCTTATACTGGAAGTCAGATTGAAGATTTGTGTTAACCGTCAAAGCTAAAATAAGGCATCTGATAGAGTTGTGTACATTGACTCATATGTAATTTCCTATTATCATTTTGTGTTGTGGATCTTAGGGAAGGCCTTTTTATGTATGAACTATCTTATCTTTGATTCATAGGGCCTCACATTGATTGGTGTGCAAGTTAGAAGATCCGGTTTATTGATTTTCAGTCTAACAGTGCAGAAAGGCTGACTAGATGAGTGTAGTGTGTTGTGGATCTTCAAGGAATAATTGTTTAAGGTGTTTCATGTTTGAGACATGTTGTTTTGGGTCCTTACTATGTTTTGGCCGACATTTTTTGGTTCGCATTAATAATTGTTTATGGATTGAGCCGACAGTTTGTACACGTTTCATATTTTGTTGAGCTGACATGTAGTTGATGTAATCTCTAGTTGCGGATATATATAATCGATTATTCATATAATTTTGTGATATGATGCAAGAATTAGAAGGATTATAGATTGATTGTGTGTAGTTTCACTTGAGAAGAACAAATATTGGTGATTCAAATTAAGTAGACAAAGTTTCAAGAGTAGAATCAGACAAAATGTGAATAATGTGGTCAATGTGCTTAACCGGAACTATAATCAGGCATTAGCAGATGCTATCTCATAGCTCATCCACTCCAGTTGTCTACAAATGTGACTGTAAGATACTGAGTCTTATTTTTGGCAGTAATCCTTTTGTATTTGAGCAGTGAGCTCTAGGCAGTGTGCTTGAATGCATGTGCATTCCCCATTTGTAAAGACTTATTTTGAGTATACTCATCTTGTGGATTAGCCTCCACTGTGGTTTTTCCCTAATAGGGTTTCCACATAAAAATCATTGTGTTATGGTGTTGTGGTTGATTTCCTTGTGTTCTTGCATCTTTCTTTTGGTTCAATGCTATAAGTGGTTTAAAGATCAAGTTAATAAAGTTAAATTTTACAAAACACTGATTCACCCCCCCTCTCAGTGTTCCTTGATTCCAACAATTGGTATCAGAGCCTAGTTCCTCAGAAGAAGTTTAATAGCTTGGGGAAGATCTAGGAAGGTGATTCAATGGATTTCGACAGTCTTCATCAACAACTTTTGGTGGCACTAGATGATCTTGATCAATCCAAATCTGAAGTCCGAGAATTGCAAGCAAGCCTCATGAATGCTAAGAAATTCATTCAATCATTGAAAGATCAAATCAATAAGTCCAGGGACAAGAGAAAGGATCTTTTTGATCAGCTCAAGCAGAAAGAGAGTAAAAGCATGGAAGATGAACACCTAAGTCAAGCCTTGAAGGAAAAGACAATAGAATGTGAAAAGCTCACCAGAGATAATGTTGTCCTAAAGCATGAAATGGAATCTATTGTGATGAGGATGACCAAGGAGATTGAAGAGAAAAAGAAGAATGAAGAGAATATTACTCAGTATTTGAAAGAAAGATATGATGAATGCAACCAAATTAATGAAGGATTCAATTAGCTGGAGCTTGAATTGCAGCAATCCAGAAACAATGAAGAAGAGCTTGAAAGATAGATTGTTATTCTTAGGGATGAACTTGCTACTGCAAATGAATACAAGGAGAAGTTCAAGATTAGCTTAGCTAAGCTTGATGAACTAATTCAAAGTCAAAAGATTGGAAGTGACAAGCAAGGTCTTGGATATGAGAAAGGAGAAAGCTCCAAATCTGGTCAAAGGAAATTTAGGCCAAGAAATCAGATGAGAAAAGCTAGAAGGTATCTGGTAAGATAACCCAATGCTCAAAAAGTTTAATGGATACTATTTTTTTTGCAATAAATTTGGTCATATGGCTACTCAATGTAGAAGTAGAATGGATCCAAGTGGTCCATCATTCTCCGGTCAATGTTTCAATTGCAATAAGTATGGTCATAAGTCAATTGAATGAAAAAATATGACAAACAACTTTTTCAATAGAAATGTCAAATGTAATGTCTGCAATAGATTTGGCCATATTGCTAACCAGTGCAGGTCATGAGAAAATCAATGGAATAACTAGTCTAGACAAAGAAATGTCATGTGCTATAATTGTAAAAAATCCAGTCACATTGCAATATTTTGTAGAAGTAGGAAGGGTCCGATAAACCAAGGGAAAAATATGCAAAAGGATGATAAGGGGAAAGGAAAATTTACTGCAGATGAGATCAAGAATCAAATGAAGAAGACATGGGTGAAGAAGATTGTTTCTGATGTAGCAAATGAATCCACACCAAAATATGGTGCTGGAAATTCCTTCATGGATTAGTTTAAGGCCTCTGGCCTAGGGGGAGCTCTCAAGAAAATCTTTTACCTCCCTGCCAATAGTTGGTACCAGAATATGGAAAATTGCAACGATTGCATTAATGATCTACAAATGTTTTGGGAACACTTGTGGAGGAAATTTATGCAAAATTCAAGGTCCGTAGAATAATTTTCTTTCACAGACTATGAAAATAAGGTATCTGGAAGACCTAGAGAAAAATAATTTATTGCGATAAAAAGTTAGATGTGTGAATGATAAAAGGTTACTTCTATTCCTCATTCATCACATTGCATTTTAAGAGAAGAAGTTTGGAGAGCTCTGCAAGTGAATTTTGGTAAGATATAAGTCTAAACGCGATTCGGTGAACAAACCCTAATACGACGAAAGGTATTTATCTGTAAAACTTATGAACTTGAAATTTTTGGAAATGGCCGCTCCGTTAGTCATTGATATTAAGGATAGACCCCACCCAAAATTCAAATGGCGCCCATTCAAATCCATTGAGACAGAACCATTAGGTTCATTTTCTTCCGTTTTGTATGGTGTTTTGCACGTTGAAGATATTAGGGCATATTTCATGTGAATGTTGAGGAGTTAGGAAGCTCCCAGTTGTTAAATATGTACACAAATCACATTGTGGGAGAAGATCTTTGTGTAAGGCCTGAATTTAAGACTTTAGAGGAGAATAAGTTCACACAAATTGTGAAGTTTCTTGTGTTCGACGAAAATGAATGGGTCTGGTACATACTAAGTCGAGTGCATGCCAAGTTCATGTGATTAAATCAGCCCTTAAAGATCACAAGAGAATCTATAAGCATTGTTATTGGTCTGAATTCATCCGGTGGGTTGCCCACATTGAAATTTGTGAAGAACCAAATAGTCACTGAGGCAACCGGTTCCACTTTCAACAAAAGAGCCATGACAATTAATGACATCATTGAATTGGATGTAAAATTTTCTTCTATGGTTACTGGATATAAAATCTATCACTCTAGCCGGGATAACTCTATATCTGGTACTACAATCTATGCAGCTTATCAAATGATCAAAGAAAATGCAGAATATGACTTATGTGAGCTACTCCGGAGCCAACTAATTGAAAATCTTGGTAAAATCAAGAAGGATAAGAAGAACTTTTTCAAGTATGGCAATATGTTGTTATGTCTATTCTTCTACTTCATGAATGAAGTTTTGAGAGTTGGCAAAGTGCAATGGGAAGGTGACAGATTAGTAGTTGTTCAAATTAGAGTCATCTTATATAGAATTGGTGATAGCAAAGCAAGGAAAACTGCTATCTGGGGTTACTTCAAAAGCTTTCAGAGTGAAATGCAAGCCAAGGAAAGGATTCCTAAATCTATTGTGGAAAAATATAAGGACACTATTTGCTTCATGGTTGACATTGACCAGTGTTTAATGGAAGCAACAAAACCTAGAACAACTTGGATAATGACTATGGGATATGAGATTGAAGAACACATTTTGGAGTTCTATGCCCAACACTTGTTGAGTAAACCTCAAGATCCGATCGAAGAAAATTTTGGTACCTTTGAAGAGAAGAATATGCAAGTGCATGCACAACTAAAGAAGCCCATGATAGTCCAAAAGGTGAGAAAGGAAGTTGAAGCAATGAGGGAAGCGAGGAGGAAAAGAGAACAAGTTGAAGAAGGGGAGCCTGGTAGAACTGAGTCAGCTAGTCTAGCAACATCCTCTGCCAGATCTAGATCTACAAGGAGCTTTGCACCCTCATCCGGTCTTACAAAGAAATCAAGCCTAGTAAAAGCTCAAGTCAAGACATCTGAAAGAGAAGGAAAGAGGAAGAAGGATAAAAGCACAAGATTCTATGTTGTTGTTGAAGATGATGAAGAAACTGAATCAGATGAAGAAGAGAAATAAAGCATAAGAGCACAAAGTGATCAAAAATCTCTAAGGATAAGCCCTTCGGTGAAGAAAAAGCCAAGAAAAAGGTGAAAACTAATAGATCATGTATGACTGTAAAGGAAGTGGAAAAGGATTTAATTAAGGATGGTAATATCAAACCACTTTCTAAATGGCTTGACACTTTTGATAGTGTTGGTCAGAGAACTCTTGAAGAAGCCACAATAAAATACTTGAATATTTTCAATATGACTCTCATAGAAATAATGTCAGAGTTACCTAAAGGGTTATAAGAAGTCTTAGAAATGAGCAGAGTAAATGCAAGAGCTGAAGATGAACGAATGAGAGAACTCATACTTTCCAATCTATGTCCGATAATGTCAATAGAAGAAATGAAGAAAATCCTCAATGATGCTAAAAAGGATTTTAAGAGAAAATCAAGGGTGAACAAGCTTATGATCGGGAAGAATGAGGAAGTAGCAAAAGACATTGAGAAAATTCTTAAGGCAGTTATGTTGATGAATAGATATAATGTTGTCTCTGAAGAAACTCATGATGAAGCTGTTCCATCTGGTTCAGAAGTTCAAGATGTTCAGACTAATATTGTAAAAGTGAAAGAAGACACAATTGAGGACACTTAGAATCCTCTAGATATGCAAGATACTGAAATTCCCATGGAAATTGAAGCTCCTAAAGAAATTTCAGTTGAAGAAATAGAGATTCCCAAAGCCAAGAAAGAATCTATGATTGAAGAAAAGAAGGTTGAGGCAAAGGAGGTTGCTATGGAAGCAAGAGACACTGCAAAGGCAGTAAAGAATTTTTTAGAACAACAAGAGGTATTTGACCCTGAATTGGTTGAAGGTCCTTTCAACTTGGCCACTCTATCTCTTATTCAAAAGCTTAAGGTAGCATCATTTGCTCAGGCCAAGGCAAGGGAGGAGATATTGAAATCTCACATTGAGGACAGTGAGTTGCTAAGTCTTGCATCTGGTATCTTGGAAAAGATCATGCCCACACATGTCAAGGACTCATCTGATTCTCCCTCCGGTCAGCTAAAGAAACTTATCAACTCTATAAGTACTCACTTTGAGTCTCTTGAAAAGTTAGCTAAGGATAAGGTCCAGAAAGAATTTGATGCAAACAGGTTTAGTAGATTGAAGTATATGATTGCTAATGATAAATCATTATTAGCTGTAGACATGTGAAAAGAACATTCAAGGTGCATTATCTGAGGGTGGAAATATCTACAATTCATGCTTATCCTTGTCAAAATTCATTGATGTCACTGGGAAGAAAATTAAGGAATATGAGAAACAGTTAGCAGATATTTCTCAAACCTTTGATCCTCTAACTAATTATGTGGGTAAGCAAGAAGGTCAAGTCATATCACTGCTTGAAAAAATTAAAAGTTTGAAGCATGAAAAAGACAGAATTTTTGAAAGGGTATGTGAGCTCAAAAGACTAATTGGTCCTAAAATGGAGACAATGCTTAGTGCATTGAAGGAAGCACAACATGCTATGGCTTTCAGTGATCCAACAAATCTTGAGTTAGTAGAGATGCAATCCTACCTATTATGTGGTCACATGACTATTTTGGAGAGTCTCAAAAAGAGTTGGGACACTAGTTTAAGCCTATTGAAGAACAATTTTGCAAACATATTCAAGTCCATGTAAGTTAGAAAAGCATGTCTGTACATATACAGTTTGTTCATAGAAATTTTGTATGATTTTTGGTATGTGGATTCCCGTCTTTTCCATTGGTTTCAAAGGGGGAGTGTGGGATAGTGAAAAATGTCATATTCATCTCAGGGGGAGTTGTGATTATTTTTTTTTTTTTGAAGTTTTCAAGATTTTAGTGTATTCATGTTGGTACCGATTCTGACACTTAGTCATTTTTCACTAAGTGTTGCCATCAATGCCAAAGGGGGAGATTGTTGGCAAGAGACACTGTACAAGTCATCTGGTGTTGTCATTGATGGAAACCCTAGTTAGTAATCCCATCCGTATCTTAGTATTTGCTTATACCAGAAGTCAGATTGAAGATATGTGTTAACTATCAAAGCTAAAATAGGGCATCCGACAGAGTTGTGTACATTGAGTCATATGTAATTTCCTATTATCATTTTGTGTTGTGGATCTCAAGGAAGGTCTTTTGATGTATGAACTATCTTATCTTTGAATCATAGGGCCTCACATTGATTGGTGTGCAAGTTTTTTTTTTTTAAATAAAAGGCATATTGCCAACTTAATATATTTATATAATAATGTAAAAGGTTGCAATAGAAATATCATTCCAGTTCATAATCCAAAATATAGCTTATACAATAATATGTTGTTATATCAATAACTTCTTCTCCCAACATGATTTTTTTGTGAGGAACAATTCATTGGTGACAAAATTTTAGAAGACCTTGTACTATTTCAACTTGTTATATTCATATACATTTGAATATATCCTTCTGCAAAAATTGATCCAAAATGTTTATGCTTCATATGACATATGCTGCTCCATACATCTCATGCTTTGAAATCTTATAATAGATTAGTAGATTCAAAAACAACTGTAGGTAAAATGCTCCAAAATGTTCAGAATATCAAACATTTCCAATAGAAGAACTATCAACTCCTTCACCTTTTTGCATGAACTGTTGTGCTGGTGGAGTTGAATGTGACCTTGTAGTTATGTTCATGTCTGGAACTTTGGGGATTAGCTTGACATGATGTGCCATCATGTTACTTTCTTCAGCTTGAGACCCTACATATTTGACCACCTCTTTATGTTTTACATCTTGCTTGTTGGAGTTGCCCTCATGGTGACAATGGTGAGTTAGCAGAAATGATAAAGCATGATATCTTATTTTGAAGCTTCTAACCATATCATCTCCAACTTCAAAATTATGTCTACCTATTGCTCTGTATAGATGACTTGATGAGTTATACTCAATGTACATATTTCTGAAGTTAACCTTGTGGTGCAAGTAATGTGTGCAAGTTAGAAGATCCAGTTTATTGATTTTCAGTCTAACAGTGTAAAAAGGCCGACTAGATGAGTGTAGTGTGTTGCAGATCTTTGAGGCATAATTGTTTAAAGTGTTTCATGTTTGAGACATGTTGTTTTGGGTCCTTACTATGTTTTGGCTGACATTGTTTGGTTCACATTGATAATTGTTTATGGATTGGGCCGACAGTTTGTACATGTTTCATATTTTGCTGAGCCGACATGTAGTTGATGTAATCTCTAGTTGCAGATATATATAATCGATTATTCATATCATTTTGTGATATGATGTGAGAGTTAGAAGGATTATAGATCGATTGTGTGCAGTTTCACTTGAGCAGAACAAAGATTGTTGATTCAAATTAAAGCAGACAAAGTTTCAAGAGAAGAATCAAACATAATGTGAAGAATGCGGTCAATGTGCTTAACTGGAACTATAATCAAGCATTAGCAGATGATATCTCATAGTTCATCCACTCCAGTTGTCTACGAATGTGACTATAAGACAATGAGTCTTCTTTTGGGCAGTAAGCCTTTTGTATTTGAGTAGCGAGCTCTAGGAAGTGTGTCTAAATGCATGTGCATTCCCCATTTGTAAACACTTATTTTGAGTATCCTCATCTTGTGGATTAGCCTCCATCATGGTTTTTCCCCTAATAGAGTTTTCACATAAAAATCCTTGTGTTATGGTGTTGTGGTTGATTGCCTTTTGTTCTTGCATCTTTCTTTTGTTTCAATGCTATAAGTGGTTTAAAGATCAAGCTAATAAAGTTAAATTTTGTAGAACACTGATTCACCCCCCTCTTAGTGTTCCTTGATTCCAACACAACCAAGCATAAATCTCCTAAAGAGAAAGATGAGTCAGATGAACAAGAAGAAGAGATGTATGCTATTCCTCACAACCAGAATGGAGAGGATGACATAAGTAATAAAGAGAACATTTCTATTGGGACACCTTTACAGGAGCAATGTGGTAACTCTCAAAGGGAGAAACAATATTTGATGACCTAGGAAACTAATACTCCTCCCCATGGCTATGGTTTTAATGAACAAGATCCAAATCTAGAGACTGTAATGAATACTTCTCCTAGCCATGACAAACATAAGGAAGACACAAAGGAAAAATCCAATGAAATCTCCTAGACGAAAGAATATTTTGTAGAGGAAATCAGGGTCTTGTAGGACAAAGTAAGTCAGTTGGAAGCTCAAATGATAATTCTTCAACCTCAATTGTAGCAAGTTTATGACAGGAGCCAACAAAAGGTTGAGGAAATAAAGGAATTAAGATTCCAGTTAGGGCAACTGACTCAAAGACATAACCTGACCACAATAGGTTATATAACCCTAGAAGAACACTGAGAGGTGATTGACAGTTTGAAAGCCTCGTGGGAAGAAAACATTGTTGAAGAGTGTATGACTATAGAGTACCACTAGGAAAAAGTCATTGAATTAAAGGCTACAATGGAACAAAATATTTCAAATAACTACATCTCTAAAGTTGAGCATCAACAGATAATCCAGAAGTTGAAGGACCAATGGGGCAAAGAGATAATGACAACAATGCAGAAGTTAACAGATGTTTCAACCTAAGTCTATAAGTTATGCATGAGGACATGCAATTTCTTCAGCTAGGGGGAAAATGATGGGTTAAATGTTTGTCATTAATTTTAGCATGGATTTACCTAGCTTTGTGTCCATCATAGATTACCTTTTGGCCTCTTTCCTCTTAAATTTCCATAATAGTTGTAAAGGATTAAAGTTAATTAATATGGATTGAAGGATGCAAAATACCTAGCAATTAACTGATTATGATTACTAATTTCAGTGGTTATGTGAAATAGGGGTTTTTGAGGTTGAAGGGATGAGTGATGAAGATTACCTGGAGGATTTCATGATCTTTTGATTTCTATTAGTTATTGTCTTTTAGTACATATTTAGTCGTTGGTTTGGTAATCAGGTTTTGTAATCGATTTTTGGATTTTAGAAAATAGTAGGTCGAAGGCCACCTCACTACTTTCCAAACCGATCAAGTATTTCTAGTCATATACTTACAAATTGTGGACACATCTATTGCCACCTCACTACTTATGGTGTTGTGGTTGATTTCCTTTTGTTCTTGCATCTTTCTTTTGTTTCAATGCTATAAGTGGTTTAAAGATCAAGTTAATAAAGTTAAATTTTGTAGAACACTGATTCACCCCCCTCTCAGTGTTCCTTGATTCCAACACAACCAAGCATAAATCTCCTAAAGAGAAAGATGAGTCAGATGACCAAGAAGAGGAGATGTCTGCTAGTCCTCACAACCAAAATGGAGAGGGTGACATAAGTAATCAAGAGAAAATTTCTATTGGGACACCTTTATAGGAGCAATGTGGTAACTCTCAAAGGGAGAAACAATATTTAATGATTTTAGAAAATATTAGGTCGAAGGCCACCTCACTACTTTCCAAACTGATCAAGTATTTCTAGTCATATACTTACAAATTGTGGACACATCTACTTTCCAAACTAGTCAAGTATTTCTAGTCATATAATCTGCATATTGTGTTTACAAGCATACTCCATTCGGCTAGTTGGGAGACAGGGCCTGCTCCTTAACCAACATTTGGATTTATTTTCCTATTGTTGTGTGTGAGGCATTATTGATATTCGTTCAATGATTTCATATGCATGCCATTAATTCAATTAAGTTTAGTAATTTTGTATGTGTATTGTTGAATTGTTAAGTTCAGTGTGATCTTATTTATTAAGTGTGGAGTGAGCTCTCTTTTGAAAAGATTGTTAATGTGTGGCATGAGCACAAATTGTAGGGAGAATGCATATATGTGAATTTGCGAAATACACACTATTCTTATAACACTAAAATAATTTGCACAGTCTTATCAGATCTTGTTGCTATGACACCACAGGTCTTGTCGCCTGGTTACTACAACTCATGTCCCCTGAGTTGTTTTAATGCAACTTTAGTGCTACATATTTTCTATTCTTAACATTAATGTTTAAAAGTATTGTGCAAATCTAAAACACTAAGCTTAAGAATTTAAAGTAGAATTCAAAAGTGTGTGTGTTGATTTGAAATAGGAAGGTAATAAGAAAGAATAGGACTTGATTAAATTTTCATATTGAGAGGTGTGCTTTGATTTAATTTCTAAATGCATTCATCCCCACTTAATTCACTAGTTTTAGCCCTTAGGTAAACTTCCGCAACACCTTTCACAAGTTTACGATCACTGGATTGAAACTTAAGGAATAAACTAAGGAAACTACCATGAAATTCTTGAGGATTGATCTAAATACACTTACTAGTTGGATAGAATTACAAGGATAGTTTATCTTCAACATTCATCCATAGTTTAGTCCAAAAAGATGTGATAAGAAATTGCTTGACTCTCCAAGAATTATTTTAGAGGAGAAGAAAATGGGCGATATTAACAAAATCAAAGGAATAAAAGACGAAGACAAACGTCAATTTCTTGGGATTTCATATAGATGAAATAGATCCCCTCAAGAGGATCAACCTAATGATTGACAATTTCAAGAAATTATATGGTAAATCAATAATAGATTTGGAGAATCCCACCAAATTTCCTACCAAAAGACCAAGTGGAGTTGTAATCTCTAAGCCCCCTTCAGATACTACTTCAATATAATATGCTTCTCTAGAATCACCTCCAGAGCAATCAAGGCCCAAGAGATAAAGCATATGGGAGCCAAATCCTCGTGTATCATACGAGATAAGCGAAGAGGTTGGAGATACAGTGGAGGTGGCCAGTGTGCTAGGGCACTTAAAATATTATGTTGAAGTTGATCAACCACTCCAAAAGAATGAAACTGAAGCACACAAGCCAAAGGCGATGGTGGATATGTATGCACAGGGTGAGTAGGAGATGCATGATGATGAAAGAATGATTGCATCCTTTAGATTCATGGAGGATGATAAATTTATCAACACCCCAAAATTCAAAGCATTCTAGATTAAAATAAAAATAAAAGAGTTTTGAGGATAGAGTTGAGATAAACAAGATGGGTGTTGAGGAATCTCAACATGATCAAATTGTGGCCCAAACTTTCAATGAATTGAGGATAAATGATGTTGACATTAGTCCACACGAAGCTAGGAAAATGGTGTTGAAAAGCAATATCTTGCTTATACCTAGGATGGATTTGAAAAGGGTGTTCTTGCTTGACTAGGTAAGAAATCAAGAAGACCCCATGTTAATGGACGAGTTTGATTTAGAGGAAGGCATGAGTGGGACAGGATATAATCCAAGAATTGAGACCTTAGCCTTTTGGGATAAGCAAAAAAATATAGAGAAGCCAAAATTATTGGACATTGTGCAAGAAATGAGAGGGAGTGCAATGGTCAAGACCCTCAAAGATATCTCAGCCTTAGAAGCAGCTACCATGACTATGCATTCTGCTATGTTCACCTAAGCAAATGTCAATATTTTGGAGAATAAACTTGTAGAATATGAAAAATCACAAATAGATATGAATGATGAAGTGAATAGGTTGTTTATACAGAATGTGAAACTAAAGCAACAACTGAAAGGGGCAGGCCCTTCACAAAGTACTGAAATGGTAGTGTACAAGCCCTCAACCCAAAATATTGATGTTGTTTCCATTGATCAAATAGAGGCCTTGAAGCAAGAAATAGAAATCTTAAAGAAGTGCAATGAGGAGACCAAAAAGGAAGTAAGGGAACAAATCTACAGTGCATTAGAAAGGGTATTGTGGCATAGAATCAAGATGGTGATAGACAAGGAAAAAAATGTGCATGAATGTTATACTTCCCTGTCCCAGGTAGTAGAACAGATGAAATCCCATGCTCTCATTTTGGATCCTTTATTTAAGAAACGGAAACCCATCCATCATACACTGAGCAAATTGTGCAAGGTCTTATAGAGAAGTGTAGATGCACCTACAACTTTAAATCCCACAGAGAGGATGGTGAAACTGGTGATTGATGAGTCCCAATATGTGTCAGGGGAGAGCCATAAGATGATTACAAGAATAGAATCTTTCCATACAATCAAACAATGGTTTGTGCCTAGGATGCTTGGAGAAGATGATTAGTTAAAATATTTCACCAGTTGGAAAAGTGAGTTCAAACAAGTAGTCCCAAATTGCATTGCTCGTTTACAACAAGATCATGATATAAATGTCCATAGTTTTAATTTGATGTTGGATAGGATGATTGCATTGGATTTTGGATACTCAAAGTTCATTGTAGAGACTAGAGGATTGTTAGGCAACATATGAAGAATTCACCTTGGCAACATATGAAGAATTCACCTTGCCAACATATCAAAGATCCAGGAATATAAATGGCTTAATGACTATACACAATGTTTGAATGGGAGCAAACATATCTAGCTCCCCCAGAAGAATGGATCTAGTGTTAGAAATTGTGAAGTACCAAACATTAAAGATGCTATCATGGAGAGAGGACCTTGCCAAATTAGAATGATCATGGGTACCTTACGATGACTAACAGACTTTGGTGTCTTACGAGTGCTCTAGATTTCAACATCTGATGATTTCTCTTCATTTCTTATCTTTCATTACTTTTATGTAACCACATGTAAATAATGATAATTAAGACCTTTTGATTTAGTTAACTGAAAATACATTTTTTGAAATGAAATGGTTTGAAGCTTGTCACTTCCCTTATCTATCTATAAAAGGGAAACCAAGACCGAATCAAAAAATCATTAGTAGTAGGATAATTTTTTGAAGAGAAAAGACTTATGATATGTATTGTATAATAATTTTGAAGTAGATCAATGGAGAAGAAGTTATAATATGGTGGCTAAACTTTTGGTTTCAGTTGTTTGTTGATATTATTGAATACGATTGTGTGGCTGTCTCCAGTTTGATTTTTCTTTGTTATTCAGATCAAGTGTATCAAGTATATGTTTGGTTTGTCAGGGCACATTTGTTATTTCTGTGTGATTAATTTGACTGGTTTCTAAAAGAAAAATCCCATGTGATGTCCAAAATTTTATATTCAAACTCATATGCCATTGTTGTTCTACTGATTTAAGTTGTTGGTTTCTAAAAGCAAAAGCCCATTCGATGTCCAAAATCTGATATTCAAACTCATATTCCACTGTTGTTCTACTGATTTAAGTTGTTGGAATTCAAGAAATGAGGAAAAATACTTTAAGGCACAAATTAGATGATATTGATCATAATGCCAAAATTTCAGTGACAAATTATGAGTGCTTTCGTAGAGAAAATGTGGCCAAGAATAATGAATATTTATCGCTTCTTGGTTTGACAAACAGGCAAGTTGTAAATCCAGTAAGTAGTATATTATTTGTTTAACAGTGTTTAATGAAATATTATAGGAAAGATCTTTATGTATATAAGACATATATGATTTTTTTTTGTTTTATAGGCAAGAAAAAGAGTGCAAAAAAAATACAAAGAAAAAACAAAAGGAAAGAAAAGATACAGTGTCGCTAACTCGTAGAAGCCAACGAATTTGTGATTCAACAAATGTAGTTAGTGAAAAGAATAGTTGTGATGATGTGAAACCTGATATAGCACATGGTGATGTGCAACATCATGATGATCTCTTAGCAAAAATTCTAAGAGATATTATTGAAAAACATGAGAGCAAAGGAACAGTAAGTCAACAGATGATTTATTCTTGATTAAAGGATGTGTTTGAAGTGAAATATGTGGAGACCGGTACTAATCTACCTAATCATGCCACACCTAATGTGGCCAAGGAGCATGAAGTTTTGATTAATGAAATTCATGAAGAGAGATTGCTTGCATCTGGTGTGCCTCAGAGTGCACCTATTGCATCTACAACTTTTGATGGAACTAGTGGATCAACCAGAAATATTGGTAGTGGTTTACTAGAAGATGTGTCTAATTTTTTCAAAAGACAAAGATTGAGTCAAGATTTGTATAGATCTACAGAGAGGAATGTAAAAGAAAGAAATTTAGAAGGAAAGAAGTCATTCTTGGTTGAGGTATCGAGAGATGGTGAGCCCATTAGGCCAAATGGTGCAAGGTGGGCCTTCAAGTTGGGTGTAAGATGTAGGGCCCATTTGGATATTTGCAGATCAAATTTTGCAGAGAAAAATCCACAAAGTGTAGAAAATGTTATACAAAAAATGGAAAATGCTTTTGAGACTACTGGTGGACAAATCTCTAGAAAATATTACAAGAAAAAGATGAGACTTTTGATGAAAATTTTTAGATATAATTGCAGAAAAATAATCATGGAGGGAAAAGAGAGGTTAGACTCCACTCTATATCCCAAATAGTGGGAGGCATTGAAAGAAAGTATGTGTTCCGAAGAATATCTAACAAAGAGTAACAAACGCAAGAGAGCAAGAGATAATGTGATGGTTGGATATTTTGGCCAAGGTGGGTTGCAGGCCAAAATGGACAAATTTGGAGTAAGTGTTTGGATTTTTGGTTCAATTTATGTCGTGTTAGTTATTTTGATTTGTTATTGAACTGACTATATGTTGAAATTGACATTGTATTTTAGGTGGAAAATAGTAATAGAGAAGCAAGTGCAAAAGATATTGTCAATTATATGGCAACACTAGATCCTAGTAAATCTAAGAGTAGGATGAAGTGGAAATCTAGTTCATCAACAAAGATTTCATAGCCATATATTAGATGCACAGTAAGAGCCTCTCTAGATTATGTCAACTCAAATGAAGGGTACCAACATGTAATGAGTTGCATATACAGTCTCACTAAGAAAGTTTCGCAGTTGGTTTCCTTCGTTAATCCTATAGTTTCTGCATGGAATGAGCATAATTCCATGGATTCAGATGACATAAGAGGCTATATTGATCTTATTTATTCTTGTTTGGAAATTTTGTATACAAATACCTCTTAATATTTAGATTTAAATCTGAGTGTAGGAGAATCCAATCTAGTATCTTTATTGTTGGATTGATCCAGAAAATGTTCTTTTTGGACTAATTTATAGCTTGTGTTCTTTACTTGACTATTGAATGCTTTGTATATTTTTTTACATGATGGCTAAACCACATGTAGATAAATTTTATCAAAGCAGCATGAAAACAAAAATTTCTTGATGTCAATAGAGCTACCAATATTGATAGTGATCATGATGAACTAGATAAGAATGTGCAACACAGTCATAGTTGTGCTGAAGTTGAGGTGATATAATAGTTGTTGTCAGTTATCTATCCCATTTTTTTGTCATTATTCATGCTTAAAATGTTATTTTGGACAAAAATGTATAGCTTTTGCATTCTTTAAGTTGTAAGTTAATCTGTCCCAATGTTTTGTCATTCTTCTTTTAGACAAAAATTTATAGCTTTTGCATTCTTTAAGTTGTAAGTTAATTTGTCCCAATATTTTGTCATTAAAATGTTATTTTGGACAAAAAATTATAGCTTTTGAATTCTCTACTTGACTTACATTAATTTTTGCATGATGATTAAACCACATGCAGAGCAATTATATGAAAGTAGAATGAAAAGAAAAATACCCTATCAATAAAGCTCTTTGCAAAGTTGCAAAACTTCATGTCAATGTTGAGAGTGATTATGTTGAACTCGGCGAGCATGTGCATGATATTCATAGTATTAGTGGTGTTGACCTCGAGGTGAGTGCTATGAAACCACATGCAAGTAAGTAATATTCAAGTAAGTAATGGTTGTTTTATTATGTAAATAAGGGTAATCATTACCCATGTGATAGAAGTTTCTTAGAATAGTAGTGAAGTGTAATTAGCTAGTATACATAGATTATGGAAATAAGGGAGAAAATATAACTTACATATGGAAGCTTAGAGCTTAGTTGTAATAGAGTGCATACATAGATTTTGAAATTGCATTAGTGCATTGTGTTCGGGGATGTCATGGTCCTCAGTTGGGGGGAATCCATTGCCAATCCATGTCTCTTTCTGGAGTACTCATACATTCTAGCACTATTGTAGTCTTTCCCTCCATTTGTTTAATGTACCTTGCAATGTGTTAGTTTTTTTTTTCAAAGTAAAAATTTGCTTATTTGTTATTCAACAAAATAAAAAAAAAGCACATACAAAAAATAATTTGTTCCAAGACATAGGACATTACATACAACTGTCAAAAACAAAAGACAACACTTTTCCACCGATGTAAAAAACTAATTTTTCCAGGAGACAACACTTTGAGAGAAGGAAAAGACAACCAAATGACAATAACATTGACCTTGAGAAGCATAACAAGTCTAGACCAGATTTAATTAAAACTTTTTTACTCTTTTCAAACATTCCAACCAGAAGTGCCATTACTATCACATGACCTAGCTTCGTTTTTAGATCATCAAGGAATTGTATCTCCAACCACTTTGTTTGTTTCTACACAAATTAAGAATGTATTGGAAAACATGTTTTCGAGTAAAGGATCTTCTATATCTAACATCCATTCTATATCCACAATCAAGTGATTACTTGTTGTCCTTGTAGCATCCACATCTTCATGGCATGTGACTATTAACATATTGACACCTTCTATATCTAATATCCATTTTGTATCAAATAGCGGGAAGTTAATTTTTGTTTAATATGTTAGGTGCATGGTTTCAAGTTTCCTATTGTCATTTTCTAGTTTTTTATAAATATTTATCGAATGTTTATATGTGTGTTATCGAATGTTTTATATCTCAATATAATGTGTTCTTTTTTGGTTTTGCAGAAATGTATTGATAAACTCCAAGAAGGGTATAAAGTTGGGGTGTTGGATCTGTTTGATGGTGCTATTGTGGGCATTGGGAAGATTCACTCATGGAGTCAAATTGAAAGGAACATGAGATGCAAATGTAAATATTTTAAAGGTCACAAGTAACATACCCCTTGCTTATGAAGACAAAATAGATGGATTTTTTCTTCTAAAAGAGAAAGAAGGAACCTTCACACGGTGGACACTAAAATATTTGCAAAAAATGACATAGTTGATGTTTATCATGTACTAGTTGTTTGACAACTTGGACCACTACTTTGTGCAGTAGTTTGAATGTGTTGTTCAGGGATCTTTATCATGGTGTATTTGCAAGAGTTGGAAACTCTTAGACTTTGACATTTTTTATTATATATATATGAACATCTTACTGTTCATCAAAATTGCATTTTTTTTTTTTTTTGCAAATACCTTTTTTTATCATGATGTTGACTCAATATTTTAAATTCTAGCATGTTGTAGCTTGTTCTCATATGTAATATTTTTATTTTATTTTATATTTTAATTCAAGTTTAATAATTTTTATTTTTTTAAAATAAAAGGCATGATAGCCTATATATATATATGTATATATATTATAAAAAGCAATCTTTTACATTCAGTTTTTTGACCATTTGATAAAAAGTTGGTAATGTGCCAAAACTCAGCTTCAATTTTGAAAAGGAACTACTACTAAAAAAACACATATGCATCCCCTTTGTATCACCCATAAAAGCTGAAAATAAGTGAAAATTCAGCTTCAAATATACAAATATTAATTAAGCAGACTACAGATCAAAAGGTTATTGAAAAAACACATTATTCTTCCATAAAATCACCATGAACATAACTTTCATCTTCAACCTCCAGCCTCTCAGACAATTGTAGGCCTCTTTGAAACAAACTTCGACGACCCACAGAGAAGGTCAAAAGTTGCGCATGAGGCATTCAAACATTGGCAAAGGAGAAGCGCTCAGAGTCATTGTTTGAAGATCAAATAGAAGCACTGTATGGAGCACGAACATGATGAACATGGCCATCTTAATGATGATCCTACACTGGAGAGGGAACCTTGAGCTGCAAATCCAACTAAATACCTGAAGGTGGGACTAGAGGAGTAGAAACCCTTAAAAAATTTAGAGCATAATACTTTTCCCTTATATCCACTTCCATTACCGAACAAATGTAACGGCGATGCTTCCACATAGCTCTTAGGAGAATGGTATCATTGTGAAACTATAGCACCAGATTGATGGCTTCATAGATATCCTCGAACCCTTGATTTTCCTACAAAAAATCCCTAGGAAACAGACCACCAATGTATCCATCTCCACTGAAAATATTATAACTTTGTATAGCCTTAAGAACATAGTTATCCAAAATATATTGGAAGTTGATACATTTTCTTTCCAATTCCTCAATTTTTGTCAAAGACTAAACCAAATCCAATGATTTGGACAAGAAAATCAAAATCACCTAGGAAGGAAAGAGTATTCACCGAGCCCTCGTACATGTGACATCAATTCCCAACACCGTGCAAATAGAATCCCCATCTCTGTCACCATCAATTGTAAACATAGCCTACATTGTTTCCTGAGTCAGATAACTTTCAAATGGATGCTCCCACGGTTTTACAGGCAAGAAAACTCTCAGATTCCATGGACGGAATGCCATTTTTCTCCACTAGAAAACCTAGCTTAACACAATTGCACTGAAAGAGCTTAACAATTCCTTTGGTGTGAAATGAATTAAGGTAATAATTTAATATATAGAGCCCTTGGAAACCTGCACACTGAAGTGACCTCATGGTTTATGATGGAAGCAAAAGGAATAAGGCACAACTTAAGCATGATCTCTCCATGAATTCCAGCTCTTGTGAGTAGATGGTTTAAAAATTTGCTGCAGAACATGGCATTTAAAACTTTAATTAAATTGTACCTACAACAAAGATAAAAACATTAGGAAAATTAAAATGTTAGCATGAGATGACCAGCTTGAAATCTCCGCATGAATGGCAGAATCATCAAATGGACGGAGGATGTCCTTTCCATTTGATCGGTACTCCAATTTGCATAGAGAGATAATCATTACAAATATTGCTGATTAAGCACATGTTTGATACTCCATCATTCCCTTTGAGGTGGCTCGAAAGAGATTAACAAGGACATTATTACTTTGATAGGCTCTTATTACAAGAAAGTTGATAGAAAAGATCGTATCTTCACCAAGATATGCCATCATTAGTATTTGTGTTACCCAAGATTCCTAACCCCGATTTGGTTAATACTGCCAAATCGAATGAATGCCACTATGAAATGAAAAGGCCAACAACACCCATGCCCCTTGTCACTTTTTGTGCAAGCTCTTAAGAAGCTTTGCCCAATTGTATTCTTAGAGAAATTGACATTGCTCCACTTTAATAATCTCTTGGAGATGGGGAAATGCAGATAAATCCTCAAAGGATTGTATATTAATAGAGGCTTGTTGATCACAAGACAAATTGGCAAGACCATCTGCTAACTTGTTTCCCTCTTTATATGTATGGGAGAGACAATAATCATCAAAGGATTCTAACAAAATCCAAATTTTTTGAACATATCTTAGTTTCCAATTGCATATTCTCTTCAATTTATAGGCATTAATTATCAAAAGCGAATCTCCTTCCACATGAAATTGTTTAATATTCAAATCTTTTGCCAAAGATAATCCTATTAATAATGCATGAACCTCTACCATGTTGTTTGTGCAATAATTTAAATGAACTTCTCTAGTTGCAACCAAAAAACCCCTAGAATCACGAATACAACAGCTAGCACCTACAACCCCAGGGTTTCCATGGGATGCCCCATCAAAGTTAACTTTGAGAAAAGATGACCTAGGCGGTAACCATTTCACTTTATTTCTATCCACTCTGACTGAATTTGGTTGTATTGGAGCACCTTAAAGAGGCAATTTAATGTGTTTCCAGTGATTGAGAATGAAATTATCCCAATTTGAATAAATAGAAGAGGCCGACTTGCTATTAGCTACATGAGGTTGACTTGCTGTTATGCAATTAAAAACAATGTGTCAATATACTACCAGTTGACAAAAATCAATGAACAAAAAAAATTAAATAAACTACCAAATGACAGAAATTAAAAATTAAAATGACTAAATTTACTACCAATTAATGGAAATCTTTCAATTAAAATGACTAAATATACTACTAATTGGTGTCAATTAATAATTAAATTGACTAAATATACTACCAATTGACAAAAATCAATGAATAAATATGACTAAATATATGACCAGTTGACGACAAAATAATGATTAAAATGACTAAATATACTACCAATGGACATAAATCAGTTAATACAAATGACTAAATATACTACCAATGGATGGAAATCGGTGAATAAAAAAGACTAAATATATTACCAATTGACAAAAATTAATGATTACAATGACTAAATAAATGACCAGTTAACAACAATCAATGACTAAATTAACGACTAAATATACTACCAAATTGATCAATCAAAACAACCAATAAATGACTAAAAATGGTTTAGTCATAAATTTGGTCACGTTATAAATGACCAGAAATAAACTAATAATGGTCATGTGACCAAGCTTAGTCATTTATATGCAATTTTTAGTAGTTGTTTTAGTCATTTATTGTTGTTTTTCTACTAGTGATTGGACCAAGCACACTTCCCATTCTTAGGTGTAATAATTAATGCAAAATGATTCATAAAGTCTATGAATTTAGATTAAGATTTCATAATTCTAGCAACATCACCCACTTTTTGCTCCTCTAATAGGATGGCATGAATTTCACCAACCAATTAGACAAATTCATCCTTGAATTATTTTAAAATAACTTCCAACTAATACCACAATTATATATCAGACACATTCCCTAATGGGCCATAAATAATTAATATCTAGAAGACCATGTTTATGTGAGGATTTTGGGTTTTGTATAACATCTAATTGTGATCTAAAAAATTAATATCCACCTTTGCATTTTTAAGGGTCATAAAACAAGACCCTCAGAAGCATGCACAAACTAATTGATAAACTATTCCACTATCTAAATAAATTTTTAGAAGCGTCATCATTAATTTTAGCTTCTTGTAACAAAATAATATTAGCTTTACATACCTCAATTTGATGCTCAACTAAATGACTTTTATTAGCGACATTATTTCCACTAAGATTCCACAAAAGTAACTTCATTTACCATGAGGATACAAATTCTCTCCCTTCAATCTTTGATTAGATCTAGATTTATTTGAATCCTAGCCATAATTTCCTCTTGGAATTTAACTTTATTTGGATTTTGGGCCTACGCTTTTCCCCTCGATATTTTTTAGAAATTTGTTAAGAGCTTATATTTATAAAATTAAAAAATTACCTAAGAAAATCATGTCATTATCCTCCTCCAAAACTTTGTTGGAAACCTCATTAATGAAGGCATCCCTAACTTGCTTTCAAATATCATCTACATAGGAATTTAACATCTCCTATTATAGATGAGAGG
Source organism: Sequoia sempervirens (assembly GCA_007258455.2). Taxonomy (NCBI): domain Eukaryota; kingdom Viridiplantae; phylum Streptophyta; class Pinopsida; order Cupressales; family Cupressaceae; genus Sequoia; species Sequoia sempervirens. Next base: position 123,397,544 of record VDFB02000003.1, on the reverse strand, counting down.
GGATATTGATTTATGATATCCACCTCATCTAATCTAGGATGATTCACATAAATCCTAACAATTATCCTTGAGACACCAATCAAAGAAGTATTTTTAAATTAAACCTAATCCCTACTCCCCATATATGACAACATTATTTGACATAACCCTATTAGACACCTCATATAATTCCACAAATCTTGTCTTAGCTAGAGGAGATACCCCAAATTATTCAAGACCACCAACACCATATTCTCTAATCGAAACATTAATTTGGTTGAAAGAGAAATCCCCCTTTCCTATATTTGATTATGGATTCCTCAAATCTTGTCATCAAATCTCCAAACAATACTTTTCTCCTTCTTAGGGACATTAGGGAAGAACCCACCCATGTGTCTAGCCTCTAAATATTGGAAACAAATGTAAGTCAAATATTCAATTTGGATAGTTTATCTCCATCTACTGAGATTGGAGTTAATGAGGAAATAATCAAGAAGATCCAAGGATAAATCTAAGATCACAAAAATGACTATATAGATTCTAGAATGTCCCAAGAAATAAAAGATGCATTAATAACTAGTTCTCAATTAGATTTGATCCATGTACTCAAATTATCCCTAGCTATATAGCATTCCTACTAAATTAGTTTCTCTTATATTTAAAGAATAGGTATCAATATTAGTATCCAATAGATATTCATAACCATGTTTACATCCACCTTATCAACTCTATTTACTCTTTGATCATTAAAAATATCCTTATTCTCATCTAACCAAATCTCCTTTTTTCCTCTCAAATTATTTGTTTGTGGATCAAATATGATCTCATCTAGACATCACCTCTACTAAGAACTATTAATATGTTCCCACCAAGAACCATCCCTTTCATAAACATATTCAACATTGTATCCACCCTCAAATATGGCATCCTCTTTGTTTTAGATCCTCAAATTCATGTCCTCCTCATTCACATGCCAACTAATGGATTTGATAGCAACCTACTCCTACTACCTCCTTGAACCTTGAAAAGTTAAGATTTTATCATACACACACACCTCTCCAATGTTTGCTAGTGTATTCCATTAAAGAATTTATTTGGTTCTTGTTGTGAGGACATATGTATAAGACCATATTTTCAATAAAAAAATTCAGCAAAAATGGGTGGTAGTGGTCTCTAGGTCTATTTCTAGTTCAGTGAAAAACTACTCTTGACTTGTTTTGAATAGATACTTCTTTGAAAATCTTAGATTCATTGGTTGAAAGTTTTTCATTAAAAATGGAGAATTCCTTAATAGGTAATTCTTCTTCATTTTATCCTAACATTGATTTAGTTAGGGAATGGTTGAAGGTTCAATGGGTTGTTAAGGGAAATGTGTTGATTACTACTTTGGTTGGTGACTTGTTTCTTTTTATTTTTTATTTGCACAAAGACCTTTGTAAAAAAAATTATGATATTTCTTAGAAATAAGTGTAAAAATAAGAAATATAATAGACCACTTTGAGGGAGCTACCTCCAATAATCAGATAATATTATATGAATTTAATATTTGAGGATATGATGATATGGGAGAAAGTTGTCTTCCTTATTTATAGGCTTTTAACTATGTAGGGACATACCCCTCCATCCTAATTAAGAGGAATTAGTATATTAACTAATATTTAAGTTAGGGTTAAGCATGCCACAAGTTCTTATCCTTCTTAAAATAAGGAATATATAATATGTACTTAGGAATATATCATATCAGGATCATGACATTCCCTTCCCCTTCAGAAAAGCGTTGCCCTCAATGCTTGGAAACACTAAAATATTTTGTATGAATTGTTCATCATTCCATGTTGAATCTTCAATTGGAAAATTATTCCACTTGATGAAGAATTTTTAAGTGGCTCTATTTTGCAATCTGATTTTGGAAATTCCATGAAGTTTTTGTATATTTTGTATGAATACATTTTCCATAGTATTAGTAGGAAATAGATGAGAGAGTCCACAAAAATATTTATTATTAATGAGTCTATCCACATCAAGCAAGATTGCATCAAGATTGTTTGACTTTAGCAACCTCATAATGAAGTCCATTAATATTTCTACCCATTGTAATATTGGAATGTCTAATATCTGTAAGAGACTTGGAGTATTTATTATTCCTCTTTTATTTTGTTGGAATATCAAACATTCCACCATATTTTTTTATACATTCACTTTAATACCTTCCCAAAAGAAATTTTTCTTTATAAGATGATAGGTATGAACAAATGTTCTATAGTATTATGTTATACCCAAAAATCATCTCTTCTTAGGGTCCATCTTAACACCTTTAAGTGACCCCAGATATCCTGGGTATTCTACTTCTTTCACCCTGAATACATATTTGAATTATTTTGCACAAATTTGATTATATTCTAATGCATTAACAATATGAATATGAAACTTGTCTTTTATGAGTGATCTCGTTTAGCTTCTTGTAATGTGAGAACATTCTCCATGGATCATCCTTTTTGTTAAGAATAAGCATAGGGAATAAATGGGAACTTTTGTTGGGATGAATAATTCTTTTTGGTATTAAATAAATGTCATGATTATGGTCTCCAATTAGAGGTACAAACTTTTATTCTTGAAATACTTGTTGGTGGTGTTGAAGAATCTCTTAAATTTTTGGTTGATCTTGAGTTATCATATCATGTGCTTCTAAAAAATGTAATTGTTCCCCTATATTATAAGAACCTTTCTTGGATAATTTCTCCATCCTATGGGAGCTAATGATTTCACATGGTGGTAATTTGATTCCCAAAAGCTCATACTTTTTATCATATATCCTAAAAGACATGGATAAGTCTTGAAAATTGAAAGATATTATTCCTAATTGTTTAAGCCGTTGCTCACCAAAAACTACATCCACTTCCCTAATAGGTAAAGCAAAAAAAAATTAATCTAGTTGATAATTTCTCATTGAGAGTTTTATATGATGGTATTTACCACCACGAGGTAGTTTTTTCTCATCAACTATCATGACTTAAAAATTAGAGACTGGACAAACAAAACAATTGAGCTCATTAGCTAATATTATATCAATAAAGTTATGTGTACTACTAGTATCTACTAACACTTTCACATTTTCTTTTTTATATTACCAATTACTTTGAGTGTTTGTGGTTCATTTGTTCCATTCAATGCATGTAGGGAGATAGTAGCGCTTTCTTTTTCCTTGTAAACCTCATTCTTAAGTTTTATGTTTAGTTCTTTTGTAGGCACTTCTCCCTATTCTTCAACCTTATTATTTTTCTCACTACTAGAATAATTATGAATCTTGAACATTTTCTATCACAATTCCAATATATACCTTTTTCTCCTATCTTTATCTCTTGTTGAGGATAGATATTACTAATTTCTCTTAATTTAAAGAATTTTCCATGTTTTTTCTTGTAGGATTAGTCATATTTTTATCAATTACTCTCATGGTTTCACATTTGGTGGTGTTTTGTTTATCAATATGCAATGTGTGTTGCATAGATTTTCTAACTATACAAGGTTCCAAAAAATGAACATCATGTTAAATTTGGTCCTTAAGTCCATTGATGTACAATTTTAGCCTTTGGTAAGGTGTCGCCTTGAGAGCTCTAAGTGCCAATATCAAATGCTCAAAATTATATTCAATTAAAGAGCTTAATTGTTTTATTTTTTTAGTTGGGTAAAATATCTTTCAATGAATGGTTTCCCATAGAAGGTTGCTAATTCTTTACTAAATTCTTGCCAACTGAACATTTTTCCTCATATGTCACTCATCTTACATTGGTACCATTGGTAAGGTACTAATTCTAAATATAGTAAAGCTATGTCAACCATGACATTATTTGGTATATTGTAAAGTTTAAATTGTTGTTCTATGAGGCGTATCCATGAAATTACATTTCTACCATCAAATTTAGGAATGATTATTCTTGGTAGGTTTAATTATTGACCTCAAAAAATATTCTCTTATCTCTTGATTTGGTTTATTAGGGTTGTACCCACCTTGGTGGTTTATTGGGGCCTTTAATTTTGATAATAATTCATTCATAAACCTATCTAAACCCTCACTTAAGGATTTTACAAATGGGTCAAACAATTTATATTTAATGAAATGTATTGTTGTTTCATGTCCTTGCAAAAAAATTTCCTCAATTTTAGGTGGTGGAAAATAAAATGGGTCCTTTGATTTTATATGTGTAGAAAGGTCCTATAATCCTAAATATGATATGGTTTTAATTATGTTTTTATTTTAAGATTTAGTAAGGTACGAAAGTATTTGGTGTGAGAGAGAATTTGATGTTTCAGTTTGGACCAAACTTAGACCACTAATTTAAGGAATGTATTTTGTGTCTAAAAATAAACTTCAAAGAACTAACCCTAGACCTAATTTTTGATAAGCTTTCCAAAAATATAAAAAAAAAATCCAAAAATTGCAACCTATAGAGAAAATTAATGAAAGTTTTGAATAAACTCTGACCACTAAAGTAAATAACTTTTTTTATTTCTCATAGTAAATTATAAATAACTAATCCTACCTAATTTTTCTAATATTTTCAAAAATATAAATTTAAAAAATCTAAAAATTGTGACCTGTAGAGAAGATTAATGGAAAAATTAACATTAATAAATTTTCAAAAATGTACCTTAAAAGTTTGATTTTTTTTTTGAGAGCTTATCTAATATATACCTCAAAACCCAAAAACAATTAGATCCAAATTTGCACTAGTTTGGATGTTATGGTGGAAACAAAAATGTTGACCTAAATCATAGCTCTGATACCACATGTTATGATATTTATTGGGAATAAGTGTAAAAATAAGAAATATAGTATACCATTTCAAGGGTGTTACCTCCAATAATCATATAATATTATATGAATTCAATATTTGATGAGATGGTGATATGGGAGAGAGTTTTCTTCCTTGTTTATAGGCTTAACTATATAGGGACATACCCCTTCATCCTAATTAAGAGGGATTAGTGTATTAAATAATATTTAAGTTAGGGTGAAGCATGCCACAATTTCTTATTCTTATTATAATAAAGAATAAATAAATATATTTAGGAATATATCATATTAGGATCATAAAAAAATCCTAACCAATGGTCCTAGTTCTATTATGTAAGAAATCGTCTTTCTCTTTGCAAGTGGAAATCAAGGTTTGATTAATCAATGGATTTTTTCTCTATCACTCCATGTTTACCATTATAATATAGGGATGAGGAGATTATAGAAGGAATACCTAATTCCTTTGTTCAGTTTTTGATGTTGGATAAGGTTACAAAAGACCAAACTAGATTGGTGTTTGCAGGTAAAAGTACAAACCTATGTCACTTTATAAAGGAATCGAGAAACAACAAAAAAATTATGAACTTCGACCACATAAAAGTGGTCTTTATATTTTGAATTTCAAAATGATGTAAACTAATGAAATGTAGAAATTTTGATGAATTTTATTCTTGTAATTTTTTAGATTTTTTAAAAAATGTTTTGATTTTTTTTTATCAATTTAATAGCAGATTTTGGAATGTTGAAAAATTTCATGAAAAAGTGACATTCACTTGACATCAAGAAATAAATAGAAAAAACCTTCATTTTCCCCTAATTTTTTTTTCCAAATAGTTTACTTCAATATCTAGTGCATGGATTTTTTTTTTAAATTTCGATGTATATTTTACTCATAATAACATTTTAAAGGAAAACTTGCCAGAATTTGATAGTTTGGTCTGGTAGGCGTGCATCGCCTACCACGTCAGGCATTGATATCTACAACAGGGTCCCTCGCCATGGGTGGAAAATGCTTGACAAGAGTAAGCAGTCAGTGTTTGATCTCTATGATTCGGAATCAGAGGCTCAAGAGAACGCAGCTGTTATTGGGCATCATCTTTCCAGGCATGGATTTGGTGCATATCGGTATTTTCTAGTGTCTTCCCTAACTCTATTCCAATCCGCTATGGAGCGCCCTTCAATCCAAATCTACATGGTTCTTTTAGAAACCCTATGTCTTTCCCCAATGACATACCCATCAAGTTTGGGAGGTACTCTAGCTCAAAGGCTCCTACAACATTCCCTAATGACATCTCGCTCAAATTTGGGCAATAATCTAGATCGAGGGATCAGGGTTGGCACCCGAAGATATTTCCAAACACCATTCATGTTAAATATGGAAAACCTTGGGGACAGAAGGTTAATAGTTCTTGGCATGGGAAGTCTTGGGGATAGAAGGTTAATAGTTCATGGGCTGCAATGGAAGAGGAGAAGGCATGTTTTACAACGACCTAAATGCATCTAGTTATATCAAAGGCCAACAAAAGAAGATCTAGGTTCCAAAATTGCAGTGCGATCTTCAGAGGTCGAAGGTAGGAGTAATTTCGGTGTCTTTTCAAGATGAAATGCTTCAACCACAAATAAAGGATCTTCAAGGTCTATCCCTTGAAAGTTCTAAATTATCTAAATTATTTAGAGAAATGGGTGTTTGAAGAGTGGGTAGGAGCTAATCAAGGCTTTTATCTACATAAGGAGGAAGGGTTCTTTATTATTATTTTTTCTTCTAAAGAAGCTAGAAATGCATTAAACAGAGTAAAATCTTGGGAGTTTGAGGGGTCTATTTTGTATACTTGCCCTTGGATTCCTAATTTCAACCCAAAATCCACTACCATCAAATTCATACCATTTTGGGTTCAACTGCACAGATTGTCGCTTGAATATAGAGAAACCCAAATCATTTAAGTCTTGGTGAATAAGTTGGGTATTTACCTTCATCAATATCTATTTTTTTTGTAACCCATCTCTTCCAGTTAGGTTTTGTGTTTTTCTTGATGTCACAAAAAAAATTCCCTTGGATTGCACATAAACTCAAAATATGGAGTCTAGAAGCAACAAGTAATTATTGAAAGCCTATAAAAAATTTGCATCAACTGCCACTGTCAAGGGCATTCCAAGATAACCTGTCATTTGAAAGAGAATTCTCAAAAGGAAAGAATCAATAGGAACACTCCATCAACTCCTAAAAAGGCTTTTGATAAGTCCTACCATGTTACCACAAATGGAATTAGTTCTACAGGAAAAGAGCATGATATTTTTTAGGGTTGAGATATGATGGACAAAGCCCCTAGCTCCAAAGTATTTTCCAGAGGATCGTCAAGGAGCATGAGTGGGTTGTGTCATTGGTGCCTCTAGAAGCGGAGAAAGAGCGAGAACAAGCAAGCTTCCCAAGCTTGGGTCAAAATGGACCCAATCTTTTGGATAAGGTTCAAAGACTTGTATTAAGCAAAACCCTACCACAACGGCCTCATAGTGTTGTGCTCCAGAAGCTATCATTGGGTCAAAATCAGATATCACTACTCAATCAAAAGAGGCATCAAGAGGGTAGTATGCAATTACTAAAGTTTGTCGACAAGGTTTTGCATTGAATTCAATGTTGTCCATAGTTACAAAACAAGGGAATAGCTAGTTGATTGGACTTCCTTGTATTGGAATCTACCACTTCTAAGGATTTTGAACTCCTAGGGAGTACGGATAGTCTATCCTATTGGGATATTTTTGAGAATCAGGAGTTGGTTGAGAATAGTAATCTTGAACAGTTGGAAAATCATATTGCCATTATGGTAGGTTCCAAGATGTTTGATGAAACTACAGAGGAATTTAGAATGGAAGAAGGGAGGGTTGATGGTGTGGTGTTGGGTGAGCATGATGCATTCTCAACTCTTGAAGTTGAATCACTAGTAGATATTATTAAGGGTGGGGTGGAGGCAGTTTTTAATGAGGTGGCATTACAAGGTAAGGCAGTTGTTATTGAGGAGGTAGTATAGGGTAAGATTGTTATTATTGAGGAAGTAGTACAAGGTATGGTTCCTAGAAAGCAACAAGTAAGTGATTATGATTTTTCCAAGGAATTGTCTATTTCTCAGACTCCTATGGCATCATCTGTGAAGAAGTATCCAGGTAAAAAGGGGTGTAAATCTAATGCAACAACGATTCAGGAAGAGATCGAGGCAAGTCGCCAAACTACTTTGGATGGGAGTATAAAGAAGAGATTGAGGGGGGCTAGCCGCTCTCCTCGCTCATCATGAAGATTATATCCTGGAATGTTAGGGGAATTAATGCCCCTAAAAAGAGGGCCCAATTTAGAAACAGTTAAATGCTTGTGGGGTCGATGTGGTTATATTGCAAGAGACCAAGTTGTCAAATAAAAACTATGAATCTTACATTAGTAAATGGGCTATGTGGAAGCCTTTTCATTCTCAAGCACAAGGGGCCTCAGGGGGCTTATTAACACTTTGGAGATCAAGATCAGTGTCAATGGTGTCCATTTCCAATTATGCACATTGGAAATTGTTAAGGGTCACACATTTTGATTTAGGCTTTCTATTGATAAATGTGTATGCTTCGAATTCAATTGTTAGGAAGAAGGCATTATGGGATGAAATTATAATATTCTTGGGGAAGGTAGGTGACGAGAAATTGGTCATTGTTGGATATTTCAATGCAATTCTCTCATCTCATGAAAAGGATGGAGGAATCATACCTCCTCATAAAACAATGGAGGATTTTACTTCCTTTGTTCAAAATAATGCTCTTCTAGATGTTCAACCAATGAAAGGGAAATTTACATGGACAAATAGGAGGAAAGATTTCTTGCAGATAGCTATTTGAATGGAAAGATTTTTGGTATCACCAAATTGGTTTGTAGGAAGTTATATGGTAGAGTCAAAAATTTTACCCTAGCCTAGGTCCGATCACTTTCCTATGTCATTATTTATCAAGCTAAAGGCTCTTTCCCTACATTCCGATCAAATTTTAAGTTTGAGTCGATGTGGTTTAGGGATCTGAATTTATGTCTCTTTTGCAAATTTGGTGGATCCAAGCTCCATATGTTCAAGGGTCATGTATGTTCAGATTTTGTTAGAAATTGTTGTTTGTCAAAGGTAAAATCAAATTTTGGAATGTGCATACTTTCAAAAACATTTTTCATCAAAAAAATGTTTTTTTCCAAACAACTAGTAGTTGTAAATGATCAAATTATTTCCAATGGTCTGACTTCAGATTTATATGAGGTGTAAAAGAGTTTACAAGTTGAATGGGAGGAATTGGTGTTGCATGAGGAAATCTATTGGAGGAAAAAATCATGTGAGTTGTGGTTGAAAGAGGGGGATAAAAATATGAATTTTTTGAACATGTCTTTGCTCAGATTAAGAAAGTTAAGAATGCAATATTTAAAATTCAAGATAGTGTTTCAAGGGATCAATTATCTACTGAAGATGAAATCCACAATGAAAGTGTTAAGTTTTTTTCAAATTTACTTTCAGCACCAGTTGGACATTCCTCTAGTCTTGATCAAGAAAGAATGGAGATGTTGAAAGAAATTCCTACTTTAATTTCCCAAGTTCAAAATGAGGAGCTTATGAGGCCTTTCACATTGGAAGAGTTGAAATCGGTTATTTTTTCTTTAGCACCTGATAAGGCCCTTAGCCCTGATGGTTTTATTGGTGTTTTCTTTCGAAAATGCTGGAATTTTATTGGAAATCATCTCTTGAAGGCCTTGAAATAGTATAGGACATCAAGTACCATACTTAAGCAGTTTAATATGAGCCATATAGCTCTAATTCCAAAAGTCAACAGTCCAAAGTCATTTTTTGAATTTTTCCCTATATCACTATTCAATACAATTTACAAGATCTTTAAAAAGGCCATATACATGAGGTTTCTTCCACTCATTACTGGTATGATCTCAAAAGAGCAGGGGGTTTGTTTCTGGTAGGGAAACAACAAAAGGAGCTTTGGTAGTACATGAAGTTCTGCATTCAATCTCCACGCATAGTATTTCATCCTTTGTCATAAAGCTTGAAATGTTAAAAGCGTATGATAGAGTAGATTGGTCATTTTTAATGTACGTTTTGAAAAAAAATGGTTTTCATGTTAAATGGTGTAAGTGGATATTGTCCTGCTTGTCAAGAGCAAAGTTTTTAGTTCTCATTAATGGTGCACCAACAATATTTTTTAGTTCCACCCAAGGAGTTAGGCAAGGTGATCCATTATCACCTTTTCTTTTTATTATCCTAGCAGAGGCTCTTAGTAGAACTGTTCAAAGATCTCATAATAAGGGCTTGTGGAGAGGTAAAGTTATTCCTACTATTGATATATCAATTTCACACTCTTTTTTCATGGATGACACATTGTTTTTTAGTTGGGTATCACTTCAAGAAGCCAAACATATTATATTTATCTTGGATAAGTCCGGTCAGAAGATAAATGCAGAAAAATCAAATATTTATACTTTTAATATATCGGCTGGTCTGAAGGAATAGATTGTAAGGTTGTTGGATTTTTAAACAGCAGAGCTTCCTCCTAAATATCTTGGAATTCCATTTTTCATTGTTACAAGTACGGTTTCCTATTGGGATAAGGTTGTCCAAAGCATTCAATCAAGGATTGCAAGTTGGAAAGGTAGGTGGTTGTCTTTATCAGGGAGAATTTTGTTGGTCAAGTTAGTTCATTATGTAATTCCCAATTATTATATGGCATTATTGAAAGTGCCTAAGTTAGTAATAGTGGTGATTGAAAAATTAATCAGGAAATATAGATAATAAAAAGAAGATCCCCCTAATCTCATTGGAAAATATGTGTGGAGAAACTGAAAGGTGGGGCTGAAATACATATCTTTTTTGCTAGAAATATGTCTTTAGGGGCCAAGTTAGTCTAGAATATGTATTCTAAACCTCATGCTAAGTGGTGAAGGGTTATGCAAGCAAAGTACCTGGATGTGCCATCCCCAATTCAAATCTTCACAGTCTCCAACCCTCCTCAAGGTTCTGTAATGTGGAATTTTCTCTTACGTTGTAGAAAGGTAATTACTCCTTACCTTTCTTGGGAAATTCATAATGGAAAGAATGAAAATTTTTGGAAGGATTCATGGAATGGATACCCTCCTCTAAATTCAAATCATGCCTTTCAAGCATGTGAAGTCATTCTAACTACTACTTGGGGTCAAAAAGTTGAAAATTATTTTCAGTATGTGGATGCATATTCTAGGAAAGTATTTTGGAAAGGTTTTTCCAATACTGCTCTATCAAATGAGCAAAAGGAAAATTTGGAAGCTACTCTAAAATATAGACATGTTTATGTGTCAAATTTTGAAGACAAGGTAATCTGAGTGCCTTCCAAATATGGAGAATACACAATTAAATTGGGTTATAGAGCTATCATGAGTAATGGTATTTTTGTTGATAGTCAAAGAGCATTGTCTCTTTTTTGGAATCCTTCAGTTCTCCTGAAAGCAAGTTGCTTTTCATGGTTGTCCATAAAAAAAAAAATTCTTAAAAGTGATAGATTGGACAAGCTTGGTATTGCAAATCAATTTAGGTGTGTGTTATGTAATGAGGCTATGGAAGAGGTAAATCATCTTCTCATTTATTATCCTTTTGCATATGCTTGTTGGACATTCATCACTAGAAAATTAAGTTGGCATTCGCCATTGCCAAGGTCTTTGTGGGAATTATTTACAAGTTGACCAGTATTGTACAAATCATCTTTGTTTGCTTGTATATGGAGAGTGGTCCCATCGATGGTTGTGTGGAGTTTATGGTGGGAGAGAAATAGACGAATATTCAGGGGTGAAAAAATGAAGTTGGAGCAAATAATATGCAAAATAGAATCTTTAGTGTCTAAAATAGTAAATGCATATGTTCAGAGAACAAAACATGTTGGTTCCCTGTTCTCGTAATGGGATTCTAGAATATTGCAGCAGTGGAAAAATCTTGTTCTACCTTTTAAAGGGAGTTTGCATCAAGGTGTTCTTTAGAAGGTGGATAGAAGTAAGGTGGTATAGTCTCCCCCGTTGCCACTCTTTTTAAAATTAAACTTTGATGGTCCTTCATGCGGTAATCCAAGGAATTTAGGGGCAGGTATTGCAATTAGAGATCAACATGGTTCACTTATGGCAGCAAAGTCAATTCATTTGGCATCAGGTACAAATAACTTAGCTAAAGTGCAAGCTTTGTTACATGGTCTGGAGTTGGCATTGGTCTTAAACGTTAAAAGATTGCAGATTGAAGGAGATTCATTATTCATTGTAAATGCATGTAAAGAAATAAAGCTTTACAATTGGAAAATAAAATATATCCTGGAACGAGCATGAAAATTAATAGATAGACCGTAAGTTTTTCAAATAAACCATATATATAGGGAGGGAAATTGCTTGGCTAATCTTTTGGAAAATATAGGTTGTGATCAAACCCTGTATGAAATATATATGATGCTACCTCAAATAATATCACAAAGCCACTATGGGATATTATTAAAAAAGAAAGTGTAGCTTCCTAATTTTATGATAGTTTCCTGGATAAAGCATAAGTAATATGCATTTATAATTTTTAAGTATTCTTATCATATATGCTTATGTTGTCAAAAAGGTTGATAATTCTATATGCGGGTATAGTATTCATCTTGGCTATGGTTTTCAATCATTTTGGCTTCGAGGAGTAATAAATCTGATAAGGGGTTACTTTTTCGTAAGGGTGGGCATTTTTGTGTTGCTTGTATGAACATAGTGTCAGTTGGTAGCATTTTTCTACTATTTGAATTAGCAAAAGTGTTCAAAGGTTCATGCTCTAGTGTGCTTGACACCTAGTGCACTGATATGGATGTTCATATTGGAAAGTTACCTTTTGATTCTCTGTGTGTTGAGATAGCAGTAGCAATAAGGGTTAAGTGAGTTTGCAAGCCTCAAACCCTGCTAATGTGATCTTCGAGTGGTGATTATGAATCACCAGATCTTCAAAATCCTAGGGTCTCAAATATGTATAAAATGAATAGCATTGCAATAAGGGCAATGAATTAGTATTTTCAAAGAGACAATCATGCCTCAGCTACAAGGATAGCTCATGATGAATTATGGAGGTAGGGTTTCAGTCAAATCATGCAATAGCAAGGTTCATTGATTAATGCAATAAAGCAAGGTTTGAAGAGAGCAAAAGGAGTTGTAGAGTGTGCATGCATTTCCTTTAAGACAAACACTTGGATAGATTTCTAAAGGTGCCTTATCAAAGATAATTATGTCAAGTGGCATTGTTGGTGATGCCACATCTTTCTGTCTACAAATCTAGTTAACAATGAAGATACAAGATTATCTCTTATCGCTTGCCAAAGAAGAAATGAAGAAATATTAGTCATTTTTTTATCAAGTTGATCGGGTTTCAAAATTTTGGCTTACTGCTTACCTGTTGCTGAGGAGATTGGGCATTGGGCTTTTGTGTTAAGGCTTGTGCCTTAACTTGGATGCTAAAGTGATGTATGAGGTATGGATAAACTCTGAACCCCAAAACTTGAAAAAGGTCATGTTGACAATGAAAATACTTCAGGTTTAGCAAGTTGGAGGAATGGTCTACTCCTTACCGAAAGGTAGACAAGTAGTATGAGGGAATGGTGAACGTCGACATCCGATAAATTTAAAGGTGGTTTCAAAATTTGGGCTTATTGCTTACCCATTGCTAAGGAGAGCGGGCATTGGGCTTTGGTATTAAGGCTTCCGCCTTAACTTGGATGTTAAAGTGATGTGTGAGGTATGGATAAACTTTGAACCCCGACACTTGAAAAAGGTTCAAGTTTTGGACTTTGGGCTTATTGCTTACCCGTTACTGAGGAGAGAGGGCATCAGGCTTTGGTGTTAAGTCTTGTGCCTTAACTTGGATGCTAAAGTGATGTATGAGGTATGGATAAACTCTGAACCCCAACACTTGAAAAAGGTTCATGTTGACAATGAACACTTTAGGTTTCATGAGTCAGTCTACTCCTTATCGAAAGGTAGGAAAGTAGTATGAGGGAATGGCGAACACTGACATCCGATAAATTCAAAGAAGGTTATTGTCTCCATACTTCATTTTTTTATAGGTATGCGTGATGGTTTGAAATGGTGTGAAGGGTGGCAGAAAGTATCAGGGAAGGCCGGTCATCAACACCTAACAAGGTTTGGAAGAGCAAGGTATTGGACGAACAAGGTATGAAGTATGGGTAAACTTTGAACCCCGACACTTGAAGTATGTGGATATGGTTTTTGGCCAGTACTGTAATTTTGGTGTTCATTGTAATTACTATTTATAATATAATACATATATCGGCTATGGCCTTTTATCGAAAAAAAAAAACTATTGTCTACTTTTTTAATCATTTTCAAAAAACAAAGTATACCCTTTTGAAGATGATTCTCTCCTCAAGTGCACCATATATTTTTCAAAAAAAATTAATATGTTTTACTATATTTTTTAATTTCTAATCAACCTCTTTTTTAACTTTAACAACCTAGTTGCATTATTTTAAAAAAAACATATATTAAAACTAATCAAAATATTTAAAAAAATTACATATTTGGATTCACCGCTCTGAGCTCTACAAAGGGGTATTTTTATTTTTTTTAATATTTTGACTAAATAAATACTCAGTTGAAGTTGAAATTTTTAGAAAATTCTTAAAAAAAGTTGAGTTGGCTGCCAACTAGGATGCCACATAGACAGTTTCAGTAGAAAGGGTTTTGGTAGAAAGGATTTCGACTGAAACCCTTTCTACCAAAACCCTGCACATAAAATGAGCCACATTTCAAAGTGACAAAGGGAAAAAAACATTTTTTTTGGTTTCAGGTGAAAGGGTTTCACCCAGAACTCTATGTGCCACGTATAAGCCACATGGTTTTGGGCAAAACGAGTTCAACTAAAACTGTTTAGGTCAAAATAATTTCACTCAAAACTATTTATTTGGTCGAAATTGTGACACAACTTTGTACTTTTACCTTTGCATATTCTTATGTTAATGTGCAAATCCACAAATCTCTTCCTACTTATTACTAGTTTCAAATTTTGGGAAGTGGGCCCAAGAGATTTTTATGAAAATTTGGGTCACTACTATCAGAACTACTGAAAGTTTGGACATCTCATTGACAAATTCTCTAAGCCAGACAAGATTTTTTTTTAGAATGGGAATAGAGCTGTGAGTTTTGATGTTCATATCTCACCTCTTAAACTAGCTCCACAACCTTTTCCTTTTGATAAAGATACTCTAAACATCTTAGAATCCCCAAAGTATAATATGGAGAAACAAGCTTCTCCCCAAATGCATCTTACTCAAGAGAAGGATAGTCTAAATATTCAAGCTAGTGTAGGTGGTTTGGGGAGATCTCAAGTTTTGCATACTGATATATCACAATCACTATAAGAAGTTCCAATTTTATTGAAAGAATAAAAATATGGGGATAAAATTATTTCAAATAAAAAGGAATCAAATTTTTATGGTTTAGAAATTTTGGAAGGGGGTTTTACTTCTAACTCAAAATATGATTCTTCTAAGGAAAACCATCAATTTAAAGTAAATGCAAAAAAATCATCTCTCACTAAGGAACTCAAGTCTACCCAAATATTTCTTTCAAATCTTCAACAAGATACGTTACAATTTTTACACAAGATTATTTAAGAATTCAAAAATGGAAAAGATGAAGTTGATCATCAATTAAAGGGCCTTAGTAAATCTATTATGAGTCCAAATAATCAATAAAATAAGGAAGATTTCAATGCTTTGTTCAATTATGATATTGTTTTAGGGAAACCATTAAGTCAAAAGCGAAAGAGTTGTTCTAGGAAATTACAGTGACCCCAAATAGTAAAGGAAAGGCTCGTCCCAAAAAGGAATCCAAAAAATCAACTAATGTTGGAATTGGAAATAAGGGAGGTAGTGTTGATGTTCAAAACAACACAACAACATTAAACATAATATCTCTATTCTATTTTTCCTAAAAAAGAAAGATAACATATAGTAATCTAACTCCCAAGGTCCTGGTAGTTGGTTCTTAACTGTGCTAGTATTGCTCAATGGTCAATGTAATTTTGATGTTCAAGGGGCCTTTGTTGGTAATGAGGAACAAAACTGCATTAGATCAACTAACCTACATTGGGGGGGGTTTAAATAAAGATAAAAAGATAGATCATAGCCTTAAAATAGTAGAACATGAACAAAACTTCTTAATATCTAGACATGTATATCAATAATGAGTGTTTCTTTACCTAACCAAAACCACAACATGATGCAATCCATAGAATAATCTATACCATTGCATACATTCATAGTGCTAATTCACAATCACAATCATTCACTAAACTTTTACTTCAAAACTTGAAACAGATTATTCACTCATCATTAAAACACAAATCAAATAGATATAACAACTTCATTCATAGATAATTCAATGAGATAATATTGAATCTGGTTTCCTCTATTGATTCTCATCAAATAGAAAACATTTAGGCACAACAAATCACTGGCATATGGATTGATTATGAATCATTAACTTTATCGAAGAGGTCCAAACTTAACATGTAAATTGTATAAAAACTATAAAATGTACCCAAGTTCAACTGAAATTTCAAAGTATCTTGCTAACAACTATGAAATTCTAAGACTATGATTCCTATTACTCTCATCAGGTGGCTAATCTTTCTTCAATGAGCTGACCTTTACAAAATAGATCTCAAAATTACATATAGAGATGTTATGCGCAATTTTCTCTCTATCAAAACTTAGATCCACAAATTAAGGAACCAGGACTGCATGAAGAAACTGGACTGCTGATCTTTAGTTACATCAAGGCTTGACTACTCTGCTACACAAAATTACAACATCCAAGAAAGAAGGTGGAACTGGGGAATGGGAACTGGAGTCCAACTTGTGTCAAAATCCTACAAAATAGGAGAAGAGAGGATGTGGTGTCAAGAAAAGAATACTCTACTACCAACTTACTCCCGCATTGCTTGGTCCATGATATACTCATCATAACTAGAGAACACTTATTGAAGGATATCCAAATCAGGCCCATCTAACCAATTTTCCTCAAATTTGATCCTCTTTAACTCTACTGAGGCAAGTTCATGTATATCCTTCAACTTGATTAGTTCCCTTATGGTAGCTTTTACTTCTTCCCTGATGTCCATAAACCTATCCAACAATAAATCTTCTCCATCATCTCCTTTTTGCATTACATCTTCAAATCTACCACTCCACTTCTCCCTCAACTTGTCCAAAGGAAGACTCTCTTTGATTGGGATGTCCACGTTGACCAAGATGGAAACTACTGCCTCCAATTCATCAATCTACTCATTCAAGTCTTTGCTTGCTTCTTGAACCTCATTCTTATGCTCATAGATGAACTTGGATTTGAATCTGATTATGCTCATAGTCTTCTCAATAAAATCTGCATTGTCTTCTTCAAGAATTGACTGCTCCAGGAGAGTTGACTTGGGCACTTTGCTGATGTCCTTAAGCTTTTTAACAAATTCTTTGTACTCTTCATCTTGCTTCTCTAGGTTTTTAGCATGTTGGTTCATACTTCCTACCAACTCAAGTGTTGCTTCATGAACCTTGAAACTAGCAGTCAACACTTCAACAACCTCCTGATTGAGCCTATCAATCCATCTTTCAAGCATCCCCACCTTATTCCTCATTTGCACCAAGTCATCAACTTCCTTCTTTGTCAATAATATTGGGGATTCGGGAGCAACAACTTGTTGAGAAATTGGAGTGGAAACATCCTTTAGGAACTTATGCAATTGATCCAATTGGGTTTTAAGCTCATCTTTCTTTTGCTTGTCTTTAATCATTCTAGATTTGGTGGAGGAAGCTACAATATCAATTAGATTCATTTTTTTATTTCTTGTAGCTATCCCCAAATTCACAGTACCCAATTGGTAATCAGTCATTTGCATATCATCCCTATCCTTATCCACCACTGGTATTGAACATTCAGCAATAAGTTCTCCTACATTTGTGAGCTTGGTGGAGTGAAGAACTCTGGCCTTCTTTTTGGGTCTTTCATTTTCAATCTCCTTCATCATCTCATCCCAAATGAGAGGCTGAGGTTGAACTATCTGTTTCTTTTCTAATTCAAGCTTCAACTATGTAGGAACAGTAGGAGTCGTGACTATTTGTGTTGAAGAAGAAGCAGTAGTGGCAAAAGATAAGGGCTGCAATATTGTGTTCTTAGGTTGAGAGTCAAACTCTTGCACATTTTGTTGTTCTCTTTGTGCCTCTTCTTGTGCAAGATTCTTAGCCTCTTCCTTATCTTTTTGTTCTTGCAATCTTTTGGCTTCCAACTCCTTCTTCAAATGCTCTTCTTCTAACTTCTTTTCCTCATACATCTTGTCCCTCTACTTCTCCAGTTCCTTAACATAATCCCATGCTTCCTTGGACTTCTTCTCATATAGATAAACTTCTTCAGCCTCATTCTCTCTCTCTCTCTCCAGGTGTTCTTTCTCTTCTCTCTTTCTGTGGGCCTCTTCCAAAGCCTTTAATTTAGCCTCAAGGGCTTCTTTCTCCCTTCTTTGACAAGCCTTTTCCTCCTCAAGGTCATGAATCTTCTGCTGCAAAGCCAATTCGTCTCTTTCCTCTTTCATTTTGAGCTCCTGCTCCTTTTTTTGTTGTTGCTTGGCCAATTAATTAGCCTTAGCTTGAGCTTCAAATTCTTTCTATTTAGCTAATGCATTAGATTGTGCCTTAGCATCAATCTCTTGTTGTTTAGCCAGTGCCTCAACTTGTGCCTTAGAATTCGCTTCGCTATTAACCTCCTCAAACAACTTCCATTGGTCCTCTTTTGTCAATATATGTTTAGTCCCTGCATCCTTAATTACATCAAGATATTTCACCACATGAGTCTCTTTATTGGATGGGGTAGCCTCAGAGTCTGTGTCAATATCATTAATTTCTATTTCAAGCTCCTTCTTCTTCAATAACTCAGCTTCTTTGTGGAGGGTTCCTATGGGCATTTCCTCACTTGAATGCTCTACAACAAGAGGACGAGTTGATGCTTCCCCTATAAGAGATGTTGAAGCACCAGCTCATGTAATGGACTCCCCTCCTTGTACCTTAGGAAGATCTTGAGCAGAAGTCTCCTCTCTTGAATTGGGAGGGAGAAATTCCAAAGGCTCCTTAGGAGGCATTCTTATTTTTGTTCTTTTATACTGGGTGGTTCTTGCAGCCTTCCTCTTCTTGGATGTTTGAGCTTCTAGTTCCTTAACCCTCATGATGACCCATTGAATTCTCCTACCCAATACTGGCCTTGCAATCTATTTTATGTCAATGGACTCTTCTGCATTCTAGTCCATTGGATCAAGGTCCCTGGTGCCTATATTTTCTGCATCATACTGGGGATCCAAAGTTACCCCATCATCTGATAATGTCTCAGGGATGTCTTCTTTTATCCCATACTCAACCATGAGTGGGATAGGTAGTCTTTCATAGTTTCTCCTTCTGAGATCATATTCATCCTGCAAATCCATCCAAAAGTCCTCCAACAGATTGAAATGTTTGTCAAAGACAGTAGGAAGGAGCCCCTACATTTTATGTTTAGGATCAAAATGTTTTCTTGCAATGTACAAACCTAGCTTCAAGTGGATTAACTCATCACAAATTGCCTTAGCTGCCACATTGTGTGCACAACTATATTCACCCAATTTCATGGTGAATTTGTGGCAACCATTCTTATGTTTGTTGGAAAATTTAAGGTTGACTCCTATAGCCTGATAGATGAACTCCATCAAAACAATCTTGTTGCTGCAACACCTGGGTAGTAGATGGGGGGGCCATCAAAACTAGCTAGCATGAAATATGTAAATCTGGGGTATTGTATATACCAATGGCTCCAGTCTACAATAAAGGCCATGGCCTCTCTACTCAATCTATAACCAACATCTCTTGTTAGCCGGTTAATGATGACATACAAAAATGCATCATTAACCCTCCTATAGTGAGACTCAGATGTTTGCAAGGTAATCTAATCATAATGATCCCACATATTCTTTTGTCCTTAAGCTTCTCACAATATACCTACTACATTTAGTCCAAGAAAGATCCCCCTTCTGTCTGCAACATAAATCACATAAGAGGTCATAAAGAAACTCTTGGTTTCTCTCACTCTAAGAAATTGATTATGTATGCGATCTAACACAATCATAGGGCAGTCAATTTTTTTCCTACCATCAAGGATAGTTTGAATAAATGGGAACATCTATTCCTTGAACTAGGAAGCATCCCTCTTCCCAAACACCCTAGAGAGCATCATTATTATGTCTCCAAACTCCTTGTAGAAGTCTGGCCTTTTAAGCTGGTCAGGAAGCTTATCCAAAGACTTTTTCTTAACTCTCATCCAACTCTTGTTCATATGAGTTTTGTTAGTCTCCTTCTTATCACTGTATAATTTGAGAGCTTCTACTTCATTGAGTTTCTTGGGATTTTGTGGAACAGGTGCATTGAACATAAATCTAATCATCTGTGGTGTTAAGTCAATAATATCATTTCCTTGCAAATCCACACATTTCCTAGTGGCTGGATTGTATACTCTGGCTATGTTCATTATCAACTCGGGACATTGGACTGATAGGAGGAAGATGGAAACATGTGCCAATCCAAATTGGACAATTCTTTGTCCTCCCTGTCACTTCTTCACCAAATGTCTCCAAGAGCAACTCTTCATAATTGAATGATCCCAAGTTGGTATCAGTGATGTTGGCCCAATCAGAATCAACCTTGCTAGCTGTGAGAGTAGCTTCCCTATGTTTGTATCTCATGGTGTAAGGGAGTTGCTCCACCTTGATCTTCTTTGGCTTGGATCCTTTCCTTGAAGTTTCTGCAGGTTGGATCCTTTGAGAAGCCTCTTCTAATGCTCCTAACATCTCTCAATCTCTGCAATAAACCCAAGTATTAGATGAACAAAAGAGTAAAATTCAATACACCAATGAACATCTTTCTCTACCTCCTCATGAAAACTTTCATACTTAGCCAAATTTCAAACTTCATCGAAGGCAGAGCCACAGAAGAATACAAAATAGGGAACTATTTCGGCACAAAGCGGGATCGGGACCGGAACCAGGATGAGACCGGAATCGGAATCAGAACAGAAACCGAACCCAGAACTAATCACTACTTCCAAGTTCAACCTCCACTCTGATTCTGCCTCCACTTAAGGGAAAGTGTGAAGACCAAAATTATCAATGACCAGAAGCGGGATCATTTTGGGAATGAACCCCAATGCAAACATCAACAAGACGAGTATGTTCTCGAGTCCACTTCCGCCAGTTTTAATATAAAAACAGAGCACTTTCTTGAAGATGTGGTCACACAAATTTAAGGACCTAGGTCACATGGTTTATAAGGAAATCCAAAGAAAGGGGCTTAACCCCACCCCTCAACTGCATAAAGACCAATTTAAACCCTAAAGCTGAAATATTTTGTAAAGGTTGTTGAGCAAACCCTAGTTTGCACGATGTGTCGACTCAAAAAATTAGGGCATCACAAACCCAACATGGAAACCACATAATCAAAACAAAAGAAAGATTAGAAGGGTCTCCAAACAAATCCTAAGGCATTTAACACACAAAAGACCCAACCAAACGAAACCCTAGTTAGAAACTAGGGCATGACAAAATGCACCTGCCACAAAAGTGACAACAAATGAAAAAAAATAAATGGAAAGAAAGAAAAAAGAATGGGAAACAGAAAAAGACAAACAAAACCAAAAAGACACCAAGAAACGAGCGAAGATTCACATAAAAAGGTCCTGCGAACGTGCTGAAACACAACAAGCAAGAACACGAGAGAGAAATGACAAAGCACAATGGGAAAAGAAGGGAAAAGAAACCCTACCTCAAAACGCCCACAAGGAAAGACTCAAACTTGATAAAGATTCACTCACCAACACGCCTCCACAATCAAATCACTCCTCTCAAAGTTCTCCTCGCTCTAGTTTGCTAAAATGGCATAGATAACAAAGATAATGAGCCAATTAAACACAATTAAGATTTTAAAATAATTTCATGCATGTGAGGAGGTTGGAATTAATGCAATAAATGTGGTAGGTCAGAGGTAGAGAAAACAATGAAAATGAATAGTTAACTCCAGTGAACACCAAAAGCAGGGTGGACGCGAACCTAGATCTAGAACAGAACAAGAAAGTCTTTAACAAGCTTCTTATCGAACTCTGAACCCGGCTCTGGTCCCACGACAAAGAAAAACAACAAAAGGAAACAGGGTCGGGACCGGGACCAAAACCAGAACTGGAACTTTTACAAAGTTCCAAGTTTGGTTTTGATTCTGGTTCTACTCCTGACAAAGGAATAAGAAACGAAACAAAGACAACAAACACGACGGGAAGCGAGACCAGAACAAAAAATAGACCTAGCCCAAACACCAATGGAAACAACGACACAAAGCAAATGAGTGGGGTCGGAATTGGAAAGGGAACAAAACCTTTTTTCACAAAGTTCCAAGTTTGGTTCCAACTCCAGTTCTAATTTTGCTCGAGAAAAACAAAATACAAAGAAAATGACAACTACGAAAAGAACAAGGAAGGAGGGCAGACCTGGAACCAGGATCAAATCCGGACTTGGAACCAAATTTCCAAGTCAAGTTTCCATCCTGGCTCTGCTTCTGGCAAACAAAAAGAAACAAGGACTTAGGAGAAAAATGAACAAATCCTAAGATCCAAACAAAACATGAAGGACAAAACAAAACAAAACAAAACAAAACAAAACAAAACAAAGGGGGATCCATTTTTTCCAAAATAAAATGGGGTGGTTATGCAAGGCATAACAAATGGTGACTCAACTAGGAAAATGGTTTACCCATTTTCAATATACTGAAGAATTTAGTCACCCAGAACTTTTGGTTTATGAAACATGCTAACTTAAGTAGGATTAGATATGTTGAGTAGGGTTGAGCTAGAATATCATCTGTATATCAACATGAACTACTTTGAATTTGAGTGTGTGCATATATGGCGCATCTTTCTTCAATAAAAATTTCTCCACCTCTGAACAACTACACCTAAGAATCAAGCTACGTAGGTTGAGCCCTTCAACTATCATGCAATAAAATCCTGGGCATTGTTTCGCTGCCAGACAGGCGTCCATAGCCCCGATGGAGATACCTCTAGTTCTCTCAAATAATTTCTCTACTTCCAGATAGATGTCCATAGCCCCAATAGAGATACTTGAATCACCCATTTGATATTGAGTATGGTTTTCTTTGAATGGTTCTCTTTTCTCTTTTCTTTTACAAGCTTCATTTATGGGAATTCTTTATTGACTTTGCTCAATATTTAGATATAACTAATATAAAATGTGGGTTGAGAACTACAGTGGACCTTATAATAGTTTTGGGAATAGATTTTTTCACTTGAATTAGAGATACAGTCACCCTAAGATGAATAGGCACTTTACACAGGCAGATGTTTTATCTATTTTGTGACAGACTTCAATCATAGTTCATGAGATTATCTACAATGTATCTTATTCTTAATAACTTTTCAAACCAATGTTATAATGACCATAAGACATAAGTTTAGAATGAAATATTTCAACAGATATGCCTGAAAATACCTAAATCAATTTCTCTCCTAGTGCCGACAACATACTTTGAATAACAACCCCTTCATTTCAAAATGGAAAGAAATGAAGGTCCCCAAAGAACAAAACAAAACAACAAAAAGAAACAAAAAGAAAAAGAACAAACAAACAAACAAAACACCCAAAACAATGGAACAAGTAATTGCATATAATACAATTGATTCAATAAATCAAACCCTCATGGGCCAAAGTAATGCTTGAGAAACTGACCATTGACAGGCAATGGTACAGGTTCTCCTGTTAGGGTGTTCAATTGAAAATCATTCTCACCCAAGATCTCAGCTATTTGATAGGGACCTAACCAGATTCTATCAAACTTTTGGTGGTCTCCCTTTTTCTCTTTAGCCTTATCCCACAGCAACACAAGATTTGATATCCTGAAAGCCTTTATTTTGGCTCTTTTTTCAAACCAATGTTTGATGGCAACCTGGTGTTTAAAGAACTATTGTAAAGTAGTGTCTCTCTGTTCTTCCATGTTTAAAATATTATTTAGCCTTACCTCAATCTGATAATCATTTGAATAAGATTCCTGCATAAACCTAAGGATGGGTATCTACAAATGTATGGGGAAGACCAACTCTTGGCCATAGACTAACTTAAATGGGGAATTTCCTAGAGCGGCTTTAATATGGGTTCGATCTTCCCACAAGGAAAATCTCAATTGGGTATGTCAGTCCCTAGGATTGTTTTCTAACAATTTTTTTATCACTTCCAACAGGTTCTTGTTGGTAGACTCTGCTACACCATTTCCCTGAGGGTAGTAATTATATGAGTACTTTAGAATAATTTTATGTTCATAGGCCCATTGTATGAACTCAGCAGACGAGAAAGCGGGGCCATTGTCACATATCGGGGCGAATGGTACTCCAAAACTAGTTATGATACTTTCATTGAGAAATCTGATATCCACCTCCGTGGTGTTGTTTTTTCAGGGTTGAGCCTCAGTCCAGCATGTGTAGTAGTCAGTTGTGGTCAAGATGAACTTATGACCTACAGAAGAGTTTGGACTTATTATCCCTACGAAATCTAGTTCCCATTGGGCGAATGGTCTTACCTCATACACCGGTTGTAAAGGCATTGTTGGATTACATTCTTTTGATGCAGAGGTCTGGCATGTGTGACACATCCTGACATGTTGGTGTCCATCCCTGAACACATGGGGCCAATAGTAGCCTGACCTAATAATTTGATGAGCCAAGGAATCTGCAGATCCATGCCCTGTGCCATGTCTACCATGAAATTCTATAATAGCATGGCTAGCTTCTTGTTGATCCAAACAGCGCATGTAAAGTCCTTCATAATATTTTTTTTGTATAAGGATCCTCCTTTGAGCATGTAATGGGAACTCTTATCCTCAATGCTCTTCTTTGAGTAGCATTCATTCCCTTTGGGCATCTATTATTGAGGAGGAAGAAGATCAAATCTATGTACCATGGATCCTTGGTGAATGACTGCACTGTATACTGCTAGCAAGTGATACTCTTGTCAACATCTGCCATAGCCTTTGATAAGCCCTATCCTCAGATGAGCTTCATTAGGTGGATCTCTAGATCAAATTCCTATAAAATAGCCATCCATTTTCCTCTTCTCTCCCCTAACTCACTTTGCATAAGGAGATACTTGACAGCTGGATCAAGAACTATAGCGACGATATAACTTTGAAGGATGTAATGCCTAAATTTTTTTACCGCTCGCACCAATGTGAAGGCCTGCTTTTCAAGGGGTGGATACCTGACTTCTACATTTTTGAATCGGGAGCTCATGAACGCAATTGGCCTTTCATCTCCCTCACCTCTTTGTTGTGTTAAAACAGTCGCACATGAATGGTTGAATGCAAAAGAATAGATATAGAAGGGATTTAGATAATTTGGGCTGGTTAAGACTGGTGCCTCAAATATTGATTATTTAATCTGCGAGAAAGTAGATTTAGCCTCATTTCTCTATTCTATTTTTTCATATTTTCTCATCATCTCATTAAGAGGTTTGACAATTTTTGCAAACCTTGTTATAAATTTTCTCACAAAATTGATCCTTTCGAAGAAAGATCTCATCTCCTTTTTACTTCCTGGCATTGTCAGTTTCAAGATGGCTTCAACTCTATCAGGGTCTATAGATATCCCCTTTTCTAATATTACATGGCCTAAAATTTTCCCTTCGAAAACTCCAAACACACACTTTTTTGGATTCAGGGACACACCATAGCTTATACTCCTCTTAAGGACTTTTGCTAAATCAACAGCATGGTCCTTTATGTTCTTAGAGAAGATAGTTAAGTCATCTACATAGATAATGATACACTTACCTATTAGATATTTGAATGCTACATCCATTGCACATTGAAAGGTAGCTCCAGCGTTGATAAGGCCGAATGACATTCTCTGATAGGAAAATGTCCCCCACTTGGTAGTGAAGGCAGTCTTCATTTTTTCCTCATGGTTGACAAGCACTTGATTATACCCATAATAGCCATCCAAGAATGACATCATCTGAGATCTGTTGACGATTTGCAATACCTCATCAAGAGAAGGAAGTGGATAGTCATCCTTCTCTAAGGCCTTGTTTAGGTTCCTAAAATCAACGCACAGTCTGATCTCCCCACTTTTCTTACGTACTAGAACCAAATGGAAACCCAAGTGGAGTGTTGTACTGGGAAGATGATTCTTACAGACAAAAGATTTTGTACTTCCTTTTGAATCAATGGCTCGATCAAAGCATTCACCGAGCACTGCTTTTGATGGAAGGGATTTTCTTCTAGCTTCAGAGGTATGGTATGCATGATCACCGAAGTATCAAAGGTCTTTAAATATTCATAACTCCAAGCAATTTTTGCAATGTCCTCTTTCAACACCTTGATTATTTCATCTCTGATTTCCTTTGGGAAGGTTTTTCCTATATAAACATTCCTTTTGGGACCTGAATCAGCCAAATTGACTGATTCATACTTCCCTCCATCACTTTCTATTGGCACCCTCTCATGAGCCTAAGGATCATAATCAAATATCCTTTCTAGAGCTACCATTCCCTTGGGAATGTTGTTTCTTTTCAAATTCATTATCCCTTCTGTGTCACAACTTTTAGGGTCCCAATCTTCGTCATCTCTTTCTGACTCATCAATTATTTGTCCTTTGAAGACAATTGAACTTGCCAAGAAGGAAAGTATGTGTTGGTCATCATCGAAGACTTGAAAATTTTGGACATTATCCAGGACAGCTAGGATCGAGACTAGTTCAACTGAAAATATTTTCAACTTGGAGTCTTGCATAGGCTCCAAAGTGCTAGAAGTGATGGAAAGGGAATCTGCAATCTGATTGTATTCCCTAGGAATCAAAGTGATTCCAAAAGCATCAAAATCCTCAATCAAATTCCAAACTCTATTTTTGTAGGCAGCCAATCTTTTATTGTGATAAGTATATTGGCTGCAGACTTGTTTGAAAATTACTTCAGAATCCCCCATAACCATGAGAGATGTAACCTTCTTCTGATGAGCAAACATCACACCTCGAGCAAGTGCTTCATACTCTGCCACATTGTTTTTGCAACCAAATTATAACCTGTAAGATGCAAAGTAAGTCTTCCCTTTCGGGTTGGTTAATTCAATCCCTGCTCCACTTCTTGATTTGGATTTGGAGCCATCAAACTTAAGACTCCATAATTGATCAGGAGCTAGGATCTCTTTCTTCTTTGGGGCTATAGGTATCTACTTTCTAGAAGTATGTGGTGGCTCATACTGGTGTTGTTCATCAAGATTTAAAGATAGTTGGGGACAAATTTTACCAAAAGCTTCTCCTGGATTCAAAATTTATTCAAGAACTGTTTCTTGAACCTCTTCTTGGATCAGGTCATGATTTAGTTCATTTTTACCAATGCCTTGGGCATTGGAAGGGTATCTGAGGTTGGTGTAACAAGCAAAGGCTAATATTCCTCAGTCTCTCTTTTTAGTTCAGAGCATAAAACCTAAGTCTACTCAAGTTGGGAAGAATCTTCCTTTTGAGCAAGACTGGATCTCGTAAGGATGGTTGCATCTTTTGCTTCAAATGAAAACTTATTGGTGGATGTTTGAGGTTGAAATTCACAAGTTTCCTCAACCTAGGAGACATGATTTAAGATATCTACATAGGGTTGACAAGTTAACTCATAATGATTCTAATAATGAACCCTACACCAATTGGGAAGCAATAAACTCCACATATCAACCTCTTCTCCCAGTACTAGCCTATCCTGTTGCAACTTTTTGATTAGGAATTGCTGGTTGACTGTAGTCATTGGGTCACTCTACTCTAGAGGCAGTGGATCATTAGGATGGAGTATAGAGAAAGTCATGATTTCCTCCTTCTTGTAGATTCTATCTTGATTTCGAAACAGGCTACCTCATTGGGAGTATCATATTCAGTAATCATATCTTTAAGCCTAGGCTCACTCTCAATTCTGATCTATGTTTCAATCCCTTTCCAAGGTAGCCACATGTGTGAGAATCCCAAGGAAAAATATCCCCCAATATTCTTCATTAGGTCTCTACTCAAGAGCATACCGTATTTTTTTGGGATATTAGCAACTTGAATATCCATGTAAGTTTGGATCCTTGGGTCAGATCCAACCTGAACATGAATATTTTTAAGTTCTCCTACCACATTGACTTTCATTTTATTCAGTTAGATGAATTTTTTGTTATTTTGAAGTGGACTTAGACCTAACTTCCTACAAATTGAAAATGGCATGACGTTTCCTAATGCCTCAGAATCTAGTAGATAGTTGTGTAGATTCTTTCCAAAAATTCTTAAACTCAAATGAAAGGTGGGGTACCAGTCTTACCTTTATAGAGGGCTGCATTCATCTCATTTGTTGGAGTCGCCTTACCTTTCCCTTTTGACCGGTCTGCCTCCTCCAAGGCTCTTAACACAATT
Source organism: Sequoia sempervirens (assembly GCA_007258455.2). Lineage (NCBI taxonomy): Eukaryota > Viridiplantae > Streptophyta > Pinopsida > Cupressales > Cupressaceae > Sequoia > Sequoia sempervirens. Next base: position 123,369,228 of record VDFB02000003.1, on the reverse strand, counting down.
TCCCATTGGGCAAGGCACCACTTCATAATGTCAAAGAATGACAATGAAGTCTTTTGCTTCAGCATCTCTACAATGAAATCAAACTCTGAATCATTATTTACTTGATACTTAGGAAAAGAAGGTGGGTTACCTTTTTTCTGAGAGTCAAATGGACCCTTTGGTGGTGGCGGGTTGTTATTCGCATTCTAATTTGGTGGGACCATGTTATTAGAAGGATAAAATGTGGTGAATAGCCCTCTGTTCTAATTTATGAGGAAATGGCCTCCCTTGGTTTAGAAGGCCTGGGCATCGTATACGTCTTCCACTATTTCATTCTCTTCCTGGTTGGGGAATGGAAGTTCTTCATCAAAGATGTCGCATGCCATGGCAGTATCTGTTGATCCACCAGACTTGTTGGATGCACCTTGAAATGGAGCATCAACCTGTGTAATTTTAACCACCTTCTCCATTTTTGGGTAGTTAACCTCAGAATGAGCTGCAGTATCATGCAGCCTACACCAATTCTTCATAAAGTTGAGATCTGCCACATTTGTAGTGTGTGAATTTTCATCACCCGCCTGATAATTATGGGAAACTCCCTCGTTATTAGGTCTAGTATTCCATGGTCTATTGTTGATGGACCTTTGATTGTATCCCCTATTCTAAATTTGATAATTTTGGTTAGAGGAATTTTGGTTCTGGAAGTTTCTATTGGTGTTTCGATTGGTGTTATAATTCTGGTTGGAGTTTTGGTTGAAGTAACCACCCTGATTAGAATACCCTCCCTGATTTTGAAAACTTTGATTATGGTTCTGAGGGGGGTTATGTCTAAGTTGGTCCATATCGTTAGACATTTGAGATAGAGTCTTCTTGAGGGTTTCCATCTCATTACTTAGTTGAACAGTTCTTTCACCTTATGTAGTCTTTACTACCGATGGTTGATTAACAGGATTTGATCCTCTAGATTGATTTTGTTAATTTTGTGTTTGCTGGGAGGATTCCTGAGTACCATTAGTGAAGAATGGTAAGGGAGGTGGGGCTTGCAACTCAGACATGGGTCCATATTGGGAATAAGAAATCCCTAGGACCGTGTTGAACAGAGGAGTTGGGTTAGGCATCTGATATCCTATGGGAGGAAGAACTCCTCCTAAACTCCATGTCTGTAAACCTATCTGTTGTTGGAATTTGATGGCTAGGTGATAAAATTTATACAATGAATCAATTTCATTGGTAGCATATGTCCTCTACAAGAATAATCCAATCAAAGGATCTATGGCCCTTAAAAATGCCAAAATGGCAATATTCTCAACAACCAAGTAGGGATCCTATAGACTCCTGTACATTCTCTAGAATCTTGTGTTGAATAATGGAAATGGCTCATTGGATTCCTTTCTTATTGTAGAAAATTGGTGATATAGAATGGTTGGCTCTACAGAGACCTGAAACTGATTAATAAAGGCATTTTCCAAGTTTTTCCAACTTAGAATAGGCCCTTGGGGCAGGTTTAAATACCAGTTGTATGCCATGTCACCAAAAGAATAGGGGAATAACCTGCACACAACATCATGATGAGATACTTGAGCATGATCATAGGCATCCTTAAAGGCATGTATGTGCTCTTCAACACTCCTTGATTCTCCATGCATATACTTGGGACATAACCTCTCAGGATTCTTGGGCGGATCATGTATACCCCCATTGATAGTCCCTAGTGGTGAGGGGTTATTCACAAAGAAAGCCATGGGTCATGGTGGTGTGACTGGTTGGACCAGTGGTGGAATAGGTGGATTTGGTGGAAAGCCAGTTGGAGTAAGTGGTGGTGAAAATGGTGGGATCAAAACCGTACGGGCTTGGGGTTTGTACCTAATAGGGGTTTGGAGTTCAACCAATGGTTCAGGATTATGAGAAGATCTAAGAAATCTTTCATACCTATCTACTGAGAATGACCCAATTCAAGCCAGTTTGTTCTTGAGGCCCTCCTTCTAGCACCAGATTTGTTGATGTTCAAAACAACACACAACATTAAATAGAATATCTCTATTCTATTTCTCCTGAAAAAGAAATATAACATATAGTAATCTAACTCCCAAGGTCTTGGTAGTTGGTTCTCAACTGTGCTGGTATTGCTCAATGGTCAATGTAATTGTAATACTCAAGGGGCCTTTGCTGGTAATGAGGAACAAAAATGTATTAGATCAACTAACCTATGTTGTGGGGGAAGGTTTAAATAAAGATAAAAAGATAGATCAAAGCCTTAAAATAGTAGAACATGAACAAAACTTCTTAATATCTATACATGTATATCAATAATGAGTGTTTATTAACCTAACCAAAACCACAACATGATGCAATCCATAGAATAATCTATACCATTGCATACATTCATAGTGCTAATTCACAATCACAATCATTCACTAAAATTTTACTTCAAAACTTGAAACAGATCATTCACTCACCATTAAAACATAGATCAAATAGATATAACAACAACTTCATTGACATTTAATTCAATGAGATAATCTTGAATCCAGTTTCCTCTATTGATTTTCATCAAATAGAAAACATTTAGGCACGGTAAATCACTGGCATACAGATTTATTATGAATCATTAACTTTATCCAAGAGGTTCAAACTTAACAACATGTAAACTATATAAAAACTGTAAAATGTACCCAATTTCAACTGAACTTTCAAATTATCTTGCTAACAACTATGAAATTCTAAGACTTGATTCCTATTGCTCTCATCAGGTGGCTAATATCTCTTCAATGATCCGACCTTTACAAAATAGAGCTCAAAATTACATATAGAGATGCTATGCGCAAGTTTCTCTCAATCAAAACTCAGATCCACAAATTAAGGAATCAGGGCGGTATGAAGAAACTGGACTGTTGATCTTTAGTTACAGCAAGGCTTGACTGCTCTGCTACACAAAATTATGACATCCAAGAAAGAAGGTGGAACTAGGGAATAGGAATTGGAGTCCAACATGTGTCAAAATCCTACAAAATAGAAGAAGAGAGGATGTGGTGTCAAGAAAAGAATACTCTACTACCAGCTTACTCCTACGTTGCTTGGTCCATGATATACTCATCATAACTAGAGAACACTTATTGAAGGATATCCAAATCAGGCCCATCTAACCATTTGTCCTCAAATTTGATCCTCTTTAACTTTGCTGAGGTAAGTTCCTAAATATCCTTCAACTTGATTAGTTCCCTTCTGGAAAATTTTACTTCTTCCCTGGTGTCCATAAACCTATCCAACAATAAATCTTCTCCATCATCTCCTTTTTGCATTACATCTTCAAATCTACCACTCCACTTCTCCCTCAACTTATTCAAAGGAAGACTCTCTTTGATTGGGATGTCCACGTTGACCAAGATGGAAACTACTGCCTCCAATTCATCAATCTACTCGTTCAGGTCTTTGCTTGCTTCTTGAACCTCATTCTTATGCTCATAGATGAATTTGGATTTGAATCTTATTATGCTCACAGTCTTCTCAATAAAATCTGCATTGTCTTCTTAAATAATTGACTACTCCAGGAGAGTTGACTTGGGTACTTTGCTAATGTCCTTAAGATTTTTAACATATTCTATGTACTCTTTATCTTGCTTCTCTAGGTTTTTAGCATGTCGGTTCATACTTCCTACCAACTCAAGTGTTGCTTCATGAACCTTGAAACTAGCAGTCAACACTTCAACAACCTCCTGATTGAGCCTATCAATCCATCTTTCAAGCATCCCCACCTTATTCCTCATCTGCACCAAGTCATCAACTTCCTTATTTGTCAATAAGACTGGGGATTCAAGAGCAGCAACTTGTTGAGAAATTGGAGTGGAAACATCCTTTAGTTATGCAATTGATCCAATTGGGCTTTAAGATCATCTTTCTTTTTCTTGTCTTTAATCATTCTGGATTTGGTGGAGGAAGCTACAATATCAATTAGATTCATTTTTTGATTTCTTGTAGGTCTCCCCAAATTCACAATACCCAATTAGTAATCATTCATTTGCATATCATCTCTATCCTTATCCACCACTGGTATTGGACATTCAACAATAATTTCTCCTACATCTGTGAGCTGTGTGGAGTGAAGAACTCTAGCCTTCTTTTTGGGTCTTTCCTTTTCAATCTCCTTCATCATCTCATCCCAATTGAGAGGTTGAGGTTGAACTATCTGTTTCTTTTCTAATTCAAGCTTCAACCATGTAGGAACACTAAGAGTAATGACTATTTATGTTGAAGAAGCAGAAATGGCAGAAGATAAAGGCTGCAATATTATGTTCTTATGTTGAGAATCAACCTCTTGCATATTTTTTTGTTCTCTTTGTGCCTCTTCTTGTGAAAATTTCTCAGCCTCTTCCTTATCTTAATATTCTTGCAATCTTTTGGCTTCGAACTCCTTCAAATGCTCTTCTTCTAACTTCTTTTCCTCATACATCTTGTCCCTCTGCTTGTCCAGTTCCTTAACATAATCCCATGCTTCCTTGGACTTGTTCTCATATAGAGAAAGTTCTTTAGCCTCTTTCTCTCTCTCTCCAAGCGTTCTTGCTCTTCTTTCTTTCTGTGGGCCTCTTCCATAGCCTTTAATTTAGCCTCAAGGGCTTCTTTCTCTCTTCTTTGAGCAGAATTTTCCTCCTCAAGGTCATGAATCTTCTGCTGCAAAGCCAATTTGTCTCTTTCCTCTTTCATTTTGAGCTCCTGCTCCATTTATTGCTACTACTTCACCAATTCATCAACCTTAGCTTGAGCTTCCAATTCTTTTTATCTAGCTAAAGCATCAGATTGTGCCTTAGCATCAATCTCTTGTTGTTTAGCCAGTGCCTCAGCTTGTGCCTTGGAATTTGCTTCCCTATTAGCCTCCTCAAACAGCTTCCATTGGTCCTATTCTATCAATATATGTTTAGTCCCTGAATTCTCAATTACATCAAGAGATGTCACCATATGAGTCTCTTTTTTGGATGGGGTAGCCTCAGAGTTTGTGTCAGTATCATGAATTTCTATTTTAGGACCCCTCTCCTTCAATAACTCAGCTTCTTTGTGGAGGGTTCCTATGGGAATATCCTCACTTGGTTGCTTTGCAACAAGAGGTTGATTTGATGCTTCCCTTGCGAGATATGTTGAAGCACCAGCTTCTGTAATGGCCTCCCCTCCTTGTACCTTAGGAATATCTTGAGCAAAAGTCTCCTCTCCTGAATTGGGAGGGAGAAATTACAAAGGCTCCTTAGGAGGCATTCTTCTTTTTGTTCTTTTATACTGGGTGGTTCTTGCAACCTTCCTCTTCTTGGATGTTTGAGCTTATGGTTCCTTAACCCTCATGATGATCCATTGAATTCTCCTACCCAATGTTGGCCTTGCAATCTATTTTATGTCAATGGACTCTTCTGCATTCCAGTCCACTGGATCAAGGTCCCCGGTGCCTATATTTTCTATATCATACTGGCGATACAAAGTTACCCCATCATTTGATAATGTCTCAGGGATGTCTTCTTTTATCCCATACTCAACCAAGAGTGGGATAGGAAGTCTTTCATAGTTTCTCCTTCTGAGATCATATTCATCCTGCAAATCCATCCAAAAGTCCTCCAACAAATTGAAATGTTTGTCAAAGACAATAGGAAGGAGCCCCTATATTTTATGTTTAGGATCAAAAAAAATTCTTACAGTGTACAAACCCAGCTTCAAGTGGATTAACTCATCAAAAATTGCCTTAGCTACCACATTGTGTGCACAACTATATTCACCCAACTTCATGGTGAATTTGTGGCAACCAATCTTATGTTTGTTGGAAAATTTAAGGTTGACTGCTATAGCCTGATAGATGAACTCCATCAAAACAATCCTATTGTTGTAGTACCTGGGTAGTAGATGGGGGTGGCCATCAAAACCCGCTAGCCTGAAATAGGTAAATCTAGGGTATTGGATATACCAATGTCCCCACTTTACAATAAAGGCCATGGCATCTCTACTCAATCTATAACTAGCATCTCCTGTTAGCCAGCTAATGATGACATGAAAAATGCATCATTAACCCTCCTGTAGTGAGATTCAGAGGTTTGCAAGGTAAGTTGATCATAATCATACCACACATTATTTTGTCCTTGAGCTTCTCCCAATATACCTATTGCATTGAGTCTTGCATTGAGTCCAAGAAATATCTCCCTTCTGCCTACAACATAAATCAAATAAGAGGTCATAAAGAAACTCTTGGTTTCTCTCACTCTAAGCATCTGATTATGTATGCAATCCAACACAATCAGAGGCCAGTAAAATTGTTTTTTTACTATCAAGGATAGTTTGAATAATAAATGGGAACATCCATTCCTTGAACTAGGAAGCATCCCTCTTCGCAAACACCCTAGAGAGCATCATTTTTATGCCTCCAATCTCTTTGTAGAAGTCTTCCCTTTTAAGCTGGTCGAGAAGCTTAGCCGGAAACTTTTTCTCAACTCTCATCCAACTCTTGTTCATATGAGTTCTATTAGTCTCCTACTTATCACTGTATAATTTGACAGCTTCTGCTTCATTGAGCTTCCTGCGATTTTGTGGAATAGGTGCACTGAACATAAATCTAATCATCTGTGGTGTTAAGTCAATAATAACATTTCCTTGCAAATCCACGCATTGCCTAGTGGCAGGATTGTATGCTCTGGTTGTAGTCATTATCAACTCAGGACATTGGACTGATAGGGGGAAGATGGAAACATGTGCCAACCTAGATTGGATAATTCTTTGTCCTCCCTATCACTTTTTCACTAGTTTTTTCCAAAAGAAACTCTTCATAACTGAATGAACCCAAGTTGGTATCAGTGATGTCTGCCCAATCAAAATCAACCTTTCTAGCTGTGAAAGTAGCTTCCCTATGTTTGTATCCCATGGTGTAAGAGAGCTGCTCCACCTTGGTCTTCCCTGGCTTAGCTCCTTGCCTTGAAGTTTCTACAAGTTAGCTCCTTTGAGAAGCCTCTTCTAATGCTCCTGATATCTCTCAATCTCTGCAATAAACCCTTGTATTAGATGAACAAAAGCATAAAAGTCAATACATCAATGAACATCTTTCTCTACCTCCTTAGGACAACTTTCATACTTAGCCAAATTTAAAAATTCATCGAAGGTGGAGCCACAGAAGAATAAGGAATAGGGAACTATTTCAGCACAAAGTGGGATCGGGACCGGATCCAGGATGAGACCGGAATTGGAATCAGAATAGAAATTGAACCCGAAACTAATCACTAGTTCCAAGTTTGACCTCCACTCTGGTTCCACCTTCACTTAAGGGCAAGTGTGAAGACCAAAATTATCAATGACCAGAAGTGGGATCATTTTGGGAATGAACCCCAATGCAAACATCAACGAGATGAGTATGTTCCTGAGTCCGCTTCCGCTAGTTTTAACATAAAAATAGAGCACTTTCTTGAAGATGTGGTCACATGAATTTAACGACCTAGGTCACATGGTTTATAAGGAAATCCAAAGAGAGGGGCTTAACCCCACCCCTCAACTACATAAAGAACAATTTAAACCCTAAAGCTGAAATATTTTGTAAAGCTTGTCGAGCAAACCCTAGTTTGCACGACACATCAACTTAGAAAATTAGGGCATCACAAACCTGACATGGAAACCAAAGAATCGACACAGAAGAAAGATCAAAAGGGTCTCCAAAAAAATCCTAAGACATTTAACACACAGAGGACCCAACCAAACGAAACCCTAGTTATAAACTAGGGCACAACAAAACACACATGCCACGAAAGCGACAACAAACAAAAAAACACAAATAGAAAGAAAGAAAATAGAATGAGAAACAGAAAAAGACAAAAACAAAACCAAAAAGACCAAGAAACGATTGAAGATTCACAGAAAAAGGTCCTACAAACATGCTAAAACACGACGAGCAAGAACATGAGAAATAAATGACAAAGCATAATGAGAAAAGAAGGGAAAATAAACCCTACCTTGAAACGCCCACAAGGAAAGACTCAAACTTGATAAAGATTCGCTCACCAACACGCCTTTGCAATCAAATCGCTCCTCTTAAAGTTATCCTAGCTCTGGTTTGCTAAAATGGCTTAGATAACAAAGATAATAAGCCAGTTAAACACAATTAATATTTTAAAATCATTTTGCGCGTGTTAGGAGGCTGGAATTAATGCAATAAATGTGGTAGGTAAGAGGCGGAGCAAACAACACAAATGAACAGTTAACTCTAGTGAACACCAAAAGCAGGGTGGATGCAGACCCGGATCTAGAACAGAACAAGAAAGTCTTTAACAAGCTTCTTATCGAACTTCGAACCCGGCTTCGGTCTCGTGACAAAGATAAACAACAAAAGAAAATGGGGGCAGGATTGGGACCAAAATTGAAACTGGAAGTTTTACAAAGTTCCATGTTTGGTTCCAATTCCGGTTCCACTCCCGACAAAGGAACAAGAAATGAAAAAAAGACAACAAACACGATGGGAAACAGGACCGGAACAAAAACCGAACCTGGCCCAAACACCAACGGAAACAACAACACAAAACAAACGAGCGTGGTAAGAATCAGAAAGGGAACAAAACCTTTTTTCACAAAGTTCCAAGTTTGGTTCCAACTCCGGTTCCATTTCCACTTGGGCAAAAAAAAACACAAATAAAATGACAAACAATGAAAAGAACAAGGAAGGAGGGCGGACCCAGAACTGCGATCAAATCCGGACTTGGAACCAAACAAAAGTTCCAAGTCAAGTTTCCATCCTGGCTCCGCTTCCGACAAACAAAAAGAAACAAGGACTTAGGAGCAAAATGAACAACTCCTAAGACCCAAACAAAACACGAAGGACAAAACAAAACAAAGGGGGACCCATTTTGTTCCAAAATAAAATGGGGTGGTTATGCAAGGCATAACAAGTAGACCCACTCATTTTTAAACTAGATCTAGAGAAGCAACAAGTGAAATAGAAAATGTAAGGAAAAACTTCTTGGATTTTTTTGTCTTTGGGAAACAACACAGATGAAAATTCTAGTATAGAATACAAGAGGACTTAATAGTCCTCATAAGTAACTTTTACTCAAAAAATTTATAGTTGATAGCAAGTTGGATATTATCCTTATACAAGAAGTTAAAATTTCATAAACAACTTTCAAATAAGTAGCTACTCGAATTTGGTCAAGTGTTGAACTTTTGATTAGTGAAGCTAAGGGGGCTTAAAGGGGAATTGTTACAATGTGGAACCCGAGTGTATTAATTTTTTTTTTAAAATAGTCAAACTAAGAATAGTCTTGAAATATAATTCTTAGAAATTAATACAAAGAGTAGATTTTTTTCTAAATTTATGCTCCTAATTATAAAATTGCAAGAAAAAACCTTAGGATGAATTTATCTATTAATGGTATTAGATTTATCTATTGCAATTCAAAGTAGACAACAATTTAGTTGGATGGTGGCTGGTGATTTTAATTATCCTCTTCTTCCTTTAGAGAAGTTTGTTGGAATAGAGGACTTTTTCTAAAAGTGTGAATGATATAGAAAACTTCATTGTTGTTGGTTGTTTAATGGATATTGGCCTCAATGGGCATCCCTTTACTTGATCAAATAAGAGATCTAGGAACAATCTTATACAATTCAAGTAGGATAGATTTCTAATTTGTTGCGCATGGGATATAATATCTCTTTCAACTTTGTCATAAGTTGGGTTGCATCATAATCCTTTTTTACTAAACCCTATTCTAGCCTACAATTATCTTATGACCTCTAAAATGTGAAATATTTATACCTAAGCTATGAAACAATAAATTTTGGTTGTGTTTTTTAGTAAAGTGCCTAAGTCAATCCCATATTTTATGTAATTCATCTTCTCCACAAAATCATTGTAGGGGAATGTCAAGAGTATACAAACCATGAAAGTGATGTGTGCGAAAATGGTGTGAGCAACAAACCCTAAGGGATAGAGCAGGATGTATAGTGATATGTAATTACGATGGAGGGAAAAGGGAGATGATAAAATCTGATCACAAAGGACAATGAAGAGGATGATAGGATTCAAAGTTAACAATAGTTTCGCTAGTAAGGATTTTCAAATTTTAAGGATTTGACAAAGGTTTATATGGCTTATGGATGATGGAAATAAGAAGAATAAAATATTACAATGAATGTAAGAAAGGAAAACATTAGTCAAGGGCACAAGAGATTCTAAATAGGTTAAAATCTTTGATCTCATGTCATCAGCCCTATTTCCTTGATGATGCACCTACAATTTTCCTTTTGGTAGCAGAGAAGAAGAAACTAGGTTGCCAAGTGAGTGTGTTATCAATTAAAACTTATAAAAATGATCTTATATATGAACATAAACTAATTTTTATGGCTTGATACCAATAAATACATAGTTATGGTTAAGTCAACAATAATCAAGGAAAGTTCTATGAAAGCATTCAGTAAGGTTATAAGTGTTAGGGGTCATGGTTACTATACAAGGGGGCATGATTGTCATGCTAGGGAGTACAAATTTCCTTTTATCTGGAAAGGCTTTTCTTTTTGGAGGTGCATAAGATGGCTTAGATAAGGCCTAGGAAGGTTGCATTATCAATCTATGATCATCAAGGACATATATGTGTAAAATGGTCTAAAAAAACACTAATGAAATGGACACTAAAATGACAAAAAAGCATAATGTGGAAGTTGCAAGGTATGAAATTTTTTGTTGCTTCACATTTTTCATGGAATTTCATAGTCATTTCTTTCATCACCGACAAGTTACTTAGTGATTTTAAAGTTTAGGTGTTTAACACTCTAACCCCTAATGATAGTTACACCAATTAACATAAATATTCAAATACATCATAATTTTAATGTTTCCAACAATTTTATTCCTTCTTACTTCAAATACTAACGTTTTCAAAGTTAGGTATCAAATGACTAAAGAAATGATGATTGGAATAGAGAACAGAATAGAGGTGTAGTGCCAAAAAATTTCACCCTTAACAATTTCACATTATTTTTTTCCCCCTTAATTTATTGGACCTAATTATGTTGCACAAATGGTTGTTGTTGCACCAAATGATCGACACGTTAATGCATGATACAACTGCCAGAGTTAATGAATCTATGAGAGGCAGTTAATCCATGTCACAAACCTGAGCATTGCATTGCACATCACAAGCAGACCAACGGAGCACACCTTACAACAATCCCCCCAATGCAAATGATGGATTCAAACCCATAAACCTGGCTCTGATACCAATTGTTACACAAATGGTTGTCGTTGCACAAAAAGATCAACTTGTTAATGCCTGATACAACCACTAGAGTTAATGAATCCGTGTGAGGCAGTTAAGCCATGTCACGAACCCAAGTGCTACACTGCACAACACAAGGAGACCAAGGTTGCACACCTTTCAACAAATTAAGTCTCTAATTTCCTAAAATTATGCATTTCAAAGCCTATTTTTTACCGTTTTCTAAAGGATTGCATTGCAAGTATTTAATAAATGCAACAACAAAAAAATTTATCTTGACACTAAGATTCCTAAAAGATAGGGCTAGGACCCATATTCCCATAGGTATATGGGTCCCCCTATCTTGTCCAGGACCAATTTTTAATATGTTGTTGTTGGAATTTTAACATTCAAATTTCAAATTTCAAGTGTCAGCTTTTGGGATCTAATTTTTGGGAAATTAACACTATTGTATATAAATACCTAGTATTTTCATCATTTGAAATATGAGTGAAAATATATTGGTGAAATTATGATCAAGAGCATTCAAGAGCAAGTCAAGAGCAACATTTCAGAGATTATTGTAGCAATTCAAGATCCAACATCATGTCAAAGTTTATGTGTGTTCATGTTCATGTTTTGTGAAGGATAACCCTTATTGTAGGTCTCCAAAGTGTTCAATAATTCAATCAAGAAATATCCAAATCCTTGAGGTGATGTGGATGACTTCAGTCCTTCAAGGAATCCATTGAAGGGTGGTGAGTTGCAACACTTTATGATTTCATCATTCCTTCCTTTCAATTATCATTCCTATTATTGACATTGTGGAAGTGGAAACACTTACACAAGGTTTGACTGAGGCAAGCCCCTAAATGGACCAACATTTTCTCTCTTTGAATTTGCAAGTTATAGGTTTGGAGAGGATTGAAGAAGGATTGAAGGAATTTTCAATCATTACATTCTAAACCCTAAAAGTTGTCAAACCACGGAAACTCAAGTATAGAATTACCTGACAATATTTTGACAACTCTGCAATCAAGAATCAGAAGCCCAGATCCAGCATCAGAGGACTGTAAAATCAATTTTAGGACACCCTATCAAGGACCCATATGCCCCTAAGAATTTGTTTCCTCTACATGCCAGGTCCAAATTTTTATGATAGGTGCACAATCTCCAGTACTTCTTAGATCTGTTTGTAGTTTACTGTTTTAGTATGTGTGCTTCTGGGATATTGCATTTATCATATTAGATCATATAGTTCAATTAGGTTATTCATTTCATATCATTTCCAATCCACTTTCAAGGCCTTGAGAAAGGATATCCAAGTTTCATTTGCTCACCTTTATGGTTGATAGTCAATATATATATCTTGTTGATCTCCCTTCTAATGTAATTGTGAAAAAGGAAGCTAATTAACCCTAGCTTTCACATAGTAAACTTTAGGGTCCCCTTTTCCTATATTACATTTTGGTGAACCCAACACTTTGACATCATAAACCTTTTGAGAATTGCATTCATTCACCCTAGATCTAGGTTTTACATTGTATTGTCTTGCATTTATCAATTAGGGTTTCATATTTGCATCATAAAAATTCATAAAAAAATCCAAAAATATTGCATCAGAGCTTTCATCATCACTTTCATTAGGGTCTATTTCAGTTATTTATATTAGATTTGCATTCAAAATTTCTTTCAAAAGTGAGATTTGTTCAAACATTGTCATACACTTGCATTTCACTTACATTAAGAAATTCTAGAAAAATAGTCATTGTGAAACCACTTTACAAATAGAAAAAAAAACCTTAATCAACAACTTAAACATTCAGGTTTTTAGTTTTCAAACCTCCTATCAAGGACTCACATGCCCCTAAGCGACCTTGTCCTTGTATAGGTGCATTAGAAAACTTTTCACAGTTGTCTATCTCAATCTACTCATTCTGTAGGTACTTGTAGATCTCTATTTTGGAATCAATAATTGCATGTTTTTAGGAATATTGCATATAGTTCATAAAAGTGAAAGAAAGTGCATTTTTGTATTTTAAAATTACATAAAAATCATCATTCCTAAGTATTTGCATCTCAAAATTAGTCAATTATTGCATTTCAGATCTTAAATTTGTATTCGTAGCCTGTTTAAACATCTTCAACATTGTTGCATATTTGTATTTTGCATCAAATTGGCATAAATTAAGAAAATTCTAGGAAATTACTTACTGTTACAACTGTTTGCAAGTAGAAGAAGAATCCTTAAGCAGTGTAAAACCCAGGAAAAATTTAAATTTTTAGAACCCATGTTGAAGACTCAAACGCCCCTAGGTGACTATGTCTTGTTATCTAGGTATAAGTCAACTTTTTGTGATAGAACACTCTTAGGAGCCTATGTTTGGGGTTGTTTTATTGTTCTTCACCTATGGATTAATATTTTGAACCTCATTGCGAAATTTCATTATGGATATGTGTTTTGGTAAAATTTGGATGACCTTGAAATCTTTGGTTGATGTTTCAAGTTGTGTTTAGTGATGATTCAAATCTTGATAATGACATCCATGATACTTCATATCCTATTACAAGTCTTTTTGATGTCCCAGGTAAGGATGAAGAGAGCATGCATGAGTTCATAGAAAACTCCTTATGTAACTGTTACCTGATTTTTAGCTTTCAGCTGAAATCAGGTAACTTAGTGTTTATTCTTTTGTGTTTTTGTTTGAACATTAAAAAGATGCATTATATTCTGCTAAGTTCATCAATATGCATGAAAGGATTGTCAAAAAAAATATTGCATTTTATTCCAATGTTGCAATTATAGACAAATGAGAAAGAGAACCATATGTATTGCAAATGTAATCTTTATTGATAATCATGAGAGTATAAATCTCCCTCACAAGCCAAGGGACTAGCTATCCTAATGCTAGTAAAGAAAAAATCATACGCATATGGATAACAAAATTAAATTGCATATAACATGAAAAGGGACCTGTCATTTCCTAGTGGAATGACGAATCCCTTTGACTTGGCCTTGCATCATCTTGATCTTGCTCTACTACTCTGCTTATGTTTGACACCCTCCTCGTTGCTCCTAGGTTTCCTGCATTGGATTAAAATAGTGATGTTGGAGCAATGAAAGATCTATGATCAACATTATATGCAAAACATCCATAAACGTGTGATCAAATGTCTACAAGCATTAAAATAGCAGCATACCATAATTTTCCCTGAAAACAAGAAAGGAGTGATCAAACACACCTATGATATGCTTTGTTTATCTAACTATTTGTTCTTTGTGCAGATTTAGGATAGGTTTTATTACTGTTATGATTTAGCTAATTATAGCATGTGGGGTAAATGTCGCTCCCACAAGGGTAGAGCTCAGCATGTTGCCTTATGATGTTTAAGAGGGATAGGAAATTGAGAAACTTGATCAAATCAATAATGGACATGCTATTAATGAATTAAATCAATATGGAATCACACCAGTTGATCAACTTTCATTATCATATTCAAAAGATGCAACACATAATGTGAGTTGTCATGAAATTCATACTTCACGATGAATCAGTTATATGGCTGCCATCATGTCAAAAGGAAGGTACATTTTGTTGGACATGTCTTTCAATCATCTTAAGTGGATCCAAGATCCATTCCATTAAAAGAAGTGATTTCAGAGATGCATCAAGTTCAATTATAGATACATCAATTTCAATTATTATGCATCTCTTAAATAATGAAGGAGAAATCAAGGCATGCCTGAAGCCATCATGAGGCATATGGGGCAGCAAGAAGTAACAATCCAAGGTATTGTCAAGTCCCTCTCACCTTAACCCTATTGGACAACCACCATCACATAGGATGGTGAGATTTCAAGTCACCAACATAGGTGACATGTGTCTTCACACTAGAATTAAAGTGAGCAGATGGTGTGTATTTGTTACACATGATCAAAAGGACTGAAATGTTGTGGAAAACATGAGGATTAGGGCAGTCAAAGAAAGGGAATGCATGCTACATTTCATAGTGGGACATCAGCAATGACCTACATTAAAGGTACAACAAGAATCAATGAGCAATAGCAATCCTGTGTACCAAGAGTCAATGACAAAGTGAAGAAGAAAACATGGTAAAAGACACAAGTCTACATGAGCCAAAGGAACCATACAATGAACAACATGGAAGAAAATAACTTCACAATATCAACACACTTCAAGCAACAATGAAATTTCATGGAGCAGTCATGGATGATGAATGAAGTACATGACCAAGTCATCATATCCAGGTGTTGTCCCAGGATGCAAAAATCTGAAGGTTAACAAGGAGCATATTTTGACTGTGAGAAAAGAATACAGAAACTCTTGATTTGAATGGTAGCAGAAAATCATGACAATTGATGTTATTAATGAATAAGTGCAGCAGTGGAAATCATAGTTTGAAGATAATGCATATGATGGCTAACAATTGTGAATAGTATGGGATCTCCATGTTTGGTTTATATTGATGACATTGTCTTCTAAGGTCATAAGATCTCAGCAATGTTAGAACATATTTGGGACTGATGTCATGTGAAGAAATTTCAAGTTTAAAATGCATACTTGGGTGTCCAAGTAAATTCATTATCTAACAAGGTGTCTTATTTCACAATAAACTTATAAGTGCAACAATTACAAAGGATGGAAAGTGAGATTCAGACAGCTGAACAAGAAATATTCAAAAGAGAACACCAATAAATTTGTACAAGGCAGCCCTTTATAAGGTACAGAGTGCTTTCTTTTCAAATCATAATAACCACTCATTGATATTTGAATAAACAAAACATCTATAATGCAATGCAGTGACGAGCATGATTGAACAAATGATAGTGTTCTTAGGATAATGATGTAGAATACTATCATGCATAGCCCTCATGTAATGAGCTTGAAAGAGATTGTAAGGGACTAATAGATGAGAATCTTAAGCTTATTTACAACTTGAATGAATTAAAAAGAAATCTGGAATCAAAAGATGTGTACATTGTTGAGTTAGAAGAGACACTAAGAGCATCTTCATTTGAGTCTACTTTACCTTTGAACTTAAAAGATACTAATGGCAGAAGATTGAAGTGGCTTTCATCACTATGACAGCATGTATCCATGTCAACTCCATGACAACAAAGGAGAAATCATAGTGAAGAGGAGCTTCTCATATCACATAAAGAATTAGCTCAAATCTCATATTTGGGTATACATTGCTTAGGTGTGGACAGTTCACTTGTGGTTGTGCTTTGCCTCTCAAATATTAGTGCCATATCAAACTTGTTTTCATCCATAAGTGAGACAAAGGGACAGAGCATAAAGTAAGGGGGGATCAGACCCAGAATGTTGAGCTTTTTCACAGGCCGAGTACAAGAAGAGATGATACAGAAAGTATACATGTAAAGGAACCATAGCTTGGAAAGATGCTGAGAGATGGCAATGCATAATGCCTTTTGTACAAGACAATGGAGACATATGCTAGAATTTTGTGGTCATGCAATCACATTTTTATTGCCAGGATGGATTGGCAATTTGTAACATTGAAAGGAAAGGTGAGTTTGAACATAGGATAAGTCTTTCTTAGTTGTTAATAAAGATTCTTATAATGGTCTCAACATGGAGATAGGTAAACTCACAGTGACAAAGTTAGGTTTTTCCTTATCATGAACATATTCAGGGAATGGGGTTTTCTTCTAACATATGAGGTTCGTGTTGTTCCAACATATATGCCTCATAAAGTTATTAGCATCATAAAATCTCATTTTTGCAAACTTTGTCTCATTGCTACACATGTGTGCAAAGAACAATGGTGAACCAGTTCTTTTCAATGAAATAATGGTTAAAGATAACAATAGCAAAATATACAGGAAAATCAAAAGCATTTCGATTATTTTTTGTACAAACAAGACTGAGAAGTGAAATACAAGGAGTAAAATGCATTATGAGTCTCATGGCCACAGCCTAAAAAGTAGTATTCTTCACCAAATCTAGAACCCACTTGGGGTTTTTACAAAAAATTGCAACTACAAAAAATATCATTTCAAATCAAGTATTTCTCTACAGTCATGGGCCAAATCTGGGTTTTTATTTTTTTAAAACACAAAACCCATCTGGGTTTCAAAAATCTACAAATACAAAGAGGAATTGAAAGAAACCCACTTGGGGTTAAGCAAAAATTTGCAGATACAAAAGCTTTTTTAAATATATCATGAATACTGTGAAGAAAGGCAACAAATGTTTGTAAAATAAATTCTTTGTACAAAGGCAGAAACCTAGCTAGGTTTATTTTCAAAAAATTGCAAAATACAAAAAATGCATTTTAAGAAACCAGGTTTTCTTCCATGGTCGCGGCCAACAAGTTTCTTTTTCTTCAAGTTCAAGAAACCCACTTGGGGTTTGGCTGGAAATTGCACAAATACAATGATGATTGAAGGAAATAATGTAAAGTTTTATTCTATAGAAGGCACAAAATTCCATTTTCAAAACCTTGTTTCATTCTCATGGTCGCGGCCAGAGTAGCATTATTTTCTTCACAAAACAATAGAAAAGATATGGGTTATTATGGATTACAAATATTGAACCATTCAAAAGGATATCATGAGGTTTTTTGAAAGAAAATCAAAATTCAATGAAACCCTACTTCATTCTTCATGGTCGTGGCCAAAGGAACAAATTTTCTTCACAAAAACAATGAATAGATTCGGGTTTCTTCATTTAACTTCAAATGCAAAAGAATAGAAATAATTGTTGCTTTATTTCTAGATTGGAGGCTTGAAATGATCTCTTTTGCTCAAAAAATCAGAGAGACCTGGGTCGAATGGAGGCTTACCTGAGCTTTTTGCTCTTTTTTTTTGTAATATACAAGCTTTTTCTTTCTACAGAAAGCTTCCTTTAATCTTCAGAGGGAAAACCAATGGCGGGTGAAACAAGATGAATAATCACAGAAAATAAAAGTGGAAGAAAATGGTTAGAAATATGCTTATGGCCACAATTTTTTCCCACAAATGGCCTTCAAAAAGTGATGAAACGCATATTTTTGTCCAAAAAAATGCATTACCTATTGTTTTTCTGTGATTTTCATCTAAGTTTGGCCCAAAAAAACCAGTCGACATCATGTTCTGTGTGCAAGCAATCAAACCCTCATGGCAGCAGAAGCTTCTTCTAGAAGCTCAACACAAAATGAATGCTTTTTCACATTTTCTCCATGTTTTGTTGTTTAGGGTTTGAACCCTTTGGAGGCCGATGGGATTTTTTCCCATTCTTTTTAAAAAAATGAAACACATATTAATGTGTTGCGAGGGTCGATGGTGAGTATTAGGAATTAGGAAAATTTTGCCTTATTTTTCATGTTGAACATTTATGTCTTGTTCAAAAAAAAAATGCTAAGTCCTCCAAATTTGAAACATGTTATGCCTTTGACCTTTGATCATATGGTGCCTTGAAGTTGTCAAAATGTGCCTTCCAAGGATTGTGGAGCTCACATAGGCCGAATTATTGGGGCCTTTTATTTTCCTTTGAAAATCAAAGTGGTTGAGTAAGTCATAGTCATGTCTTTTGGCCTTGAACTGCAGAATGAAGGTAAACAGAATTGATCAAATGCCTTGGAAGGATTTGATTTTTCTTAATGCTTTTGGAAGCATTTAGATATATCATTATATTTTGCATTTTATTTCAAAGTATAAAAACATCATTTAAGTGATTTTCAAATCACTTTAATGTCATTTATAATGCAAATGTAATGTAATTCAAGGAGCTGGTGGGCCCCTTTTACATTTTGTTTTAAAAATGTAAAATAGTTTGATTAAGTGGTGTATTATGAATCACTTAATCAAGTTATTATTTTGAATGCATATCAGAGGGACAACAACAAAGGTGTGGGTCAAATGTGTTGAACACATGTGTGTGAGACAAAATGATGTTTGGCAGACATGATAAGAGTGTGTGAGCTTGTTTTGACTGTTTTGGAGGCTATTTTGTCACACCTTCAGTGTGACTATGGTCTTGGCTTGACCTTGTACCATTTGGATGACTTTTTGGAGTGATTTTAGAAGGTTCTTTTTTGGCCTCAATGCTGCATCCAACCATAACCTTTTAGATGGACATGTGTGAGAGGAGTTGGTTGTTTTTTGCTTAAGTAGCTTCAAACAGTGTTTTGGAGTTAGTTCTTTCTTTCCAGCAAAGTGATAGATTGTTTTTGTGGGTTATCTTTTCAGCAAGAGCAATATTGTAACTCAAATGGACTTGTGATACAGTGAGTACTTTGAATCAATAAAATAGAGCATTTTACCTTCTCATTTCATGTTTTATAGTATGTTGTTAGTGATTGATCAGTTTGTTTTGTGAAATTTATCTTTCCTTGCAAACTTGTCTCATGTTTAGGCATCTATTTAGCATAAAATGCATTGTTACAGGTTATAAGTTGTGTTAGTTAATAGTGTTGTTAGTTGTGAGATTTTTGTTTTCCTTCTAAGAGTCTTGTTTAGAAACCTCCTTATAAATTACTTATGTGAAATGCATGTGAAAATGAGTTGTCTAAACAAGGTTTTATGATATTTTTTTGAATGTGATAGGCTATTATCAGGTCTTAGTTAGTTTTTGGTGTATCACCTTAGGTAATTTCATTTAATGTTCATGTTTTATGCATCTCTCACCCTTTTCCTCAGAAATCATTAGTTAGGTGGCATCAAAAGGGGAGCCAGCTCATAATCTGGAGGTCTGCTTTCAAATAGGACACCCACAAGTTGAAAGCAGTCCCATGTTACATCCAAACCTACTAAGTTCTTTCATAGCTTGGAATTAGGGGTGCAAATTTGGATCACTAACAGTTTTGGCACGCCTAGTGGGACCCTTCTAATCAGTTTAGATTAGAAAAATACATATGTTTGCTGGTTTTGATATGCAGCCAGCAATTTTTTAGCCTTTAGGAGGTCACATAAGCATATCTGGCGACTCTGAATGTGGAATTTAACAGCAGACCAGTACTGTAGCAGCATATGAAAAAGATTCAGACTAGGGGAAACTTTGTCCCATTCGATTATTTGCAACTTTCACCACCCCGAAGGAGAGGCAGGCCAATAAAGAAAGTTGTTGTTTCATCAAGAAAGATAGCTTCAACTCCACTTACAATGAGAGTTTCAAGTCCTATAAGGTAGCAAACCTTGGTGCCAAATATGGTTGTTCCAAGGAATCAATTTTTTGTTACTTTTAATGGAGGCATCCCACTGCACTTGGCTCAACATGATGACATTCCCATGGTTGCCCTTAAAAGTGTGCCATATTTTTCAAGTGAAGATCAAACCACACCAGTTGAACACATTAAGGACATATCAAATATGTGTTTAGTGCATCATATCACTCAAGAGAACATTTCTTTAAGGCTGCTAGTAGCATTATTTAGAGGGAAAGCACTCCAATGGGTCAGGAGTTTAGCAGTTAATTCCATCAAAATGTGGGATGAGTTAGGAGAGGTATTATGCAATCAATTTGAGGACAAGTATGACAACTTTTCATTAGTGGAGCAGCTGACCCACATTAAAAGGGCTCCTCATGAACGGGTGACAGACTTCAATTTCTATTTTCAAAGAAGGTGGGATAGAATTCCAAAGCCCACAAGGCCTCCAACTAAGTATGCATTCCTCTATTTTTTAAGAGCCTTAAATAGTGAATTTGTTGTTTTGATACAGTCTATGGATGGAAATACCTTACCAATAGCTTATGATATAGCTATAAGGGATGAAAATAGCCTCATACAAGCTGGAAGAATTGTCCCTAGGCCTCGTATGCCTTTTTTCCTTGATATACAGCCTCCTATAGCTTTTCCAAAACCTCAAATAGCCCCTTTACCAGTTATTGTTAGCCCAGAAGTTGTTTTCCAAGGACCATCCCAACAGTTACAAGAGATAAAAATCAACCAACAGAAGATTGAGAGTCTCCTTCAGACCTTTGGAAATGAGCTTGTAAGCATTAAGAAGCAGCAGTTCCAAGGTTTCAAGCCTTGGTAGCCTCAAAATCAAGGTCAAGGTCAGCCATTTCAAGCTAACAAGCAACTATATCAAGGAAAATTTCAAGGTACAAGACATAATCTGAATCTAAGGCCTTTTTAGCCATACAATCCAGTTCCAATCAGTGCAGCCAAAGATATGGTACATGTTCAAAACAACCTTGCAACAAAATATGAGTGGTGTTATCCTTGCAACCAGGCCCATAACCAAACTACATGCTTAAATGGTGTCATCAATCAAGCATTGATGGTTCAAAATGTTTTGGGTGTGCAGGACGTATCTAATGGTGAATCTTCCCAACAGCAGGAGCTCCCTACAAGTGACACAACCCTCTTGAATTGGCAAGGAGAGGAGTTTTGTGGAGTAAACAATGATAGCTCTCCAATAGCAGACAACACCTGAGCCAAAAAGAGAGCTTTCAAGATTGGACAAGCAGCAAATAAAGAAAAAGAAGTTGGTAGACCTTCCAATCCTCAAGTAACACACATCTTGCAAATAAATTCACAAGGCATCAGTGGTGGACAGCTTCAGAACCAACCCCAACTAGCCCACTTGCAGAAAAACCATGTTGTTGCAAGGAACCATCAAAAGGTAAACGTTGCCACACCCTTCAACATCATTGAATCCGTGAAAAAGATGAATGTGAATATGTCAATGTGGGATTCTTTTTTTATCCCTGGTTAAAAGGACTTGTTGCAATCTACCTTAGCTGATTTAGGTGTTTCAAATGATGTGCCAATAGGTCAAGTCAAGGTTGTCTTGACAAATGCACCTCAAGACAGTAGTAAACAACCAAGTAAGGATGTCAAACCACCCCCATTTTATGTGTCCTTGATAATAGGAGATAAGTTAGTTCAAAAATGCATGGTAGATTCAGGGGCAAGTAGTTATGTCACGCCCAAACAAATTGTTGATAAGTTAGGACTGAAATATCAGCCTCTTGAGAAAGGAGTTGTCTAACTTGATGGGATAGCCATTAACACCGTAGGTGTTACCAAAGGTTTAAGCCTTACCTTACATTCCTACCCCAATTTTTCCATTCCTTGAGACATTTCATTCATTGACTTACCACCTCATTTCGCTTTATGTTTGTCAAGATACTTCATTGCCAAGATATGAGGTTATTTTTCGTCAGATTAGATGTCTCACATGGTATTCAGAATGAGATATGGGACTAAAGTGGTCATTAAATCTGAGTTACTTGCTAAATATCACATTGAACCATATGTCCCAAGTGTTGTGAATTCTAATTGTGTTGTTTTTTATGATAATGAACTTGTTGTTGCTCAAGAACTGTAAGCAGAAATCATACCAGCCACTCTTTTAAATGAGTGGGCAGCAGAAAATATCATTGACATCCCAAATGATAACATGGAGGAGATTGGTTTGGGTGTCTATGTGTTGCATGAACCTGATTCAGTGATCCCAAACCTCGAAAAGGAGGTGGAACAATAGTTAGAATAGCAAGGTGAAGTATGGAAGATATTCTTTAACGGTTCTCGAAGCAAGAACGGTGTTGATGGGGGTGCAATGCTTGTGTCCCCACAAGGTGACAAATATTACTCAGCCTTTAGATTTGCTTTCTCTTGTATTAACAACACTGTTGAATACGAAGGTCTAATTCAAGCCTTGGAATGGGAAAGAAAGAGAGGGATTGGCTACTTGTAAGTTTATGGTGATAGTGAATTGATCGTCAACCAGGTGAGAGGTCTGCATGTTACTAAAAATGATATCTTAAAATCCTACAAACACAGGGTGTGGGATATGATAGAGGAGTTTGATGCTTTCAATCTGGTTTCTATTCCTAGTGATCAGAATAGACATGTTGATAGGTTGGCTGCAATAGGTGCTCAGGTTGATATTTTGAGTGAAATTAGGGAAGAAAAGTTGCAGCCATATGTTAAAATAGTTATCATACCTTCTATTCTAGACAATAACATTCATTGGCAATTCTTTGAGAGTGATGAACAGGTCTTGAGCTTTATGCTTCAAGAAGATGAATTTGCAACAGTGAACCAAGACAAGATCAAACAGCAATATGATGATCATATCATCCAATTGAGGTCTAACAAGCTTCCCAAGGGATTAGTCACCTTGGAATCCATTTTCAGCACTGATGACCAACTGAAAAAGAGTAAGACCAGCATGCAGGTCAAAGAAGAACATTATGAGGAGCTTGAAATTTTCAAAGGTAAGCTCCTTAATGTTGGTAAAATATGTTCACATGCAGATAGGCAAGCCTTCATTGCTCTTTTTCAAGAGTTTTAGGATGTATTTGCATGGGAATATTCTAATTTAAAGGGTTTTGATCCCCAAATATCCCAACATACCATAGAGCTTGAACCAAACTCAAAACCTATTAGGAAAAAATAGAGGCCTTTAAACCCCAAACTTGAGCCTCTTATGGTCAAAGAGTTGACCAAATTAATTGAGGGAGACACCAATTTTCCAACTAAACATACCTCATGGGTCTCTAACCTTGTCCCGGCTAGAAAGAAAAATGGTGAGATTAGGTTGTGTGTTGATTTTAGGGACCTGAATAGAGCCTCATTAAAGGATCATTATTTGTTTCCCTCAATGGAGCAGATTCTGCAAATTGTAGCTGGTTCAGAAAGACTACCTTCACCACAAAATGGGGCACCATGGCTTACAAAAGGATGCCATTTGGCCTATCCAATGCTAGTGCCACATTTCAGAGGGCAATGGACATGGCATTTCAAGGTCTAATTCACAAACTTGTACTTATTTACCTTGATGATGTAACAATGTTTTCAAAGAAGGTTGATGAACACCTCACACATCTAAAGCAAGTATTTGAGAGGTGTAGGGACTATGGTATATCCCTCAACCCCAAAAAATGTATATTTGTTGTCCATGAAGGAAAAAATTTAGGACATATTGTGTCAAAACAAGGGATCACCATTGATCCAAAAAGAGTAAGTGTCATTTTGGATCTACCTTTACCCAACCATAAAAAGGGGCTGGAAAGTTTTCTTGGAAAAATTAACTTTGTTAGAATATTTATTCCTGATATTGCAAATATTTTGAAACCACTAACTTCCATGTTAGAAAAGAATGTTAGTTTCAATTGGACCAAAGAGGCCAAGCACAGTTTTGAAGTCATAAAGAAGTCCTTATCAACAACTCCTACTTTGGTAAACCCGAACTTCTCAAAAGATTTCATTTTTTATGCTTTTGGTAGCATTGATATCATTTCCGCAATGTTGGTACAACAGAATGATGTTGGCTTAGAACAACCAATTGCTTTATTTAGTCAACGTTTAGAAGAGTATGAAAAAAATATACTTTTGTAGAGAAACATGTGCTTGCTGCCATCAGAAGCTTGAAAAGGTTTAAACCTCTGATTTCTAACAACAAAGTACATTTGATGGTTGCTCACCCTAGTGTGAAGGAGTTCTTGTTAAGTAGGGACCTGAATGAAAAGAGGGTTGGATGGATTACAAAAGTTATGGAGTATGACGTTGACATCAAGGTAAAAAATCTTGTAAGAGGTAAAGGGTTGTGTGAACAACTAGCTACAAAGGCTGAAAATGAAGAAAATGTAGAAATAGAGGTGGTTTTGGTTGTAGATAATGAGCTTATAGCTGATGCACCAACAACAAATGCAGGTTGGGTGCAAGATATGACTCACTTTTTGCAAATTGGTGAGTGTCCACCATGTTTAGATAAATCCAAACGAAGGTATTTCAGATTGCAGTCCATTCCTTATGTGTTGGTTGGTAACATTCTTTTCAGAAAGGATCTTAATGATGTCCTTTTAAGATGTATTGATCAACATCAAGTTGACAAAGTACTTCATGAGTTCCATGATGGAACTACTAGGGGTCATTTTTCCCCAAGAACAACTGCATGGAAAATAATGAGAGTTGGATATTATTGGCCAAGCTTGTTTAAAGATTCACATGCTTGGGCCAGAAAGTGTGTAAAATGTGTCATTTTTGTAGGAAAAGAGAGGATGTCAGCTTTACCATTGCATCACATTCAAGTAGAACAACCCTTCATGAGATGGGGCATTGATTTTATAGGTGCCATTAACCCACCTTCAAGTGCAATCCATAGGTGGGTACTTACTACAACCGATTACTTCACAAGATGGACTGAAGCAGTGGCTGTGAAAGAAGCCAACAAAAGTGCTATTTTAAACTTTTATGATGATCTAGTAACTAGATTTAGGGTACCTGAATCAATCATTTCTGATAATGCTTTAGAATTTTTTGGATTAACGGTAAGTTATTGGGCTATAAAGAATGGTATTCATTTGAATACCTAATCAAATTATTACCCTCAAGGTAATGGTTTGGCTAAATCAACCAATAAGAACCTGATCTAAATCATCAAAAGGATTTTGGAGGATAACCAGAGAACTTGGCACAACAAGTTAAAATCTTCCTTGTGGGCAGATAGAATAACTCCAAAGAAATCCATTGGAAATTCCCCTTATATGTTGGTATATGGTAAAGAGGCAAGGTTGCCTTTATCTGTTGAGCTTCCAGCTCTTGACATAATGATCCAACTTGAAATGTTTGAGGAGGAAGATCCAATGGCTCTCAGGTATGCATAGCTCATGGAGCTGGATGAAACAACAGATAGAGCCATGAAAACAATGGAATTGCATCAACTCCAAACAAAGAAGGTGTTTGATAAAACAGCAACACCCAAGGTGTTCAGAGAAGGAGTTGTTGTCCTTAAATGGGATGAACTAAAGAGAAGGCCTGGAAAGCACACTAAATTTGATAGCATGTGGAGTGACCCATTTTTCATTACTGAATGCAAGGAGCACAATACTTTTCAGCTGTCATCAATGGATGGAAAAGCTCTGCCTATCCCAGTCAATGAGATACACCTCAAACACTATTTTGAGGTATGATCTAAAAACTGCCTTGTACAAATTAGAGTAGGTTTTGTTTCCTCTAAGTGTTGATTCACATTATTTAAATGCTTTTTAGTTTTCCCTAAGTGTTTTTTTGCACAGTTAAGTAGTTTTCATTTTGCAGTGTTGGGTTTCCAATAAGTTTTAAAAGTGTCTCTTGCTGGTTTAGTGAGTTGCGGAAACATACAATGTTGTTTTCAAGAGGTGTCAGCCTTTAGATAACTCAGTGCCCAACGGATAAGCTTTAGGTAGTTGGTCGAGATGTTTTATAGGTAAACATATAGCAGATCTCTCAAAAAATGTTACCTAATTTTTAGCTTTCAGCTGAAATCATGTAACTTAGTGTTATTCTTTTGTGTTTTTATTTGAACATTAAAAAGATACATTATATTCTACTAATCTCATCAATATGCATGAAAAGATTGTCAAAAAATAGATTGCATTTTATTCCAATGTTGCAATTGCAAATAAATGAGAAAGAGAACCATATGTATTGGAAATGTAATCTTTATTGATAATCATGAGAGTATAAATCTCCCTCACAAGCCAAGGGACTAGCTATCCTAATGCTAGTAAGGAAAAAATCATATGCATATGGATAACAAAATTAAATTGCATATAACATGAAAAGGGACCCGTCATTTCCTAGTGGAATGACGAATCCCTTTGACTTGGCCTTGCATCATCTTGATCCTGCTCTACTACTCTGCTTATGTTTGACAACCTCCTCGTTGCTCCTAGGTTTCCTGCATTGGATTAAAATAGTGATGTTGGAGCAATGAAAGATCTATGATCAACATTATATGCAAAACATCCATAAACGTGTGATCAAATGTCTACAAGCATTAAAATAGCAGCATACCATAATTTTCCCTGAAAACAAGAAAGGAGTGATCAAACACACCTATGATATGCTTTGTTTATCTAACTATTTGTTCTTTGTGCAGATTTAGGATAGGTCTTATTACTGTTATGATTTAGCTAATTATAGCATGTGGGGTAAATGTCGCTCCCACAAGGGTAGAGCTCAACATGTTTCCTTCTGATGTTTAAGAGGGATAGGAAATTGAGCAACTTGATCAAATCAATAATGGACATGCTATTAATGAATTAAATCAATATGGAATCACACCAGTTGATCAACTTTCATTATCATATTCAAAAGATGCAACACATAATGTGAGTTGTCATGAAATTCATACTTCACGATGAATCAGTTATATGGCTGCCATCATGTCAAAAGGAAGGTACATTTTGTTGGACATGTCTTTCAATCATCTTAAGTGGATCCAAGATCCATTCCATTAAAAGAAGTGATTTCAGAGATGCATCAAGTTCAATTATAGATGCATCAATTTCAATTATTATGCATCTCTTAAATAATGAAGGAGAAATCAAGGCATGCCTGAAGCCATCATGAGGCATATGGGGCAGCAAGAAGTAACAATCCAAGGTATTGTCAAGTCCCTCTCACCTTAACCCTATTGGACAACCATCCATCACATAGGATGGTGAGCTTTCAAGTCGCCAACATAGGTGACGTGTGTCTTCCCACTAGAATTAAAGTGAGGAGATGGTGTGTATTTTTTGCACATGATCAAAAGGACTGAAATGTTGTGGAAAACATGAGGATTGGGGCAAACAAAGAAATGGAATACATGCTACATTTCATAGTGGTACATCAACAACAACCTACATTAAAGGGATAACAAGAATCAATGAGCAATAACAACCTTGTGTACCAAGATTCAATGACAAAGTGAAGAAAAGAACATGGTAAAACACACAACAAGTCTACATGAGCCAAAGGAACCATACAATGAACAATATAGAAGAAAATCACTTCACAATATCAACACACTTCAAGCAACAATGAACTTTCATGGAACAGTCATGGATGATGAATGAAGTACATGACCAAGTCATCATATCCAGGTGTTGTCCCAAGATGCAAAAATTTGAAGGTTAACAAGGAACAGATTTTGACTGTGGATAGGATGCCTGTGTTGTAAGAAAAGAATGCAAAAACTCTTGATTTGAATGGTAGCATAAAATCATGACAATTGATGTTATTAATGAATAAGTGCAGCAGTGGCAATCATGGTTTGAAGATAATGCATATGAGGGCTAACAGTTGTGAATAGTATGGGATCTACATGTTTGGTTTATATTGATGACATTGTCTTCTAAGGTCATAGGATCTCAACAATGTTAGAACATGTTTGGGCTTGATGTCATGTGAAGCATTTGCAGGTTTAAAATGCATACTTGGGTGTCCAAGTAAATTCATTATATAACAAGGTGTCTTATTTCACAATAAACTTATAAGTGCAGCAGTTACAAAGGATGGAAAGTGAAATTCAGACTGTTGAACAAGAAATATTCAAAAGAGAAGACCAGTAAATTTGTACAAGGCAGCCCTTTATGAGGTACAAAGTGCTTTCTTTTCAAATCATAATTGTATACACCTAAAATTGGTCAAGACATTTAATTAATTAAATACTAGCTATTTAATTGATATTCCATCTACGTATAAATAAATTCGCAATTCATTTATATAGTTCATATCATTTTATTCTCCAAATCTAAAATCATATTCTTCTAATTTAATTAAATAAACAAATTTTCATAAGCTTGTTTTATTTAATTTTCACTAATCTTAGATTAGGAATTCAAGCACATGTCTACAACTTTCTCATGCCACCTCACCAAGGTCACATGAAATTAAATAATTCTAATTTTTAATTAGAATTATCTTCAACAAATTTTCAAACACATGGCTTATTCCTCACACACTTCTTCAACAAACTTTCAAACACATGGTTTTTTTCTCACACACTTGATTCCTCCATCCATTTGGAATGCTGTCTTTGGTCAAGGGAACATTCTTCTTCATTCTCTCCATCTCCACCGTTCATCCCTCTTGTTTGAATTTGGACCGTCGGTCGTTGCCACATCACAAGATGCTTGGAAAATCCTATAAATACAGCCCTTTGGCATTGTATTTTACATCCACATTTGAGTAAAATTATCATGCAAGAATATCATTTGAGCATTGGAGCATTTTGGAGTCTTATAGTTACACTTCATATCATGTTTTGTTTCATATTTACATCTCAGAATCACACTTTGCTTTATAGTTGCATTTTAGATTAGTATATTCATAGTTAGCATTTGAGCATATGAAGAATCATCGTAGCTTCATATCATAGCATTTATATTGTATAATCTAACACCATTATCCATTCATCATAATATCCATTATCATTTTCATCATATAGTTTCATGTAGGAACTTAATTGGCTTGCATGTTTAATATTATCTTGTTTCTCAAGTTATCATTTTAATAACCATAGTGCACATAGAAATCTAAGGGCCAAATGGTTTAATAAATCCTTGAGAATAGAGGACAATGAGACATTCTTAAAAGATTTGTTTAACTACAAAATAGAGTAGTTTATTTGATTCAAAACTTTGATATAATATGTTTCATTAAGGTTTGTGTTGATTTACTAACAATTCTCACATTTCACACACACATAAAATGGCACCCACCATGTGGCCAAACCCCATCTCTTACAATTTTCTAGAAAAGTGTGTTTAAACAGGTTGGACATGATGTTTTAGCACAACTGTGAAATATTTTAGTACATCTGACAAGTCTTTCGATGCATACGACTTCTGTTTCGGTGCATCTGACCAATCTTTCAGTGCATCTGAGGTCTGTTTCGGCGCATACGATTAGTCTTTTGGCGCATCCATCAACTCTTTTAGCGCATTCAAGGAGTTTTTCAACGCATTCATCATTTATTTTAACACATTTCTTAACTCTTTTAATGCATACATGAGTTATTTCAGCACATACATGAGTTATTTTAGTGCATAGGGTATCTATTTTAGCGCATATGTGTAAATTTGAAAAAAAAAAAATCCAAGAACTAATTTATGTTTTCTTCTTGTAGGTATTTTTATACGCTGGTCAAAGAAAATCTTATGAAACTATTGATGATTTATGCAGGGGCTAGAGTTATTTAATGCTTTCCTTTTGTTCATATAGGCATCTATCTTAATTAAAACGTTAAAGAACACCATGTCTTTCATGCTTGATGAATGGTAGGCATATGCTCTCCCCTTAATTGGGTGACCAAAAAGCTAGACCCATTTGTTTTTTATTTTTTATTGATAGAGTGGCCTACCTAGTGGGAAAATTAATCACCCCAGGGAACAACCCAACTGGTAACACGCTAAAGCCAAGCGACTTCCAATCAGGATATAAATGTGGGTACTTGAGGAAAGTTCAAGTATCACGAGGATTGTTCCGACAAGAAGGGTAGCAATGGTCTCTTGCCGAATGGATGATCCCCCACAAACGGAATTCCTATACTAAAACCCTTTGTTGTAGCAAGGCCAAAATCCTTAATCTATTTACTGGCGCAGGAACGGTCATTCTGAAGTCGTCCCACATTTTTGCGACTTTTAGTAGAGATGAAAATTATGCCATGGGAGATTCATGGGTATTGATGTTTGGCTGCCCCGAGCAATGAGTGTCGTGGAGGGGAGCCAGTGGGGTCAAGCATCTAATCATCCACTAAAAGTAGGTGCAACTTGAGTAAAATCCAAGTGGGAATCCAGTGAATATTGTCTTACATAGCCTTAGGATTGTACATGCTTGATGTGTTTTACCAATGTGTTTTCAAACAAGTTTCAAACAAAACATCACACAATTGGAAGTGAAAACCTTGATTCAAAAAAATCATTCAGTTGAGTACTCAATTTTCATCATTCACAAGCTAGAAATCCAACAAAATTCATTGGTCAAAAGATTAGGTCCTTGAAAACACTCAGATTCACAAAAATTCAAAGCCAAAAAACCAAATAGAGTCGCAAAAACATTAAAATTTTCCAAAATAGCACATTTATCCTTTGTTTTAGCGTGTCTGTCATATCTTTTAGTGCACCCATTATTTTTTCCAGCACATCTGAGTCATATTTTAGCGCATTTTCCCTCTATTTTAGTGCATCCAAGCAATCTTTTGATGCATTCACCCTCTTTTTAGTGCATTTGTGCAACCTTTCAACGCATTCGTACTCTATCATAGTGCATCGGCCCTCTGTTATAGCGCATCTAGGCAATGTTATAGTGCATCTAATCTTTCTTCCAGCACATCCATCCTCTATTTTAGCGCATCTTTCAAATCCTTTAGCGCATCTGGGCTCTATTTTGGCGCATCCATTAAATGCAAAACCCGAGTTAAAATTATCCCCTTGTTTCATAGTTTGAACTAGAATTCAAAATCCTTTCCAATCCAGAATCATTTCTCAAGTATAACAGAGTCTAAACTTGTCAAAACTGACCTCTACAAGTGGAATCCTCTAATCTAAACCTAGATCTAAACATCTCAAAGTTCCTAAATAATCAAACCTATCATATCTTTGGTTGTTAAGCCTAGTCTCATCATCAAGATTTTTCATCCTTTCATCATGAAATGAAGCTATTTAATCAAATCCAACTTAGTCTCATTCATAGAATTTTTCATTCTATTTGACTTAGTTGTAATCCTTGGCACTCTTCCAAACATAGATCAAAGTTTAGTCAAAGTATAACACTTGTATGCCCATCCAAACAAGGTTACAAAAGTAAAAACTCAAGGAGAAAGAACTTGAAACACAAAACATTGAGACCCCAACCCTCGAAACCAAAACCATCAAAACTCCAACTATCAAAACTCAAAAT
Organism: Sequoia sempervirens; assembly: GCA_007258455.2. NCBI lineage: Eukaryota > Viridiplantae > Streptophyta > Pinopsida > Cupressales > Cupressaceae > Sequoia > Sequoia sempervirens. Next base: position 123,337,429 of record VDFB02000003.1, on the reverse strand, counting down.
AGTGAAACTCAAAACACCATGGATGAGGTTGAAGAGAATCCTTTCCATGGAATCCATAGCAAAGAAGGGGAAGAAATAACTAAGGAAGAAATTCAAAATGTTGAACAAGATCCCAATTTCCACAGACGCTTAGAAAATATTTTTGAAAGAAATGGGGAAAAATACTTACTGATGTTAGTTAAACAAGGTGTCAAATTACCTGATGAATTTGATGGCAATCAATTGAAAGCACCTCCCAAAAATCCTGAACAAGAAACAAAACAAATGGTTTCCCTAACTCACCAAATGAATAACCTCTAACAACAAATTCTTGACATGCAAAGGGGAACTTCAAAATGATACTTGATCCAAGACATTTGTCCATATCCATTTGATCAAAGTATTCACAAGATTCCCTTTCCCAAACATTGTGAATTCCCTAAATATAACAAATACAATGGAAAATCGATCCCATAGATCATGTGACAGAATTTAGAACCATGAGTCTCGAATTTGCATATGAGGAAACTTACTTGATGTGATTATTTCCACGCAGCTTAAGGGGACAATACCTTGAATGGTTTTCCAAACTCGCACCACCAATCAAAACCTTTGAAGAATTGGTCAACAAATTCATCACTCAATATTCTTACAACATCCAACATGACATAATGATGAAAGACCTTTGCAACTTGAAATAGAAAAAGGGTGAGTCCTTCCTCATTTTTCTACAAAAATGGAGAAGATTATTTGCAAGATATTCTCATCCTATGCCTGAAAAGGAAAAGATAAAAATATTCATCGATAACCTAAATGATGAGATGAGTTATAGATTGGAATTGAAATGTACCCCTACATTTGAAAAATTGATTGAAAATGGTATTAAGATTGAAGAAGCTTTGGTCAAAAGAGGAGTCATCAAACTTTACAATGAAAACAACTCATCAAATTCCTCCAACAATTACAACAACAATGACAAACCAAAGCTTTGGCAACGAAACAAGAATGTAGGTAACAATGATGGTGCAATTGAAACCCAAAATGCAAAACATGTATTCAACTTAATAGCAGCTGCCACCAAAACCAATTAGAACAACAATCCACCCAACACCCAAAACAACAATCAAAATTTCAACCAAAGCAACAATCACGGCAATGCTAGATCTAGAACACCATCATATCGAATGTCCTCAAATCGAACAAGGTTCACACCTTTCGGAAAATCACTAGAATCTGCATTAAAAGAGCTTCTAGTAGCTAAGGTCATAACACTACAAGAACCAAGAAATTGGGAACCACAAGTCAAACCTCCATGGTGGAACGATGCTCATTTTTGTGAGTTTCATAGAAATAAAGGACACAAAACCAATGACTCCATGCAATTGAAGCACTTGATACAAGACTTGATTGACAAAAAGACTATATTCGTTGAAGGACTTCAAAAAAACAATGATCATGGAGCATTTAAGAACCCTCTACCAAATTATGAAAAGGGGGAGTCCTCGTCAGAAAACACCAAAGGAAAAAACATAAACTACATTTATGACACCACCATTCTTCACATTGAGATGGTTGATGATCACACCATTAAACATGAACAAAACATCATTGCAACTGAAAATCATCACCATGATATTGACACCACCTCACATCAAATCAATGACCTTGTGCCAATTAATTTTATCACAAACATCCATGCAAGTGACAATCAAATCAATGTTATCAAAATTAGAGAAGAACCAAACAATTCACCAATCAACGCAATCACAAGAGGACAAGCTAAGGTAACATTGAAAGGAGCTACCCCTTCCACATCCAAAACAACTACTGCTATCCCTGCAACTCAATATAGCATAGTTGATCAATTTCAAAAGATACCCACTCAAATATCCATATTAGAGCTTCTCAAGATTTCACCCACTCACAAGGAAATCTTAGAACAATCTCTAGTCGCCACCACGGTACCAAACAACTTAGAAGTTTTCCAATTTCAAACTATGGTGGGACACTTGACTGCACCGCACTGCTTATCATTTTCTGAACATGATGATGTATCCATTAACCATCAACATAATTTTTCTCTCCACATTGAAGTCCTAATCCACAAACACTGCATCAAACGTGTTTTAATAGATGGAGGATCTGGCCTGAATATATGTACTCTAAAACTTGTCTGAGCACTTGGGTATTCTAAAAATGTTATAGATGCCAGGAGAAAAATCACAATCAAAGCCTATGATGATGAGGAGAGATCCTCCCAAGGACTAATTGTACTACCCATTCAAGTGGGACCGGTTGTGAAAGACATAATTTTCCAAGTGTTAGATAAAGAGTTGACATACAACATACTCCTGGGACATCCTTGGATACATGAGATGCAGGCAGTACCATCAACATATCATCAGTGTCTAAAGTTCCCTTTCAATGGGAAAGAAATCACTATCTCAGCTGATTCCAACAACCCCCAGTATTGCAACACCCTTAAAACCACACAAGACACTTTTGTACTGCACAATAGGGAATCTCCAATGCCTAGCTCACCAAACAATGAGAGACAACCAAATTCCATGTCAAAGTGGGTTGATAAAAAGGACCAATCAAAAGACAAAGCTACTAGTGAGTCTACTCTATCAAATCATGAAGGTCAACTCAATGCCTTATCAAAACAGGTGGAAAAGATCCAATTAAAAGACAAAGGCATGGGGGAATATTATTTCAGAAATCATTGTATCTTTCACAGTTGATGCCTTCTCCTAAGTCATATGGACAACCATCCACATCAAGACAACAATCATCCCAACCCACCACAATATTTGATGGCACCTTTGTAAGAGCAGGCACCTTAGTGGATGAATCAAACAACAAGGAAGTTTTAAACTGGTTATATAAAGATGAAGAATATTCACAAGCATCAAACTCCCATATATAGACAGAACAATATGGAAAAGGCAAGACAATCTTGGAAAAAATGGGCTATGAGGGAAAAGGTCCTATTGGTAAAAGAAAGGAAGGGATCATTGAACCAATACAAATTGTTACAATGCAAGCCAAGGATAAAACAGGACTAGGGTACAAAGAAGAATCCAAAGAAGAAACTAGGCAGTAGGTTGTCGAGAGAATCCTTCAATTGAGAGATAGCTCAGAAATAGAATCTAATGAATATGAATGGGATTCCCTCTCTAAAGAGTCTTGTTAGGATAAGGAAATTGACATGATTCAAAAGTATACACTTACCCCTATTGACCTTAGTCAATCTGATGATTCCTTACCCTTAGTACATTCTGAACTAATTGACTGGGACCAAAACAAGTTTCTTGACATACTTGTCTTTTCAATTGATGATGCCATCGTACACTTCCTCTATTCTGATAACCCTGAAACATGTTCCATCATCAAAACTCATAACGAAGCTTCAAACGAGGGGAGTACCAAGTCTTCCAGCTGCAAAATTAATACCAAAAGCATATCTAATAGTGAAAACCACTTGATGGCATTATTAGATCCCAAAAAAGTACAAACAAAGAGTGTATCTCAAGGTAAAAACCTCTCTGAGGTGCCAAGAGATGGAAGATTTGGCACTCTCCCTGAACACTACCAGGAGAGATCTTCAGTGTTGATTGAACCAACACAGTCTATCAATGTTGGCATAGATGAAATAGTGAAGACCCTGCACCTAGCATCATCCATGACGGAAGAGGAAAAACCTAGTTTCACCAAGTTCTTTGAGGAAAGGAAAGTCAACTTCACTTGGTCTTATGCTAACATGCCAAGTATAGATTCAGGGCTCATAATGCATCATTTATCGCTACCACCTGGAATCAAACCAATAAAGCAAAAGCTAAGAAAAAAGCATCCTCATATCGCCCTCTTGGTAAAACCTAAACTGAAGAAGCTACTGGATGTGGAATTTATTAGACCTATTGACTATGCTGAGTGGATATCAAACATCGTGCCTGTTTCAAAACAAGATAAAAGCATCACGATATGCACAGATTTCAGGGATCTCAACAAGGCTTTCCCAAAAGATGATTTCCCTCTACCTAACATTGACATCACCATAGAATTGACTGTTGGACATCAAATGTTATCTCTTATGGATGGCTTTTCTGGTTACAATCAGATAAAGATAGCACCCGAAGATCAAGACAAGATAGCCTTCACATGTCCATGGGGAACCTTTTGTTGGAATGTGATGCCTTTTGGGTTGAAAAATGTTGGAGCCACGTATCAAAGAGCAATTACCACCATTTTCCATGACATGATGCACACATTCATGGAGGACTATGTAGATGACCTATTGGAAAAATCATATACCAGAGAAGGACACCTAGAAATTCTAGATAAAATCTTCACTGGATTGGAGAAGTTCAATGTGAGACTAAATCCCAAGAAATGTGTGTTCGGCGTAACATCGGCTAAGATTTTGGGATACATTGTGTCAGCCAAAGGTATTGAGGTGCATCCTACAAAGGTCAAAGCCATCATGGAGATGCCTCCCCCTAAAAACATTAGTCAGCTCAGATCATTATAGGGAAGATTCCAATCTATCCGGAAGTTCATCACACAACTGGCTGACAAAATTCACCCTTTTAACCACTTACTACACAATAATGTCTCTTTCAAGTGGGATGAGAGATGTGAAGTAGCCTTCAATCAACTCAAGCAATATCTAATGTCACCACCAATACTAATACCACCAACTGAGGGGAAACCATTATTACTTTACATTGCCACAACTAAGATATCTTTGGGAGCTTTATTGGCATAGGAAGATTCTTCAGGAAACGAAAGGGAAATCTATTATATCAACAGGACCTTGAATGGTTATGATATCAATTACACCTTCATTGAGAAATCCTGTTTGGCAGTAGTATTTTCTACCCAACAACTTAGACATTACATGTTGATTCACACTATCAAAATCATAGCCAAAATTGATCCATTGAAGTGCCTACTCAGCAAAGCTACCCTAACAGGAAGATTAGCCAAGTGGGTCATGATATTAAGTGAGTTTGAAATCTAGTATGTAGACAGAAAAGCAATCAAAGGTCAAGCTATAGCAGATCAACTAGCTGAGGCACCATTAGCAGATGATCACCCCATGAGCATTGAATTTCCAAATACTAATTTCCTAACGATGTCAACGCAACCATGGATGTTGTACTTTGATGGCTCTTATACACAACACAAATCAAGTGCAGGAGTCTTGTTTATCTCACCTCAAGTACATACCATTCCCAAGTCCTACAGACTGATGTTTCCTTGCACCAACAACACATCCAAATACGAAGCATTGATAATTGGAATCAAAGTAGGATTCAAATGGAAGATCACAGAATTGCATGTCTATGGTGATTCACAACTAGTCATTAACCAGGTGAATGATGATTACCAAACAAAAGATGACAAATTAATGCCCTCTAAAAGAATGGTTGATGACCTAAAAAAGTACTTTGTGGAGATAAAGTTTGAGCAGATTCCTAGAGGAGATAACAAAGCTACAGATGCCATGGCTACCATTGCTTCTCTCTTGCAAATACCTGAAAAGTGAGCCCATTATGAGTTCATGGTGGAACAAGTATTTGACCCTACCTATAACAACCCTGAGTCCCAAGTCATCTGCCATATAGCCGAGACCGATGCTTCCATCTACAGGAAAATCTACACCTATTTGAAAGACAATACACTCCCACCCAAATTTTCCTAGAACTAGAAACCAAACCTTATACGACAAGCAGCTCGCCATACCTTAATAGCTGATGTACTTTATAGAAGAGGTCTTGATGGTACTCTCCTTCGATATCTGGAATGTAACGAAGCTTAAACCACTTTACGTGAGGCCATGACGGTATCTGTGGTACACATTCAAGTGGCCGAACTTTAGCTAAGAAACTCCTACATTTGGGGTATTACTGGGCAAATATGGAGAAAGAGTCATTTCAATATGTCAAGAAGTGTCAGAAATGTCAAATACACGGAAACCTAATCCATGCACCAGCGCAAGAGTTGCAACCTTTTGCATCAACATGGCCTTTTTTTCAGTGGGGATTGGATCTTGTCGGTAAAATACACCCATCCTCATCCAACGGACACAAGTTTATCATCACATCCATAGAGTACTTTACGAAGTGGATTGAAGCAATTCCCTTAACCACCATCACAGGAAAGAAAATCTCATCATTCATCCTGAACTATATCATATGTCGGTATGGCATTCCTCAATCCATTATCACAAACAACGGCAGACCCTTCAAGAATCAGGATGTCCAAGAACTCTGTGAGAGATTCCATTTACAACATTGGTTTTCTACACCCTACTATCCCCAAGGAAATGACCAAGCAGAGGCCTCAAACAAAACTATCCTAAAAATCTTGAAGAAAACCATCAATGAGGTTGGACATGACTGGCATGTTCAACTGAACCCTACCTTCTGGGCCAACATAACCAATATCCACACCTCAACATAATCTATTCTCTAGTCTATAGATCAGAGGATATTCTACCTATTGAGGTTGAAATACCATCACTTCAGGTGTCACTAAAGGGGATCATTTCAGATGAGGATTACAGAGTTTCTAGGTTACAGGAATCAGAACTATTGGATGAACATCATCAGCAAGCAATTGATCACCCAAAGGCCTATCAACAGAGGATGTCTAGAAGCTACAATCACAGGGTAAAGCCTAGAACATTTCAAGTTGGTGATTTAGTCCTGAAAGAAAATACCTGCAACCAACAAGATAGAGAAAAGAAGGGGAAATTTGAACCAAACTGGCTAGGCCCCTTTTTCATTGTATCAGTCTTCAGATCAAGAGCATATCAGTTGTCCACATTGGAAGGGGATTTTTTTAATGAACCGCTCAATAGCCTGCATCTCAAGAAGTTCTACACCTAAATCACCTAATGCATCGGAAAAAGTCCTGAAAAAATACAAAAACATTAGAAAATGTCCTAAAAAAAATGGTTGCCTTGATGAAAACCAAGCAAACAAGCGTCTTGGTAACAACAAAAAAAAATTTAAAAAGTGAAAAAAAAAAATCATAAAAATCATAAAATATGAAAAAGTGCAATAAAAACAAGTAGTGAAAACCTGGCAATAGGAGCTATTTGTGGTAGGCTATCTTTTCCATCTATTTGAGCATTTCGAACATTTTCTTTCACCATTCACTTTCGCCATCAATCTGCCTATCATTAGAAAGCTTCATGTACATATCTTGGCATCGTGGTCGTGTCTCACCCTAGACTGGGGGCAACATCTTGAACCCACTGGGGGAAATAAACTTTGAGCTTAAACCAACAAACAAACAATAGTAGTAAAACACAACAAACACAAAGATCATAATCCAACATTGAACATCAATCACCATCAGTAACACATCAACCATCCAAATCAAATAACTAAATCAATCCAATCAAAACAAACCTCAAATGGATGATGTTCCTTCTGAATCATGGTTCTATCACTATGGCATGAATTTTCAACTATTGAACTTTGATTTTTGTTGTCATATCTCTGGAGCACCTCGATGATTTATCACACTAGAGGAGCTAGGAAGGAGTATGACTTTTCTTTGTCTGTTGTTTGTGAGTTGATCACTATTACTCTACAAATTGCCATGGGACGTTCTCTACAAAGTATCACTAATGACATTCTGAATTTGCATAGGAAAATGGTTAACCCTTGTCTATTTACGCAAGCAATACTTAGGTCATCTCAGTTTAATTATACCTATATGCTTGTGTTAACTTGCAATATCAAAAATCATGAAAGTAGTACTCAGGTCATCATGGTTTAAAATATAACATCGATGCTTGTACTCACTTTCAAAATTTTAAAGGCTCAATGATGATAAAAATCATGACAAATCAGTTGTTACAATGACAACATTTGTATGTTAGGACTGCATAGTTAAGTTAGATTGCATCCATATCAGTTTTTCATATGTATTTATAGGGTTTCGAAAGCTGCAACCAATCTCACAATGATGTTATCTCTCTTATCAATGGATTGAGTACACTTGACATTAAACAAAAAAAAATCATTTTCATATAGTTGCACATCAGTTGCATCATCATTTTCATACATTAGAAAACATTATCACATCATTCATCCATCTATGCATCACATCATGATATTTGCATCAGAAAACACAAAAAGACATGCATCGCATCTCATTTAGTTACATTAAGAAAGTGGTCCACTAAGCTTAAATGAGTGAGTCTCTTCAGATTTCCAAGAGAGTTGGGAAATATGTCAATTTTTGTGAAGCTTAACTTAATAAATGATCAACTGACGGCAACCTTCCCACAGCTCTTGGAAGTTGGACAGATTCACTCATTTAAGCTTAAGATCATAGAGGTTTTGAAGACTTACAAACTCAGTTAAGCATAATCATTTGCATCACATATCATCATAATCATTTGCATAATAAAATTCATCTCACATGGCATAAAACATCATCCATTGAGCATATAGAATCATTAATCATACATATCATATCATCATTACATACATTCCATAATCATCATTACCTCATCTCATCATTACATAAGCATCATAATCATCATGATCATCATCACATAAACATCAATAGAAATACGCATCATCATGTGATCATTTCATACATCATTCATTCATCCATTGCATCATTTATTTACATTAGAAAAGTACAAGAAACAAAAAATGCATCATAGGATCCATCACATACACCATATATACATCATTCATAAATCATCATAGAATCATAACACATCAGTTGCATCATCATTGGCATCCATAACATATCATATCATCATATCATGGAGCATCACATAGCATCATAAAATAGAAAATACATCCATCACACACCATATCATCATCATCATCATATAAACATCATATAGACAAATAGATCATAATCATCGTAGCATATCGTATAACCTCAAAATCATAATATCAAAGTGTACAAGGATATCCAAAGGTATAAAGAGATACATCTATATCAAAAATGGCAATGTATCATAAAGTCTGAAAACAAGAGGTACATCATCAATGTCTCATATACATCAGTGAATACATCATGTCTAAAATACATCAAAAAATCATAAAATAGAGCTATGTCGTGCTCCCCCCAGACAGTGTTGGCATATGATCTATACCTCCTCCTGTACCTGATGGACCTAAATTAGGATCTCTTTGATCACTAGGAAGTGGTTGCGTAACACCCATGCTAACAATGCGAGACTAGGACCTACCAAACCGAGATTGTACAAAGCTCTTTGCCGCTCTGAAGGAACTACCTCATGATATCTCCCTCAGTAAAACTCGGCCTCCTGTGCAGTATGGTGGACCTCTCTGAAATAATTTGTAGTACCAGTAGTCATTGCAGCCTACCATATCCTCTCAGTCACACCCTTGGTCTACTCTGCCCACCACCTAAAAGTGTCTCTCTCAGCAGTGAGCATGGAAATTTGTGCCTACACCTATCCCTATGCATGTCCCTAGGCCTATACCTGTGCAAGCTAGGCCTGTACCTGCTGCCTAACAACATCCCTCTCAGCCATCAGAGTCAGTAACTGTCCCAGTGCCTACATAAGTAGAGCATGTACCTGCTCTAACTAACCCTCCAGTGTCTAAACCTACACCTATAAAGCAACAATCTATGTCTGCTGCTACTGAGACGGCAGTCTGATATCCACCTGCTGCTCTGATGGGGCCACTAATGATTTCCTCTTGTGAGGCACTCTCATCTCTCCAACATCGGGACCTAGCCCTCCTCCACCCCCATCACCTCCACCATCTCCCCCATCACTCTGCTCATCATCACTGTCATCACTAATATCCCCCTCCTCCCCCTCCTCCCCCTCCTCACCCTTCTCCTCCTTCACCTCCTCTCTCCATCGCCTCTTCCCATGACCTCCTGCCGCCTCCTCTAGTAATGGTGTTGGCTCATCCAAAATGGTAATCCATGGAAATGGATGTTGGAACATATAATGGGCATACTCATCTAATATTGGTGCATCGGTGATCTTCGGATGCACCTCCCAAATGATGGCTTGTAACCCCTAGAAGTGTTGCACCACTGCATCATAAGACAAAACTAGCCCCCACTTTGTAGCATCCTGATGTCATTGTGCATAATGAGCCACTCCTTGGGGCATCCCCTGCAGTTTTCCATATTGTCTCAATACTCTCAGCAGCATGAATCTCTCGATGATAAAAACAAGTCTGGCCAATCAGATAAATCGACTGACACAAAAATGGCATCTTTGTGTCATCCTCTGGACACTGCTCACAATCAAAATATGGCCGCCATACCACTAACTCTAAATCATCCAAGGTCCTCCTCCAGTACTCCAACTTGCCTAGCCTTAGCTAAGCAAGTCGACCTGCATAAATATGTACATATGGCCTCATGGCTAGCTATTGTTTGTCTCCCACTGGCTGTGTAACAGCTATGTGCTCCCAGGCCTAGACTTGGAGCAATGTGACACCCGCTGATAAACTCACTTCTCATAGATAAACAACCTAATGCAAATCATGGTACAAATGGGCCAACATACAACAACCCCACGCATATCTTGTACCCTATGCAATCATGCTCTCTAGGATCCTCCCCCAGTCGACTAACAGTCCCTTTGACCTAAAATCAGGACAAAGGAACCCTCCAATGAAACCATCTAACACATAAGGAAATGTGGCATACGCATCAACCATGTCCCTCCAGGGAATCTCACAGCCGCATATGGTATCATCCACAAAAACTCTGCGCAGTGCATCAGTCTCGCCCTACTCCCGAGAATCATATAACACAAGCTCTCCAACCACAGGTATCCTCAAAATATGGTATACATCCTCCATAGTCACTATGATCTCACCAAAGGGAAAATGGAAGGTGTTATGCTCACTGTGTCACCTCTCTACTAATGCTATCAGTAAACCCCTGTTCACAAGACAAACTGCATTGTGCAATAATGGTTGTCTCAGGTGGCATCAAGTAGGGAATCAAATCCCATGTCTTTGGAAAACACTCTCTAATCTGTAAACTGGTCAATGGCTCCTATCATCAAAAAATATCGCAAATCATCTAATCAATCGACATCAGTCAATCAATCAATCGAAATCAATCAACCTATCAATCTAATCAGCTCTAGTGATACTTTGATCAAATTTCGTGAGCATCAATCAATCAATTCAACCTCGCCTATCATGAGGTTTATCAACCAATCAATTCAACCTTGCCTATCATGAGGTTTATCAACCAATCAATTCAACCTTGCCTATCATGAGGTTTATCAAATCAAATCAACCTCGCCTATCATGAGGTCCATCAATCAAATCAACCTCGCCTATCATGAGGTTCATCAATCAAATCAACCTCACCTATCATGAGGTTCATCAATCAACGTACCTCACCTATCATCAGGTTCATCAATCAATGCACCTTGCCTATCATGAGGTTTATCAAATTAATCAATCAAACTATAATTGATCCTCGCCTATCACGAGGTTAATTATCATCATCCTATCATTGAATCTCACCTATCATGAGATCAATGGACATCTAATCTATCGACATCATCAATCATCATCAACACAAAGGCTGACATGATAAAACATCATCGAAATCAAGGAGTCTCAATGAGAAAATCATCAAATTTTTATCCATGCGCTAAAAGACTCGATGCGCTAGAGAAATCCATCAATGCGCTAAAATAAACCTTCAATGCACCAAACTACTTTATGTGCCATTTCATTTGCTCAATGCGTCGGAACAAGGCCTCGATGCGCTAAAGTATCCTATGTGCTACTTCAATCTCTCTATGTGCTACATCGCTATCCCAATGCGCTAACCTAACCTATGCGCTATTTCGATGCTTCTATGAGATAATTCGGAAAACCTATGCGCTAGTTCATCTATCCTATGCGCTAAATCACTAATCCTATGCGCTAAGTTTACAGATGTGCTAGAACAATCATTCTATGCGCTACTTTGGTCTGTCTAGGCACTAAACTAATTGAACTAAATTCAAAAACATGGAAAAAGTGGGAAAATCAAATGCACGAATTACGAGGGAAGTTTTTGGGGTACTTACCAAAGGATCGTACACCATTGGGCGGTTGTGACGCCTGACCCGCTCAAACCGGTGTGTGTGGTAGGGGATCACCATTCTGCTCCAAATTTGCACAAATCACTCTCACTCACAAAATTTCAAATTTCCAAATGCTCAAATGAACTTTCTAATCACACTTTTTAACCTTTTAAGGTTAATTAAGTGGAATTTTATGGGGATGTTTTATTTTTATTTTTCAAAGGGGCCATAATTAATCAATTTCATCACCTGCTGGCTATCACATTGTTTTTCGAAAGATAAATCATTTCCGAACCATAAAATTTTGAGACCATCATAAAATCATTGAAAAATCATCAAAAATTTCAAAAAATCCAAAAAAAATCATAAAATTCAAAAATTCACCGATTTATCTCCCGAGGGGGCTATATCCGTCAATACCTAAAAATCAACGTCTGGGGCATCGGAAAAAATATATATCGGCATCAGTATCAAATTTTTCTTTGAAGCAACATGTAAACACATTACTTCAAAGAGGGGAAAAATGTATACACCTAAAATCGGTCAAGACATTTAATTAATTAAATACTAGCTATTTAATTAATATTTCATTTACGTATAAATAAATTCACAATTTATTTATATAGTTCATATCCTTTTATTCTCCAAATCTAAAATCATATTCTTCTAATTTAATTAAATAAACAAATTTTCATAAGCTTGTTTTATTTAATTAAGTTTCACTAATCTCATATTAGGAATTCAAGCACATGTCTACAACTTTCTCATGCCACCTCACCAAGGTCACATGAAATTAAATAATTCTAATTAGAATTATCTTCAACAAATTTTCAAACACATGGCTTATTCCTCACACACTTCTTCAACAAACCTTCAAACACATGGTATTTTTCTGACACACTTGATTCTTCCATCCATTTGGCATGTTTTCTTTGGTCAAGGGAACATTCTTCTTCATTCTCTCCATCTTCGTCGTTCATCCCTCTTGTTTGAATCTGGAACGTCGATCGTTGCCACATCACAAGATGCTTGGAAAAGCCTATAAATACAACCCTTTGGCATTGTATTTTACATCCACATTTGAGTAGAATTATCATGTAGGAATATCGTTTGAGCATTGGAGCATTTTGGAGTCTTATAGTTACACTTCATATCATGTTTTGTTCCATAGTTACATCTAGAATCACACATTGTTTTATAGTTGCATTTTATACCACACTTTGCTTTATAGTTGCATTTTAGATTAGTTTATTCATAGTTAGTATTTGAGCATATGTAGAATCATCGTAGCTTCATATCATAGCATTTACATTGTATAATCTAACACCATTTTCCATTCATCATAATATTCATTATCATTTTCATCATATAGTTTCATGTAGGAACTTAATTGGCTTGCATGTTGAATATTATCTTGTTTGTTATCATTTTAACAACCATAGTGCACATAGAAATCTGAGGGCCAAATGGTTTAATAAATCCTTGAGAATAGAGTACAATGAGATGTTCTTAAACGATTTGTTAAACTAGAAAATAGAGTAGTTTTTTTATTCAAATCTTTGATATAATCCATTTCATTAAGGTTTGTGTTGATTTACTAACAATTCCCACATTTCACACACACAATAATAACCACTCATTGATATTTGAATAAACAAAACATCTATAATGCAATGCAGTGATAAGCATGATTGAACAAATGACAGTGTTCTTAGGATAATGACATAGAATACTATCATGCATAGCCCTCATGTAATGAGCTTGAAAGAGACTATAAGGGACTAACAGATGAGAATCTTAAGCTTATTTACAACTTGAATGAATTAAAAAGAAATCTGGAATCAAAAGATGTGTACATTGTTGAGTTAGAAGAGACACTAAGAGCATCTTCATTTGAGTCTACTTTACCTTTGAACTTAAAAGATACTAATGGCAGAAGATTGAAGTGGATTTCATCACTATGACATCATGTATCCATGTCAACTCCATGACAACAAAGGAGAAATCACAGTGAAGAGGAGCTTCTCATATCACATAAATAATTAGCTCAAATCTCATATTTGGGTATACATTGCTTAGACGTGGACAATTCATTTGTGGTTGCACTTTGCCTCTAAAATATTAGTGCCATATCAAACTTTTTTTCATCCATAAATGAGACAAAGGGACAGAGCATAGAGTAAGGGGGGAGCAAACCTAGAATGTGGAGCTTTTTCCCAGGCCGAGTACAAGAAGAGATGATACATAAAGTATACATGTAAAGGAACCATAGCTTGGAAAGATGTTGAGAGATGGCAATGCATAATGACTTTTGTACAAGACAATGGAGACATATGTTGGAATGATGTGGTTGTGCAATCACATTTTGATTGCTAGGATGGATCAGCAATCTGTAACATTGAAAAAAAAGGTGGGTTTGAACATGGGATAAGTCTTTCTTAGTTGTTAATAAAGATTCTTATAATGGTCTCAACATGGAGATAGGTAAACTCACAGTGACAAAGTTAGGTTTTTCCTTATCATGAACACATTCAGGGAATGGGGTTTTCTTCTAACTGATGAGGTTCATGTTGTTCCAACATATATGCCTCATAAAGTTATTAGCATCATAAAATCTCATTTTTACAAACTTTGTCTCATTGTTGCACATGTGTGCAAAGAACAATGGTGAACCAATTATTTTCAATGAAATACTGGTTAAAGATAACAGCAGAAAAATATACAGGAAAATCAAAAGCATTTCGATTATTTTCTATACAAACAAGATTGAGAAGCGAATACAAGGAGTAAAATGCATTATGAGTCTCATGGTCGCAGCCTTAAAAGCAGTTTTCTTCACCAAATCTAGAACCCACTTGGGGTTTTTACAAAAAATTGCAACTACAGAAAATTACATTTCAAATCAAGTATTTCTCTATAGCCGTGGCCCAAATATGGGTTTTTATTTTTCAAAAACACAAAACCCATCTGGGTTTCAAAAATCTACAAATACAAAGAGGAATTGAAAGAAACCCACTTGGGGTTAAGCAAAAATTTGCAAATACAAAAGCTTTTTCAAATATATCATGAACATTGTGAAGAAAGGAAACAAATGTTTGTAAAAGAAATTATTTTTACAAAGGTAGAAACCCAGTTGGGTTTGTTTTCAAAAACTTGCAAAATACAGAAAATGCCTTTTAAGAAACCAAGTTTTCTTCCATGGTCGCGGCCAACAAGTTTCTTTTTCTTCAAGTTCAAGAAACCCACTTGGGGTTTGGCTGGAAATTGCAAAAATACAATGATGATTGAAGGAAATAATGTAATGTTTTATTCTACAGAAGGCACAAAATGCCATTGTCAAAACCCTGTTTCATTCTCATGGTTGCGGCCAAAAGCATTATTTTCTTCACAAAACAACAAAAAAAAGTTGGGTTATTATGGATTACAAATACAGAGCCATTAAAAAGGCTATCATGAGGTTTTTTAAAAGCAAATCAAAATTCAATGAAACCCTACTTCATTCTTCATGGACGCAGCAAAAGGAACAAATTTTCTTCACAAAAACAATGAATAGATTGCGGTTTCTTCATTTAACTTCAAATGTAGAAGAATAGAAACAATTGTTGCTTTATTTCCAGATTGGAGGCTCGAAATGAGCTCTTTTGCTCAAAAAATCAGAGAGACCTGGGTCGAATGGAGGCTTACCTGAGCTTTTTGCTCATTTTTTTTTGCAATATACAAGCTTTTTCTTTCTATTGAAAGCTTCCTTTAATCTTCGGAAGGAAAACCAATGGCAGCTGAAACAAGAAGAATAATCACATAAAAGAAAAGTGGAACAAAATGGTCAGAAATATGCTTCTGGCTGCGGCTTTTTGCCCACAAATGGCCTTCAAAAAATGATTAAACACGGATTTTTGTCAAAAAAAATGCATTACTTATTTTTTATTTGCGATTTTCATCTAAGTTTGGCTCAAAAAAACCAGTTGACATCATGTTTTGTGTGCAAGCAATCAAACCCTCATGGTGATAGAAGCTCAACACAAAATGAATGCTTTTTCACATTTTCTCCATGTTTTTTTGTTTAGGTTTTGAACCCTTTGGAGGTCGATGGGATTTTTTCCCATTCTTTTTAAAAAAATGAAACACATATTAATGTGTTAAGAGGGCCGATGGTGAGTATTAGGACTTAGGAAAAAATTTCCTTATTTTTCATGTTGAACACTTATGTCTTGTTCAAAAAAAAAATGCTAAGTCCTCCAAATTTGAAACATGTTATGCCTTTTACCTTTGATCATATGGTGCCTTGAAGTTGTCAAAATGTGCCTTCCAAGGATTGTGGAGCTCACATAGGCTGAATTATTGGGGCCTTTTATTTTCCTTTGAAAATCAAAGTGGCTGACTAAGTCATAGTCATGTCTTTTGGCCTTGAACTATAGAATGAAGGTAAACAGAATTGATCAAATGCCTTGGAAGGATTTGATTTTGCTTAATTCTTTTGGAAGCATTTAGATATATCATTATATTTTACATTTTATTTCAAAGTATAAAAAACATCATTTAAGTGATTTGCAAATCACTTTAATATCATTTATAATGCAAATGTAATGTAATTCAAGGAGGTGGTGGGCCCCTTTTGCATTTTGTTTTTAAAATGTAAAATAGTTTGATTAAGTGGTGTATTATGAATCACTTAATCAAGTTATTATTTTGAATGCATATTAGAGGGACAACAACAAAGGTGTGGGTCAAATGTGTTGAACACATGTGTGTGAGACAAAATGATGTTTGGCAGACATGAAAAGAGTGTGTGAGCTTGTTTTGACTATTTTGGAGGTTGTTTTTTCACACCTTCAGTGTGACTATGGTCGTGGCTTGACCTTGGACCATTTGGGTGACTTTTTTGAATGATTTTAGAAGGTTCTTTTTTGGCCTCAGTGTTGCATCCAACTAGAACCTTCTATATGGACATGTGTGAGAAGAGTTGGTTATTTTTTTGCTTAAGTAGCTTCAAACAATGTTTCGGAGTTAGTTCTTTCTTTCCAGCAAAGTGATAGCTTGGTTTTGTGGTTTATCTTTTCAGCAAGAATAGTATTGTAACTCAAATGGACTTGTGATACAGTGAGTACTTTGAATCAATAAAAACGAGCATTTTACCTTCTCATTTCATGTTTTATAGTATGTTGTTAGTGATTGATCAGTTTGTTTTGTGAAATTTATCTTTCCTTGCAAACTTGTCTCATGTTTAGGCATCTATTTAGCAGAAAATGCATTGTTACAGGTTATAAGTTGTGTTAGTTAATAGTGTTGTTAGTTGTGAGACTTTTGTTTTCCTTCTAAGAGTCTTGTTTAGAAACCTCCTTATAAATTACTTATGTGAAATGCATGTGAAAATGAGTTGTCTAAACAAGGTTTTATGATATTGTTTTGAATGTGATAGGTTGTTATCAAGTCTTAGTTGGTTTTTGGTGTATCACCTTAGGTAGTTTCAGTTAATGTTCATGTTTTATGCATCTCTCACCCTTTTCCTCAGAAATCATTAGTTAGGTGGCATCAAAAGGGGAGACAGCCCATAATCTGAAGGTTTGCTTTCAAATAGGACACCCACAACCTAAAAGCAGTTTCATGTTACATCCAAACCTGCTAAGTTCTTTCATAGCTTTGAATTATGGGTGCAAATTTGGATCACTAACAGTAACCTTGAGAATAATGCAACCTTTTATCCCTTAATGCAATGGCCTACTACCCCATACCAACAATATCCTACCATGCCACCACTTGAAACATTCTCTTTGTTACATTGAGAAATTGAATCATAAGGCATACCTCAAACAACATGCATAGAGAAACATATCAATAACAATCACAAGGAAATCACATTGACCAAACCTCCCTCATATGAGCATAAAATTATAAATGCACCCATTAACTTTGGAAAAAACTTATGGGAAAGACTTTAGAATCTTAAGAAAACAAGGATGCGACATAAAGAATGAGCATGAATTCCATTCCCTCTTGGAACAAACACCATCTAAAGATACTAAAGTATTAGGTTACCAAGATCCTCCACCTCTACATCAAACAATATTTCCACCAAAAAATATAAACTTAAGAAGTTACCTTTCTTGCATCCTATAACTAAGATTGAAAGGACCTTAGACACACTTCTCAAACGAGGACATATTACATTTCCACCCATCTGTGAACAAGAAGATAAGAAAGGAAAGAGTACAAATATGTCTTACTATGCATATCATATAACACTTGGACATCTTACTGATGAATGGCATGCTTTAAAGAATAAATTAATTGAATTTGATCCTGATAGAGATCAAATTGAATGTATAATTTGTTAACATTCATCATTATTTTCTCATTACCATGTGGTAGTTTTAATGTCATGACATGCTCACTATCATTCATGAGGGTATAAAATAGGCTTTATGCAATCATCTTTCATTTTGCAAGGAGTGTCATATTTGTCTCACCTTTATCCCTATGCTTGGGGGAAAAGGGTTAGGTAGCCTTGTCTTAGGCCCATTCCTTCTAGCAAGGGATCCCTCTTTATCTCCTTAAAAGGTTACTGTAGCAAGTACACTAACATTTTAAGGGGGAACATATAGTCCCCTGCTCATTGTTTGCATAAGAATAGTCCCTTCTTAGTGATTATAACATACATCTCCTAGGAAGTGTGACCTTGTTAATCAAAGTGTGGCATTGATCTATGATTAGTGTCTCCTTTGTGGCGATATTGGGCTTGATATCCCTCAAGGGAGTGACCTTTCTTGGCATATGACGTTCCTCCTAGTGGTAATTCTATGGATAGTATTCCCTAGGGTGCGAATTTATTTTTCCATGACTTGTCCTCTGTTGGTGGTGATGTCATGAGTGACATCACCTAAGGTGTGACCTTTTGTATATTGAGTGAATCCCTTTTTTTATTGTCTCGTATGGTGGTGTTTATACAACACCCCTTGATTTTTTAACCTTATCTTATTGTCATTTATACACCCCCTGAGATGAGTTTTGTTGTACCCCTTGAGGTGAGTTTTGTTGCACCCCCTAAGGTGAGTTTTGTTGCTCCCCTTGAGGTGAGTTTTATGCACCCCCTAAGTTCATTTTTTCTGGAACCCCTTAAGGTGAGTTTTATGCACCCACTAAGGTGAGTTTGATTCACCCCCCTGAGGTGAGTTTTGTTGCACCCCCTAAGGTGAGTTTTTTAATGATAGTTCATGGATTCAACATAGTGGAGCTTGTTGGGTCATGAACTTGAGCACTCCTTATTAACATGGCTACCTAGCATAATACATCTTTCTTTCCAATGGATCCATGTGTTCCATGAGTGATGTGTATGACTTAAGTCCTCATGGGAGCTAACATTTATTTGATGGATGACATTTGGTATTTGAGACAATTTAAGACTGGGGTCTCTTTTCCTTATCATCTCAAATCCCTTTTATTACTAACCTTGTGTTTTTTGTATGTATTTTGTGTGTGTTTTTCATGCTTACATCAATTTTTTTTCATTTCATCATCATCTTTATGTTCCATCGTGTCATGTGTTTTCATCATGTATGCTTTGTGTTTTCTAACATGTATGTTTGTGCATGTTGTCTTGCTACATTTCATACATGTGTGTTCCTTTGTGCTTATGTTGGTTTTCCATGGGATCTTGGATCTTGGGGGCTTGTACACCCCCTAGATTCTTTGTCATCCCATCTCTTCAACATTTGGACATTCAAACCCCTCTTGACATATATTTTTCCACGTTAGTGTGAGTGTGAGCATAAGTTCATACTCTCACTAAAGTGGGGGCTAAATTTAGTGTCAAAAATTGTCACCCTTAATAATTTCACATTATGTTTTGTCCCTCTTAATTTATTGGACCTAATTAAGTTTCTAATTTCCTAAAATTGTGTATTCCAAAGCCTATTTTATCAATTTTCAAAGGATTGCATGCATTGAATAAATGCAAACAATTAATATTTTGATCTCGACACTAAAAGTCCTAGAAGATAGGGCTAGGACCCATACACAAATAGGTGTATGGTTCCCCTATCTTGAAAGGTACCAATTTTTAGTATGCTATTTTTGGCATTTTAACATTCAAATTTCAAATTTCAAGTGTTGGCTTTTTGGATCTGTTTTTTGGGAAATTAGCACAATTGCATATAAATACCTAGTCTTTTCATCATTTGAAATATAAATATAAATATAATGGAAAACTTATGATCAAGAGCATTCAAGAGCAAGTCAAGAGCAGCATTTCAAAGATTATTTCAGCAATTCAAGATCCAACATCTTGTCAAAGTTTATGTGAGTTCATGTTCATGTTTTATGAAGGCTAACCCTTGTTGTAGGTCTCCAAATCATTCAAGCAAGCAAGATCCAAATCCTTGAGGTGAAGTGCATGACTTTAGTCCTTCAAGGAATCCATTGAAGGGTGGTGAGTTGTATCACTTTGTAATTTCATCATTCCTTCCTTTCAATTATCGTTCCTATCATTAGAATTGCCATTTTGGAAGTGGAGACACTTACACACTGTGGTTTGACTAAGGAAAGCCCCTAAATGGCCCAAAATTTTCTCTCTCTTTGAATGTGCAAGTTATAGATTTAAAGAGTATTGAAGAAGTATTGAAGGAAAATTGTCAATTGTTACATTCAAAGACTTAAAAGTTGACAAGCCACAAAAACTCAACTACATAATTACTTGACGACATTCTGAAAAATATACAATTGGAAATTAGAAGCCCAAATCTAGCATCAGAGGACTACAAAATCAATTTCAAGACCCCTATTAGGGACCCATACACCCCTAGGCATCTATGTCCTCATTTGCATGCTAGATCCAACTTTTTATGATAGGTGCACAATCTCTAATACTTCTCAAATCTACCTATAGTCTACTACTTCAACCTTGTGCTTTTAGGATATTGCATTTATCATATTAGGTCATATAGTTCAATTAGATTAATAATTTCAAATCATTTCTAATTCACTTTCAAGGCCCTAAGAAAAGATATCCAAGACTGATTAGCTCAAATCATGGTTGATAGTCAAGCTATTCATCTTGTTTATCTCCCTTCTAATATAATTGTGAAAAAGGAAGCTAATTAACCCTAGGTTTCACATATTAAACTTTATGGTTCCATTTTTCCTATATTACAAGAGGTATTACAAATAATTGACTTCATTTCTCTTATTACTCTTTTTTTTGTTTTTTATTTTTATTTTCTCTTATTACTACTCTTAATTACATTATGTGTCACTAACATTGAGGAAATTAACTAATATTACTAAATAATGAAATTTTAGTAGATAATTTATACTAACATTACTAATATTACTATTGTTCAAAATAATAATATTGCGATGATTAGTATGACCCTGTTTATTTGTAATAAAATTATTTCCAACACTAAGAATATTATTGTTGATATTAATGATTACTATTATTATTACTAATGTTTTTTATTAAGGGAAAAATGGGTTTTAATGGGACTCAAAACCCAATACAAGAAGGTTTTGAAGGGACCTAAAACCCTTTACAAGGCAAAGAAGTTGTAAGAAAAATAATAAGTAAACCATCTACAACCCATCAGTAGCAACCATACACAGACGTTCAAATGAACTCAAGCTGCAACAAATAGGTTTTGAAGGGACCTTAAACCCTTTACAACCAATTTTTTACCAACTTAGATGATCAAAGACACCGAAAACAATCAGGTTTTTTCAAGGACTGAAAACAATCAGGTTTTTTCAAGGACCGAAAACCCAACAGTTTGCAACTGCTAGACCACAGCAAACCAACCGCTCAATGTAAGCAGCACTGAGCCAAAATAAAGAGGGTAGTAAGAGCCCCCTTTCAGAACCAATAACCCATAAGGAAAGATAGAGTACATAGAAGCATTAAACACATATAAAACTAGAAAGTCAACTCAGTCTCCACCTCAAAAGGAGAGAGCTCCCCTCTATTGGAGAGGATTTCATGACCAACTTTTCCACCGCAACCTAAAAACTC
The DNA here is from genome assembly GCA_007258455.2 of Sequoia sempervirens. Taxonomy (NCBI): domain Eukaryota; kingdom Viridiplantae; phylum Streptophyta; class Pinopsida; order Cupressales; family Cupressaceae; genus Sequoia; species Sequoia sempervirens. Next base: position 123,315,380 of record VDFB02000003.1, on the reverse strand, counting down.
CAACAACCTCAACCTCCACCTCTATAGGAGGAGCATCCACCTCTAAAGGATTAGCAACTGAGGAAACTAGAAACTTTCAACCCCCAACTCCACCTCAATAAGAGAAGAATCCACCTTAATAGGATCCAAGGAGAAATCCAGCGCTTCAGAAAAACAAGCAGCCATACCATCCTTTGGAAAAACTAGCAACACAAAGGTTGCCAACATCTCCCCTACCAATAGGGGAAAAAATAAGCACAACCCATCCAAAACAAAGAACAACCCGTCCAAAATAAGCTCAAGAAGAGCATCAAGGAGAGCCTTCAAGGAGCCACTAAGAAACATTAAGCAGATACAAATTAGCCTAACTTCCAATAAGCAAACCATTCGTTGATCATTAGCCACTGAACTCCATAAGGAAAAAGAGCAAGGGTAAACCAAGTAGGAAAAAATCAAGGAGCAAACCACCTAGATAAGCGTGCCATCAGCCCCAACATGTTGGTTAGAGCCATAAAATAGCTGCTCCATAGAAAAAATCCCAATAGGAGACTCGAAGCACACACCAAGAGAGTTAGCTCGAAGGAAAAATAGTAGCAAAACAACTACTAGAACTCCACAAAATAGTAGCCAAAAAGCTATTGCAAAGAAAGGAGCTAAACCAACAGGGAAAAACAACCCCTAGCAAAACAATCAGTAGAGAAGGTATACCTTGAGGGCAAGGAGAACCCAAGCTAGGGGAGACAAGGAGAAATCCAAAAAGAAAAGCACACCAATTTCCCCAACATGTCGATTAGAGCCAAAGATGAGCCACTCCAAAGCCAAAGCCCCAGCAAGGGGTCCACAACCCAAAACAAGATAAAACCCTCACTGAACAAGAAGAAGGAAAATAAGGTTCCTGAATAGAAATAACAAGCTTCCATACACTACCAACAACACAGGTTCCACCAACCACCCAACATCAACAACCAATAGCATTAAAAAAAATGTTGCAGCCTCCCAAACAGCAACTCCAATGCCTCCAGATAGCACCTCAACAATACAAGAAGACCAATTCTAAACCTCCAACAGCAACACATTTGCAACCACACCATATGGCTCACCATAAGCAAACCCATAAACATTTTGACCACCGAAAATAAGCACAGTTGTAAGGAAAGCAACTGCCACTAAAACAAGTAGCTCCCCATCCACAACCTCTACAAACCCACAAAAGTTCCAGCCACCGAAAATAAGCAGAGCTGAAATCCAAGGCCCCACCATTGAAACAAGTACCTCCCCATTTGTGTCCTCTATAAACCCACAAACATTCCAACCACCAAAAATAAGCAGAGTTGAAAGCCAAGCAACTACCACTGAAACAAGCAGCTCCCCATCTGCATCCTCTGCAAACCCACAAATGCTCTAGCCATTGAAAATAAGCACAATCGTAAACTAAGAAACCACCACTAAAACAAGCAGCTCCCCATCTACATCCTCTAAATCCCCTTCTCCTCCAAAGATTTTAAACCTGCACCTCTTCTCCTGTTCCTGCCGCTCACCATCTTATTATTATTACTAATGTTAATATGGACATTACTAAAAATATATCCACATTAATATAAACCTTAATATAACATTAAATTGACATAAAATAAAGATGATATTAATAATATCCATGTTATAATATAGGTAATTAAACTGACCACATGGAAAGGAATTTACAAAGTCATTTAGAAAATATACATATAATACACATATATGTATATTTTATAAATTACTTCAAACCACATACTTATTACCATGAGGCAATAATAAATTACCGATCTTATTCTTATATTGCCACTTATTCAATATTAATGGTTCTCATAACATTGATAACCAAATCATTTTTATGGTTGCTAAGATTATCCTTAATAATCATATTATTAGTTAATGTGAATATTAGTGATACTCTATAATATAATTAGGAAAACTATTATCTTTAGTATTATTTCTCTTATTATTTATACGGCCTTTTATTATTAACACTATTGTTATTATATCAGGCCTAATGCATGGTCTTCTAGGAGGATGCCATACAATGATGAAGGCGGCAACAATGAATAGTTTTGTCCTTTCTCGCTCAGTATAATATAATCTTTCTATTTTACTAAAAGGTTTTATGCAGATGAAATTGGAATTATGTACATCCTAAAGACTTTCAAATCTGTCACGTGTAAATTTTGTATAATTTGATACCACTTCCACACTATATCTCTAATGCTCAATAATTTTGTAAGTTTAGTGGTTGCTTATAACTCAAAAAGGTAACTGTTGTAACCCAAAAATGTAATAGTCCATAGCCTGATGTGCTAATGCAATCAGTCCACAATGATCTGAACACTGATATAACTCATAAATGTAATAGTTTATTATACTACTATTAATACAAAAAAACACTGTTGTTATTATATATTTTCATGTTAGTGTTAATTTATTCTTTACTATTGATATTAGCATTATTATCAATGTTAATAACTTTTTTAATATTAATATTACCTCTATTAATATTAATATGGTTATCACCCAGAGAGATAACAACAATATCGATACTAGAGTTTATTTACTCATAATATTAATTCTAATACTAAACTCAACTCTAGTGATACTCCCAGCTACAAAATCTAAGAGCCCAATGGGAGTTATTTAAATTTATTACATGAAACTACAAGGTAAGGCACCTCTTTTGAAGCTATCAATTATTAATTTAATGAACACTTAGCTTCACTTATACCCCCTATTAATGATGTCCACCTATGGATTGATATAAGGAGAGAGGAAGTGTCAAATCGGGAGGGTGAGAGGGAATGCATGACCAATATATTAGAGTCAAATATGAAACTTCCTATGACTACGCCCAGGAAAATATTACACTGCAATCTTGGTTACTATGTTTGTATACTCCAAAGTATTCTCATTGCCACCCAAGTTTTATTTAGAACCATTTAATCTCTTCTCTCTCTACGATGGCGATCTCCTCTAAGCTAACATATTAGGTTTTGTTAAAAAAATTACTCTCTGCTACCACTGATTCTTAACTATTCTCAACTCTAATTGATTAATATGTCGAGTAATTGTAGAGTGTATTAGAAGCAACTATCTACAACTAGAAGTAAAACTATGAACATAAATGGCGTAGAAGACTGGGAAGATTAATCAACTATTATTTGTAGGTGTGGAAGGTCATGGAGAATGGAGAGGGGGTTTTATCTCTATTGAGATAGTTGTGGCTTCTCCAAGGAGTCATGACTTCTTAAAAGAGCTGACCTAGTATTTGTAAAAAAAATTATTATTTTTTTAAATATTACAATGTTAAATATCTTGTTTATGTTCTGCTTTGTTTAAGACTTTTAGGAATTGTTTTTAATTCAAAACTAAATCAACACTATCATATTATTTCTTTTGATAAATACTAAAAATTATTGTTACTATTTTTTATTAGAAAATTAGGGTAAGATCCATGTTCTCATATAAAAAATTAAAGCATAAAATAGATGCCTACTTGCCAACCAATCCAAACAACAAGAAACAGAAAAGGCACACCAACCTTAAAAATAAAGAAACCATAAGTGGCACACAATCCTATAAGAAGCAAGTACGTGGGCCCAAGAAAAACTATAACAAATAGCAAAAAAGAACCTTGTCCAGTAGATAACACTACTCCTTTTGACTATTGATAAGTTCCCAATTCATTTTTAACGACTTGAGGTTGTTCTTCTAAGTGTTCTTTGTGTCATCGAATGTGTCATTCCTTGGAGCCTCTTCATCTTGGTTCTTATCCTTCTTTTATTTCAGCTTCCTCACTTTAGATTGACCTATGACAGGACCAAATATGGCCTGGTTCATAATCCCATTGGTGATTAAGATAATACAACTAATTATATTATCCAACTCAATAATCTTCTCTTTCAGGAATTCACTTTCACTATTTGACTCAATGAGGTTAACCCTTCCCTGCAGATCCTTAATCTGGTGCTTAAAATTTTGGGGGGACTGGGGTTCCAAATCCCCTTCATCCTCCAAGTTCACCCTTTATTTATTCTTTTTAACATTTTCCTCCTATCCAAAGTCCATCCCTTACTCTTCTTCCTCAATTCCAATATTTATTTCATTCATTTTAGTGTCTTCTCTTTCTTCTTCCTCACTTTTTTCATCCCCCCCCTCTTCATCCTCACTTGTACCATCCTCCTCGACCATATTTTCTTCCACCTTGTCCACCTCCTCCTCTTGTTGGATATTATCCTGGTCCTCCTCCTTAGACAAGGGGAATTACTCCTCATCTGAGGACTCCACACCTTCCTCATCAAAGGCCACCTTTTTCCCTTTGTAATCCATGTTTCTATTCTTCTTACCCACTTTGGCTAAGCGGTTCAACCTTCTCTCACCCTTTCCACTACTCAAAAAATAGTGTTGTCCCATATCACCCTCATCCAGGATCTCTATAGCAATATCCTTTTTATCCTTACTCTATGAGGGGCCTAAGAACATTCTTTTTGAAGCAGTAGGTTTTGTCTAGATTTTTCCTTTTTGAGAGGGAGGGGTAGACTAAATTTCCACAATGGTGGGGGTTTGAGAAAAACATTTTTTGAGAGACAATATTTTGACTTTTTTCCAAAAGAAGGGTTATATTGAATCAAGAGGGGATTATCTTTCAATGGCTTTATCTTGTCACGTCTCATTTTCCTTGTATAAACTAATTATTAAATTGAGAAAACTAAATTATTAAGGGAATTTAAAATAAGCCTTTGGAATATCGAATGTTTGGGAAAAATAAATTAAACAATGGATACTATTTTGTTATGGAGTGAAAATGGTTTTAAAAGAAAATTTTTATTTGAGATCCACACTTTACATTTGGTATCAGGGCTTTAGGTTAAACATTAGGGCCTTGGCCTACTATGCCAAGATGCAAAATCTAATCCAGATCATTTCCTATCCATTAAGGCAACACTAGGATCTCTAAGTTATGTTTTATCCATGTCGTTCTTAGCACTTGGTGCAGGATTATGCAAGTACTTATTTTGGTGAGTCGATGTGCGACTCCTAATGTAGGTCCCTTAAGTGGAATTTAATGAGTTCAATATGAAATTTCTAAGTAGTGTTTTGATGAGGAATTTCACCTCTTAGATTTTAACGCATTAGTTGGGGATGAAAAGATACCTCTGATTTCTAGTCTCCTGGGTAGGGAATGATCCCTCTATGTTGTGTCATTCACTTTGACAGAGCTTTGATTGGGACTTGAATGTGTATATATGTTGGTAAAAATTAATGTTGTAATTGTTACCTAGTATGATATGTTGACAAATGCTTTCTAGTGAGGGTTAATTAAGACCTTGAATTTTCTGAGAATTATTTTCACGTTTGATTGTGATCTCGATGTTTTCATTGATGTTAAGTTTTAATTCATGGAAACCCTTGAGTGGTCTTGAAAATTCTTGGATGTATTTGTATTGATGCCTTGAATGGAATTGGTGTTAATATTGTGACTCATGATAGAGTATTCAAAAGTTTCTTATGTGACTTATGCATTGAAAGCTACGTGAGTATGTTGAATTGTAAAATGTGTTCTTTTGATATATTGCTTATTGTGCATTATGCATTATGCATTGTACTCTTAGATAACTATCATCATATTTGTGAAAAGATTATGTTAGTGCATGGATGGAACATTGCATTATCATAAGAGAACACTTGGGTCAATTACTTATGTATCCAAGTCATGTTGTCTACAAAATTTTCATAAGAACCTAGAGGGGCTAATAAGAATTGTTTTCCTCTTGCATGAAATGCATGGTTAATTTTTATGCTTATTATTCTTGCATTATTCAAAATTAACTTGGAACCTCTATTGTAATGTTCCTTGTGAAAGACTCATTATATCATTTTATTTTACCATGTGGTAGTGATGTAAGAAATGAGTAATGTTTGTATTACTACATGTAAATGAAGATTCCTTGTGGAAGTGGTACTTGGATAAAACCCTATTGTTAGGTGGATAGAAACTATGAATATCATAGTGAATCTTGCATATGTAATCTCGTGTGAGCATATCTTGATGAATTGTATGAGTTAGTGTGGATCTCAATTGGCATGACTGAGTGAAATTGATGGATTATGTTTATATTGTGTTTGAGCATACTCTCTCTAATACACTTTGGACATAGCACCCCAAGGTGTTGTATAGCCATCACTCCCTTAAATGTGGCTAACTTTGGTCACTTAGTTCATGTACTCATGTTTCCATAGTTTGATGTTTCATTTTGATTATTGATAAACTCACTCACTATCACTCATGGACCGGCATTGAATTTTTAATTTTATTTATTAATAGGGTAGTCACCAAATTTTCCATCTATGTATTTTGAGGCTCTTGGTCACATTTGACTTATTGTTTCATTGTGGTAATTTTATGATTTATTGTTGGAATTGATAATTCTTCCTTTTGGATTGTTGTGGCTATTCTAAATGTTTGTAATTGTCGATCTTGTTCTATGTAATGTTTTTTCCCTATCATTGGTGCGGCCACTGTAGGAGGGTCCTCAAAGAGAAAAATCTAGACCGTGCAACAAGAGTCACACAATGGAAGCAATACAGAATATGGAGGAAAATATAGATTCAAATATTCTCATTAACAAAAATATCAGTTACAATCAACCGGCAACATCCAGGCTTACAGATTCGGCTCACAGGCTTGCTACAATGTGCTCAAAATACAATATTCATATATGCTCCTTAATGCGAGCAAAAATCTTACTTATCAAATATATCTTGTGCTACTTATTAACTTCGTGTCATTCCAATGATCTATTACAAGCTTATATCATATCCGCAAATCTAGAATCTTCTGCGTCGGCCAAAGATCATTACAATCTCCAATGAAGGAAAATGTAATGTGCGCATGAATAGGTCGGCCACAAATTTCAATTACTCCTCGGTGAATGCATAGGATGAAGTGTCGACCTATAATGAAGTTCGGGGACACTCCATGGAACAATTTGAATCACACCATCAAGATCCACAAGTTATGGGAAAGATCCACAAGTGATCGAACTAGCCATTAGCTTAGAAAATTATTCCGATTCTGGTTCAAGAAACTGCCACTAAATCCGGAAGCAATAACTTGCCGAAAAAAGATCCAATCGTGCTCAAATCCTGCAATAAGGAAAATGAACATTTCCACAATGTAAACATAGATCCGCTGGGTCTAGTGAACAAATATGATGAATCCACCAACATGAACTAAGCAAGAACAAAAACAAGAACAAAATTGAAAGAAAATATTTTTTGGTTGATGCAAGATTGCCAAGAACCAAGGATGCTCCTGTATCAAACATTCAGGGTTATTGAAAAGTGAGTACCTCACTTTGTTGGGGCTAAAGGAAAACCAAGATGGTTTACCTCAGCCTGATAAATCCAAGAAGAATCCTCAACTGTTCTTCCCTTCCACTTCACAAGATATTCTTTGTATTGTCTGCCACGCGTCTTTCTCCCATCTCTGATATATAGAATCTCTTCTATCTCATCTAACTGTTGTTTAGGAAATTAGTTCTCCAATCTTACTTCATTGTCTTCACTAAATTCTGCTTCATGTTACTGATGTAGATATGCAATGTTGAATATAGGCGATATACCCATGTCATCCGGTAGCTCCACTTCATATGCATTTCCTAAATCAAATTTCCTCAAAATATTACAAGGTCCAAACTTTCTCATCTTCAGCTTATTGTATGTGCCAACTAGAAATCTTTCCTTTCTCAGATACACCATCACTTCATCTCCAACTTTGAACTCCTTATGTCTCCTCTTTTCATTTGTTTTCTCCTTATACTTTTGGTTCATATCCTCCAATTGCTCCTTCACTTGAGTATGTACTTTCTTCATATGTTTTGCAAATTCCTCTACTTCTGCACTCCTTTTATCTTCCATACTAATGTCTCTCAACTCTGATATACCTCTAGGATGAACTCCAGTAACAATCTCAAAAGGTTTCTTTTTGGTACTCCTGTTCACTCAATTGTTGTAAGCAAAATCTACTTGTACAAGGACTAAACCCCAACTTCTAGTCTTCTCTCCAGCCAAACATCTCAGAAAATTCCCCAAAATCTTGTTTACTACCTTTGTTTGTCCATCAGTCTGTGGGTGAAAATTGGAACTGAACTTCAAATTTATCTTTAACTTCTTCCACAGTGTTCTCCAAAACTAACCAACAAACTTTGTATCTCTATCTAAAACAATACTCCTAGGTAATCCATGCAATCTGACTACTTCCTTGAAAAATAAGTCTGCTACATGTACTGCATCTATTGTCTTCTTACAAGGTATGAAATGTGTCATCTTAGAAAATATATCTACCACCACAAATATAGAATCATTACCTCTTTGTGTCTTCGGCAAGCCAAGTATGAAATCCATGCTAATATCTCCCCAAGGTCTCTCTGGAACTGTCAAAGGCTTATACAATCCAACATTTTGACTACTCCCTTTTGCAACTTGACAAACTTGGCAACTCTGCACAAATTTTTTAACATCCTTCTGAATTTGTGGCCAAAATTAATTCTCACTTACCAACGTTGTTGTCTTATCAATTCCAAAGTGTCCTGCCAATCCTCCACTATGTTTTTCTTTCACCAAGTTATCCCTCATTGAACTCTGGGGCACACATAATTGATTACCTTTGAACAACATATCCTCCTGAATGAAATAATCCAACCACTGACTCCTATCCTCCAAGACTGGATAAACCTAGCACTCTTACAGAATCTTTTCAATTGCTCAGTCGAGAACTACGATCTTTAGCTCTAGAATTGAATCATACGATTCTATCTGAGATAGAATTTCAGATAGATAAGAAGGAAGTTTGATCCAAATAAATCAAAATTTATTTTTTATGAGTGACCAGGATAAACATCAACAACTTCGAATTGGATTAGTTTCTCCCGAGCAGATTCTCGCTTGGTCTGAAAGAATATTACCTAATGGAAAAAGAGTCGGACAAGTTACTAAAGACCTCACTTTAGATTATAGAACTTATGAACCAGCAAGAAATGGATTATTTTGTGAAAGAATATTTGGGCCTAAGAAAAGGGGAGTTTGTGCTTGTGTAAAACCTCGAATAATGGAAAATGAGAAGGAAAAGAATTTTTGTACTCGATGTGGAATTGAACTTGTTGTTGATCCTCGAATTCGAAGATATCGAATGGGATACATTAAACTGGCATGTCCAGTTGTTCATATTTGGTATTTCAAACGGCGCCCCAGTTATATCGCGGATCTATTAGATACAACTCGTAAAGAATTAGAAAAACCAGTATACTGCGATGTGTGACTTGATCACAAGCTCCGATTATACAGATCCGTAGGAACTGTCATCCTATTCAATCTAATTGGGATGCCCTTAGCTCTGACACGCCCCTCGGGAAGAGTAGCATGAAGCTCAGAATTAGAAGCATCTTAAAAAGATGTTGATAAAGAGAAATGAATCTAGGGTTAATATCTTGTATATTAAATTGCTAATTGGACTTCGTAAAAATACCTCTTTTATTCTAAGAAAAAATGGAATGAAAAATCTGGTTCATTCTTATTATCCTTGATTTATTCAAGACCAAAAAGAACATATGGTTATAGGAGTCTATTCATCGCACATATGCTTCAAATAGTATTGTAACCACCGAAGTAAAACAGAAACCTACAGGATCAATTATTAACGAGATACAGACAAGTAAATCCCTTATGAACTTCAAATGAATTGAAGGTCTTTCACAAAGAAATATATCATTCAAAAGGGAGGAGACTGCTCACTAATTCCATATTTATGTCATAATACGAATCATAAACCAATAATCGAATTCACTTGGAACTTGAGCAAAGAGTAACTATTTAGTTTTATAGAGAGCAAAAAACATCTTTTTGCACAATGATACATAATCACTTTCCATTTCGGTATAGTTACTTGAGCCGGATGAGAGGAAACTTTCATGTCCGATTCTAAGGGGGGGGGATGGTTCTCTACAAGCTCTCCAAGGTTCTACAAAATTCGGGTCTTCCTCATACAAGTTCTTCAATTCATCAAAGCCTAATAACTCCACTCTCATCTCTACCAATAAATTCATTCTCCTACTCAAAGAATCAACAACTCTATTTGATTTTCCACTTCTATGCTTCAAAAAAAAAGTATAACTCTACAAGAATTCTACCCATCTCATGTGTCTTTGATTCAACTTACCTTGACTGTTCAAATATTGCAATGCTTGATGATCTGTATACAACACAAACTCCTTAGGCAACGAGTAATGTTTCCACTTCTTCAAGGCTTGAACCATGGCATAAAAATCATGGTCGTACACTAAATATCTCCTCCTAGCATCATTCAACTTCTCACTGAAATACGCTATTGGTCTTCCCTCTTGACTCAATACTGCTCAAATTGCATTTCCACTTGCATCACAGTGTACTTGAAATACCTTATTAAATCTGGTAAAGCCAACACAGGCTGCTCAGTCACCTTTTGTTTCAACAACTCAAAACTTTGGTCCGCTCCAGATGTCCATCTAAAATCTTTCTTATCTCCTCTCATTGTTTTTGTCATAGGACTGCAAATAGAACTGAAATTCCTAATGAACTTTTGATAGAAACTAGCCAATCCATGAAATGATCTTACTCTCCAATGCTTTCCAGTGTAAGCCATTCAACAATTTCTCTCACCTTCTCAGGATCCATCTTCAATCCATCCATAGATATCACAAATCCCAGATATACCAATTCTTCCTTCATGAAACTACACTTCTTAATGTTTATCAACAACTGCTCTTCTCTCAACCTTTGCAAAAGTTGTCTTATATGCAACAAATGTTCTTCCCTAGTCTTACTAAAAATCAAGATGTCATCCAAATAAACAATCACACTTACCCAAGAATCTCTTCAATACCTCATTTATCAGCCTCATGAAAGTACTCAATGCATTTGTTAGTTCAAAAGGCATCACCTACCACTCATACAATCCTTCATTTGTCTTGAATGCTACCTTCCACTCATCCCCTTCTCTAATTCTAATCCAATGACATCCACTCTTCAAATCTATCTTCGTAAAGTATTTAGCTCCACTCAAACAATCCATAATGTCAACCATCTGGGGCAAAGGAAATCTATACTTCACTATGATTTTTTTAATGGCTCTAGAATCTGTACACATCCTCCATTCTCCATCCTTCTTAGGTGCTAGCAGAGCAGGTACTGCACAAGGACTTAATCTCTCTCTAATCAAACCCTTCCTCAACAATTCTTGCACTTGTTTATTCAACTCTTCATTCTCTGCAAGTGTCATTCGGTGTGCTACTTTATTAGGAAAACTAGCTCCAGGAATCAGATCCACGCAATGAATAATACTTCTCACAGGTGGAAATCCATCAAGTACATTATCTGAAATTATCTCTTCATATTTTTTCAACAACTCCTTTATCTCATCCAATTGTTCTCCTACATACTTCAAGTCTTCAGCCTTCTTAGGAAACAAGGCATAGCACATGTTCTCATATCTCAGTCCATCCAAGAATCTCCTTCCATCAACCAAACAAACTCTAGTTCTCGTACAAACATCAATCTTAGGGACATCTTCCAATGGCAAGAAAGTATGCTTCATCCCATTAGCAACAATTGTATATGTGTTCTTCTTTCCATCATGAATAGCATATCTATCATACTGCCAAGGCCTTCCCAACAAAACATGGCATATGTCCATAGGCATGATATCACACAAAACTTTCATCATGGTAGTTTCCTATCTTCACTTTCACCAAACATTGTTCACTTACCAGTATCTTATGCTCATATTGAATCCATGCTATTTGATAGGGCTTTGGGTGTTTCAACCTTTCCAACTTCAATTTAGTAACCATCTCTTCTGAAACCAAGTTCTCAAAACTTCCACTATCAACAATCACTCTACAACATTTACCAGCTACCTTGCATCTGGTCTAAAACAAATTCTTTCTTTGCAATGGTTCCATCTCCAACTCACTTTGATATAACACTCTTCTATTCACCAACACTTCTCCATCTTCTGGTTTATTAGATGATCCAATATGATCCTCCTCAGTAAAGGTTGTTCTTTTATTGTTTTCTGTCTTTCTACTTGTCTCTCCTTGATTGCATTCAAATGCTCTATGTCCTTCTCCACCACATTTAAAACAAGATCCCTTGAATACTCTCTTCTCCTATCCTCTATCATCTTTTCTATAACCCCCATTTCAGTAACCACCATATCCCCCTCTTCGATAAGAGTTTCCATCACCTCTATGGTACGAATTATCATTCTTACTAACCTCCTTGTCTTTATTGTGATCCACAAAAGAGCCTCTTCCTCCTCCAGTAAAAGTTCTTCCTCTTTGAAATCTTCCACCTCTTCCTCTCTGTCTCTGCTCATGTCTTTTATTCAGCTTCTCTTATGCTTTTAGGGCACATTGATATTCCTCCTCCACACTCTGCAACTTAATCAAATTGATCTCATCCTGTATAGATGACCTCAAACCATTCACATATCTGGCTACTTGCTCGATCTCATCCTCCGAATGTCCAGATTTGATATTCAATTTGTAGAACTCCTTAGTATACTCTATCACACTTGTCTCCTTTTGCTTCAAATTTTGCAATTTTCAGAACAAACTGATCTGATAGTTTATAGGCATAAATTTTGTCTTCAACTTATTCATCATTTGATCCCATTATTTTATCTTCTCCTTTCCTCTTCTTTTCCTATCTTTCTACAAACATTCCCACCAAAGGGATGCATGTCCTTTCAACTTTGTACAAGCAAATTTCACCTTTTTGTCTTCAGTGGTACCTTCGAAATCAAAATACTTTTCCATCTCTATTATCCAATCAAGCAATTCCTCTTAATCCAACTTACCTCTCTTCTCCCTAATCTAGTCCAAGTTGTTCTTCTCTTCCTCTTTATTCTTGTACTTCTACCTCCTCATCACTCACATCATCAACTGGTCGACCTCTCCTCTGGTCTATTTCAACTGCATCTAATCTGGCAACAATTCCTCTTAACATCTCCATCATAGTTGGGTTTTCATTTCCATGCGTTCCATTTCCTCTACCATTTCTTCTTCTCGCCATCTTTACATAATTCCTCTGTAGCTGCAGGTTGGATCCTCAATCTTCCACCCCACAAAAAATCTTCAATAGGACTTCGCAAACTTCGATGATCTCTCAAGGAATGAATCTCGCTTTGATACCAATCTGGTGTAGCCACAGTAGGAGGGTCCTCAAAGAGAACAATTTGGACCGTGCAGCAAGAGTCACACAATAGAAGCAACACAGAATATGGAGGAAAATGTAGATTCAAGTATTCTCATTAATAGAAATCTCAGTTACAATCGACTGGCAACATCTGGGCTTACAAATTCGACTCACAGGCCTGCTACAACGTGCTCGAAATACAATATTCCTATATGCTCGTTAATGCGAGCAAAAATATTACTTATCAAATATATCTTGTGCTAATTATTAACTTTGTTCCATTCCAATGATCTATTACAAGATTTATATCATATCCACAAATATGGAATCTTCTGTGTCGGCCAAAGATCATTACAATCTCCAATGAAGGAAAATGTAACATGCGCATGAATAGTTCAACCACAAATTTGAATTACTCCTTAGTGAATGCATAGGATGAAGTGTGGACCTATAATGAAGGTCAGGGACACTCCACAGAACAATTCGAATCACATCGTCAAGATCTAAAAGTTACGGGAAAGATCCACAAGCATTCAAACTAGCTGTTACCTTAGAAAATTATTCCAACGTCGGTTCAAGAAACTGCCACTAAATTCGGAAGTGATAACTTGCTAGAAAAAGATCCAATCATGGTCAAATCTTGGAATAAGGAGAATGAACATGTCCACGATGTAAACATAGATCCATTGGGTCTGGTGAGAAAATATGATGAATCCACCAAAATGAATTGAGCAAGAACAGAAACAAGAACAAAACTGAAAGAAAATATTTTTTGGTTGATGCAAGATTGCCAAGAACCAAGGATTCTCTTGCATCAATCATGTTCGCAATGAACCTCTGATAGAACATGCAAGGGAGTAGATGGAAAATAATGTGTTAATACTTGATGTTTGAGTTGAATAAAATAACTAGCATCAAGAATAATTTACTTAATAAATAGAAATGGATTTAGTGAAATAATTATCTTGATTGGAAGTGACTTAAATGTGTGTGAACATCCTTGTGTTTGAAAATGAGTAAAGTGTATTCAGTCCTTGTATGAAAGTGTTTATGAAGTATATGTTTCTTGCGTAAGAATGAATGTGAGGCTAATTGTGTGTGCATCATACTCAAATGTATTATCTAAGTAGATGGTTAGATGGGATTTGATTCACCAACTAAATGTACTCTTATTGTTATCTAAAACACATTATGTTATATATAATCACTCTCGCTAAGTTGCTAGTTGAAATTATTTTGATGGATTTAGGAGTTTTTCCTTAGTCATTTAATGGTGTTCCTAGCTTAAGGCTAGAAGTAGAGGTAGTCTATTTGATGAATTCGATATCTTATGAAATCATATAGGTCAAATTTTAAAGTGGTCATTGTTCCTCTTTCCAATAATGAATTTTTGATCTTATTGGGTTGTTTAACCCATGGGTGAGTCAATTGAGTGTCATGATAGTGAAGACTATAAGCCCTGATAATTGGGAATTTCTTACACCTCTTAAAGATAATTTCCTAGAATCTTGCCTCTATGAAATATTGTTTTGTTCTTAATTGAGCTTCCAGATAATGGACTTAATTGTCGGTTCATAGCATCGAGTGTAAGGTCAACCAGCAAGGAAAGTGTGGTGATTTAATGTCCCTTAGGCAGCTTAGACTAGCCGAGGTTTGCCTACTATTAGGCTTCTCATAGGTCAGTAGTATGGTTAGAGGACCCAACCGAGGGATGTGGAGCCTAGCTGGGAGCTTTACGAGCCTTTCAGTTTGGAGTTCAGTTGTTGAATCTAGGGATAGATTGAAAATATTAAAGTTTGCTTTAATGGAATAGTAACAAAGAATTATAAAGTGAATAGTGAAAAGTGCCCCCATCCTAGTGAAACAAAGTTGTTTTTAAAAAGTGGCCCTTTCTTTTGATGAGGAAAAGACCCTTGAGGAGGAATATTTTATTATCTTTTATAAAAAAGTTCATGGGAGGTTATAAAGTGAATTTTGGGCTTCTATTTTGGCATTCATTTGTCATTTTTCATATCAGCACTTGCAGGTTTGAACTTTGGAGAAGGGTTTCAGTTTGGTTTCAGTCTTCTGGGAATGAAAACTCCCAAGGGCTATCATGAATTGGACGAGAACCCAGTTCACCTTTGAGGAGGACCTACCTTGGGTCTTTGTTTGGGCTTCAATTGAGGAGTTTCAGGTGTTTAATTTTTAGGCCTGAGTTTGCAGCAGTTTTATATCAGCATATTTCTTCAGATCAGGTGCAGCTATTGATAGATCGAGTCTCAACCAGGCCAATACTATCACATGTTTGCATTCTACTTGTTGGTTGTACAATTGTTGGCCAAGTGCGTATAGGGTTTGTGGCACAATCATCATTATAGATTTATTCCAGCCGTTTGACAAGTGTACATTGAGGATTTGGCATCTTCCATACCAGCCGTACCATTTCTAGTTGGTGCACCATCATTTGGAAGGAGTTTCGTGGGCATTTGAAGTTGATTTTGGAAATCAATTTCATATCAGCACTTCCATAACAATGATCAGACCTGTAGCTGCATATTTCACATTATATTCCAGTCTTCTACCATTGTTATCATGCTCATATCAGCCTTCATACATTGCATTTTCATGTTGGCATAGAACAGGTATGTTATTGGCATATTGGGTATTCAAATCTTTCAATTTTATTGGGTTTAATAGAGTTGTTACAGTCTGATAATTTTCATATCAGACATAACTGTCATTTTAATTAGACCTTATATCTTTAGTTTAATGGTATAAATGGAAGTGGGTTTATCAATTTATGTTGTGTAATCATTTATATATCAGTTCTATACATTTCCTTTATGTTATTGGAATTGAAAACACTCAAACAAACATCAAAAGAAATCAAACAAAACTCATAAAACCAAAACAATAGTCAGAAAATCAGAATTCATGAGTTTGCACAATAATTGTTTGACAAAATGTCAACACTCTGAAAAATGAGTTTTTGGGGTTAGATTTAGCAGGGATACCTCAGGTGATTGGTAAGATGGTTGAGTACCTAATGATTAGTTTGAATAAATTTTTGGTGGAAACATTCACTTCCTTCTAGAGGTCCATGAATATGATGGTGCCTAGACTTGGTAAGAATATTGGTCGGTTATGTAATGGGGATATTCCTCTTGATTTTAGTAATAAGTTTATTTTCTTGCCAAATTGTGGTTTATTCATTGTTATTTGAGATCCACGCCTTACATTTGTTATTTGAAATTTATATTGAAATCAAAAACTGAACTTGATGGTTAGTCTGGATAATTAGATAGAATCTAAATAGTCATCATGTTATTTCTACGAGCTTGATTTCTACATGCTTTGATATTGGTTTATGGGCCAACACTATTGATGAAAATCTAAGTGCAAGTTTGTGTAGGAACATTTCAAAGACGAGAACATGGTCGAGGTAGAGTTATTTAGCTGAATGATATCGATAAGTATGGTGGAATCTTGCATGCACCGCGTAGGTTTTTATATTTTGCATTTTATAGGGGCTAGGTGTATTATGTGAGTGTATGCTTTGTGCTTTCTTGAATGTTCTAGTTGATTAATGATTATTCTTTAAGATTGATATGTGTGAAAGATAAATGAAATGGGAAGTTACTTGTTAGCATATTGTGATACCCTAATTATTTTAGTGTTTATTTAATAAGACATTGGGATGATGTCTCTTCCTAGAGGGGAAGGATGCCATGTCTCTTTTTTTTTGTATAATCTAATTATTAAATTGAGAAAACTAAATTATTAAGGGAATTAAAAATAAGGCTTTTGAATATCAAATGTTTGGGAAAAATAAGTTAAATAATGGATACTATTTTGTTATGGAGTGAAAATGGTTTTAAAAGAAAATTGTTATTTGAGATCCACAACTTACATGTCTACAGAGGTTTAACAACTTTGGTAGGGCAGGATTGAGGGGTAATGGACAACACATGATTATAGAGTCTTAAAATAAAACTCTGGTGCAGTGGGGGGAGGCCCCCATAGCAATAAATTGATGGAGGGATGATAGAAGAAAGAAAGGAATGTTGATTTTTTCTTTACGCCTTATGTGATTTAGGAAAGGAAAATGATATCCATGGTTATTTGTATATCTTCCCTCTAAAGTAAAATATTGCATTACGTGTAAACTTACTAGACCAAAAGGAGACAATAAACTCTCCCTTTCATAGAGATTCTAGAATCTCTACAACTTCTCTTTTTCAAAGAAACTATCAATAAATATTTGATAGTTTCTAGTGCTCACTTTCGCCACTTGTATCCCTTTACATTCTAATCTCATTGCCTCTACAATTAGTCTAGGGGTCACCTCCAAATGGATACCACCAATTTCCATTGTTCCCTCCTTCCAAGAGTTGAAAAATTTGGAGGTGAGCTTGTCATTGAAACCTTGCATGACAAGGAAGAAAGGTGTGATGTCGACTTCCTCAAAAATCCTCCAAAGATCCACATTTTGCTTCATGGGAATACACGAGAGGGTTTCTAAGTGCTTTCTTGACCCACCCATTGTCTACCTGAAACTCTTCTACCACCTTCGTTGAGGACTTTAAAAACCGAGGAACTTGCTACTCCATATAAAAGAAGGAAAAAATGTGTTTCAAGGAATGAGCCAAACCAATTATGTAGACCGTCGAGAAAACAAACCACTTGTCTTTATTGATAAGACCCCCATGATACGCCCATTAAATTGAATCTTCTACATAATAGGTATAATCAAAGGATTAGACCTGGGGCTCATGTGAGAATTTAGATTGTCACGCATTTTCATAATTGCATTCTTCCTAAACATCTCCATAGGATTTAGAGAAATATATTGATACCCATTCATATTCTCATGAAACATTAGGAGGGCACACCCTTTTCTATTCCATAATTCTTCTTTATTAAAATTTTCATAAACATTATTCCATTTTCCTTTTAAAATAATGATGCGACCTTTACCCTTCATAGTTTGCATTCGGTACTTTCCACCATTAAAGTGGTATACATTAATGAAAATAATGATAAGAAAAATATATATTATAAATCTTTTATGTGATTAGACAGGTACTTCACTAAATCATAATAATCATATTTGGATCTTTTCCTTTTCATGATGTCCTTAATACTTGAAACTAAGGAATTTAAACTCATGGCACTAGAGAAATTCCTAGTACCATGAAATGGGACTCGAGAGTCATTCATAGCCATCTTAGTCATATTTATCATACTATTTTCATATATCATTGAATATATTCATATTTTTATTTATCCCCAATCTCTTCTAAAATTACATCTTTTTATTTTTGAGGGACATCATCATAGTTCGAACTTACCCACTATGGATAGGAGATCCCCACATTGGAAGCAACATCAACTCTCTATTTCCTTCTTTATATGTGTGTTTTAACTTATATTGGTTGAATACCTCAATCATCCTTTTAGAATCTTCTGACAGGTTCTTAATCATACGAGTGAAAAAATATCCCTTAAGAATATTTAGAATCAATTTGGAGTCCCCTTCTATAAAAAATTTGTTAAAGCCCCTCTCCTTTACTCTCTTCATACCCCACCAAACAGTAGTTGCCTTGGCAACATTGCTAGTGCAAATACTGAAATACTTAGTATAGCCTTCTATTAGAAAACCCTTGTGATCTCTTATAATTCCTCCAATAGCAGCCAACCCCGAGTTTCCTTGGGAGAAACTATCAAAATTAAGCTTTATCCAACCATCATCTGGAGGGATCCATTTTGTTATCCTTCTACTTAAAAGCTTATCCCAATTGATTTTAGTTTGATCTTTTTAATCCCCCATTTTTGTTTGATCCTAAGGTCCCCATAAGATGGAATATTTTTAGAGAAGCCAAAGATTCTTGACTTTAAATTATCTTGTATTTTTTGTTTTGTGCTCAAGAAAACCTCCAAAAAAATTCTCCTTTGATCTTTATATATTCTATTATTTCTTTCTTTCCACAGGCTCCATGACACAAAATGAGGGATTTGCTTCAATAGGTCCATAATAATTGGGTGAATAAAAGGGAAACTATTCCATTGTTCCATAAAATCCCTTAGAGAGTGGGGAAACACCCAATCAATCAACAAAATTCTTAAGAAATTTGTCTAGAGTTCTCTAGCAAAGGAATAGCGGAAGAACATATGGTCAATATTCTTAGCCTCTTCATAACAAAGGGAGCACCTGATAACAAATTGAAATCCTCTTCTATTGATAAAATCTATGTGTATGTACAGATTGGTGTTTTCATTTATTTCAACAAGCTTGTTTTGTCATTGGTGTCAACTATATGTGTTAAGGGAGATTGGTGTTAAAGATTAATAGTTGGTGTTGTCTATGCTTTGATTTGTTGCATTATGTTGTCATCAGTTAAGCTACTGGTGTTAACCTCTAGTGTTACTTTGATAAGCTTCTATCTAAGGATGTATTAGTGATGAAGATGATGTGGATGTGTCTCTATTGCTTGGTTTCCAACTGTTTTTGAGAAAATTTGATAAAAAGAGGAAACAATGTGTTGCAATGTTGTTTTGGGTTACAGAGAGATATTTTGGTTTTGCTCCGCATTTCTTCTAGATTGAAGATCTGGTGGTGCAATTTGGATATGTTGATGAGAGGTGTCTAGAGATGTTATATTCAAGATATGGTATGTTGGATCATCATACAGTAGAAGTTGTGTTCACCAATGTATGACTATGCATTGCAGAGGCGTTTGGGAGAAATGTTTCTACTCCACGTTTCTCCATAGTTATGCTTCAGGTCTTGTGATTCTAAAGGTGTGTTGATGATGTTGGTAGTTTACCTCAATATAGAGTATTTGAGGTTTGATGCTTCAAAAGATACTTTTTCAAGTAACAGTATATGGCAGAGTAGTTTGAATGTAGTAATGTACTGAGTTTGTACATTCTTCAGGTGAAAGTTGTTGTGAATGAGTTTGTTGGATTTCAAGGTGTTTGAGGAATATTCTAGATCTTGTTCAAGTGTGGAGTGAGGTTCGCAAGTCATCCTTTGGCTTGAGGAATTTTGTACTTAAATTTTTAATGGTGTTTGTATGGGTAATAGTCAACTTGGTGTTTACACTCTATGCGAAGGATAAATATTGTTTGAGGAAGCGTGTGGTTGATTAGTGTTGTTGATTTGGGTCCCAATTAAACTTTGATGTGGTTTTCATTCACTTCTATCCGCCAGATAAGTCTTTTTGTGCTAACCTAATTTGAATTTACATGTTTGAGGTGCATAGTCAACCTTGGAAAAGGTTTCAAGGTTGAGGATCGTATGCAAAAGTATGAGTTAAATTTTTGAAGGAGGTTAAGATAGATGAAAGTGTGAAGTGTGTGATGTGAATGATGTGAATTGAAGAATTGTAAGGTGTGAAATTGAGTAGAGAAGTGTGAGCTTTCAAGTGTTGGACTACTAGATGCAATGAGAAGAAGGTGTCTACAATCATTCAAATAGACTGCGAAGATGTTGGAGCTATTGTGGCGGATTCTTTGTTGCATTGAGATCATGTTCCCTATGTAACATTTCTTCTCTATCTTTTTTTTATACTCTAGAAGTGAGCCTTGGCTATGAGCCTTTCAGGACAGTGTGTCCCTTCTAGTAGTGAGCCTATGTAACTGGTTTTGCAATTACTTATATTGTGAGCTAATCCTCACTGTGGTTTCTCCCTCCTTGGGTTTTTCACGTAAATTTGGTGTTCTCTTGTGCATGGTGTTAAATTTGTTTCAGTTTCTGTTATTTTCTTTACATGTTAATTCATCATAACAGATTAAGGGTTTAATGAATGCTTGTGGATTTGAATGTTAATGAGGGTTTTGATGTTTTGATAAGATACAACTGATTCACCCCCACTCTCAATTTTCTTGTTCATTCAACAATTGGTATCAGAGCAAGGTTCCTTGGAAAGAGCTTAACTTCTTGAGGTAGATCTGGGATGGCGAACAAGAAGGACATCCCTATGTTTGATGGCAAATACTATGCATTCTATAATACAAAGATGGAAGGCTATCTAGTTTACCTTGGATATGATGTATGTAAATCAGTGAAGACTCAATATACCATACCTACAAATGGACCGAGCACAAGTGATGAGATTAAGGCCTATGAAACAAATGGTAAAGCAAGGTTTGTTCTCTTGATTAGTCTTGTAAATTTTGAATTAGTGAAAGTTATGGATCCAAAAATTGCTAAAGAAATTTGGGATAAGTTGGAAAGTATTTATGAAGGAGATATTATGGTCAAATAAGCTAAGATGCAGAACTTGAAGACCACATTTGAGAACTTGAGGATGTCTAAAAATGAAAATATTACAAGCTACATGCAAAGGGTAGATGAAGTGATGAGCTCTATCAAAGGTCTTGGAGGAAAGGTCAAAGAACCTAAAGTGGTAAAGAAAATTCTTAGAACCCTTATTAAAGTTTACAGTTATAAAGTTGTTTCTATTGAGGAATCTCAAAATCTAGATCAGTATTCTAGAGATCAATTGTATGGCTCCTTACCTACATTTGAAATGAGAGAGTTTGGTACTAACAATTGTGGAAAAGTTGAGACTTATTTTAAGGTTGCAAAAATAGAGAAGACTGAAGAACCAGATTAGGAAGATATTAATGATGTAGAAGATAACCTTGTGAGAAGGATGAGAAGAGGTACTGGTAAGTACAAAGGAAAATTACCTTTCAAATATTTTAGTTGTGGACAAATAGGTCACTATGCTTCAAGATGTCCAAATAGAGTTTTGAATGACAAAAACAAGGAGAAAAAAGGTAAGAAAGTTAAGAAAAGCTATTATGTTAAAGAAGATGCAAGTATTTTTTATGATGAATGTGATTATGGAGATGATTATGATGAATTTTTGTTCATGGATTTAAAATATGAATCTATTTCTGCTAACTCTGAAAGATGTGTGAAGGAAAGTGCTCCGAAGAGAAAGGATAAGACTGAAGGTACTTTGGTATCTGCTTAAATCGTCTTAGACAGGTTAAGAACTATTGGATCATTGACAGTGGCCACTCAAATCATATGACTGGAGACAAGAGTAAGTTTATTAAACTTGAAAAATATGATGGAGAACTTGTTTGATTTGGAGATGATTCGGGTGCTAAGATTTGTGTAATAGGTTCAATCAATTTTGATGGCAATCATAATACTAATGATGTTTACTATGTCAAGGGTTTAATGAATAACCTTTTGAGTGTTAGAAAAATGAGTAGCAAAGGATATAATCTTATGTTTTAGGATGATGGATGTGAGATCAAAAAAGGGTCCAAAAATGTGATTACTATTGGAAAAAGGGTAGATGGAAATGTTTATCAACTCAAGGGTCTTGATGGTCATTGCTTTATGACTCAAATTAATGAAAGTTGGTTATGGCACAGGAGGATGTGTCACATCAATTTTTCTAACTTGGTTAGAATCAACTCAGTTCAATCAGTAAGATATTTTCTAAGGATTACAAAGCCTATCAATGTTATCTACAAGGAGTGTTAGATTGGAAAGCAAAAAAGAAGTTTCAAGGGTAAAGAACAATCCTCTATCGGGTTGTTGGAATTGGTGCAAACAGACCGTTGTGATCTTACAAGAGTGAGAATTCTTTAAGGTGACAAGAATTTCATGCTTTTGATTGATGATTATTCTAGAATGGCATGGGTTACTTTTCTTAGGGAATTATCTAAAGCCCTAGATAGATCCAAAGCATTTAAAGTTATGGTTGAGAATGAGATGGATATGAAGATAAAATTTTTGAGGTTTGATAGAGGTATAGAATTCACCTCCAATGAATTTAAGATTTTTTGTGAGAACCATGGGATAAAGAGGTACTTGTCTACCCCTAGGAATCCTCAACAAAATAGACTGGTTGAAAGGAAAAATAGGATTGTTCAAGAAGTTGCAAGGACTATGATGAAAGAAGTTAACCTACCGGAAGTCTACTAGAGAGAAGTGATTCATACTACTGTTTACATACTTAACAGAGTTCAAGAAAAAAAAAATAGTACAAAGACTTCCTATGAGTTGTGGTATGAAAGGATCCCTACTGTCAATTACTTTAGAGTATTTGGAATCAAATGCTATATTAGGAGAGATGATGAAAATAGGAAATTTTGATTCAAGGTCTGATGAAGGTATCTTCCTTGGATATTCTACTAAAAGAAAAGCTTGTAGATGCTACAATAAAAGGTTAGGAAAGATTGTTGAGAGTGCAAGTGTCAAAGTTGATGAAGATTTGCAAAATACAATGGTGATAAATGGATATGAATCAAATGAACCTTATTGCAAAGAAGAAGAAGAAGAAAAGACTCCTAGAACCCCTACGTATGTGCAAATAAATCATTCTAAAGAACATATCATTGGAGACAAAATTAAAGGTGTACTAACAAGAAGAAAAGTTATTGAAGAAGAGGTAAATTTGTCTACTTTATAAAGTTAAACCTAAAATAGTGACTGAGTCATGCAAGGATAGTATTGGATGAAAGCAATGGAAGAAGAAATTATGCAAATTGAGAAGAATCGGACTTGGGAACTTGTCCCAAGACCAGCAAACAAAAACATAATTGGATTTAAGTGGGTGTTCAAAAACAAACTGAATGAGAATGGAGAAGTGATAAGAAATAAGGCAAGGATTGTGTGTAAGGGCTACTCATATGTTGACGGAATAGACTTTGAGGAGAAATTTGCTCCAGTGGCTAGAATGGAAGCAATTAGGATGTTTTTGGAATTTGTAGCATCTAAGGATTTCAAAGTTTATCAAATGGATGTGAAGTCTACTTTCTTGAATGGAGAATTGGAAGAAGAATTATACATGAAACAACCAGAAGGATTTTAGTTATCAGATAAACCTAATATGGTCTGCAGATTGAAGAAGGAACAATACAAATTGAAGCAAGCTCCTAGAGCTTGGTGTACAATGTTGGATAAGTATTTGATACAGCAAGGATTCAATAAAGGTACTGCAGATAGTAATCTTTACTTTAAGTTTGAAACAGATCAAATCTTGATTGTAAGAGTTTGAGATGTCTATGATTAGGGAGATGAATTTCTTCCTTGGGCTACAAATCAATCGAATAGATAAAGGCATTTCATTTCATAGTAAAAGTATGTCAAGGAAACGTTGAAGAAGTTTGGAATGGAAGACTCAAACCAGTATGTACTCCTATGGTTATTGGTTGCAAATTGAGCAAGAATAATGAATCCCCTAAGGCTAATCAGAGCAAGTAGAGATCAATCATTGGTGGACTGCTATATCTAATTGCTACTAGACAGGATATCATGCATGCAGTTTGTCTTGTGGCTAGATTTCAAGAAGATCCTAGAGAGTCACATGTTGCAGCAGTGAAGAGGATATTCAAATACCTAAAGGGCACTCCAGATCATGGCTTGTGGTATCCAAAGGATACTAATTTCACATTGATTTCTTACACAGATACATATTGGGCTGGTTGTGTGGATGATAGAAAAAGAAGTGGTGGTGCATTGTTTCTTGGATGTAGATTGGTGCCATGGCTAAGTAAGAAACAAGATTTAGTTTATTTATCTATTGTAGAGGCTAAGTACATTACAGCAACATCTTGTTGCACACAAGTGTTGTGGATGAGGAAAACATTGAAGGATATCAAAGTGGTGTATGATGAGCCTATTTCTATCTTTTGTTACAATACAAGTGCAATAAACATTTCAAAGAATTTAGTGATACATTCAAGGACAAAAACATATTTCAATCAGATATCATTTTCTAAGAGAGAAGGTTGTGGATAATGAAGTGAAGCTTGAGTATGTGCCTACAAAGGATCAAATTGCTGACATATTCACTAAGGCTCTTCCTAGGGATAATTTTTAGTATCTCCAGGAGAAGTTAGGGGTTATTTCCCCTCCTTTGAACTAGATGCATAAGGAGATGCATCAATCCAGCGGATATCAAGATCTATCCTTTATTCTAGACTGATAATTGATGGCTAGCTCCTAGGGGGAGTAGGTAGTAGTATTGCAGATTGGTGTGTGCTCCTAAGGGGGAGTATTTAAAGCAGTAATGGAAAGGTGTTGCAAAGCAATTGTGCAATTTCAAAGGGGGAGAATAATGTAAATATTCTATCCTTTTCCATTGATGTCAAAGGGGGAGAGAGAATCATGTGAAAAAAAATAAACACAAGGGGAGAGAAAAAGATCTAAGGGAAAGATAAACATGTGAAATAGATCAGTTGAAGAGAGATTCATATAATGGGGAGAGTGAGTAAAGAGAAAAGAAAAAAAGGAAACAGGTATGTTCAGAGTTGTGTCTTTGATGGTTTTTCACATCATGTGTTTCCATCAATGACAAAGGGGGAGATTGTTGCAAGTATGTACAGATTGGTGTTTTCATTGACGGCAACAAGCTTGTGTTGTCATTGGTGTCAATTGTATGTGTTAAGGGAGATTAGTGTTGAAGATGAACTATTGGTGTTGTCTATGCTTTGATTTTTTGTATTATGTTGTCATCAGTTAAGCTATTGGTGTTAACCTCTAGTGTTACTTTGATAAGCTTCTATCTATGTATGTAGTAGTGATGAATATGATGTGGATGTGTCTCTGGTGCTTGGTTTCCAAGTGATTTTGAGAAAATTTGATAAAAAGAGGAAATAGTGTGTTGCAGTGTTGTTCTAGGTTATAGAGAGATATTTTGGTTTTGCTTCGCATTTCTTCTAGGTTGAAGATCTGTGGTGTAGTTTAGATATGTTGATGAGAGGTGTTCAGATATTTTATATTGAAGAGATGGTATGTTGGATAATCATACAGTAGAATTTTTGTTCACCAGTGTGTGACTCTGCATTGCAAAGGTGTCTAGGAGAAATATTTCTTCTCCACATTTCTCCGTAGTTATGTTTCAGGTCTTACAATTCTAAAAGTGTGTTGATGATGCTAATATTTTACCTTAGTCAAAAGGATTTGAGGTTTGGTGCTTTGGAAGATGGTTTTTTAAGTAATAATGTATGGTAGAGTAGTCTGAATATACTGAGTTCATACATTCTTCAAGTGAAAGTTGTTGTGAAGGAGTTTGTTGTATTTTAGGGTGTTTAAGGAAATTTGAGATCTTGTTCAAGCATGGAGTGAGGTTCACAAGTCATCCTTTGGTTTGAGGAAGTGTGTACTTAAAATTTTAATGGTGTTTACACGGGTAACGGTCGACCTGATGTTTAAACTACATGGAAGGATAAATATTGTTTAAGGAAGCGTGTGGTTGAGTAGTGTTGTTGATTTGGGTCCTAATTAATTTCTAAAGTGGTATGCATTCTATCTTCCAAGGAAGTGTTTTGGTTCCATCCTAATTTCAATTTGCATGTTTGAGGTGCATAGACAACCTTGGAAAGGGTTTCAAGGTTGAGGACGATATAAGTATGATTTGAATTTTTGAAGGAGGTTAAGATAGATGAAAGTGTGGTGTGATGTGAATGATGCAAATTGCAAAATTGTAAGGTGCGAAATTGAGCAGAGCAGTGCAAGCTTTCAAGTGTTGAACTACTGGATGTAGTGAGCAGGTGTCTACAATCATTCAAATAGACTATGAAGGTGTTGGAGCTATTGTGGTGGATTCTCTATTGCATTGAGATCATGTTCTTTGTGTAACATTTCTTCTTTATCTTATTTTTCTACTTTAGCAGTGAGCCTTGGTTGTGAGCCTTTCAGGGCAATGTGCCCCTTTTTCCAATGATCCTTTGTAACCGATTTTGCAATTACTTATATTGTGAGCTAATCCTCGCCGTGGTTTTTCCCTACTTGTATTTTCCACATAAATTTGGTTTTCTCTTGGGCATTGTGTTAAAGTTGTTTCATTTTTTGTTATTTGCTTTGCATGTTAATTCATCGTAACAGATTATGGGTTTAATGAGTTCTTGTGGATCTGAATGTTGATGGTTTGATGTTTTATAAGATACAACTAATTCACCCCCCTCACAGTTGCCTTGTTCATTCAGCACTATGGTGAGGATACTACAATGGGTGGTAGCCCACCAAAAATAGTTAATCTTTAGAATGATTTTTGCATTTCATATTTTGTTCTAATCAAAGTTCTAAGAGAGTATGGGTTGCTCCATCTTAGCATAGGTAGATTTAAGTTTTAGCAAAGAACACACCTGAAGTGTTGTCACTCTAGATTTATTTGTCTTCTATGTTTTATGACAAGAAAAGGCAATATTCGATAAGAGATGAGAAGATATGAGAAGTATCATTTCATTCTTTATATCTACCTCCCCTTAGAGCTCAACAACTAGTCAGTTGTTCACTATTTTTTTCCATTTTGGGAAAGCTCCTCCCCATTCAACATAATTGTATAAGAAATTCCCATTTAATATTATAAGCCCCTCATCTAGTTGGTTAATTGAGGGAAACACAAGGCCAATGCACCAAGCATCATCCCAAAATTTGATCTTTTTACCATTTCCCATCCTCCTTATGATTCCTTGTCTAAGAGTATTTCTTATTTTCATTATGTTGTTCCAAACAATCAAGCCCCTAGGCTAGTCCTAAGAAAATAGAAAACTTTTGGGGTCAACATTTCCCAGAAATTTGGTTTTTAAAATGTTCACCTAGTCCTTATTACCTTCCAGAAGATTCCAACCATTTTTAGAAAGGAGGGATTTATTAAAAAAAATTAGCCTTTTGACCCCAAGTCCTCCATGTTTTTTGGGGGAGCAGAATTTGCCCCAACTAATGAGAGCAATCCTAGCTTTTTCTTCAATTCTCATCCAAAGGAAGTTTCTTTCAATTTGTTCAATTTTTTTAACTATGAAATCAAGCATCTTAAAGGGGGAAAGGAAGTAGATTGGGATGTTTTGGAGTGAGTCTTTAAGAAGCTGAAGCTTACCTGCTTGGCTTAGAAGTTTACCTTTCCACCCTACCAGCTTTTTTGGATCCTTTCTAAAATTCCATTCCAGTAGGTGATAGGGGTTTTTGAAGGGCACACAATCTACTGACAGGAGAAGTTTGTAATGTCCCCGTTTTTGGAGGTAATCTGATTTAATTAATTTAATTAATTAAGTTGTCCAAAATAATGATTTTCAAGAGGATGACTAATTAGTTACTTTAATTAAATCATTAAGTGGTATTAAGTTAATTAATTATAAGGTTATCAAATAAAATTAAAATTAAAAGGTGACCTTATATTTAATTAATTTAATAAAGTGACTTGATTTTAAAATATATTATAAAGTCACTTAAATAAAATAAAAGAATATTCTAGAAGTTTCTGGAGAAATTGGGGAAAAAGAATAAATAGACATCTTGGGCTTCATTCTCAACAAGCAGATTTGGATGTTGTTGTTGTTCATCTTGTGGAGCCTAGGGTTTCCGCAGATTGCTTCTTTGTCATAGGAAACAAAAACTTCCTATTGATAGCAATTTTGAGTGTGTGAAATATCACCTGAATTATTGCAGTTGAGGGAGGAGTTTCTTCAGACTTCTCAATTGCACAAATTGGTGGCCTTTGGCCAATTTTGCTAAAGTTCGTTTGGAGTGGGAGTTGAAGACATTTTGGCATTGGGATTCTTCATCTTCTTGGTTCGATTCACATATTTTACAATCAGATTTTGAAATCAAAGTTTGGGTCATGCTGGTAGCTTCTTGGTGCTTCGATTGTAGTCAAGGAGGCTTATCTTTTGCATCAAATCATTCCCAGCAGGAGCGCCATGATTAGAGGGTTATGAAAACATTTTTTGTTACTTAAAGGAGGACGCTAGAGGCTGCAAATGTTTTATATGATCCAGCTGTGCACAGTGAAAAGGATGGCTAGTTGTAGGAGGTCAATTTCAATGCTGAGGCAGAAATAAATTCTAAGAAAATTCTCAAGTCAAGGTTAGAGCAAAAGAAGGCTAGGCGCTGCCACTTACCAGTCAAAATCATCAAGAAACAAGAGAATCAAATTTTTATGCTCAATCTACCAACGATATCCAGGTTCCTTGTTTTCATTACTTTGCATATAATCTTGAAATCTTATCAGCAAAAAGCATTGTAAATTCAGTTGAATATAAGACAGTTGGTATTGTTATTAGTTGCAGTTGTACGAGTTCATTGGCAATCAGTTTTGGCACTATTATTAGTTTCTGCTGTAGGTGAAAGTGTCTATCAGATTTAAGCATTTTATCATATGTACTTTGCCAAGAGTCTTGGCTATTTGATATTAGCATTGTATTAAGAGTGGAGTATTCAGTAGTTGTTTCAAATAATAGTTGTGAATGTGCAATCAAAAAGCTTTGTAATCAGATCTTGAGTTTGCAAGCCAAGTGTTTGTAAAAATGTCTTTGGTTGTAGATGCATTTTATCTTCTTAGTACTTCATATAAATGCATTTAAAATTGAAAGAGAGCGTAGTATTTCATTTAGGAGCTTGGATAGTAATTGTAGAAGGTTATTCAAGCTGTCAAAATCATTTGGAATTCACTCTTAGCATCCATTTCAATCAAGCAACTCCAAACTGAAACATTACATCAGCAAGTACAAGGTTGCATATGAATTGTTTGACATAATTACAAGCAGCAAATTAGGGAAAATTGTAATCAGTTTGAGCAAGGCTCATTACAAAGTTGAATCAGTAGATCACAACAATTTTGGAAAACTTTACAACTATTATATAGATTTTCAACATGAAGAACACTAAACCATAATTAAAGCACAACACAAGATAACACATAACACCAAATATACATGGAAACCCAAGATGGGAAAAACCACGGTGAGAAACACTCACAAGCAAGAATATAATAAGTAAATTTTACAATATGATGTAGGAACCAACCTATCAGAGACACCAATCCCCAAATGAATTTGTAGGCACCAACCTACTAGAGACACCAATCCCCACTGAAAAGAGACACCAATCCCCTGTCAAAACTATACAACATGTAGAACACCAATTTCCTACCGAAATACAGAAATAATGGCAAATTTTAAATTTAATTCTAATATGCACCAGAGACACAACTGACACTCTCTCACACTGAGAATGACCCTCTGATACTAGCATTCCCTCTTTTCTTCACACTTCTGTCACATTCATTTCATTCATTACACTCTATTTTTCTCACTGTTACAAGTTACTCATTACAATACATTTGAACATTTGAAATATATACATGACACTACATTAACACTCTTCCATGTCGGCCAGGTATCCGCACAAACCCAAACAACATAGGGTGGACCTAAATTCAAATTACATGAAACATGTAATACAATGGTCCAAACACAAAATTCTTGCCACCAAAATAACTTGACGCCTTGCACCACCACGGGAACCTTAAATAGGTCTTATCCTCACTCCACACACAATATTTTAATTCCATAGGCTACAAGTCATTATCGCACATGCCTCGATCTTTGAATATCTTGATAGACCTTCTGACACTTCAAACTTCTTGCACACTGATTCACGCCACCACAAACTTGGGAAACTGATAGAACTTGTGTAGGAATACTCTCCTTCCAAACCAAAAAGCAACACTACATTTTTGAAATAAATGCCAACCATATTAATAAATCTCTCTACCCAAAAGATATCCTTCTAGACCATCACACTCATGCTATATGAATACTCGGCATGCTATAATGAATACATTACATATATGAAGGTAGTCATGCCACAACAAAAACATGCTCTATGATACTTGAATCAACTTGACAGTCTACACATTGACAAACAATATGCTTCTGGAACCTTAAGATAAATGAAAATTATCACTTTCTACTTAATTTAGTATTTCCTCAATCTAGCATTTTGAGCCCACTTTCTCCCCCTTTGACATCATTGGAAAAAGGATCAACAACATCTGGT
The DNA here is from genome assembly GCA_007258455.2 of Sequoia sempervirens. Lineage (NCBI taxonomy): Eukaryota > Viridiplantae > Streptophyta > Pinopsida > Cupressales > Cupressaceae > Sequoia > Sequoia sempervirens. The sequence continues at coordinate 123,284,350 of VDFB02000003.1, read as the reverse complement.
ACACTGCAACATCCGAAAACATGTTTCTCGAATAGAATCCCCCTGATTCCATGCATCACTACTTCTAAAAACACTCTGCAAGAGCACCAACCCTTCTTGTAGCAAGGAGACCAAGCTCCCCCTCACCCTATACTATCCTCTTGAATCAAGAGGAGGGAGAAATAACTCCCAACTCCTATTGGAGAAACTCAAATTTCTCCTTAGGAAGTGGCTTCATAAATATATCTGCAACTTGCTCCTTTGCATCCACATATTCCAATCTTACTTCTTTCTTTGTAGCCTTCTCTCTCAAGAAATGTTATTTGATTGTGATGTGTTTTGTTCTTGAGTGCATCACATGATTCTTTGAAATTTTTATTGCACTTGTGTTATCACAAAGAATAGTAATAGGTTCTTAAAACTCAATCTTCATCTCCAAGTTCTGCTTAATCCAAAGCACCTGAGTGCAGCATGATGTTGCATCAATGTATTATTCTTCTATTGTAGATAAAGAAACTAATTATTTCTTCTTACTCAACCAAGACACCAAACTATCTCCAAGGAAGAATGCACCGCCATGTTTGATCTTCCGATCATCCACACATCCTACCTAATTTGCACATGTGTATGTAGTAAGAGTGAAATTTTCACTCTTTGTATATCATAGACCAAATTCTTTCTCCTTTCTCTACTCCAAGAATCTATTTCTCCTTTTGTCTACTCGAGATGAGAGTAGATAAGGAATCCCAAAGATGAACTCTAGTAGCCCTAGAGTTAGAGGCATAAATATTAATTAGATTCCATTTAACAGAATTCTTCAAATCTTCCATAATAGTTTCTAAATTGTTTCTACTGTTGTTTCCTTTTATTCCTTTTAGCCTAGCTAAGTTCCATAAAGTAGCAAGGCCACCTGAGGCTCAATCTGTGTCACTTACACAATATTCATTGGCCATATGTTTTTAACTATCTGATCAAAGGTCGAATGTTGCATTTTAGTTTCTTGGATAAGAAGAACATCCACTTTTAGATCAACAATACAGCATTTAACTAGATGTTGTTTTAGGGGCTATTCAACCCACGTACATTCCAAGACATTATCTTCATTCAAAAATAGAGAGGAGAAGTCAGCATCCACCAGATACTAATCAAAAGAGGTCAAGCATCCCCAAAAAATATTTCTTGAGTTTCTTTTGTCCCGAAGGCCCTCAAGGGTTTTTTGTTTCCTTGAAGCCACCTGACAAGAAGCTTCCCTAGCCCTAGTATCCCTCTAAGAAGGTCTCCCTTGCTTTTGTTCCCCCCAACATCCACTTTCTTTTTCTTTTTTTGATTTTTCATTTACCTATGTCCAATCTTCCTCTAGGACGTCCTTCTGAGAACTATGTTTGGGGTAAGGGAGACTCAAATTCCCTAAACCCCAACAAGCCTAGGGAGCCTAGCATATTTTGGTTGTAGTTCTTTTTCAATGAAACATCCTCCCCACTCAAAGAAACACACATATTGTTTTCTTTGGAATGACCTATAACAAATTCATCCACCACAAAACCTTTTGGGGGGGGAAGGGGGAATATCCAGGGAGTGGATTATTTTAGATTTATTGTTCAAGTTTTCCTCAACATTCTCAGAACCATTTTGGGTTTGAGGGTCTTTCTCCTATGGGATATTTGAGGGATCCTTTCCTTTATTACTTTCTCCACTTTTTACTTCTTGCTTTTTCTTCATAGCCAACATTTCAAGATGCTCAACATGGGAAAGTCTTGAACCCCTATCCCCACTATAACTAAAATTGATCTCATTGTGTTGAGGGAGAACAACCTCAGAGAACTCTTTATTTTTATGTGTATGTTGTTTTTATAGGAGTTGCTAAGATGCCTAAACCTCCTACAAAATTGAAAAAAGATTCCAACATTTTTATTTTCTATAACTTGCTTCCATATCTCGAACCTTGATTTTAGGGATATGGAGGAATGGAGGACCTTATTGACAGCCACGTTCACACATATTCTTGCAAAAACTAATCTTGATTTTTGTAGAGTAACTTTATCACTTTCTAATAGGCTCCCAAAAGAGTTAGCAATAATACCTTGGTAGACTTTTTGGTTCCAGAACTACAAAGGGAGCCCATGGAGCCAAATCCAAGTGGGGGTAGTAGAGTCAAGGTCCATAGAGGGGTCAAAGCTAGGTTTCCACTTACACAGAGATAAGCAGTCCTTGAAGTTTTTATCAAAGGCCCACAAGCCTCCAATAAGAACCTTTAACAAACCTTCACAATTCAAAAAACTAAAAATAAATAATACATTAGACATAGCACTTACATTCATAGCTCCTTTAAGTTTCCAAGTAGATTCAATCCATTTTCTAACTTGATCAATGTTTGGTTTGAAAGACAAAAACTTACCTACAAGAGATAGTTGAAGTCTTGCAATAGTCTCATTCATGATTTCATCTTAGACATCAACTTCGAGGTCGTTCACCGCACAACTAGCATCTAGAGCACCAAGAGCCTTAGAGTACTCCTTGAACAAAGGTATACTCTGACTAGTTTGTCCACATAAGAGACTGAATTTTCCTTAGTGAAGAAAGAATCGAGCCCCAAAAGGGGGAAAGCCGAAGATTTTCCAGCATCCCGAGAGAAGATCCCAGAAGACAATGAAGCCATGTTGAATTTTTCATCGGCCTTTCAGGCCATAGGATCAATATTCCCACCATTTTTTGTTGAAACAAAATATTTTTTATTGGATGGGGAAACCTACTAGGGCCCCCCACCAGGCTGCACCATGGTGAACCATAAGGGTACACAGGGAAATTTGAAAATTGCAGAGGGTGCACAATATTAGTAAGATTATTTCATATGTTTTTTTTTCTATTGTAGGGTATTCACCCAGATTGAGCAATCAAAATAATCTTAATGTTCCCTGTTCTGAGTAGGAGTCTACGCATAGTATACATCTTAGCTATAACTGAAACTTAAACATTCTCTTCTAATATTTGCAATAACAGTAAACTAACTTAGATATGTAAAACTCAAACATTCTCTCCTAATATTTGCAATAACAGTAAACTAATCTAGAAATGTATATATTTTTCTCTACAACATACAATGGCACAAAATTTACTGTAACTCAATTTTTTATAAACTAAAGATATCAATTTCTAGGAATTTATTTCTTTTAAACTTGCTCAAAATAGATTCCATAAATTGTTTTCATTGCCAGGCATAAATCAACATTTCAATATTTCATTAACACACTTTTAAAATAGCAATGTATACACAAAACTAAAATAGAATGGAAAAATGAACATTATCATTGCAGTTACACTCCCGCAAGAATTTCACATACATTTTACAATAGTAATACAAGACTATTACAATCCACCCAACAGGGCAGATTACATTGGAATGACACTTCTAATATTATTCATGCAATGGAATATAGATACTACCAAATCTACAAGCTTCCTTAGATTTTCAAACCTACACCAAATACAAAATTTCTCCTAAAGGCCAATTGGGTGCTCACTACCCAACCATTGGCTAGAAAACCAGTCATCGTCGAGCTAAGAGGTCTTCATAAGAATCAAGTAGCATTCAAACACATAACCATACATCAAGCATTGGTATACTCACAACAAATAACACACGATCCCAATGGTTGACTCACACATTGAATCTCTCAAGATTCATAAGGGGGGATGAGGTGACATCTCTACCCAATGGGGAAGAACATATAAAGTTCATAAATAGTTTCAACACCTCTCTTCACATTTCACATTTTTCATTGCATCCAACTTCACAACCCAAACACCATGCTCCAATAACAAGATGGGTACTCATACCCAAGCTCCACCTTTTCAAAGGATAGATTTTTCTCCATAGGAGGTTCTCCTTCTCTCAACCCCACACTTGGGGAGCTCTCATAAAATGGGAGAGCAATACCCATAACAACCCATACCAAATTTAAACAGTACAAGAAGAAGAAGATGCATTTCAAGAAAATTCACAACAATCATTGTAAACATTTAACAATTTTCATACAAAAGCACACATAAAGAGCTTGAATCCTACTTTTCAAGATATCCAAGGAAAATATTTTAAGAAGAGCTTCAATCCTTCCAACTTCTTTCAAAATACTTTACACCCCACTCCTTCAAGAAAATCCCCAAAAAAATCAACCAAAAGAAGAACCCCCAAACATCTGAAAAGGAAAAGATAAATAGAGTCTCAATTGGTATCCTCACCAATGGGGAGGTGACACTTGTCACCTTCCCACCCCCACAACACAAAAAGGGAAGAACGAGTCTCTTCCACTCCTTCCTAAAAAGACTCAAACAAACAATTAAGAATGGAGAGTCCACTTGAGAACTTCCCCAAACATCTCCTTCCATTAAGGAACTTGGAGAAAATGGGGATGTGATTGGAATAAGTCCATCCACTCCCCATAACACTCAAAATCATCACCCATATAAGTCAATTAAGAGGGGTCATATCTTGGATTTAGTCCAAGATATGGGTTCAATTAAGTACCCAATCCTTGGGTTAACACCCTAGGGGTTTTAAAATGATAAAATTCAACAACAAAAAAGTCTTTTTCACCCCTTTTTAAACTCAAACAAGTCTAAATCCAAATTTTCCCTCAAAGCTACAATTGCAAATTAAAATAAAAACTTAAGGACTTTAAGACCTCACAAACATATACACTCATGCCTCAAACACATTACGTTAAGACTATAGTCCCTCCAAATGGACTATAATCGGAATTCCAAGTTTTGTCACATTGAGTTCCTTGAAGACCTCTTATTCCATTGTCCATGGAATAATATACCTGCACACTCAATTTCACACATTAATACATCCAATAAAATTGCATAGCCGAAGCAACAGAAATAAATCATACAGTACATTCATGTTACAAATTTCCATAAAGCATTTTAAATCGCACCAAAATAATAATTCCCAATTATCACAGTCTCAGAGATTCATATTAATCATTGAATTCACATAAGAGCATTCATTCACTTTTCACAAAGTAAGCAATAATTTTCATATCGTAATTTTATTTAGGACTTAATAAATTTACTCATCACAATATTGAAATTAATATTTGTATCACAATTAATAATTCATCATCATACCTACAATTTAACGAGCAATAATTCATCAATTCTACACATGCATTTTTAATCATCAATAAACATCAAATATAGAGTCAGGTGTCTAAATCATCATAAAATGAATAGCATCATAAAGTATCAATATAAATGATAGAAAAATAGCATAATTATGAGTAATCAACACGAAAAATATCATAATGTGTCAATCTAAAAGAAATAAAAATAGCATAATATCCAAAATCAATAGGTGGGCCTCACAATGATCTTTTCCATCACCTTACACACTATGTGTTCTCCTTAAATGTTTCAAATTACTACGTCTATTATACCATGCCCTTCAAATGGTCGTCACTTAAGGGGCAAGCAATGCTTTCTCTTGCAAGATCTTCCACACATAAGTGTGGAGACAACAATGGAGGCATCCACACAAAAACAAAGAAAAATCCTTACACAAAGACCCCCAAAGGTAGAGTATACCCCAGGATATGTAAGTTTAATTTTCTGCAATACATTATTTTACAACTTTGCGTGAACATGATTATGCTCCCTAGATTTTATATTTTCCTTTCAATGCCTTGTATGTTACCTCTCTAAATTGAATGCATAATGTCAACATGCATAATTGATCACATATTATATAACATTTATTGCATTACTCTTACATAATGATAATTGGCACATTGACACATGGTTTACACACATTTTTTCCCTTACTTGGGGGCAACATTGGGAGCACCAATATTCTCATCATTACTTTATCAACATTGATAAAATCGTAGCTCAGAGGATGGAGAGGAGTGGGAAGAGGAGAGGAGGGGGAAATTTGAATTATGGGGATGATTCAGATGGAGAAGGAGAGGATGTAGATGGCGTGGATGGATAACTGTTGGGAGGCGATGGTGACAGAGAAGGAGAGGATGTAGATGGCGTGGAAGGATAACTGTTGGGAGGCGATGGTAATAGAGAAGGAGAGGATGCAGAGGATGCAGATGGTTCTCTACTAGGAGTCGATGGCGACTTGTGGTTGGAATGGTTGTTGTTGCGATGTTGGGTTGTGACGGCTTCATGCTATTTGCTTCCTTCTTCTAGTCGGGTGGTGGTGGTGTAGAGAAAGTTGTTGTCGTCCAGTTGGGAGGCGATAGTTTTGCTTCTTCGTCAGGACGGGATGGAGGATGTTGTTGTTCCTCTGGTTCCTGTATGCTTTTTGGCCTGCCCTTTGCATTTCTTCTTGAGGGTTTTGGCTATGGTCTTTGTGGGGTGCGCCTTTTTTTTCCTTTTAGCTAGTGAGTGTGTGATTTGGGTTTTCTGAGGAGGTTTGGTTGGAGGATGGGCTTATTTCTGGTCCTATTGGATGTAATGGGATGGCTTGGGTGCTCTTTTTGCTAGCCTGCTCTCTTTTTGGTTTCTTCTTGGCTTCCCTTAGCCCCTCTCTATTGTCTGTTTGGTGGCACCTTTTTAGTGGCTCTCATTGTTGGGTTGCAACGACTTCGTGTTTTTTGCTTCCTTCTTCCAGTCGGGTGATGGTGATGCAAAGCAAGTTGTTTTCGTCCAGTTGGGTGGCAACAGATTTTCTATTTCATCAAAACGGGATGGAGGATGTTGTTGTTCCTCTGGTTTCTATCTGCTTTTTGGCCTACCCTTTGCATTTCTTTTTGAGGGTTCCGGTTGTGGCCTTTGTGGGGAGTGCTTTTTTTTCCTTACAGTTGGTGAGTGTGTGCTTGGGTTTTCTAAGGAGGTTTGGTTGGAGGATGGGCTTATTTCTGGTCCTGTTGGGCGTAATGGGATAGCTTGGGTGCTCTTTTTGTTGGCCTGCTCTTTTTCTAGTTTCTTCTTGGCTTCCCTCAGCCCCTCTCTATTGTCTGTTTGGTGGCGCCTTTTTAGCGTCTCTTGCCCTGGGTATTTCATGGTTGCTATTGATTTCCCTCTTGTGGTCTGGTGGTGCTTCCCATTGGTTGGAACTATGGAGTTTTGTCTTATCTTTGGCTATGACCGGCGTGTTGGGGTTGCTTAGGTGATTAATGGTTTGGTTGTCTCTCAGCTTCCTTCTTGTATGGGTTGTTCCCTTTTCCCTTTTGGGTCTTGGTTGCTTCTGCTCTCTTTGGGCTCGAATATTTTGAGTAGTTGTTGGTCTGGTTCTTTGTTTAGGTTGTTTCTAGATTGGGTTCTCTTGGCTGGATTTTTTTCTAGCATTTTTCCTAGATCCCAAATGTTGTTTCCTCTTGTTGTTGTTTATTGGCTTATGGTCGGGCTATTCTTCAAGCTTTTATTGAAAACCTAGATGTGTTTTAGCCAAAAATCTGAGGCCTTGTTCTCTTTGGCTAACTTTTTGTTATGGCCTTGTTCTCTTTGGTTGAATTTCCTTGGACCCTCTTTGCTGAGGATGTTGTTTTTCCTCTTGCCCCCCAGGTGGCTGATGCTGGGATTTGTGGTCTTTTCTTGGGCTGAGTTTCTTCTTGTTTGTATTAAGTTGGCTCAATTTTTTTGGCATTTTGTGAAGGCTCAAAAGTGGATGAGCATTTGGCTTGTTGCTGGGTTATTTTTTATGGAAACCCATATGAGTTCTTATGTGAAATTTGTTAAGGTGGACCTATGGTGTTTATTTAAGACTCTTCTCCTTGTCCACAACTTGTTTCTAGTGCAGTGTTTTCCGAAGGATGCTACGGATGCATGCTCGGCTATTGTATTAGCTTTCTCCTTTGGTCCTATGGAGGTGGACCTCCCTCAGCTATTCTTATTGAGGTGGGCAGTTCTCCTATTGAGGTGGAGGTGGAGGGTGTTGGTGATTTCTGGTTGTGGTGGTCTTGCTACTTGTAGCATCCTCTCTAATAGAGGGGAGCTCTTTCCTTTAAAGGTGGTTTTGGAGTTGGTTTCCTGTTACCAGAGTGCTTCGAAGGAGGTGTTGCTGCTGGAGCTTTCCATGGATGATTTGGGATCTTTGGCCTCTCATGTTTTGTTGCAGGTTGGGTCGTATTCTAAGTTTCTCTCTATGTCCCAGCAGGCTGAGCTGATTGGGGATTTGATAGTGTCCTACACCATTAATCTAGTTATCTTTCTTGGCTCTATGGTGTCTTCCATGAGCAGTCGGTTTGCTGATGCCTGGAAGATGCAGGCGGTTTCTTTGTATCTCTAAGAGTTCCTGGTTCCGGTTAAAACTAAGTTGTAAAAGGGGTTTCAGGCCCTTGCTTGTTTGTTTGGTGCAGTGGGTGAAGTCATGTTTATCTTTTAGAGGTTGGTGTGGTGTTGTTGTTGGTTTATGGTTTATTTTATTTGCAGCTTGCCTTTCCTTGTATAAGGTTTCAGGCCCCATCAAAACCCACTTTTACCTCTAATCAAAAACATTGATAAAATCATACAATTGATATTTAGGGCCATTGCATTGTTATATCCTACCATTACCACATTGTGTCTTCTTCTCTCTCAAATTAGATTCGCATTGCCATAATGCTCTCATTTTTAGGAAACAAGTAAGGGGGTGAAAGCAATGATAGGACATATAAACACTATAAATTGTTTGGGATTGACAAGTGCATATGCTAGTGGTTCCAAACTCCACACTAGTCATGTATCATGGCATCTTGCTCTAAATTACTTGACTCCAATTTTATTTGTCTCATTGAAAGGAATTTAATAGCAAAAAAACTTCCCACACTAATCAACAAGGAGAAGAATACATGTAAAATATGATGTAATAGTTTCAAAAGAAAATATATACACAAAAATAATATCAATACAACAATGTTTATCTTGGAAAAATCCTTTCAAAAAAACCTATCCTCCTAATCTCAAACCAGTGTATACACAACACCAATTTGGTTATAATACATCAAACCTTCACAAGTCTAGAAAAAACTAGCAATATAACCCCCTAAAATTTTACATCATACTACATCTTCATCTTAGGCACCAATATATAGGAGATACAAATTAGGAAACCACAAACCATAGGAGAACACCACCTCAAAAAATGGCATCCAAATCCCCATAAAAAAATTCAACGGCCAACTCATAATGAGCCCGTTAATGTAAATAGGTGTTTTACCTATCTAGTCGTTAGTAGGTTTTATTTACATGTTAAGTTAACTTAGGTCCTAGAAAGGAATCTTTCTAGAAAGTGTTAGTTGTCCTTAGATCTTATCTTATCTTTTGACTTTTAACACATGTCCTAGGTAGCTATGATAAGTTGTCACATGACATAGGATTAAGACACTTGTCATAATCCTATTTAATCCTATGTCTCACCTTGGCTATATAACCAAGGGGTTCTCATTTGTAAAATCAATCTATTGGATTTAATTCCATTGCAATCTTGAGCATTGCATATTGATCTCTCTTGTGCTTTCATGAAGTTCCTATATCTTGGTTGGCTATAATATTCAGCCAAATCCTGCATGGTTAGAGTTATTCTATACCAACTCTTACATGGTATTAGAGCTTGGGGCATTGCTTCTTGTTAGTCTTTATTGAGAGGTATTTGTTGCAAATCTTGGTGGATCTTGAAAAGTTGAGTATGCTCTTCTCTTGCATCGAATGATGAGCTAGAGAATCAAAAATGATTGAAAGAAATATCAAATTTGGGGGTTTCCTCTTTGTGGATTTCTATTGCAGGTTCAAAATAGATCTTGTTGGTGCAAATCTGAGCTCACCATTGAGATCAGGGGATTTGAAAAAAATGTCTTTTGTTTCACTCAAATTGAACATATGAGGCTAGATCTATAAGGGTTTGAAGTTGAAGAGTGATTGCCAAATCCAAGAGGTAGCTGCAATTTTGGAGCATTTTGAGTCAAATATAACCCTACCATCACATCTAGGAGGCCCAAAAACACTAAGATCAACTATCAAATCATGAAATTTCGAACACTTCAATTCAAGCCTAAGGAAAAAATGCCCCCCTTCGTTGTCTATAAGGTTGTCATAATTATAGTCGACAAAAAAATTATGTGTCGTAAGCAGAAAATCAAGTTCTAAGTTAAAAAATATTTTTTAATAAAAATTTCAGGAAATTTTCATGAAGTTTTCTTGAAAAAAAAATTTTAAAATTTTTTTTTTAAAAATAACAAACTACAGACCTATGAAAGTAGGTATTGCAAACCTTCCAAGTACAGGGTACCCGCAGGCCACGCAGGTCGTGAGCTTCTGTCACGTCTCATACAATGACTTATTTTGACCATTGACTTATTTTGATCATGACTTATTTTGACCATTGACTTATTTTGATCATGACTTATTTTGACCATTGACTTATCTTGACCATGATTTATTTAGATAATGTTTGACCATGACCTTATGAGATTTAATATACGAAGTATGATATGTGTTAAGAGCAATGCTTTAATATAATTGTTTTCTTTCAAGAATTATGAATGCATTCATATAAAATAGAAATGTTGAGTTAATTATTGTTTCTACAATGGTTACTAATACACTTTTGTTTTGCACGCCTGAGTGCATTTGAGTGGCAGGTGATCGAAGGCCAAGGAGATCGAAGGCCAAGAGTGTGATTGAGGAAAAGGAGGTTAGCTTCTCGACAGGGTAAAAGAGGAGAAACTCTCGGTTACGCACACACCACTTAAATCATGTAGCTGCATTAGGTCATGTTCGTTTTTACAATGTGATTGCGTGAAAATGATTAGCATAGCAAATTTAAAATTATGGTTTAATTAAATTGTGAAATAATATGGCTTATTTTATTTTATTAATCTCCATTTTATTTGAGCAACAAAAAGGGAAAAGGATTCTGTTTTAAAAGAAATATGATTAAAAATAAAATAAGATAAATAAAATAGAATATTGTGGCTTCATAAATAAAAACTTAGAGTTAGCATAAAATAAGGATATAATTCAGTTTTGTATATAAATTTTCCAAAAAAAAAAAATATTGAAGAATGAACAGCCCGAGAGAACATTGGGCTCTGGAAATTCTGTCTCAAAACCAACAATTCACTGGGCATGTGGCAATCCTTGGAAACTGCTGTCATCTGGAAATTTTATGCATGATCCTCGAAAAAGAGGAAGAGGGCTTTAAGAAAGAAAAGAGAATTTTGAATTGAATCATATCGAAGAGCTCTGGATCAGAGGCGAAGAAGGTATTGTGGAACAACTGCATTGGAAGCAAATTGTGCCAGGTTCTCTTCATTGCTATGCCTTCTTTTAATTTTATTGTAAAAAAAAACTGCAGTAGGACATGTTTTATCCTCTGTTTAGAGTGCAAACATCTGTGAAATTTTTCCAAATTCGTTTTGAAATCTGGGTATCAGCTTACTACTCTGTGTTGCAATTATAGAATACACATTCCTTCTTCAGAGTTAGGGTTTTCGTTTTGTGGCAAGTCTGCATTTTTCTCAAGTGTAATTACAATTATATGTCTCCATATCTGGTTTGTTTAAAAATTCTGTCAAAATGTCTTGAGATAAATCCGAATGCAGTTTATACTGGGCAAATGTCTTTCTTTTTTTTGAGTTTTGAAATTGTTAAGGGATTAATTCCCTTGCCCTCCCCATGGGAAGGTCGTGGACTGTGGGAGGCTCGCGCCCTCCACAGGCCGCGGCCTGTGGAGAGGGCGCGAGCCCCTCACAGCCCGCCCCCTCCCCATGGGAGGGGCAAGGGCTTCCCCTGAGCCCTTTAGTCGCTCAATGCCAGTAAGGAAACCATGGAAAAATATCCTGTTCTGTGTGCACGACCAGTGAATTCTTCAATCAGATTTTGAAAACCAGAATTTCTTACTTCAAAGTATACACAGCTATACATGAATTTTACACATACATATATATATATATGTATATATATATGTATACATATACAATTGATTGCATACACATACACACACACACACATATATATATATATATATCTATATATAATATGTATACATATATATATAGTTATCCATGCACATATGTGACAGAAAATAATATGAACTCTGTTTAATTCATTTCCAGAACAGAAAATAGTATGAACTCTGTTTAATTCATTTCCAGAACAGAAAATAGTATGAACTCTGTTTAATTCATTTCCAGAACAGAAAATAGTATGAACTCTGTTTAATTCATTTCCAGAACAGAAAATAGTATGAACTCTGTTTAACTCATTTCCAGAACAGAAAATAGTATGAACTCTGTTAAACTCATTTCCAGAAAGTAGCATGAACTTCTGTTAATTACACACCAGTATCTCAGATTTGTTAAACCTGAAACAAGAAACAGAAATGTTTTTGAGACACCATCTTGATTACTTTAAAGCAGTACCATCCTGAGTAAAGGAATACAACACAAAAATCTGAATGAAAGTCTATCTTTCAAACCTTAGAATTACTGAATAAATTGCACTGTATCAGTATATTATTATTATTCTGTAACCTGCATTGAATTTGGGAATTAAACTGTCTGTCAGCTTGAGCTTGGAAAGAAAAAGAAATGCATACTGAAAACAGAAAACACTGTTCTTTCTTTCTATTAGTACACTGAAAAGTATCAATATATATATGTTCTTCTTTAAAACAAAGCCTTTATCCAAATCAAAAGGGTTACTTTTCAAAGAATAAATGATATCTTTCAATTGAATTACAAGGGATGTTCTGAAATTCGCATTTGAAATTCTTTGAAGAATTAATTATTGAAACATGTATGAAAATGTATAAAGTTTTACTTTAGTATTTATACTTCACTATGGTAACTTCCGGGACAGGGTGCCGAAGGTGGGCAAACAGAGACGGTAGTATTACCTTTTCTAATCTACCATTTACTTGTATTATTTTGCTTGGCCAAGCACTGTACCATTGAAATAGATGGGTTGTTTGTTTTAAAAGCCTAGAAATTTATTTGAGTCTCTGCCACCTCCTGTTGCAAGAAATGTGTTTATTTCATGTTAGAAATGCATATAGGCATCAGGCACGCACCGAGAGTGCCCTCCTGTTTTACCGTTTCGGGTTGCTAGGCTCCTTTATGCAGGGCCGGGGATTCCTTCGAGTTAGGAAGGGACCCGGGGAAGTCATGGACTTCGTGGTTGGGCGGAAAAGGCGCCTGAATCACATTCTTGGCCCCAGCTCGCAAGAAGACCAAGGTGTCACGGCGGTTGGTGGTTCCAAGATTATTTGCTATTGATGTACTTATGTATCATTCAGATTTGGCTTGTGAAGCCCATTGTAAATGTATATGCATTTTGACATTCTTGTTGAAATTTGAAATGAAAGTATTTAATGTAACATTGATTTTGAGAGATTAAAACTTTATAACTTGGCATAGAAGAGATGTTTCTATTAGAAGGATTGATTCCTCCAAGTGAGGTTGAATTTATTTATATGAGAAAGTCATTGAAATACTTATGTTTTAATACATTACATTGATGATATTATTATATGAAATGCAATTTAAAATTCTCTTTATTTCATTTGGAAGTGTTATGAGAAATGTTGACTTTTTGGAAACCTATTTATAATGGTTTGAATAAATTTAGAATACTCTTAATTTCTCTTTAATGTTGAGTTAAATGGTTTGAAAACACTCTTAATTTTCTGAGTGCTACAGCTTCTTGGCCCCACAAATCCCCCAACCCTAGCAGACTTTAAACCGGCAACATATTCTGGGTATTTTTGTAGATTCCACCAACATCGCTAGAATATTCCAACACCATATTTGAAGATTTGCCACAAATTTCCAACACCCGCCGGGAGAATATTTCGTCGCCGCAAAAAGAATATTCCATGTCATATTTTGGTTAGTAGAATATTTGCTGGAAGGGAGAATATTTCGGGTCATGGTCATATAACCGTCAAATTTAACATCCTCATTTGTTGATGTCAACATTGTGTCTGAAGTGACATCAGCGCCTTTTGAAAATTTTAACCCTCCCTCTGCTGGAGTTTTTGAATTTGCAGTCCAACTTTGAAGGCTCATAACTCAATCGTCTGGTCTCCTTTCTCAACACAATTTTTTTGATTTAGGGTAGAATTTTGTGCTCTTCATAGTGGTACAGTTATTTTTTTATTTTAGTGTCTGGTTTTTCCAAAAGTTGTAAATTATCATAGGTGTTGCTAAGTCATTCTCATTTTCAAAACTTTCAAGGCTTCGTTCTTGCTCCTACAATAACATTTTTGGGTGAATATTTTTAAAAGTGCATAATTTTTTGTGTAATTTTCAACGGTGTTATCAGATTGATCTCATCTTGTGTAAATGTTTTGTCTCGAACTTGTGGCCAAATTTGGCATATGTATGTACCTATAATCGCACTAAATATAAAGTGTCACAAATCAATATTGTTTGGGCAGTTTAATGATTGAGTAATTTGGGGGGGTAATCTTTTTGTAATGTCACTTTTTCTTCTAAAGTAGTTTAAGTGTTAGCAATAGATTTTATATAATAAATGTTAGAATTAAGGTAATTTACAAGATGTAATGTTATTAAAATGATGTGAATAACTAATATAGATTAACTAATGTAACCATAATATGTAATAATTATACAAGGATTCTAAAGTAAATAATTAACATAGTAAATTGAATAACACATTCATATAATTCACATAGATTAACATCAAAATCATATTGATAATATTTCCAATATATATAGTAGCATGAATCATTTTTAATACTTATTTAAATTAAAAAAACTTGAAAAAACCACTCTCACCCTAGGAAGATGTCAATGGTATTGGCTCTTGCTTATGGAACACTCTAGGAGGAAACAATTCCTTTCGAAACACATTGCACTATGCGCTCCATACAAGTGTTGGTTCAACAGAACAATGCTCAACACAAGTGCACGCCATGCTCCAAAGTAATCACTCCTCATGTATACAACATGTCTCATAATAGCTACTCAACATGATAACAGCCCTAGCCAAGACAATCCTAGGTGCGCTCTTTACCCCGAGTTGGACACACTCTGTGTTCCCCCTTCTACAATGCCCATAGCTCACCAAACCACTTTCTTCTTCCTAGAATGTTCTCCATCCTTGAATGCTCTCCATCCTTGAATATTTTTCATGCTTTTTCAAGTCTCACATAAATGCTTATATAAGCCTTAAGGGGCGGTTTCCAAACCATCACACCTTTTCCCAAAAGTTTCATTTTAATAATTATTTAAATAAATCATTATTCCTCCCCCTTTTAAAAGAGCTTTTTATATTCTTTATTAATAGCTCTTTAAACCAAATGATCATAATATCTTTTATTTTTCTATCTCCCTTTTAGTTCTAAAGGGTTATTTCATATCTTTCTTTTCTCTTGGAGAAAAAGTCACATAACATTTCTCCCTTGTAAATTAGCTATTGTCCTCAGTAGCATGATATGCATCTTTATCACAGCTCCAAAAAAACACAATCAATAATTGAAGAAATTGATATTGAATTTATTCTTTATAATGTTTCTATATATATACCACTTTCTTCTTCCTAGAATGTTCTGCATCCTTGAATGCTCTCCATCCTTGAATATTTTTCATGCTTTTTCAAGTCTCAAATAAATGCTTATATAAACCTTAAGGGGTGGTTTCCAAACCATCACACCTTTTCCCAAAAGTTCCCTTTTAATAATTATTTAAATAAATAATTATTCCTCTCCCTTTTAAAAGAGTTTTTTATATATATTCTTTATTAATGTCTTTAAACCAAATGATCATAATATCTTTTATTTTTCTATCTCCCTTTTAGTTCTAAAGGGTTATTTCATATCCTTTTTTTTCTCTTGGAGAAAAAGTCACATAACATTTCTCCCCTTGTAAATTAGCTACTGCCCTCAGTAGCATGATATGCATCTGTATCACAACTCTAGAAAAACACATAATCAATAATTGAAGAAATTGATATTGAATTTATTCTTTATAATGTTCTATATATATAATGAAATATAGCTAAGTAGCATGATCCAAAATACTTCAGTTATAGACAATGATATAATTGGAGTAGCTTTGAGATCAAGTTGGGGTCCTTGCAATTATAATCTAAAATTCAGTGAATTTTTCAAAGGACTTCCTTATAAGATAGGAAAAGCTATTTTACAAAATAAACTTACGTATTTAAAAAATTCCCTAAGATTTACTCTAGATTTCCAGGGTCAAAGGGCAAACTATTTGCATCAATGGTATTTAGAACCTTATATATATATATATAAACTTCTAAATAAATATATATATATAAACTTCTAAGTTTATATATATATATAGAAGTGTGTGTGTGTATATATATATATATATATATATCTAAACTTTATCTACATTTGTTTCTTCTTTTAATTCATAGATCTCTCTCTTTTCAATTTTATTTTAAATCCACAAGTAATTTCAAGAGAATCGTTTTTCTAGTCAAATTATGACAAGAAATACATACATATCAAGAATTTATCATCAAAGAACTAATGTTATTCTATATGTTAATCACATATATTTCAACTTTGTCAATTTTCTCTCATGTAAATCATTATATTTAATATAGGTGCTTTAATCACTTACATGAATCTTCAACAATAAATTTATAAAACTATTATCATGTGTTGACATAACATTTACCTAGTGAATAACATGCATATCCCGTACTATGTAGTCACTCATCATTGAACTATATAATCTATATACTCAATATATATTCTAAGATGATAATCATGCATTTCGGACTACATGAGTATCCTCTTTTCATATACAACACTTTATAAAACACATGTACAAAGTTATTGGGTTGATCAAGTCCAATAACAAAGTACAATAAAACAAAACATGATAATTTTGCTAGGCATCTTAACAAAAGTAAACTATTAACATGCATAGATCACTTTATAGAGAACATTAGGTCTAATCTTTCCTTTATTTATTTTAATCCAAAGATGAATATTTAATTAAAATGATGATATGATTAGAACAATGATAAGAAATGTTTTTGTTCCTTATCTTGTATTTACCCTTGTATTATTCTAATTTTACTAATTGTCTTCCAGAGATGGCTACTTGGGATGAGTACTTGACAGACATTGTTGGTTTGTTTTGTGAGTACCACAATTTAGATTTGGGATATACCATTGATTTCATTCATCTTCTCTTTGATGGAGGTGATCCTTCTTCAGTTGTTGCAAGGGAACACTATGACCTTGTTCATTCTCTACATGATTATCCTTTACAGTTTGATGTGAGTGTGGATTATTTTGGACAGCATTTGGAGGAGGCTTATTTATCTTTAGAGGAGGTATCTTTGAATTGTGTTCTACAATCATTTCTAGGAGATTTTGGATTACCTTCTTCGACAATGTGGCCTAGAACACCTGTTTGGAACATGACAACTTTCGGCATCAACATGGAGACACTTGAGCATCATTCAGAAACATCACACATCATCCATCTTCCCGCATCTTCCTTTCAAGAATGGGAAGACATCCTACATACCATCTTGATTTTGTTTCTTCCTAAGGGGAGGAACGTTGTTCAATGGTTTTGGATCATCTTTTACATTCAATGTTGAGCATCTACCATCATTGTAGGACACTAAACATTGAGGGGGGCTGCATGGTCTCTCTTCTTCTTCTCTCTTATGGGGGGTTGTTTTTCCTTGAATGGGTTTCATCCTTCTCATGCATCATTGAGAGCATTTTTCTTTCTATCTCTCCTTTGGGGAGGAGTTTTGTCCTACTGGATTTTCTCCTTTTTTTCGTTTGTGAGAGATTGCATTTGCATTTGTAAATGGGTACCTAACATGGTCTCGTAGTCGAGACCCATCTTTGTGTCATTTTCATAATAATTAGCTACTACTTAAGTTGCACTTAAGGTGGGGTGTTGGTGTAAATAGGTGTTTTACCTATGTAGTCATTAGTTGGTCCTATTTACATGTTAAGTTTACTTAGGTCCTACGAGTGAATCTTTCTAGAAAGTGTTAGTTGTCATTAAATCTTATCTTTCGACTTTTAACACATGTGTCCTAGGTAGTTATGATAAGTTGTCACATGACATAAGATTAAGACACTTGTCATAATCCTGTACAATCCTATGTCTCACCTTGGCTATATAACCAAGGGGTTCTCATTTGTAAATCAATTCTATTAGATTTAATTCCATTGCAATCTTGAGCATTGCATATTGATCTCTCTTGTGCTTTCATAAAGTTCCTAGATCTTAGGTGGCTATAATCTTCAATCAAATCTTGCATGGTGTAGAGTTATTCTATTCCAAATCTTATAGAGCCAACATGCTAATGTAAGAATATCCTTACAATATCATAATCCATCATAACCAACTCGCCAAGTTGGGCACTTCATTTTGACTCCATTATCTCCATTAAAAAATGCCTTATACATCATAGTGTTAATCAAGATTCATCTATAACTCCACAATAATTATGTTCTCACATCATAGAATGTCATGAGTAACTCCTTATAATGTCATAAGATGTTCTTATACATCATGATGACATTAGACACTCTTACAGTTTTTTAAACACTTTGCAAAATATCAACACGTGGCCAAGAATGCCACCTTAAAGTGGAATATCATCTTCCACATGTGAGGACAAAAATGATAAATACAAACATTTGGATGCAAGGTTAAGACATAGTTTCCAACATTTGCATGCTCCAAATGATGATTATGGTTTTAGCAATAACACTTGTGCAAGTACAACAACTTTCGTGCAAATGTGGAAGACCACTTATTTGTATAGGCACATGAAGAAAGGAGGCATCATCTAAAATCAATATTGTATTCGCTGATGAGCACATGGTTATACTGAGAGGGGGTGAATCAGTATATTACAAACTTTTACTTTTCAAACTCAATCAATCACATCAATTACACGTATGCAAGATCTAGCAATTAAGAACACATGATTTAAATGGAAACCCTTGCAAGAGAAAACCACGGCAAAATATTGCTTATATATATATTGATCTTCTTCTTCTTCTTGTAGGCTCCAACCTACTACTAAAGACTCCAATCTCTACACAAACTGAGTTCCAACTCAACAAGAGGCTCCAACCTCTATTTGATAGGCTTCAACTTATTTGAGACTCCAATCTCTACATGAACTGAGCTCCAACCCAGCAAGAAGCTCCAACCTCTATTTGATAGGCTTCAACCTATTTAATTCTTCAATACTTATATGATAAACTCCTTCACCAAATCTGATTCAAATATAATCATTCTCTTCCTTCTCAAATCTGATTATCATCATGCACCAATCTTTCTCACAAATCTGATTACAAACCACACAATATACTTCTCTCAAATCTAATCACAGTTCACACAATAAAATATCTCACAAATCTGATCACAAATTACAAGTCTAATCCAATTTCAAATCCAATCACTATCATGCACTCTTTCTTTTCACAAATTTGATCGCTATCATGTACTTCTTTTCACAAATTTGATCACTATCATGTACTTATTTTCACTGATCATTGACATGCACTTCTCCTTTTCACAAATATAATCATAAACATGTCGATATATTCTTCTCTCATAGTCACACATTCCTTTTCAAAATAAATCTGAAAATAAATCTGAATTAGACTTCATTTTTCTCCCTCTTTCTTTTCATATCTGCTCTAATATACACATGACATTCATTGAATTGTTGTTTTCTAACCACACCTTCTACTCTTTATATCTTCTTAATCCAAGAAATGGACACTCTTTCATAGAGAACACCACCTTTCACATAAGGTGTAACTCTTCAATTTAATTTCTGCCCTTTCATAACCGCTGATCGTTGATTATTAGAACACCTTTAATCGCACCTTTTCTTCAAACAAATTACACCTCCACATTATCATTTGATTTAGACTTTTTGTCTTATATGGAGCGCTGCCTTTTCACATATATAATCGCTGCACTTTTACAATATCGATCGCCGCATCTTTTGCAATATTAATATTAATTTCTGCTCCATTTATTTATATTTAAATTGCTGTTTTTATTCAATGGATCACTCCGTGATTAATATATATATTGGGCGATCATCGTAAGTCCGCTTCATAAAATAAATTAATAACATATTTGTTTTGGGCGCCATTACTAAGGACCAGCATAACAATCATAATGAAGTCGGCCAGCATAGAGTATAAATTGATATTGTGAACTTTGTCTTTTATGCCAAAGAAGTCGGTCGACAAACTGTGTGGTTGGCCAGCAATGTAATTTTCATAGGGAGTCGGCCAATTTTTACATTAAATCTCTTTGATTTGTGATTTGCATAATGTAAAGAGGGTCGGCCATGAATAGGATAGAATAAACTTAAACTTAAACTTGTCATTAACTACCTTCAAATAATGTCATCCGCTCTTTGAAACGATTAGTGGCCTTTGGCCTTATTCGATGTCTTTCATTTGATGTTCTTTATTCTTTGACAGTGATTTACCCTTTGATATTAATGGTAATAAACTTGCCAACAATCTAGCTTATTCATCTTTGACATAAATGGCAATCTTCGACAATTTCGTCCATACATCTTGTACAATCAATCCAATCAATCTTCACAACAACATCTATGATTACATATTCCAACAATCGCTACAACGATCTCTTAGACGTTAATCTCGCCAACAATCTCAGTCCTATGTCTTTGACATTAGTGACACCACTCTTGTTCATGCACCTTCTTGACATCAATGCTTGACATGTTCTTATACTCTCGTTTGTTAATGACTATCTTCTTAATCTCAATGACATGTGTATGCACCTTTGACATCAATGACAAACATTCCAACATCCGCATTATGCATGCTTAATTTTATTGCATATTTACTTTGGAGTGCATGATTCATGTACTCATACACACTAAATTGGAGGCAAAATGTAAGACAAACGTGTAGACCCTTCACTTTTACATCTTCATCTTATGCCACTTTGCACACATGTAGTAAATGCATAGTCGTAACACTTGGTTTGACCTATTTGGGGCATAAACCAACTCCTAACCATCATCAATCAACTATTTGCCACTACAAACCATCTCAACATTCATCACTACACAGTCCACAACCTTTTGCCATAGAGAGGTAGGTTGAACGACACAACATAGTATGCCAAATCCAAATTCATCATTTCAGCTCCAAACTGACACTTTTGCAAAAATAGTTGTTATCATGTCAGCCCACACACCAATTAGTTCGATTTAACAAGTACGGACATGTGTATTGAAGGACATCACCAAGGTCATTTGAAACAAGGGGAATCACAACAAAATCACACAAGAATATCCAATTCAAGAGCATTCAAAGCTTGATATATGCATATTACCAATCCATCCAAATTTGCATTGGCATTTTGTGCAATACTTAGTTCTTTACCAAGAGATTGACTGCCATCAAGACAAGTCAAGGACCTTTCCTTCATCTTGAACTAAGCCCTATCATGCTTCTAATCACAAATAGACTTAAATGCAAGTACAAGAGCAGAGGCAAGCAGAATTTTGAAGACTGCACTAGCATGGTCCCTATCTGCACCATTTGGACTGGACTACATGACACAGCCTAGTCTGCAGCAGCAGAACTTCCTGTCACAGCACCTGATTGCAAATCCCCAACTCAATTCCAAATTCAGATCTTTGGCCACTATATTCCAACAAGTCAACGGCAAGGTCAAGCCTCTATCAAGCCAAATCAAATAAATGTCTAATCTTTCTCAAATTACTTCTGATTTGTTATTGATTAGCTTTGATCATTTTATCGGATCTAGATTAGTGTAGGAGAATAAAAACAAGCTCTTATTTCTTGCACATATACAATCACCATTATCTCAATGAAAGAAAATCCCTTAATTTATTTGATATTACCTTAACAATATTGCATTAGGATTATAATTTCCAAAACAGTTCATCATTTACTGATATTTGCATACAAAAACTGAAATAATTTAAGCCAATCTTCAAGTTCATGTTGAATCATCTCAGAAAAGTATGTTCATTCGCGGTAATCCTTCAACCGATTTCTTTAATTTGACTTACAAAACTTTTCCGCCCAAAATGAACATCTGTTTAATCTACACAGAGCTTATCAATCAAAACTAATTTAAGTAGTCCAGTTTCTGAAGTGACAGACTACTCTTCACTCTCGGCAGATTGGGAGCTTGCATTTCTTTTCCTCCCGTTCCTAACAGGTCTCTCAAAGTCAGAATCATCAGAGTCGACTACATATTTATCTGAGTTCAACATTAAAGATTTATTATTTTTGGCTTTATGACATGATTGCAGTGGAGAGCACTCTAAATGAGAACTTAAAGAAGTCGTATCTGAATTTGACACAGATGTATTGAACTGCAAAACGGTTTTCCCTTTAATCTTTGGTGTGGATGATTTAAAAAATTTGGTTGATTGCTGCATATGATTGCATCTATCAGCATTCACAAATTGAGATTGAGCTATTCTTGTTGAAGCTTTAGTGTTTTTCTCGATAATTTCATGATTAGGAGACTGCAACATTTTTGTGGAAGTAGTTGAACATGTCACTGAACCAGGCCATTGAGTTTTACTTTCATAGCATGTTGTTCTACTCACCAAACCTGCATACATGCCAAATGTTAAAGGAAGCCCCTGAAAAAAAGATTGTAATTTTTAACTTAACAATCAACCACCAAGGTTCAACAAAGCAATAAGTTATATATGTGTGTGTGTGTGTGTGTGGGTAGGGGGATGGGGCTGTGGGCGGGACGGGGGCTCGGGGGGTGTGTAATAAACACTAAATTGGGTCAGAGTTCGTAGAATTCTTCCTCAAGGAAAATTTCATATGTAAATATTGTTTCACTTATTTTGTCAGGATAGCAGAAAATAAAGGCCAGAGACGCATAACATTTTTTAGGTTTTTGGGAGGATAAACGTCCCAAAAAAATTGCAGCCCATAGGTATCAGTTGCACAATTCATCAACCTCTTTTGGCTCGGTGCCAAAGACTAAGGGATATCCATTCTACCAAATTTGCAACTCAAACTGACCCTCTTCACTTATGGCATTGGGCTTTTGCACTCAGCAAGAATTTATCCCTGGTGGGCTCTTCGTAAGCCAAGCATTCTCACTAGTGGACCAACAGCCACTAGATATTATAGAGGATGACTCTTAAGATTACATGTGATACAATCTTTTATGGTTCAAGTTATTCAATGCAGATGCCTGAGAGAGAGAAGGCTATTGCAACTGGAGGCAGAAGACATGGACTGAATGAGCTTAGAAAACCTCGTGTGGATATCGCATACAGCCAGTGAAACTGAAATTCTTTGTAATTCTGATTCACAGGTTGCTGGGGTTTCTCCTTCCTCCACTGGGGCTTCTGATTCACAGGTTGCTGGGGTTTCGACTGCTGAGGTTTCTCCTTCCTCCACTGGGGGAGCTACCATGCTATCTTTACAATGCAGTCATGAGGACAACCCCAAGTGTTTGACTGATGGCTTTCATTACCATGAAAATATTAAGGAGGTCTGGCATAGTTTGGCTGCGCAGGTGGAAGAAGGATGGATTACAGTCAAAAGTAAAAAAGATAAATCTTCACGGCCTTCTTTCGACATGACTCTTCGCTCCCACAAGAAAAGTGCTAATTGTAAATCTTGATGAGTTTTGTTTGGGCGCTGGCTTTTTGTTGGCTGCAGGCTGTCCTTTCTGCAGCCTGGCTTTTCTTGTTGTAAAGGGTTATGGATCCCTTCAAAATCCGCTTATCCCCTAATATCAAAAACAAAATTGTTAATAAACAATATCATGACTATGAGTATTACATATAAGGAAACTCTGTTAACCTCAACATGGGACCACAGTAACTAACAGAACTTGCATGGTATGCATAGACACGGAAAACATCAATAAAGCAGCTGCTACAGAAACACCTGCAACACAGATATGCTCCTTACCTGCATGTTTGATGACTCGATATGGTGCACTTGTCAATCAAATAGTTTGATAAAATAATTACAGCACATTGGACGTAAAGAACTGCTATATATCTGCACAACTAGGTTTGTGCTAACAATTTTTGCCTATGATTTAATTTGCTCTGTGCATAAAAGAACATTAGTTGCATACAGGACTTTTCTCGAGAAAACAGGAAATGTATCATAACCTCAATACAAAGATTCAAAGTTACTAATAATAAACAAGGAAAAAAATTTACAAACTTTCACTCTGAAAATTCAAGAACGCCTCCAATAATAATCTTTCATACATGAATCCAGTAAGTTGCTTGTGATGTATGATTACAGAGAAAACATAACAGACACAAATGGTTGGACCAGATTACATGCAATATGTCTGAAAAATATATAATATTAACTCACCTTGTGGAATATCTGCTAAGAAACGTGATGGTGCCATCTGTTGCCCACCTGCTGTCACAATATGTGTGACCTGATCACAAGTTCCAAACCAAAAATCATTATTACCCAAGTCATAAAGAAATTTGAACAAAATGCTTGCAAATTCTCCATTGAAACTGTTCTTGTTAAAGAAACACAATTGAAAAATATACAAAACGACCCAAATTAGAGCATTTGTAGGTGCGAACACTTGAAATTTAGCTGTAACTGAATTGACCAAAACTTACAAGAATAAAACGTTTAGCTCGAGTTAAAGCCACATACATAAGCCGCCTCTGCCCATAAATACTACTATTAGAAAGGCCTTCAAACATAAAAATCACAGGACTGAAGTCATTCTATTCAACACAAACGAACAAAAATAAATCTTCCAATATAAAATCAGAGTTCTTTTGATTTTTAGCTGATATTTATCTGGATTTGACAGTGTAGATTTTTCTGAGAGGTAATTCATTTTAGATAGTAACAAAAAAATCTACAGTCAAATCCAGAAAAATATCAGCTAAAAATCAATATGGAATGTGGAAATTTCGTGATTTTAATTGATACCCTTCGTGGGAGGGAACTCATTTTGGTAACAAAAAAATCTACAGTGTCAAATCCAGAAAAATATCAGCTAAAATCAATATGGACTGGAAATTTCATGATTTTAATTGACACCCTTCATGGGAGGGAACTCATAGGTAACAAAAAAATCTAGTGTTAAATCCAGAAAAATATCAGCTAAAAATCAATACGGACTGAAAATTTCATGATTTTAAAGTTCTTTTTACTCAAAAGTCCTAACCAAACAATCAAACATTTTTTTGAAACCCATATTTCTATATTTCCTTTACACATTACACACCTCTTCTTCAACTCCTCTGTTTGGTCCATTGGAAAAATTTCCTTCAGCTTCTGAGATAGAAGGTCGTAATAATGAGATGTCGCCCCTGCTTGTGTTACTTTCAGTTCCTGTTTCCATTCGAATTACATCATCTTTATATGTGATGCCATGGTCGATGGTTCTCGGAGAGCTTGGTTCGACTATAAAATCATCATCCATAAGTGGTATGACTCCCTCATTTGCTCGTACTAAAATGATAGCTGTCCATTCTAGACCCTTTGCCTTCATATAGTAGTGTGACAGCAGATTACATAATCAGTTAACATTTTTGATTGCTGGTACAGATCTAATAAGGAACAGTAAAAAGAACAAACTGCTACAAACCATAAAATGCAGAAAAGGTATGTATTGCAGATTCTAGACAGTAGTTAGTTTTACTATTAGTATCAGGAAAATCAAAAAGTAGATCTTATTTTTTATGAAGAAAAATTATAAAAGTTTGCCAACATTTTGAGGCACAAAATTGTGGAAAGAAAAAAATAGTTATACTTATAACTGCAGCTGATTTTCAACTGACAAGCAGCTATGCAGTACAAAAGTGCTGCTAGATAGAGATCCAAAAGACTTGCAGAGTTTTGCAACTCGAATATTGTATTAGAAGGATGAAATTTAGCAAAGGAGCTTCAAAGAACAGGAGGGAATTAATGCATTCTTGAACTATGGCATCCATGAGGATATAGGTGCACTCCATGGGGACGTGTAATGTCCCCTTTTTCAAACTGAGTAGAATCGGCAGACCCAAAGCCTACCTTTATTCCCTGTAGGCTGAAGGGAGGAATTGCAGAGGAACAATATAATAATTTATTATCCAAAGGGCCCTTATATATGGTGCACAACTATACACTGGCATGCAGCTTTTTGGTTTGTGAAATTGACATATTCCACTAAATGGTGCTTGCTATTCACCTAACTCGCACACTTTTTGTTCTTGAAACTACATGCCCACAATATGGTGCGTGCATGTATGTTGCTTTGCATCTACCTCAGGGCGTGCCTATCTGCTTCACCTACAAGCTTTTTACTCAACATGAAACTATGTTCCCCTTGATACAACATGCACTTTCAATGCTCGTGTATCATTTGTTTTTTGAAATTGTGTTTATCTATTGTAGGTTGCAAGCCCATCTATCTAGATGCAAACCTTGTATGCACATGCTTCAACACATACAGATGCAAAAATAATTATTGCGAAAACTTGTCTTTCTGTCCTATGGTGTGCTCTTTCCGCCACATCTATAAGTTAACGAATTTTCTCTTCCTTCATGCAGTGTACGCCAGTACAAAGGCTTGAAGCTTTTGGTTTTAAAATATAATGGTGAGCTTAACAATGCTACGCACCAAAGCATCTGACTGAAAATTTTAACTTTAAAAACCTATTCTCCACCTAGTATGGTGCACACCTATACATAGAAATGCAACATTTTTCATGGCTTAGTAAATGTCAGTGAACCTCTTCGTCATCTAAACTCCATTCTGCAGAATGCATTTGAAAGCTCTATCTGTCGGGTCTGCAAAAACATAAGAGAAAGACAATGAAAATGACAAGGTCATCCATGACCAAGTTCTGAAACATGACTCATGATTTGTCAAAAAAAAAAGAATTTAGTTTGAAATTGACACGATACAAAAAAAATCATATGGGTATAACAACTTGACAGCCAATGGCACCAATTCTCCTGCCATCTTTCCAGCAACAAAGGACCAAAACTTAAAGAGTTTCAAACCCTAAGTTATCATACCATGATAGAATTTACAACTAAGTCCATATCAAACAGAAATATAAACTCCAGAAGTTAAATAGAGAAAAAAAACAAGCCAATATGTGAAGTTATCAAGAAACATCAAAGAGAAGAAACAATGCCGTAATATATATTAGAATAAAAACAAACTGGATTAAATGGTGGGAGGCAGTGCCTCTATTTATATATCATTCACACACATGACATGAGGATAGACCAACCTAGTTATGATACTAATTCCAACATAATATTATAAAAATTAGGCCACTTAATACAAATAGGTTCTCTAATAAATGTAGGCTCTATACATAAGATACATAATACCCAAACCAAATGAGCATTAACTCAAACATCTTAAATACAGATTTTCATAAAACGTCAATTGATAAGACACCTTTTTTGCCCTTTCCCCGGCAGAAAGGAGAACCTTAAGGCATCTATCTGTTTTGTCCAATGTAATTAATCATTTAATTGCCTCTACCTTTTGTATGACATGTGAGAGTTATTACATTTATTTACATTTTTGGTGTGTAAGTGGAAAATCTTTGGTTATGATAATGATTGGAGGTTGTTTGTTTGTTTTGTGTGTGCAGCAAAAATGACAAATTTTCCTAGGTCCCACTCAAAATAAAAATAGTTTCAAAAAATCGTGAGCTCCTAAAATAATGTTGACTCTTCTGTGTCCCATAAATATTTATCCTCTCCACAGAACAATCTGGTTACAGCTGCCCACCTTCTTGTGGCTGGTATTGTATAACCTCTCAACATAATAGCCCAAATGTGTATCATAAGAATCGCTAACTGAATGGGATTCAATAAAATTCTTTTAACATATTCTAACATATAACAGTTTTGCAAAGAGTTGAGCTTTTGCAACCCTGTTGCATCACAACAAATATTCTCCACATGCATCAGATATAAGACAGGTCTTCTGTCATCTCATAAAATCTTTAAGTTTATCTTTCTAGACATGCATAAATAGAGATGTCATAAACAAAAATAATTATATCTGTAGAATGCACTCTATGAAAACTGTCAATATCTGAGAGGAAGGATAACCTGATGGATGGTTGAAAGTGTCACTCCAGTTGTGTCTGCTAAGCTGCAGGAAACAGCTTCATTTAAAGAAACGGACTTGAAACCATTATTTTCACCTAGCTCATTGTCATGCATTTTCAAATTAACCTGATCAAGGAATATCTTTAGCTTCTCCAAAGAGTTCCCATCAATCGTTGAACTAACTGCCTCGAGAATGCCAGGCTTATCAAGTGATGTTGTAGATCTTCCCTTTATGCTTCTCTTCTGCTTCATGTCCATATAGCTTCTTTGATGTGCAGCTGCCAGATAAACCAACAGAAATAAAGTGCATACATTACCAACATATTACATATATTATACTCAACCATGTACCCAAAATCTTCAAGAGGACTGTCAAAGAGACAAAGCCGTGGGTTTCTTACATCTTTTCATGAAAACTAAGATCATAGGATAAATAGCAAGGAGATGCATCATACCAATATTTCTCTCTTTGTTAGCAACACAATTTCCGCTTGTTGAATCAGACACAATTTCACCATCAAACAAAGCAGCTTCTTTTAAAAGAGCTTTAATCCCAGCATATTCTAAGTTATTATGTGACCTGGTTTCAACTTTGTGGGAAGGAAACAAGTATTGATCATTCTTTACTTCACTTCCATCAGATTTAGGATTCAAAATGTGCCGAAAATCTTGACTGCTTCTTACACAAGAAATCTGTTGCAAGATATTGAATATTATATCTCTTAAACCCATATGTTTCGAATCATTCTTTGTGGCTGCTATAAGTTTCAATATGGAAAGCATACCATCAAGGGTTATGCAATCACTCTTTGACATATTAGACATAGATTTAGCCGAGGCATATGAAGATAGTTCACTGCATGTTAGCAACCCAACTAGATGGGACCGTGTAGATTTAATGGCTTGTAACAAAGAGAAACCCTTCTTCAGTTGAAGGTAAGTTAAACAATCTCTTATTGCTAAACTCATAGAAGGACAAAAAAGATTCAATAGGCGCTTACATCCCAGCTCATCTGATTCACAGGTGGCTACTCTTAGAACTGCAAGAATGTCATGGAATACATCTCCAAATACTAAACCAACTTCTTCACCGTTACCAAGAAAAACTTGACTTCCAGAAGACCCACATCCACTACCTCTAATGTGACATTCAATGCCCCAAGCTTGCAAGTTGTGCTGAACCTCCAAACCAATCCGTTGCAAACGATATAAAATAGCGATTTCTTGCAAAGGCACACCTTGTTGCTTCAATGATAGTATAAAATCCCCAACAGCTGTAGCTTCACATTGGTCATTTCTGCACTCACATATTGTCATCAACATACCTGTGGGTGCTACAGTTCGCACAGTCTTTGGTATTCTATTCTTATTCTTTGTAATCAAGCTTCGAGCAGATGCCACTATTGCACCGGTGCTGCGAAAGTTTTGTTCCAACTTAATGATGTTTACACTAACAAAATCATTTTCAAATTTTTTTATATTCTGAAAACCAGCTGCACCGCGCCATGAATATATTTGTTGATCATCATCACCAACAATTGTAATGTGCCCGTGTTCCTTGCAAAGAATTCTCAGTAATTCAAACTGGCCAACATCAGTGTCCTGAAATTCATCCACTAGTGACAA
Organism: Sequoia sempervirens; assembly: GCA_007258455.2. Taxonomy (NCBI): domain Eukaryota; kingdom Viridiplantae; phylum Streptophyta; class Pinopsida; order Cupressales; family Cupressaceae; genus Sequoia; species Sequoia sempervirens. The sequence goes on along the minus strand of VDFB02000003.1, from coordinate 123,254,694 downwards.
AAACCTTATATAAGTACTCAATTACAATATATAAGAGAAAATAAGAACATCAAGTAAGCACATGATAACAAATTGAATTTAATATGATAACGGAATATTATAGTGTGCATGGAGATCTGAAATCTTCAATGGTCCTCGTAAGTGTGCACAATTCTTTAATTTATTTACAGCAACAAGTATCTCAAAGGCATCTTAACCGTAAATATAAAAAATACTAGCAAAATAATGATAGGCCAAATTTGTGATGAAAGATAGGGAATTCTCACCAAATATATACTGAGTCTTCAACCCTGCACTCTCCAATGCACTTGGCCACTTTTGTAAAATATTAATAGTGTACCTTTAAAAAGAAACAAGCATTAAGTTATATAAACAATATGTGTGACCTTTTCACATTTACCAAATACATTTCAGCAAAGCACTAGTTCAGCTTGGCAAAGAGGACATCATCACACAGTCTCATAAATCAGCATAACTCATGGATGAATGTCACCAACCTTATGAAGCTATTAAAGTCTATCCCATTTGCCTGCAGAAGACGTTCATGATATTGCTGCAAGATCCACTTTGAAACACCATCCCCTTCATTCCAAATAAGATCAGCATCTTTAACAACCTCTTGTGGCTTTCCAAATTGGGCTTTATGAAGATGTTGAAGCAATCGATAAGCTCCGTGTTCAAAAAAATTCTTCTTCTCTGCTATGGAATGATACTTCCCCTTTTCAATCAATCCAATAGCTATTAAAATTTTGTTACCTACAAACTCAGCACCTAGACTTCAAAATGTTAAAAGTGACACTGCTTCCTAATGATTTGTATGAAAACTGGCTAATTTCAAAGAAGCAAACAAATAAATCTATGTTGTTAGGAGTTTTTAGTTCAATGGTAAAAAACTATAAAAAGGCAATTTAACTTTTGGAAACATCACAAGACAAAGATGAGACATGACTTACTAACCTGTAGCTTTTTACTTGTAGCCAGCTTGTCATGAAAATGTATGGATTGCCCTTCACTCTGAAGCCTTCTTTCTGTGTGCCACTCTTCAATCAGACTTTCCAATAAATCAAGCTGATGAAATTAAAACCAATAAAAATGGCCATTTATTAAAGATGAAAAACTTCTACAAGCATCCGTACAGACTTTAAAAATGTTACCATATTAACAGAAGGATAATCTACAATAATACAAATGAATAGTTCACAACCTGCATTTTTGGAGTAAAAACCACAAAATTAGGAGCAAGTCCAGCATAATTTGGATAGGCCCGTAAAACAGATAAACAGAAAGAATGAAAGGTTCCAACACGTATGCCAACAGCACATGATGAGACTTCATTGGAATGCTTTTGAGCAGCTGCAAGACGCTCTAACCTATAAAGAAGATCTTGTCCAGCCCTTCTAGTGAACTGAAATGCATAAAAATGAATAGAAGAGTCAATGTAACATATTTGAAATTTAATAATTCCAAAAAGCAATAATTATGCACCTCAAGAAGAAAAATAGAGTGCAATCTGTAATGAACAGAAGTCACCAATATTACATACTGTTACTGCAAGGATATCCTTCTGAGAAACACCCTGTAGAGTCAGGAAAACAAATTTAATCACTGCATTGATTTGTTGAAACCTACTTATGTTTTATTATCAGAAGGCACTATCATAAATCTGAATTCAAGCCACCTTATCGAAGATATAATATGTGATCATATAAATATCATAACTATGTTAGAAATTCGTTGCCAATACAAGATAGATGAGAGTGGATTTCACATAACAGTTTCAGTGACCACTTATTTGTAATGTAGATGAGAACAAAAATCCACCATTAAATCTTAACACATTTAACTCAATATTTTGAAAATATTGGGGTGCTACAAATAGGAGGGAAACAAAATTGTGCTCGAGTTGTTAATGCTTCAGCCACAGTTTTGTCCAGCTAGAAACACCTATGAACATTTTTGGTCCTGCTAGGCCACCTAGATGAGCCTTTCAGATAATCTTGTGCAAGGAGACAAAGAGGACTCTCATCTAATTCCTTCCAGTCCTATCAAAGAGACTCTCATTAATGGTCCTCTCAACTTGGTACTCAAGAAAACCCTACTGTTTCTGAATACTGTAAAGTCATCTTGAAAAAGAAAGAAAGAAATTATTGCTCTATTACCAGATTTGCCAAGAACACTAAACAAACCAAAACTGGCCCAGGTTGAGACCTAATTCCAATTTGGGTTTGCCCAAGGTTTGGTCCAACCCTAGTCCTTTGGTCAAGGTAGATCTGAGACATACTTGCATTGCACTCTGGGAGAACCTTTATGTTTCTAAAAATGCATATTTAAAAAGACCAAAAGAGAAAAACTAACCAACCATAACTAATCCTAAAAGTGCATTTTTTGAAGTATTTAGAGTTTGGTTAAAAACAAAAACTTATTAAAAAATGTCATGTGCCATGAAGGCCCCTATGGCCTCATAGGCCTTAAACTCCACAAGGGTCACTACCCCTCGACCCAACTAGTGATTATTTCCCCTACACCCCACTCTAGTTTTAAAAAAGAAAAACTAAAAATTGTTTTGGGCTGTACTAGATGGAAAAGCAGCATTTTTTCCTAAGTTTTTTCCGACTAAATCTCAAGTGACTTCATTTGATTTATATTTTTAGTTTTCCAAGTCAAACCTATCTTTAACATTTATAATTCGATATTTGACATTGAATTATCAATTATCAGTTGTGTTCTCAATTGTGTATTTAATTTTGTACAATTTTTGCAAATTGTTACCCCCTGCAAAACTCATTGTTTGCACCTCGTTCTTCCCAATTTTTGTCAAGTTAACTTCAATATGTTAAAGTAAATTTCCATGTGTTGTCTTACAAGTCACCATGCAAGGTTGTTTCATGTCATGATTTGTGTTCACTACTGATGACATATGCAGAGGCTATGGATGTGGTAGATATTTTCTAGATGAAGCAATGGCAAAGACTTATGCTTTGCACGACATCAACAAGAGATAAGTGGTAAAAACTTAGCCTCATTCTAGAAGTTTCAGTGGCTGTCATCAGCCAATATGGGCTGTGATATTCCAATATAGTGAATGTTGTTAGCTATAAAAGTACAACTCTGCACACCAGCCATTTCTATAACATTTCCGAAGATATTTTGATTACAATCAGCTTCAGTTTCTACCAGTTTCCAAGGTATGCTGGTACTTTATATTTTCCGTATTTGAGATTTCCATTATTCTGATGCAATTTAAGCTAAATGAAATAATCATGCTTCAGTTTTGTTGTGCTCATTAGGGTTATAATATTGTATGCAAATTCAATTCTCATTTGTTCAAATATTGTAAACTAGACAATTTACTGCCAGTATTTGATATTATTGAAGATCCTAGACAATTAACCATCGGATCCTTGTTTAACATTGTAATATCCTGGTTGATTTATGTACTAGATTCATTTACTTTTAGTATATTTTCCATCACGCATGGCATGTATCGGAATCAAGTGATTTAGTATGCCATTTTTGCATTACGCAATCCCACTTGCATTCAACTAATTTGGCTTGATCGAAATTTACATTTCACTATCAGCCCTTTTGGCTTGATCAATTCTATGATTTGCTTATATTGTAAATTGGATGGCTAGCCACTGATATCTTTGAATTAATTCCATTGCCCTCATTCTAGTCTTTGTATGCTCTCACCTTGCTAACATCAAGAATTTGGTGATCAAAAAGAGATAAGATCCAGGGATTACAAAAAATTATATCAATTTGAGTTAACACCCTGCACACCTTATAAATAGATTGTTTATACATGGGTGCATATGTCAATAGCAAATGTTACTGCAACAATTTGACTTCAAGGTCATGGTCAAATTAGTTAAAGCCAATTATGGACCAAATTATCTATCCAAGATTGAAAATGGAGATGAGGGAGGTCAAATTGAAGACAATTTTCTAGGAGCACACATATTTAAAATAAATGTGGTACCAAATGAACTAAAAGAGATTGTTGAATGATTGTCTACCGGGAACTTTCTAGAGAACTACAATAGAGAAGAAAAGAGAAGACTTACCAGAAAAGCCCTCCCATACACTATAATTAGTGGAAATAAATTTTAGGAAAATATTAAATTTTGGAAGGGTGGTCATGGAACATGAAAAAGACCATATCCTACAAGAAGCTCATCAAGGCCTTTTTAGTGGACATAATTCCAATGATGGTACAAGAAGGAAGGTTTTAGTAGCAAGAATTTGGTGGCTAAATTAATTAAAGATGCTAATAAGTATACCCACAAATGTGACATTTGTCAAAGAACTAGCAATCCAATAGCAAGAGATGAAATGCCATTACAACTGGTTTTGATTATTGCACCATCTTGACTCAAAGAGCTTCCTCACCTTGTTGTGCCTTACCCTAATTCAAACCATGTATTGTTCATGTTATCACAATCATGGATTTTTTAATTTCCCTAATTGTTTCTCTCTAACTTTCAATGATGGCATCATGCAAGGTGTCCATGTCGCTATTAGATGCTCTTTACTCTCTATTCCCCATGATCTTTTCATTCGTAACTGTAGACACCTAAAATTATTACTAGGCCTGTGACTTTATTAAATCCCCTTCATCATCCTTGATAATTAAATAATCTTAATTATTTAATTATTAGAAAAGTGGTGCAGAAAAGTTGAAACCACATTTCTATGTGTTAGTGTTGTATAGCTTCGGGAGCTATTTTCTTAATTAAAGGCAGGTCAGGTGAAGACATGTCATTTACATATCAAGTCATTCTCATATTCAATTCGCATTCTTTCAAGAAGGAGTTCGTACTTAGCAGCAGATCAGTTTGTAGCAGCAAACCATTCTCAAGGACAATCACATTCATTTGTATCTTTGCATCAAGGAGTGATGCTATTATTCATTGTATTAATTCAGCCATGAGTAAGGCCAGACTTGTAAGCAGATTTCTACTCTTATTCATTCAATATATTGGAGATATATTTTGCTGGGTTTTTCTCTCTCAAGTAGGAGGATTTTCCCAAGGTATCTATTGTGTTCATTGTTCAATGTGTTGTTGTATTTCTGCTGATTTCATTTCTGATCCTAAAACTAACATGGTATCAAAGCGGGTTTAAGCAAAGATCCAATCAGATTTGTTTAAGCAGTAAAGACAAGCCTTATTGGTGCGATTTTGACAAGGCGGATATATGAGATAAATGTTGGGATATAAAAGAATTCAATCTCAGCGTAATTCCGCCATCTATAGGAGATTTACGAACCAAAGGAGCCGCTTCAATTAAAGAAGAATTCAGTCAACCATATCAACAAGAGACAAGAAATTGCCAGCTTGGAAATTTAGGAGACGGAAAAAGGTCAAGCAGTGTATTCATTTAGAGTATCGATTTCTTTGGGAAAATCTCACGATAAAAGTCAAGGAAGAAATATCTGGTGAAGACAAAATAAAGAGGCGCTTATTATAATTGCTATCGGGCTTCCTTGAGAAATCGCGTCTCTAAGGGGTAAATGAATGTTGAATATTACATATGTGTGATGTGGCGATATCTTCAATCACATAATAAAAGACAATGACTGTCAGGAGCTGCTTATATCCCTGAAGGCGTTGACAAAGACAAATCTACATTATCTGCAAATAAAACAATATTCAGATAAGGACGCAAAAGGTAAATGAGACAAATACCTGCTTATATTTGATATCAAGCCACTCTAAAGAAGACAATGATAGTTGTTGGAGATAATAAGGTGTGGAATGTTTGTCGCATCCCACTATGAAGTCAATATTCCACACCAAGCGGACAAAAGACAAGAAGCCGTTCTATTTATGATAGCCGCTTTCAATATTCATCAGCTGCTCATCATACATCAAAGGTTGTTCGACACATCCAGGTGCTACTTCAGCAGGAACAAATTCGGGCTTGGTACTTATTCCTTACAATAGTAAATCGTTCCAGGCATTGATAGATGTTGGGACATCATCAAGGAGAAGCATTCGGGTTTGCTGCTAAGGAACATCTAGGACATCAATATTAGTGTGTAGAAGGAAAAAGCTAAGACGTGTTATTGCTGCTGTATGCATGGACCTGATTTGGGCGTGAAGATTGACCTATGTATGGTCACTAGTGTTGATGATTCTTCACTCTATGAGGATCCTTGTTGCTAACACCATTAATACCTGGAGGAGTCGACATACTGGCATCACATGTTAATCGGGTCTTCCAACAAGGATGCACAAGACAAATTGGAAACACTTGAAATAGATCTGAAGAGTGCTATTAAAGAGATAAGTATTTTATGTCTATACCTTTGAATAAATTTTATGTAGTTCATGCAATTGGGAATAGTGAATCATGTATGCATTGGTATTTCTCTTCGGGATAGTTTAATTCTATGAACTATTAATAATCTCTCTAAAATGCTTCCAGGATGGATTGAGGAGCAAAAGGATGATGAAAGATTGCATAAGGAATTCAAGGGAGGAAGAGCCTGATGCATCCTGTGAGGAAATCACGCAGGTTGATCGTGGAGACATAGCTTGCAGCCATGAGACTGAGTTGGTGGCACATAACTTCACTGGAAACATCTCTCAAAGAGGAAGAACCTATACAAATTGCGATCAGTTTCTTCGAAGAGGAGGAAACAACATTCAGAGGGAGTCTGACAAACCAACAGAGGCAACCTTGGACAAGGAGGTCAGAAGGTTGATGCAAGTACTTGGAGCATCAGAGGGAGTCAAATCATCATGAAGATCTGTTGTAATGTATATTTCTCTGAGACGGAGAAATATGAGATGAAAGCCCTTGTAGTGTATATTTCTCTGAGACGGAGAAATATGAGGTGAAAGCCCTTGTAGTGTATATTTCTCTGAGAAGGAGAAATATGAGGTGAAAGCCCTTGTAGTGTATATTTCTCTGAGACGGAGGAATATGAGGTGCAAGCCCTTGTTCATCTCTAAGACTGAGATGAGACGTCATGTTGAGAGACTCCATGACGACATCACGTTGAGAGACTCTATGATGAACCCTTTGTACTTTTGTTTTTCCACACATGGGAGTAGCCATGGTGGACGTCATGTTGAGAGACTCCATGACGACATCACGTTGAGAGACTCTGTGATGGACACTTGTACATGTGTTTCTTTCCACACATGGGAGTAGCCATGGTGGACGTCATGTTGAGAGACTCCATGACAGCATCACATTGAGAGACTCCGTGATGAACTACTTTCCACAAATGGGTGTAGCCATTGTGGGCGTCATGTTGAGAGACTCCATGACGAGGATATCTGGAAAATACCTCCCTAGCTAAGAGGGAGTGTTAGTGTTTTATAGCTTCGGGAGCTATTTTCTTAATTAAAGGCAAGTCGGCCTTCATGTTCTAAATAAAACTAAATGAAAAAATGCTCAAGGCAGGTCGGCCTTCTTGATGTGCAAATTATATTTTATATTTTCCTATTTTCTCTAGAGGCCAACCTAGAGAAGAGGTCGCCCCAAGTTGTATATATACAAGGTGAAGACGTGTCATTTACATATCAAGTCATTCTCATATTCAATTCACATTCTTTCAAGGAGTTCGTACTTAGCAGCAGATTAGTTTGTAGCAGCAGACCATTCTCAAGGACAATCACATTCATTTGTATCTTTACATCAAGGAGTGATGCTATTATTCATTGTATTAATTCAGCCTTGAGTAAGGCCAGACTTGTAAGCAGATTTCTGCTCTTATTCATTCAATATATTGGAGATATATTTTGCTGGGTTTTTCTCCCTTGAGTAGGAGGGTTTTCCCAGGGTATCTACTGTGTTCATTGTTCAATGTGTTGTTGTATTTCTGCTTATTTCATTTCTGATCCTAAAACTAACACTATGGACCTTACAAAATAATCAAGCATGTGGGGGAAGTAGCTTATGAGCTTGAGTTTCCCAAGAACAGTAAGATCCATAATGTTTTTCATGTGTCGTGCCTCAAGAAGGCACTGGGGCAACAGGTTACTTCGTCAGCAGAGTTACCTCCGTTGGATGAGGAGGGGCAATTGGTATTCGTACCTAATGAGATTTTGGATATCAAGGAGAGGAGGTTGAGGAGCAGAGTGATCAAAGAATATCTTATCAGGTGGAGAGACTTGCCTGTGGAGGATGCTACGTGGGAAGGAGAGCAAATTTTGCAACACCCTAATCTGCAATTGCTTGAGGGCAAGCAATCTTGAGAAAGGAGGACTGTGATGTCCCCTTTCCATTAATCACTCTAGGATAACTTAATAGCCTATTTAATTCTCATAGGCTATAGTCGGTTAAAGGGAATTGATTAATTTAATTATTTAATATTGCCTGGCGAAAAAGTACATTTATAAGGTGATATTAAATAATTAGATTAAATGGTGTTATAAAGTGACTTTGGGGAAATATTAAAAAAAGGTACTTTATAAAGTCACTTTATAATAGGAGATATTTTATTTTTTGAGCGGGAAAAGTGCAAGGCGTATTTAAAGTGGAGTTGAGTGCTCATTTGCATTATGCTTGATTATTTTCTCTATTTGGTGATTTGAGAAGTTTCTCAAAGTTCTTGGCTCTGGGACAAAAAACCCTAGGGCGACTGGGTTCAGTGGTGAGACTAATCCACCCTAGTTGATCAGGTTGGAAAGATCATTCAGGTCTTTCACAGTGTTCTTCATTTGTAAATCTGTGGGGTCTCCTGTGGAGACAAATTTGCAGAATAACGATATATATATTTCGTGCACAATTTGGGGACAACTTTCAGCAAGAGTTTACAGGTTCTATTTGGTTGAAGGTTCAATTTATATTGGCAAAGAATATCAGGTTATGGTTTGATATTTGGTAATTCCCAAGTGGGTCAAGTTATTCCTTTGCAAGTGCTATACCACCAATGCTATATTTCAAAGGTAGTTTTGAATGAGTTGCCATCACTCAGCATAAGATTTTGTTGGTTGCACCAGGCAGGATAGTCGTGGGCCTATGGAGTAAGTGACGCCTTCATTTACAAGGCGCCCCTAACCAATCGTGACTCCTTTCAGCTCATATGCCAACATTGTTGATTGTATCAAGAGGCTACATTTGTGTTTGTTGTTCCCCAAGGGGCCGTGTGGGAAGGCAGATAGGAATCCATGGGTCTATCATATCATTAGTGGCATCCAGAACTCAGGAGAAGGATAACTTGAGTCCAAGTCGTCCTTTCACAGGGGATCGTTGAATGTAATGCTACTATTAAACCACAATAAGTGCAACTAGGAAGTTCTGAAGGCATTTCGACCTATGTGGGATTCTTTACTAAGTCAGATTGTGCAATGACAATATCTTTGAATATCTGATTGCAAATGCTAAAATATTCTACTATTTCAGTCTGTATGAAATCGTCATCTTCTGCACATGATGTTTCAATTTTCATATTGTATTGAATAGAATATAAATCTCCATTATATGTGCAAATCATATTAAGTAATTTGTCTTGTGAGAAAAGTTTTGAAACCTTCCAAACTCAAAAGCATGACAACCATTTGACTAAATGTTTACATTGTCGTGGGTGGAAGGGCGGGCGCCCCTCCAAGCTAGCGGAGGGAGGTGGCATTTGATGCCACGGTGGCTAGGAGACGGGGCTTGGTGCGCTACGTTGGCAATCATGATGGGAAGTTGTGATGCGGCCTGTCTTTTCACAAGGCATACGACTCATAACTGAGGACAACTATGGCTCCCTCTCCAACGCATAGTGATGAGTGCATATAATGGTGAAGGATTTTCTTCCTTTTGCAAGGACATCTTGCACGCTGGATGGGGTACCATTTGCGGTTGATGACAACGGTCTTGTGATCCACGTTCTTTATTTATTGAAGCCAACATCATTTTTGGTGAACGGCTTTCTTTGCAGGTGGGTGTGGTGTATGCGGGCGACCTTCTCTCATTCCAGCCAGGTGTAATCAATGCTGGATTGCTAATGGCGAAGGGTTCAAAATTTGTAATTGAGGTCTCGGTGGCGGGCCTCGCTCGTTTTGGGGCTGATACTCCAATTTCATTGAGGTCGTCGGCGAGGCAAGCTTCATTCAGGGAGGTCACTGATCAAAGATTAAAGTGAATTCTGCTAAATAATGATTCGTTGGTGGTGGCGGCTGTGAAGATGGTTCTGGGCTCTGGTCATTTGGAGTGCATGGAGTACGAGAGGGACAATTTGCACGTCTCCTCTCATTTCCTAGCATCTCTCCTGGACATTTTAGTTCTAAAGGCAGAAGCAAAAAGTTTGTTGGTTAAAATGTTTAGGGAGGACTTGGTGGAAGGAGTGGACGAGGTTCTAAGTGCTGTGATTGAAGGCAAGGGCTGCCTAAGGCCTTGCAATTTCGCACGAAGGAGATGGTGAATATCTTTCCATTCCTCCTAGATCTGCATGGGCCAGGTTTGATGAGACACCAAATGTTAGTGGCGGTAGCAGTTGAATTTCTGAAGAAATTCTTTGGGTTGTTGGCGGTTGGCGAAGTGGAGTGGAAATTTGAATTCGAGGATTTTGCTAAATTAAACAAGTTTCTGTAAGTTGGGCTTTGGGTAGTGTTTTTTGATCTATAAGGGTTGGGGTTAGCTTTTTATCAGCATTGTTGGAAGCCCTGGTAGCGATATAGCTATTAAAATGGCTTTTTTGTGGTGTTTTTTTTGGCTGGATAATCTGTCGATCTGGTAGTTAGTTTATTTTGGACGCTGGTTATAGAAGGTGGTTATGTTGGTTGGTTGGATATTTGGTTTTTTCAGTAATCTTTTTCCCTACATGGCAGACGCTTGTAAATTTGTTAATATTAATAAAATATATACTAATCTTGCGTATCAAAAAAAAAAATGTTTACCTCCTACTTATCAATGTTTACATTGTCAAACTTATGTAAAATCACAAAAAAATTCAAGTGGGGATTTTACAATTGATAAGTATAGAACTTACATCAAGCATGACTTACAATTCACAAATCGATGGATAGACAAAAATTGTGAAAAAATGGGTCGAATGATATTTGAAGAACTAAGTTTTGGACCAACAGACAACTTAAGTCAAATGGTTGCACTTAAACGAATATTGCTACAACACATAATACATGTCGACAAATATATCTCTATTTATCACACTTTGTGGATATGAAATGCTAACTTTTATTAATTTGGTGTTTGCAAATAGTAGGGTACCAACTACTAGTGATTTGGTCAAGAATAGTCAAAACATTTTGAGGACACTCAAGGATCAAATCCAACAAGCGTAGAACACGTAGAAGCTCTATGTTGATTAGAACTACACAAAGAGAACATTAGAGATTGGAGATCTGGTGTTCTTGAGGTTGCATTCATACATCTAGATTTCCATCAAGAAGAAGGGATCCGAGAACTCAAGCCCATATGGACCTTACAAGATCATTTAAAATGTTGGAGAGGCAATCTATGAGTTGGAGATGTCAAAACACAACAAGATTCACAATTTTTTTCATGTTTCATGCCTCAAAAGGGCACTTGGATAACACATTAGCCTGATGGCAGAGTGGTGCAGGAGCACCTTGGCTTAACTCCAATTTGTTGTGAACAATTTTTGGCTTGTACTGACCTTAGCCAAGTCAGGATGTTTGTTGTGTTTGCTTTAGACCTTAGAAGGTCTTGTTTGTGTGGAAAGTTGGTCACTAGGACTTAGGACATCCTAGTTTGATCAAGGTTGTTAAATATTGCTTAGTTTAGCTTAAGACAGCATATGTTAGGATATGAAGCATTAAGTGTGTGCTAAACTCATCCTCGTTGGTAGAAGATGCTAATGGACAGTTAGGGAGGTGTTTGATTCGGAATCAAGGAGTTGGAGATCCTAAAATGAAGGGTGGTGGCGAAGTTGCAAGGATATTGCAAAATTGCATGCAACCTAACTGTTGGATTCCCTTAAAATCAGGGATGTGGAGTCGAGCAACTCCCCTTTAATCATGGTAAAGGCATCAAAATGGATGTAATGGCTCGTAGCAAGCAGTTAGAGAGATGATTGTAATCAAATTTTGGTGTGTTGAATAGAAGACAGTGAGCAGATTTCTGAAATTTCTGTGTTTGTTTGTAAACCCCGTGAGTTTTTGGAGACAGTGATATCAAAGACTTTGTAAATACTGTTTTATCATTGTATTGGAGTTCTTAGCATAGTTTTGAGTCATTTTCCTTCTGTGTTCAGGTTGCTTAGGATAGAATTGTAGTTTCGACTTCATAGATTCGAGTTTAGGAAGCTCTTTAATTGCAGTTTTGAACAGTCATTTTTGGAATGACTCCCCCATAGCCACTGACCACGGGGTCCTCCTGAGACTGGTGGAATATGGGAGTGGAGTCAGTCATTTGTAAATATTTGACATTAGGAAACATAGAGCATGGAGCAAAGAGTTTTATACCCAAACCCTAGGCGAGCTAGGACTGCCCGGTTAGGGAATTGGGAGTGAAAATTAAAGAACCAAGGCAGGGGAAGGGACCACTGTACGGTATTTTTACAGTTACAGGGGGGGCAAGTTAGGATCTTCACATTCCAAAAGGTTTGAGACTTCCATCAATACATTGGAGGTAGTTGTGACTCAAGAACCAGTGAAACCCTAGATGCAAGGTCAATTAGCCCTCCAATCCAAGATTATAGGAATCAGCTGTATGGAAAAGGTAGAGGTTTGAAACCAAGTGCAAGATTTAAAGCTCCAAAAAGGGTGTTAGGAAGTGACATTTGTTAGCCAGATCCTTTGGAGAGTTTGGGCAGAAAAAGCCAAAAACCGACTGGTAAGGGCTAGTAGAAACTAGGCCTCTTCCAAGCAAGATTTGGAGATCGGGTAAAGTGAAGGTTAATGAACCTCAAAGATGCATTCAAATGGTGGTGAAATGCCTGAAAACAGAGCATCTACCTCCCCTGCAAAGAGTTCAAGTCAGATGATGATATTGGCATCTAGACTCTTCTAGGTGTAGTGAGAAAGATTGAAATTTCAAGTGGTGTTTGTGAAGAAGACAGCAATTTTGAGTGGTGTTGAATCCTCTAAGGTTAAGCAAAAGGTTTGGAACTCTTGAAACAGAGTTAGGGCAGGCTTAGTTAATGATCTAAGTCAGAACAGAGCCTAGAAAGTGTTAGGTTCATGGTGATGGCAGAGTAATGTCTTCTTGTTGTTAGGTGCAAGCAAACCTTGGAGGCCACATACACCACAGAGTTGCCTCCCTTGGATGATGAGGGAAAGCTAGTCTTGATTCTAAAGGCCATCACTAACATCCATGAGAAGAAATTGAGGATTAGGAACATCACCGAGTACTTAGTGCATGGAAACTCCCCATGGAAGAAACGAGAGCATGTGGGAATACTTGAGCATCCTACTTTGCAATTGCTTGGGGACAAACAATTTTGGGGAGGGTGGATTGTCATGTTGCCTTCTCAAGATTGGAGACCTTGGTCGAACCGGTAACCTATCCTCTTTCCCATAGGCTAAGGGATTTGTTAAGAGGAAATAGTCATTTCTTTTAAGCCCCAACCATTGTTCTATTTGGGTAAATTTAGTGTTACTTTATGAGGCCATATAAATGAGACTTTGGGGCTTTTGTATTTAATTATTAAAAAAATATATATAATTTGGAGGGAAAAAAATTATTAAGGGGCCATTTTTGTAGCACTTATATAGGCAAAGGCCAATGCCCTCTTTCACCATCCATTTTTGTCATTTGCAAATTCAAAGTTTTAAAAATTGAGCAATCAAAGACAAAACCTTGCAAATTCTAAAGGATGAAAATCTACACATCCATTGTAGGTTTGGAGATGAAAACCCTCAGATTCAATTGGGATAATTCTACATAAGGATCATGATTGTATTCATTGATTCAAATGGAAACAATTATTGTTTACAAGCAAATACATATTTTGATCAAATTATTGAATTTTTATTGGGCTATCAACAACACATAATTTGAGGGTTTAAATATTTCAATATAGTGTGATCTATTCATTGTTAGCAGAGTTGTTCATTGTTTATTTTGCAAGGATGAACTAATTTTCTAGTTGTCCCCATAAATCTAAACCGAGCCACTGACCATTTGGGACTGATCGCGTACATTGGATGGTTTTGGGGACATCACTACACCTTTTACAAGGTTTTGGACAATTTCACATTGTTGTGTTAGCCTACAGAAATGGCACCCTACATACATACACAAATGGCCAGCCTAAGTTGTTGACAAATTACATTATTGATATTCTTGATTTAACAATAATCCCTAGATATTTCTAATTATAAATGCTAGTGAACTTGTTGTTGTTTGTGTCAAATTTCATTTAATTATCTACTATTATCTCTATTATCCACACTAGTAATTAGATCTAATTAAAAATTTACCCTAATATTATTAAACATTGAGTTGAATTCAATTCAATTTTTGAATTTTAAATCATGATAGGGCTTGGCTATACTTTGTTGGTATCTATTTTTACCTAATATTTGCTTATACAATTTAGCATTTACTTTCAACATTTATTTCCAATTTTTCTATAAATCAAAAAAATTACAAATATTCAAAAAATACTAAAAATTAGCATAATTCCTAGTGTCCCTAATTGGGGACATTACATGGAAAGCCATGGAGAATGACCTAGAAGGGGTATTCTCAAACGTTCCTATCAACTTCGTACATGTTGAAGACATTCGCATCAAACTAATAGAAGTAGACGATGTGGACTTTACAAACGAGAACCAAGTGCTTAAAGACTCCACAATAAGAGAATATTTGCCGCAAAATGGATTCATGGGTTGAAACAATGATGTCCATTATTTCCAATGGATAGAAAGATGCAAGACATCGGCCATTAATCAATGTCATTGCAATGTCCCCTAAAGGAGCAATGATTGTGAAGGCAATGGATTAATAAGGGGAGGTGAGCATTGAGGAAGTGGGTCCTTGAAATGCTATTCAATTCATAACTAACAACAAAAATTGTAGAGCAACTGATTTATTGATTGAGAAGTGTGACACATCTTTTGGACACCTTGTGTTATCCACTCCATCAACCTTATGCTACAAAAAATTGGCAACAAAATTGATTAGATGAAACAAATGTAAGTTGAGGCCGAAGAGATCCAAATGTTCATTACCAACAACCATATGTCACAAGGCATATTTAGAACATTTTCAAAATTAGAGTTATTGAAGGTAAGTAAAGCAATAAAATTTATTAAAATATATATGTTTCACTTTAGTAAAAAATTTAACTAAAAAGTTTATGTTTCTTCTTTAAGAACTTATATTTTATCTATAAGTTGGAGGCAAAATGGGTCTCAACAACTATATATATATATATATATATATATATAATTGTGTTGGAGGCAAAATGTATATATAGTTGTTGAGACCCATTTTTCCTCCAACACAATTGTCTTGAGATGTCTTGTGAAATTTCAAAAGACACTTTCTAACATGGTCAGCAGCCAAAATTGATCCATATGGAAACAATCTAGCACTACAAGGGCAGTAAATATTAAGTGGATGATCCTAGATGACATTTGATGGGAATGTGTTGAGTTGTGATGTCCTAGGTTATTCATACCCAAATAGGAGATATTACAGATTACATGACAGCGCTCCACTTACCTTATATTCCTTAAGAGTGCTGGCCGACCTTGCTCATACTTATGCAAGATAAACTTAATATAACCATAGGAGGCCGACCTTAGTTTATATACATATACAGCATAAACAAATTAATATATAAAAAGAATAGTACAGTGATCAAATATCAATAAGGAGCGATTGATATCAGAAAGAGTCATGGTTATCATCAATAACAGGTGCTGCGAACAGGTGCAGCGATTTATGTGATAATGGGCAGCGCTTAGAATTAGTTTATATATAAACAGCAACCTTATATTAATTATGGGCTGACTTTACCTTAACAAAAAGCAGCAAATATGTTCCCAGGCAGCATAAAGGCAACACTTGGAATTAAAAGAAAACATACTTGAAGACAGCGATTAAGTGCATGGAGAGGCAGCGATTAAAGGTGATGACTTTTCAAGAGGTTGCCTCTATTCAAAAGGGATGTATCTCTTTGTAAGAGACATAAGGACATAATGTATATAAAAGAGGGGGAAAGAGATAAAGAGGGGACCAGGAGAATTATTCATGAATAGTGTATGAACAGATTGGGAAAAAGGAATGAAATAAGTTGGATAGATCAGCAGATTTATTCATGAAGAAGATATCAAGAAGATGTGTAAAGAAGAAGGTAGTCCAAGGAGAGATATATGAAACAAGGATAAATCAATAATAAGAGAAGTATAAGTTCATATAATGTGATTATTAGATTGAAATCAATTTTAGAAATATATACATATATATACACGATTATGCAATAATGATGCTTGCAGCAATTATTGAGCCTTATAAGTAATAATGATTCTTTAATATGAATATTAGATTCTTATTCATTTGATTTATACTAAGCAATATCTTCTGAATATTAAGAACAGGTCAAACATAATTATCTGCACTCAGCAGGCCAAGGCAGAAGTCAGAAATTGTTAAGAGATTTGCATATTAGAATATAGCAGTTTTATATTTTAGCAAAGCATTGTATATGCACTATAATATTGTGGATGATGATATGTTATCTAATCTCTATGGAATTGGATAAGGCAGCATGGATAGGGAATGCAGATACAAGTTTACCCACTAAGTAGACCACTCCAGGTGGATGACTGGAGGTCTGCCACTTGGAGCCAAGAGGGATGGTATATCCACTCTTGGGCTTAGTTGGGATAGCTTCAGGCGGACCTATCATGTTTCCCATCCAATCCCTATTATGATTTAACTCCCATTTTACTTATGCCTCCACAATTAACCATGGGAAGAAGAGATGGAAGTACAAGTAGGGTAGCCTTTTCATGCTAAGTAGACCACCCCTAATGGATGACTGAAGTGTCTGCCATTGGTGGGGCAGGGGGGTTGCCTATCCGCCCCTGGGCTTAGAGAGAGGGAGATTTCATGCTAAGTAGACCACCCATAATGGATGACTGAAGTGTCTACCATTAGTGGGCCAAGGGGGTTGCCTATCCACCCTTGGGCTTAGAAAGAGGAAATACTTTGGGCATCCTATTGCGGCTTCATCTCCAATCTTCCCAATGGTTGATCATTAGAGTGGATAATAATTTTGGATCTATACTGATAGTTACTTATCTCTTTTAAAGATCAATGAACATTATAATTGTCAACTAATTTAATGAATGTTGTAAATAGTACAAATGATCAATTAATTGTTTGTGAATTATTGAGAAACATTATTGCAAGGTTAAAATCTGAGTTTATTGGAAGTTGTAATTTAATAAGAAATACTTCTTACTTTGAAATTGTGATTTTAGGGCAAAATCTAAGTATGTCCTAAAAGGGGACATTACATGAATATTTCCTTAGTTTCATCGGGCCCATATTGAGTATGATCCATTATATCATTATGGATAGGCCTTGTTTACGAGAGTATATGATGGCATTGACTCAATGATTGAGAAGATGAAAATCATCATAAATGAGAAAAAGCAAGATTCTCAAGAAACTTTCTTCAAACAAATACACAAAATTATTGAAAAAAGATGGAACAAAATAACCACCCCGCTACATCTTGCCTTTGCATTGAGTCCCAAATATTATAGTGCTAAGATCCTTTCAATGTTGACAAAGATTGCCCAATATAGAACTGTTGAAGTCGGCCAAGGGTACAAGATCACTTTATAGACTCTTCATAGATCCTGACATGCAAAATGTAGTTAGGATTGCATTCAAGGATTTTGTACACTCCAATGAGTTTAGTATAAATGCTCTTCATGACAATTTTAAGGTTGATGCTCACAATTGGGTGGTACTTCCATGCCCAATCATTCACACACCTACAACCTCTTGCAATCGAAATTATATTGCAAGTTTTATTAAAAAATATATATTTTATCTTTTAAGTTTCATTTATAATTTAATTTTTTTAATTTTATAACTCAATTCTTTATTTTGTCTTTAATAGACTGCTAGTTCATTTGCATCTAAGATGAACCAGAGAAAATACTCCATCCACTCACTAAAGTGCAATTGATTGCACTAAGAAAAAGCTAAGAACATATTGTATGTACATTATGTCTTATGTCTCCTTTCACACAAACAAAATGGATACAATGAAGGGAACACAAGGAAGTGGGATATTGAACCAAAGCATACTAATTTGAATGCTTCCACTTCCCACCCTACCACACTTGATATTGAGGACGAACCAACTAGCAAGCATTAGAGTGCTAGTGCTAGTGCTAGTGCTAGTGCCAATGGCACTATTTGTGGTTCTTATAATAAACCAATACTTACATCATCTAATATGGATGGTGATGATATTATTGAAGACCCATATGACATTGATGTCTGATCAAT
Source organism: Sequoia sempervirens (assembly GCA_007258455.2). Lineage (NCBI taxonomy): Eukaryota > Viridiplantae > Streptophyta > Pinopsida > Cupressales > Cupressaceae > Sequoia > Sequoia sempervirens. The sequence continues at coordinate 123,236,283 of VDFB02000003.1, read as the reverse complement.
GATGGCTGATTGTTGACACTTGACATTATTATTTTTAATTTTAAAATATATCATGACATTCGAGTTTGACTAATAGACATTGGAGTATTTTCAACTGTTATGCTGGTTTTGTTTATTATATGTATTTCTGATTTTTGTATAGTTTTGCATTGACAAACCCAATCCCCAAAAAAAATTTGACCAAACACGTGAACCTAAACCAGAACTAGTACCAAGACTAGTAACTTAGTTTTCCAACATTAATTGACCATGAGATCAAAGAATGAGATGTTAGCAACTTCATATTAACTCATCCATAAAGATAACTTATAAATATCATCTTTGATCTACAATAGAACATAGAGAAAGGATGCAAACACAAATTCAATAGCTTGTGCTAAAGGCTCTGTTACCGGGTTCTTCATTTTAGCCCCCCGAACCGGCCAAAATACGTGTGGGTTCTGGTTCTGGTTCGGTTCTTCTCTAGGTTCGCCTGGGTTCTCCATTTTCCACCCGGGTTCTCTGTGGGTCCTTCACAAAAGGACCCACAGAGAACCCGGGTGGAAAATGGAGAACCCTAGCTGAACCTGGGGAGAACCCAAAAGAACCCGAGCGGACCCACATCATCCAGCCTAGAAAAAGGCAAAAACTCAACTTAAAAACAAAAAATAAAACCCTAAAAAGTGCCCAAATTGCCTTATATTGACTTGGCCGACCAAATGAGGCTCATTTTGCAAACTCAAAAGAGCAAAAACACCATTTTTTTGCCTCCAAGCTAAAAAATTATGAATATGATCACAGATTATATGGCATTATGGCGTATTTACATTTACATTTTTGCAAATTATGAATATGATTACAAATTATATGAGGTATTACCATATGACGTATTTCATTGTTTCAATATTCTATGGCATTATGGCATTATGATCATATGATTATAATTTTGAGCATGCTTACGAGTCTATGGCATTATCATTATGTTTATAAATTTATAATTTAATAATATATATATAGTATGGCCGTACTCGTACCCGTACGCGTACCCTAGGGAAAAAAAAAATTGCCGAACCGGCGAACCCAAACCCGAACCCGCATCTGAATCCGTACCCAAACCGGCAACTTAGGCTAAAGGTCTAAATATTGCAAGACAAACAAACCTTAATGAAAGTAATCTAAAAGAGAATGAATTTCTCCTTATCATGGCCTCCCTCAACAATTTGAAGGAATCATGTGTCTATACAGAAAAATTGCACACTCAAAGAGTTTCAGAAATCTTTCGTTTAACTTTGTGCTATGCCAATTAACAAGCCGATATCAAAATTTGTGGTGGCCAAAAGTCCTACTATACATGGAACAAGTTCTCATTACCTTTGGAGCTGCAGGAATGAATTGTGAATACATCTCAATCAGCACATTCAGAACCAAGTGGCTACATATTTACAGAATTTGTAGAGCATGTAGAGTACCATGCTGAAGAACCATTCCTAAGCTGAAAACTTGTAAGTTTTTAAGATATTTTGTGCTATGAAACGATGTTAAGAGTGCTGTGTAAGTTGATATTTCTCTACAAGAAGGCACCGAGAATGATTCAAAACAGTCTTCTTTCAGGGATAGTTGTTAAAATTCATATTATAACTCATATTTGTATATCCAGCATATATGAACTCTAATACTTAGATTTTCTAAACTATTTCATGACCTAGAAAACTGTCAGGGTTTACAATTTTGTACCATGTTCTCCATATTTTGCTTATCAAAAGAAAAGAAAAAAACTTACTCTTGAATCATTTGTTTTAAAACGACTTAGGCAACAAACACTCGACTCTACATTCATCTTGATTTTGTTATTGGCTGACTTCTTTCACGACATATCAATATTAAAGGAAAATTTTAACATTTACCATTCAGTTTTTACATTATCTTGATTGCTGGAAATCATTTAAAAATCGCTCTCCATCATGGTATTTTAAAGGAAATTATCCTCATCATGTATGGCTGTTTGCTTTATGCTATGAAAATTAGCTGATAGAGTACATACTTAAGCCCAAAATCATAAAAACTTTTTCTCCAGAGTCAAAACAGACGTGAAACAGATGGAGTATGTGTAATTTCAATCAGCAGATTGCAACTGCAAAACAAAGCAAAAACAAGTATCAGATGTTCAAGACATTTCTCTTAGCTTTCTCAAATCATAGGAAAGTAATTACCTGGGAAATCAAATGCAAAATCCGATGACAAAGAACCAATGTTTTGCCCGATCCCTAGAAAACAGTATAAATACTTAAGTAGCAAATTACATCTTATAAAAATATGAATCTTGAAACTATCCAATTAGGACATAATCAAATGGAAGTAGTTTTCTTCACATTTACAAATATAAGAAGATAATATATGCAGCATAGATTTGGAGAGCAAACCCAAAACATTTTTAATTTCTTGCTCTAAAATAAATTAGCCTGTTACAATTTTTTATTCAAATTTAAATTGACTTATTAACTTCATGATCATGTAAATTTGAAAACTAAGAAAATCAAATTGGACCAGAATATGATGTCCCAACAAAAGTAGAAAAATTTCACACCCTTTTAAATTCCTAATATCAACCAACATTATATTTTTCTCTTTTTCCCTCCAATCCTAGCTAAAATACATCTTAAATCTACATAAGAAACACTCATCTTTAATAATTGAACCTACAGAAAATCACCTGTAGATACCATTTTTGAGCCATTTGCTCTTTTTCTAAACTTCACAATAGATGTAAAAATATGAGAGCTTGTTTTATGATATTCCATGATATTCTGTAATATGCATATCATTTTAATAAAAGATATGTGAACAAGTGAATTTTATGTGCAAATTATGTTAAGTCATAATCTGATTCAATGGATAATAGTTTATTTTTCAAATTGTAACATAATTTACCAATACAGAGAACAATGGCAAAGTATTTACAAAAAGCATGAACACGACAGAGATTAAAAACAGAATTAGATAACCTTTATTGATATAAGTAGTGTCCATCAACAGCTATGCTAAAGAGAGAATATGACAAATATCAGAGCTCCTTTCCCTGAGCTTCATTTTTCTACATATGTGAAGTACCCTTCTAGTAATGTGTCGTTTGCGATTGTTTCTCAGTTTGATGGATGAAACATTTTATCAAACTTAAGCACATTAACATGAACACACTAATTGATTCTCATGGTACAGTGCATAAACAATTAGAAAATCAGTTCCGAGATATTATTCACTCAGTATAACTGATTATACAATGCAGCTGCTCAGAAATTCATGTCAGACTTATACTTTCTCAGAAAGAAACCGACTATGAGCAGATTATTACATCTATCACCTATTTGGAGCTACAGCAACATTTACTGAACATTATTTGTAATTTTGTATCAGAAATCACATAAACAGTGCCCAGTTTGGCTACAACAGTGAATAATCAGAAGTTTTCTGCCACCTGAGGTGCCTTGTACTTAGAAGATATAGCAAAGAAGTGAGCAAATTTAGTTAACCAATCTACAACCACATAAATGCAGTCTCTACCATGAACCTTGGGTAAACCAGTGATGAAGTCCATCGAAATGCTCTCCCACTTCTGCTCTGGGATGGGTAATGGCTGCAACAAGCCCGCCAGATATGAATGCTCTAACTTGTTCTGCTAACAAATCGTACACTCCCTTATATACCACAATACATCATCCTTGAGACCCTTCCAAGAGAACCTCTCTCGAATCTGCCAGTATGTTTTAAAGTAGCCCTAATGACCTGCTAAGGGGGTGTCGTGAGTAGCTCTCAAAATCTTCTCCTTGAGTTTAGATTCCGGCACTAGATAGATTTTGTCCTTGTAGAAAATGATATCATCCATTACCTGTAACAGTCATCCTAAACCTATCCGTCCATCAATTGACATGCAAATTTGTTATTGGAGTACTCTACCAGTAGATGAGATTTCCAATCTGCTGAACTCTCTGTGAGTGAGCAAGTTGTTGGTTTCCTGGAAAAGGCATCTACAACTATGTTCTTCTTGCCCTTTACGTACTCTATGTCAAAATCATAGGCCTGTATTTTGCTGACCCACTTCTACTGTCTCTCATTCAAATCCTTTTGATCCAAGAAATATTTGAGACTGTTGTGTCAGTCCTCACCACAAACCTCCCACCTACTAGGTGTTACCTGAACTTTTCCAAAGCATGCATTATGGCAAGCATCTCCTTATCATAAATAGAATACAGTCTCTCAGGACCCCTCAATTTACGGCTCTCAAACGCAACCGGATGCTTGTTTTGCATCAGCATTGCTCCTATGCCCTCACCCAATGCATCACACTCCAAAACAAATGGTTGTGTAAAATTTGGAACTACCAGCACAAGACAACTGCTCATCACCTCCTTGAGCTTATCAAAAGCTCTTTGTGCCTCCTCTGACCATTTGAAAGCCCCTTTATTAGTGAAATATGTCAACGGTGCCCCCAGCTGTGAGAAACCCTTGACAAAACGCTTGTAGTAGCTGCATAGCCCAAAGAAACCATGCAACTCAGTAAGGGACTTAGGTGGTGGCCAGTTTAGAATTGCCTAGATCTTCTCTTGATGAACCTGTACACCCTGTGCACTGATTATGTGACCCAAGTATAAAATCTCCTTAAGGCCAAACTCACACTTCGAGGCCTTAGCATACAAGGACTGCTCCCCCATGATGCCCAAAACCTCATCCAACCATGTCAGGTGATCATCCCAAGTTTTACTGTAAACGAGCAAATCATCAAAGAACACCAGAAGATACTTATGCAACTGCTTGTTGAAAATATGGTTCATGAAAGACTAAAAGGTAGCAGGTGTGTTAGTCAACCCAAAGGGCATGACTAAAAACTCATAATACCCGTAGTGACACCTAAAAGTTGTCTTGGGAATATCCTGTTCATGGACTCTGATATGATGGTACCCAGAACGAAGGTCAATCTTGGAAAAATACATTGCCACATGCAACTCATCAAGAAGCTCATCGATCCTGGGAATCGGGTACTTGTTCTTAATTGTTTTCTTGTTTAGAGCCCGATAGTCAATACACATCCTCATTGTCCCATCCTTCTTCTTCACCAGAACCACAAAAGAAGCAAAGGGACTGGAGCTAGGTTTGATATGCCGCATATCAAGCAATTCCTTAATTGCTTTCTCGATCTCATCCTTAAACTTCTTAGGTTGTCTATAGGGGGTGGTTATGACAGGCTTGGCCCCCTCCTCCAACTCAATGGTATGCTCAAATCCCCTATCTGATGGCCTTCCTGGAGGAATCTTCCCAAACACTCGGTCATGCTTACCCAACAAAGACTAGATGTCTACATTGTAGGGCTGAACACTGTCGGGAGTCTCTTAAGTAGTAATCAGACACTCTGCTACCCAAGCAACATCCCCATGCCTGAAGATGCTCTCCATTCTCTTAGTTGATACTATTTTTGGGGAACCATTAGCCATACCTCTAAGCACAACCTTTTTACCATCCGCTGCCCTAAACTTGAGCTCCATAGTCTGGAAGTTTTGTGAATACTTCCCTAGCGAATGTAACCACTGTATACCTAGAATAGCATTTGTCTCAGCCAGGTCTACCACATAGAAATCATCTGTAATAGTATAATTACCCAAGGTGACACCCAGCTAAGGAACCCTCTATGTGCAAGTCATGTTGAAGCCGTCTGCAACTATCACACCGAATCCCTCAAATCCCTCTCTAGGTATACCCTTCTTAGCCACTAAGGTTGAATCAATGAAGTTGTGGGTTGCCCCACAATCAATCAACATAGTAACATGTGTTGTTTTATTAGATCAGAAATGAATAAGCAAAAAGCACAGAATAATGAACAGCACATGAACAACAGAACACAAAAATTATCTTGGGAAAACCCTCCTTCATGAGGGAGAAAAACCTAGCAAATGTATCACATATATTATGATGAATCGGGTAGAAAATATGCTTTACAACTAGGCCAATCACAAGGCCAAATAACAGCACCATACTTGATGCAAACAACAATATCGAACTCTGCTTCAAGTTGAATTCGCACTTCACTTGTATTCAGGACTATGAATGTATATATATTTATGAACAAACAGCATCACATATATATATACAAGATGAAGAGAGGGGCGCCAACCATCGTGTCTCTTCACATCACCAAGTCGGCTCAAGAATGAAAGAATCATAACCCAGCAAAGGTGGCGATCCAAGAAGTCGGCCTCAATTAAAATCAATAATTAAATATTATTTATTATTTCATGTGAAGCGCCTCTTCACCAACGGATATCTCCAATAAAATAAATAGCCGATAAGGCTATATTTAATTTTATTGCTTGATAATCGAGTTGGAAAATGAAACCCGATGTTGCTAACATCAACACTCCCTCTCAGCTAGGGAGGAATACTTCCATCTATCCAATGTCATGGAGTCTCTCAACATGACATCCACAATGGCTACACCCATATGTGGAAAGAGCTCATCACGGAGTCACTCAACGTGATATCGTCCATCATGGCTACTCCCATGCATGGAAAGAACATATGCACAAGTGCCCATCACGGAGTCACTCAACGTGATGTCGTCATCTCATCATGACGTCCACCATGGCTACTCCCAAAGGGTGGATAAACACAAGTACAAAGAAATCATCACGGAATCTCTCAACGTGATGTTGTCATGGAGTCACTCAACATGACATCCACCATGGCTACTCCCAGAGGGTGGAAACAAGGGCTTTCACCTCAAATTTCTCTCACAAAGAAAGATGCATTATCAAGGGCTTACACCTCAAATTCCTCCGTCTCAAAGGAAAATGCATTATCAAGGGCTTACACCTCAAATTCCTCTGTCTCTAAGGAAAATGCATTAACAAGGGCTTACACCTCAAATTCCTCCGTCTCAGAGGAAAATGCATTATCAAGGGCTTACACCTCAAATTCCTCCGTCTCAGAGGAAAATGCATTAACAAGGGCTTACACCTCAAATTCCTTCATCTCAAAGGAAAATGCATTAACACAGATCTCCATGATGATGTAACTCCCTCTGAAGCTCCAAGTACTTGCATCAACCTTCCGACCTCCTTGTCCAAGATTGCCTACAATGCTTGCTTTAGAGAAATGGTTTCCAGCGCACATCTCTGGTACTGTAGAGAGTTCAAGACTGTCCTCCTCGACCACATCCCAGATCACACTATTTTGAATAGGTTTGCGGAGCTACCAATGTCAAATCCAGATTGATTATCTTGTGCAATTATGTTCATAGCATCTGAAGAGGTCCTCCAAGGATTTAGCACCTAGCCTTGCAATACTGTAATCCTCACTTCTTCTCAGTGAGTTACAAACCTCCCTCTTGATCCCTACCTCAGAGATTGCAAAGAAATCTTCTAGAAGTGAACTTGCCTTCATGACTGATCTCAGAACCTCAATCCTTCTCTCGGACATGCTCTCAACTCGAGCCTTGAATCCTCGGAATTTAACTCCCTCTAATTGTCATTTCCTCTTCTTTGAAGTCACTGATCTCAATGACAATAGTGGTTCTTTTAGTGTCTTCATCTTCCTCAATCTTCTTGTTGATGCAAACTCTCCATCCAAGGCAGACCCGACCTTGTGCCCTCGAGAGATGTCTATAGATATGTGTCACCAACTCAACTTTAATGGCAGCAAGTTGTGTCTCTAGTTTTCAGCCTGCGTTGCTTCCTCACAAGATGCCACAAGCTCTTCCTCCTTTGAATTCCTTAATTAATCTCAGATAATTAATTCATCATTCAATTGCTTCTCGATCCAACCTGCATTTTAAAAAGATTAATAATAGTTTACATATATATGAAAATCAAACTACAAGTGAAGCATGAAGCAAACATCATTAGAAGGATCAAATAAAGGAAATAATAGGACTTATCTTTGTTGTTCCTTGATATATCTTTCTTTCATCTTTACTGCTCTCGAAAGTGCTAAACTCAGCACAACAAAAGACAATCTGCTCAACACAGATTTCTTAGCTACATTATGTAGCCGGCATATAGAACCAGACCTCTCAAAAAATCAAGGCTCTATCACAATCCATGCATATAGAGACTGATATCGATGTGACCAACCAATCACAATCGAAATTGCAGTTCTCCTTTTATTTCAGAGTCACACTCAGAGATCTTCACAACTAGCATGAGACAACTTGCAAAGAATAATTGGTATCTCAAAAGGATCTTATCCCAGTGATCACTATTCAAGAGAAACCACGATCTTTACTAAACACACACAATTCAAATAAACGATGTCAGACCTGCACAACTCCACAGACTGAATTTTACCCTAGATTTCAAAAGTATAAACAAAAAGAACACTTATCTTGTTGAAATCAGAATCTCCTTAAGTGTTGAACTTAAACGTTTTCCAGGTCTGCACTTATCTTTTCTGAGATAATAATTATGCTCCTGAATGCTAATTCAGCTTAGTACAGCCTACAGAAACAACGGTTTCTTTGAATAGGAGAACAGGAGGGCTACAAGCAGGTCTCCAGCAATCCTCCAAACAAGCTAACACGTCCACCACACACAGAAGATGCATTGAATAGTAGTGCTTAAACCCATACCAAACCCAATGTTGAATGGTGTAACTGAAACAGCAAGGAGACTTCAGCTGTGTATTGATTCTCAATGGAACTTGCATCAGCATCATCCTCAACTGATTGCCACATTACCACCAACAAGCAATTGTACATAAATTCCATGATACAACGGTTGTGAGTTCTCGAAACAACTTATTACTTAAGAACAACTAAGACATATCAAATACTCCATTCTAATCTGCCTCCAAAAGGTTCTTCATCACATAGGATTCAAATAACGCAAACAAATTTGTATTTGTATGAAGCAAACACCTACAGCTCCAGAATATTTCTACAAACTTAGATATGTAGGGGACCAAGGAGTGCAAGGCATAGAGTTTTCTGCGTTTCTTTCTTTCTGAAACAAGATTCCTGGTTGCTTTCAAGCGTCCTACAATCCATCCTTCGCTCCCATCAAAAAGGTAGACTTCTTGTTTCTTTGAAATCCTTCTTCCCTCTGAATGAACTACTTTTTCATCACATGGCAGACCTTATACGGGTTGAATGTCTCCCAGGAATTACATCTTCATTGCTGCACTGGTGATGTGCAAACAATGGCTTGAAATCGGGACACTTCCAAGCAACTCTAGTTATCTGAAAAATGCTCACAACCTGAGATACTCAAGGATCCTCACGATCCCTAGATCTAGTCGATCACAAACCTGATAACATGCTTCGATCATAATGATAATGACGGTCTCGCACATTTCCCAGTTCCTAGCAATGACACTTCTAGTGGCGGATGAAGGAGCAGCAATTGAGAGTCTCCCGTGAACAAGCAGTGGCTCCCCTTGGATGATTTCATTAGGCAATTGCCCGCCTGGAATTAATGTCAAGGCTGCCCTATGTAGTGGCTGATGAAACATGAATGTGGCTAGATCCTGGGCTCAATCAACATTAACCTTTACTCAATCCCTGAGGTACCTGAAGTTGAACAATAGAGGGCTACGATCCTAATAGTCCACCATGACCGGTTTGTCCAAATTTTGTTTCTCAATTCATCATGATTATGATGTGGCCTGATCCGACAAATCCCACGATTCTTCACAAGACTCTCAACATCTTCAATTTTTGACACTTTCTCAATAAACTTAACTTTAATATTACACGCTTTGATAACTCAAAATGAGATGCTCGATGTGATGTAATGTCTGTAGGACGCCAATGACTGGAGACAAGATCGCAAAAAAAAACGGCCACACCAAGTTGTTACTCTTGATCGAAGATCAGAGAGGAACGAGTAACGCAAACTTCCGGGCCAACGACTTAACACTGGATCCTTGAGCTGAACGAACACCCCTGATTCCTCTGCCCTTGCAGTGGCGTCGGATGTCTGAGAAACAGATAGAAGACGCGAGCTCTTTACATGGTGGAGCGGCAATCTCCCTCAGCATCGACGATATACACTTCAAATTGGATCACTTGTAGCACCGATGGAATCTCCTCAGACCAAGAAAGAGACGAAAATCTGAAGTGTGTTTTTCCTTTTGTGATCTCCTTCAGATGATCAATTCCTTCAAGTGGCTCACACGAACTGTGCACTCTTGTATAATGACTTTCTTTTGACTTCTATGTAGAATGAGATTTCTCTGCTTACACCGATCTGATCAGGTCTTGATTTAAACTCGCTTTGATACCATGTTGTTTTATTAGATCATAAATGAATAAGCAAAAAGCACAAAATAATGAACAGCACATGAAAAACAAAACACAAAAATTATCCTGGGAAAACTCTCCTTCATGAAGGAGAAAAACCCAGCAAATATATCACATATATTATGATGAATCAGGCAAAAAATATGCTTTACAACTAGGCCAATCACAAGGCCAAATAACAGCACCATACTTGATGCAAACAACAATATCGAACTCTGCTTCAAGTTGAATTTGCACTTCACTTGTATTTGGACTATGAATGTATATATATTTATGAACAAACAAAATCACATATATATATACAAGATGAAGAGAGCAGTGCCAACCATCGTGTCTCTTCACATCACCAAATCGGCTCAAGAATGAAAGAATCATAACCCACACCAAGTCGAGTTTTTCATGAGGGAGAAAAACCCAACAAATATATCACATATATTATGATGAATCAGGCAAAAAATCTGCTTTACAACTAGGCCAATCACAAGGCCAAATAACAACACCATACTTGATGCAAACAACAATATCGAACTCTGCTTCAAGTTGAATTTGCACTTCACTTGTATTCGGACTATGAATGTATATATATTTATGAACAAACAGCATCACATATATATATATATACAAGATGAAGAGAGCGGCGCCAACCATTGTGTCTCTTCACATCACCAAGTCGGCTCAAGAATGAAAGAATCATAACCCAGCAAAGGTGGCGATCCAAGAAGTCGGCCTTAATTAAAATCAATAATTAAATATTATTTATTATTTCATGTGAAGCGCCTCTTCACCAACGGATATCTCCAATAAAATAAATAGCCGATAAGGCTATATTTAATTTTATTGCTTGATAATCGGGCTGGAAGATGAGACCCGACGCTGCTAACATCAACAACATGTTGTCCTTGTAATACTCCCCTAACTCTGAAGGAATTAAACCTAGGTGTGCCTGAGATTGTAGCAATAATGCCACTCTTAGTCTCCACCTATGGCTGATCATCTTCCAAACTACTATCATCGCTTCCCTATACTTGCCCAACCTCTCCATCATCCTCACTGTCAGACACAACCTCAATGTAGTGAACCTTACCCTTGCCCATGCATGTGTGACCATGCTCCTAAGGCTCCTTGCAGCTGTAACACAACTTCTTTCTCCTCAACTCCCTACGAGCCTCATCATCAAGTTTGTCCTTCTTGGGCCACTCTTTCTGAAAGGGTTTTTATCTTTGTTCTTCTGAGGTATGAAAGGCTTGGATGGAAATTTTCTCTTGGGCACTGAATGCTCCATATCACGAGCCTGTATGATGGCATCTTGAAGGGACTCTGGTTTGAAGGCCTTGATCCAACCACGAAGTGGCTTGGATAGACCCTCGATGAAAAGAACGATTGACCGACCGATGTTCTATTAAATGAACTCATATTTATAATGCTTTGTTAGGTCACTAAATCCTTGTAAGAATTCAACTAAGAACCAGATCTCATTAATGTGGCATATGAAACAAGTTGAAATCCACTAAAATGGCAACCTAGAGCTAGCGTGGAATTCATTTGCATCAAGAACTCAACCATTGTATTAATGGCAACATGGAATTCTTCACCATGTGCTATTGATTTTGAGCTTGGATTTGTGCCCTTGGGATAAACAAGGTTTTCTAGGAAAGAAGACCAATTTGGTAGTTGTTGAAGTCAAATCAAACATTAATGGCACTTTTGGGAAGATCCAGCGCATGTAGGGGGCATCTCAAAGAAATGCAGAAGTCCAACAAGGAATTGAAGGTGAGAAAGACACACACAAGATTTCCTTGCAAAACAAGACATTGGGATTGGACATTTGAAATGAAGTCCAAAAGCACCTTGAAATCCCACAAAATAGGTGAAAGGAGTGGATGAAAAGCATGGGAGAAAATGTGGGAAAAGTATGCAGAACTGGACATCAAGACAAGATGTCCAATTGGGAAATTGGATGTTAGGAAGTTAGGTTTAACTTTGCACAAGAAGAAATGAAAGGTAAAAGGCATCATGAGCATTTTGCAAGCATTCAATGTGAAAGTAGATGTTGGAACAAGATAGAGGAACAGGGGTCCAAATGTCCAAATATGCAAAGGAATCTTGCAAAGGGGAATGGAAGAAAATGCAAAAAATGGGAGCAAGGAATGATCAAAGGTCAATATGAGAGACAAGTGACAAATACGAAAGGAAATGGAAGGAATGAAGGAAGCGATAGACCCTACAAAACTTTTAAGTGGAACTAGACACTGGAACCCTTTATTGGACAAGCAAGAAATGTCTGAATGTCCAATAAAAGGCCACAACTTTGCAAAAACAACCAAAAACACCCCATATCTAGAATTTTCATGGATTTTGGCAACTTCCAACAAATGACAAGGGTATGAAGGATGATGAGGAACAATATATATGCAATTTTGACCAAGGGAGACCCATTCAAAGTCTTCTTAGATTGGTTATATGTGATGTGCAAAATGAGGTCTAGATGCACAAAGGGGATGGGACTCAAGCAAATTTTGGCAATGTCAAATTGAGTCCCAACATTGGCTCTGGTTGGGGATGTGTGTCTCTTGCAGGCATAGCAAGAATTCAAATCTCTTGGAGCAAACCACAAAAAGGGACACAACAAGGGGATGGGGACAATTAAACTTTGTCATGACCAATAGGGGTCATGATTGCACAAAGACAAAACACATAAAACAAAATGCATACAAGGCAAAACCATCACTTACAAAAAGTAATGATCAATCCATAGTGTCATGAACCAACAACTTCACAAGATACCAAGTGAAACTCTTGAGGTAGCATGCACTATCATTATTCTCTTCAGCAACTTCATGCGTCCATGCCTTTGATGAACCGAGCTAATTTCACTTGTTTAATATTAATGTTTAATGAAATGTCACACTTCCAAGTTCTAATTTTTCTTTTGGTATGGAATTTAAAGTTTGACAAATATATAAATTAAACAACTAAGTGATAATAGATATGATGATTTTCTCAATCTTTATCAAACATAAATTTGCTCATGTGACTCAAAATGTCATTCAATTTATTAAAGAATAAACAAGTTATGACCTTTACTCATAAAATCCATACATGTTGTTGATATTCGATTCATTCTCTGATTTTCTTTCACTTGTAAGCTAGACCAATCTAGGTAGTGTGTTGTAGTCCCCTATATCAACTTTGGTGCCCTGCTATAGTTGTTTACAAATGCACCAAATCTATTTTTTATGTTGGTGAAGACTCTTCAACAAACTCAAGGCGGCAGTGACTTCCTTTATTTTCCTATAGTGACCATAAAGAGCAGCACGTGGTTTTTTTATGGCTGTTTATTCAACTCGAAATTCCCTATAAATATATAGCGACCACCCCCTTGTTACTCATGCCATAATTTCAAACTCATTCAACAAAGTTGTAGGGTTTTAAAATTTTAAACGGCCCTCCATATCAATCTCCAACATCATCACAACCTAGTTTGTATACTTCAACATTCCATGTGAAATAACCCACATGAACTCTTTAATAAGTTGGCGACTAGTGTTTGGAATTCTTTTCCTCCTTATTTATAAACTCGACTTCAATACTCCATTCTTCCTACAAACCGTGACCTACATTTTCATTCCAATATGGATGACATCTGAAATAAGTGTGCCCTTAAATCATTTTGCACCCCTAAATCACTTGCACGACCCATATTTCACTGGAAAACTACTAATATTTCCCACGCAATCTAAGTATTACAGAAGTATGGCAGCTCCAATGTGGTGATGCAAGCAATCCGACCAAACTCCTATTTTAAAATATGATAAATCTTGCAAATAATAACTTTCAAAACCACTAGCTATGAAATATCACTGAACTCCATAAATTGAAATTTTCAATTACAATTTTAAATCGCCAAACCTTTTCGCACACTAGTGAACTCTGGATGAATCCACTCAATACTAGCTAGGAAGAAATGCTTCTCCAAAACCATTTTTCATCCTAGGGTTTTAGTTGGAACAAACTATCCAAACATCACAATAAAGATGAATTTGCCAAAAGATATGAAATTCTCCTTTACAATCCCTTTTTATATTCTCTTTTCGAAAGCTCAAGAAATTATGTTTTATTTCTCGAATAAAGTGATTGTATAATTTTTAATTTTCTTTTTGGCCCCAACTAAGTCACTTTAACATAAAATGTTCAACTTTACAAAATTAATTATTCCCCTTTCATAAGCCCAATTAGCCTACAAGAATTAGAAATAGGTAAGGGTCCTTGCCTCATACTTATGCCTACGATGGGGACATTACTATGCCACAAGCCATATTCTTCTCCATTTTTGAGCATTTGAGTGGTAGCCCATTATGATCTTTCCAAGTGGTAGACCAGACCAGCACATACATTAGGGACTACAGCTAAGGTGTTCCTTACTGATTATCATTCTTTCAGAGTGGACAGTTCATGTTCTCTAGACCAAATATATCATCCTTGTACCCTAGATCATCCTTGAGGTGACAAAAGTAGATGCATGCTTGAAATTCACCTTATTTATCATATGTGTTGATGTTTATGGCAGCGTCGGTTGTATCCTTCCAGCGATCTCCTTTACTTCATTTGATAAATTAAAGTATAGCCAAGGGCTATTTAATTTATAGAGACATCAAGAGGCACGTTTTTATGATTAACTATTTTAATTATTGAAGAGACACAAATTAATGAAGAGTTGCATTTATGATGAGGCCGACCTCATGCTCCATTGATCGCGATTCTTCTCCTGGGCGCAATCTTCTATGAAGAGACATCATTTATTCTTTGGTGGCTGACCTTTGGTGGAGGCCGACTTGAAGACATTTGAAGAGGCACGTCCTCTCTCCAACCTTGTATATATACTCGATGATTCACTCCTTGTTCATCATCCATTTCATATTGTTCATTCATTAGTCTAAGGTGCGAATAAGAGGAAGGAGCAGATTAGTTCGATTCAATATAGAAGGCTGAGTACATCATTCAAGAGCATTATCATATTGCTGTGTGAGCATTAGTTGTGGTGCTTTCTATTGGCCTAGATATCGGCCTCTATTGTAAAGGAGACTCTATTTGTGTTTCAATATATAAGTGATATATTGTTGCTGGGTTTTTCTCCCTCAAGTGGAGGGTTTTCCCAGGGTATCTGCTGTGTTTTGCATCTGATTTTGAATTAATTCTCTGTGCATTACATCTGATCATTAAAATTTAACAATATGCACTAGTGGCACCAAGATGATTGGCATATCAAATTATTTTTGACAAATTAGCTAAAATGAGCTCCTGCAAATAGCTTCTGCGGATGTTATATTATCAGCCCATGGTGCAAACCTCCATTTGTCATCATGTAGTGACTTGCTAATGAGTGCAATAGGATACTCATACCCATCTTTGTTCTTTTGAAGCACAATAGCAATAGTAGTATAGGATGCAGCAAAGGGGAAGAGCTAGAAAGGCTCAATGTAGTCAAGACTCAAGACTTACCAAGACCCATGCATCCTAAAGATCTTATTTGATTTCCACATATCCTTCAACAAGCTTCTCACTCCAAGTAACAGATTCTTCATTCATATACTCAACAAGAGCAAGGCAAAGGAGAAAATCAGCAATGGTCTGGTCTTGTTCATCATGATGTCCCAAGAGGAAGTCAGGATCAACATCAAAGGATGGCATTTTGTTTGTGGTGTTGTAGTTGTCCTCAACAATGTGTAGTAGTCTCTCTTCCCTTTATAAGTTGACCTCTTCATAATATAATAGTTCCATTTGATCACGTGGAGAGGTCAAGTCATTTGCACCAAGAATGCAAGGCATGACTTGACTACAAGGACACTTGGTTCTTCCTTCTTTTCTTTGTCTACACATTGTTCATTAAATGGCTAGTAATGAATTGGTTATGCCTCATCATGAGCTTTTGGCACATCTTTCTTCTTTAATCATCCACTCTTGTATTGAACTTCTCTTTTTCTTCATCTCCTTCTTTGTAACATTGCTCCTCCTTGTCTTATTCTCTGCCCTTTTCTTCACATTAGTGGTTTTCATGTTATCTCCATTTGATCTAGAAATAGTAATAACACTTCATGTAGGCACACGCCCATCTCTTGGATGATATCCATCATGGATCTGCACTGCTTTGCATCTATATGGGCTCTTATTTTGTCACTTGATGGCTTGGACTATTTGCTCCATCGCATGAGTTCCCTTGGATGTTCAATACTATGAGCGAGCAACACATATTGGTTTGGATCAGTAGTATGTTCACCTTGAAATCTTTGATCAAATGCATCATACTGATCATCTTCATCTTTATAGTGCTCAATATAATCTTTCTTATAAAGAAGTTCTTCCTCCCTACTAACTAAGAGGGTGTTTGCACTTTTATGTGCAGCAAGTTGATTTTCTTGCAATTCAAGCTCTGCAAGAAGTTTTTCCTTTCTAATGTGATACAACATGTCTTCTTGTTCAACTTCTTCTCTATATGACATATTGGGAGGATTAGGATACTAGCTAGAACCATGTGTTTCCACATCCTAATATCTCATGCCAAAATTTTGTACACTACAGGAGCTATCCCCATTCATCCTACTAATAATTATATCATTTCATTTCACTCAAGCTTCTTGTAGTTCAACTATTGCCATAAGTTTTTTTCTCTCCTTTCTAAGTTGATCTAGCAATTCTTCTTGTTTAATTCCATATCTATATGACATATTGGGACGAGTAGGATATGGATAAGGAGTATGAGCATCATAGGATTTATCCCTATTTCTTCTACCAATAGACATTATAATATTTTTTTTATCTCATAATCAGACCTATTCATTTTTCTATGTGTTTTGAGTCTTGACTATGCTATCATCTAAATCTTCAGAAGTCTATAGGCATTGATCTTTTGAATCCATGAATAAACAATTTCTACTTAATATTCCTACTTCTAAGTCTTGATAGGTAGGTCTAAGTGACTAACCATCATTTTGAGCCTTCCACATTCTTTGTCTCCCTAAATGAGTTGTAGCTTGTTCTTGTTCTTGTTGGTATTCCAGATGCCTTCTCTCCATGTTCGAGTATTTTGATATGCAAACTAATTCTAGGTTGGACTAACACAAAGTTGCCACTCTTCAATTGAAAGAGACAAAAAAATTCCTAACAGCTAGAAAGATTAACGTACCAAGCAAGAACTCATATCCTTGTTACCCTTTTGCTAGAATAAGTTGATGGTATCTTCAGAATATGAACCAAGATCAACACATCCCTAGCAACAGCTCCATTATGTTGGCATAAGTTAACAAGCTATCAACTTATCCAAATGCACAACTACAAAACTTCTAAGTTGCTAAGGTTTTGAAGATTTCTACCAATTGTCTCTTACCTAACAACTGCTAATTCGCCCCCGACAACAGCACCATTATGTTGGGTCCCAAAACCGCTACTCACACTTCTAGAGGGATCAATCCACTTCAACGCCATGAAACAGACATTCTTGAAGGATGGACAGATCAACTTAACAAAGAATGAAGTGATGACAGGCCAATTGCTAAAAGTGGATAATCTCTCTTTCACTTTGGGCTCAACTAGACCTAGAAGGGTATTCCTAGAGGTATCCTTAATTGGATTAATCACAACTGAAGATAGACAAATAGACAAACTTGTAGTAGTATCCACTGTACGCCTAGCCTTAAAAGTTGTCACTAGACCAAGGACTAACCTCCTGCATATATAACCTCTATTAAGTTGATGAAAATATGCAAGACGTGATTCTCTAAGGATAAAAAGTTTTAAGGCTCATTGGAGACGTTTCCCAAGGAATAATACTAAATTATGAAATGCTACTAGTTAAAGATGTTTTTCATTTTAAGTGCATGAAGGATCATTATTTCTAGGACCAATGCTTTATATTTTATTGTTCTAGGTTTTTTAAAACCTTCCAACAATATAATGGGGGTGCTTGGTTGAGTTTTTTCTGATGTTTAAGAGTTCTATAAAATGGCTATTCCATTTTTTTTTTTATAACCAGAACAAGCACAAGTAATGATGTATGATAGAAAACTGAATGTAGATTTTGATGTTGGAATATTAAGGTTTATGGTAATAAAGTCACCTTGGTGAGTTGAAGTTTTTTTAGTAGTTTATTATTGTTATTAAATTATTAGTTACATTCTCGTATGTTGGTAGTTCGGGAAGTTATATTTGAAAGTTTTTATAAAATCCATATTGTAATACATTCCTGAATCAAGTCAATAATATTTATCATTTTTTCTTTAATATTGTGCCAATGTAATGTTAATGTTTTAAAATCAGATTTAACAGAAAGCAGAAATGCAACACAAACACATGAAGAAATGAACAACATAACACAGCATATATCCTGGGAAAACTCTCCTTCTCGAGGGAGAAAAACCCAGCCACAAATATGTCTCTTGTATATTGAATCTCAACAAGCATGTCACTTTTACAATAGGCTGATAAGAAGGCCAACACAAAGCACCATAATCTAATGCAAATACAGAAATTGAGTGAAGCAATCTGCTAACTATTATCTCAGCCTTCTACTCAAGTATCAATCTGCTCTTGAGACAAACTCGCACTTAATAATGATCTGCTGTAGATGGCCAACTCTCCTTGAAATAACCACTTAACTTAAGCAAGAATCAATCCCAAAATAGGGAATCGTCACTTGCATGTGCATGCACAAGGAGACACACTAGGAGCATTATAATTGCCTATTTTTAGGAGCAGTTACAAATACATTTCATGCAAAGATTCTCTTGCATGTCTGACCAAAGATTCTATTGCATGTCAACCATCTTAAATAAGACATTTATGTGGGTCAGCCAACTGACATAACAGCTATTTAAGGAAGATGCCTCTGCTGCTAGAAGATACCTCCTGCCGCTAATACATCAACATTAAATATAAAATATAATTTGTAATATGTAGGCCACCAACCTTAATTAAGGAGAAAATATCTCCCGAAGCTACCAAACACTAACACTCCCTCTTAGCTAGGGGGATATTTTCCAGAAATCTACGTCATGGAGTGTCTCAACATGACGTCGTCATCTCAACATGACGTCCACCATGGCTACTCCCAGAGAATGAAACAAGGGCTTTCACCTCAAATCTCTCTCGCAGAGAGAAATGGATTAACAAGGGCTGATACCTCAAATCTCTCTCGCAGAGAGAAATGCATTAACAAGGGCTGACACCTCAAATCTCTCTCGCAGAGAGAAATGCATTAACAAGGGCTTACACCTCAAATCTCTCTCACAGAGAGAAATGCATTAACAAGGGCTGATACCTCAAATCTCTCTCGCAAAGAGAAATGCATTAACAAGGGCTTACACCTCAAATTCCTCCGTCTCAAAGGAAAATGCATTAACAAGGGCTTTCACCTCAAATTCCTCCATCTCAGAGGAAAATGCATTAACAAGGGCTTTCACCTCAAATTCCTCCATCTCAGAGGAAAATGCATTAACAAGGGCTTTCACCTCAAATTCCTCCGACTTAGAGGAAAATGCATTAACAAGGGCTTTCACCTCAAATTCCTCCGTCTCAAAGGAAAATGCATTAACAACAAATCTCCATGATGATGAAACTCCCCCTGAAGCTCCAAGTACTTGCATCAACCTTCTGACCTCCTCGTCCAAGGTTGCTTCTGATGAATTGTCAAACTCCCTCTGAATGTAAATTCCTCCTCTTCGAAGAAACTGATCTCAAAGACAACTTGAATAGGTTCCTCCTCTTCGAGAGATGTCTTCAGCCACCAACTCAGTCCCATGGCTGCAAGCTATGACTCCATGCTTGATCATTTCTCCAATTCGCATGAGTTCCTTACAGGATGCCTCAAGCTCTTCTTCTCTAGGCAATCTCTCATCACCCTCTTGCTCCTCGATCCGTCCTGAAAGCATTTAGAGAGAGATTACTAATAGTTTAAACTATCCAGAAGAAATATCAAAGCTAGAATCATACATGTTTCACTATCTCAATGTTATAGCATGAATTGATAACTACATAAAAAATTCATGAACATTATTTAAACAGGAAATACTTATCTCGTTGAAATCAGAATTTCCTTAAGTGTTGTACTTAAACACTTTTTCAGGTCTCCACTTATCTTTCCCTTAGGTCTGCTCATGTGAGCATTAATTCTGCTCATGAATGTTGACTCTGCTTAAAACAACAATTCCTTCTCACATATCTCCTAGGGAGAAGTCCTGTGCCAGATATGTTTATGATGATGCTCTATAATCAGCAACTATACCAACTCATAGTGAATATGCAACTGCAAAGGCTCAGACGTCTATCCTTCCTGAAGTGACTATAACCTACTTAACTCATATCAACCACAGCAGCTAGTGGCCAAGATACAATAGACTTGATGTCTTGATTTACACAATCAGCAATAGGCTTAGTCAACCCAAATCTGATCAGGTCTTTTCAAAAACCCGTTCTGATACCATGTTAATGTTTTAGGATCACATTTAATAGAAAGCAGAAATGCAACACAAACACATGAAGAAATGAACAACATAACACAGCATATATCCGGGGAAACCCCTCCTTCTCAAGGGAGAAAAACCCAGCCACAAATATGTCTCTTGTATATTGAATCTCAACAAGCATGTCACTTTTACAATAGGCTGATAAGAAGGCCAACACAAAGCACCATAATCTGATGCAAATACAGAAATTGAGTGAAGCAATCTGCTAACTATTATCTCAGCCTTCTACTCAAGTATCAATCTGCTCTTGAGACAAACTCGCACTTAATAATGATCTGCTGAAGATGGCCAACTCTCCTTGAAATAACCACTTAACTTAAGCAAGAATCAATCCCAAAATAGGGAATCGTCACTTGCATGTGCATGCAAAAGGAGACGCACTAGGAGCATTATAATTGCCTATTTTTAGGAGCAGTTACAAATACATTTCATGCAAAGATTCTCTTGCATGTTTGACCAAAGATTCTATTGCATGTCAACCATCTTACATAAGACATTTATGTGGGTCAGCCAACTAACATAACAGCTATTTAAGGAAGATGCCTCTGCTGCTAGAAGATACCTCCTGCCGCTAATACATCAACATTAAATATAAAATATAATTTGTAATATGTAGGCCACCAGCCTTAATTAAGGAGAAAATATCTCCTGAAGCTACCAAACACTAACATGTAAATCCTATTTGATATTTCCAATATGGTATCAAAGCATAGGAAATATTTTTTGTGGATGGTAGTGTCCCTACACTTTTTGACATTTTGTGACTTTGATTTCTAAAGTAGAAACATGGACAACAGAAGGTGATGCAATTTCTATAGTAAATCTGTACAGCAAAAAGCATGAGAGGATTATACATGGAAAAGATTGATTTAGTTTGAAACCTAATTCTCCACCAAATTTTGAGGACTAAAGAGAACATTTTGAAGGTAGTGCGGAAGTGTAATGTCCCCATTTTAGGGTTCTCTTGCTCTACAGTGGGTGATGTCTTTTGAGGTTTGTGTCTGCCTAGTCAAAGTGGTAATCTGAGGTTACCAGTGAGCTCAAATGGGGTAGAGGAGTTCTATGATGCTCTCAGATGTTATTTTTGACTTTCAGTTTGGGCTCCAAGATTCCTGGAGAGAGCATCTATTTATAGTAAGTCACCGAGTCGGCTCCATTCATCTTTATTCTTCATCAAGATCACTCCAGTGCAATTAGTTTTTTATTCTAATGCATTCCAACAATTCCGCAAAAAATGAGTGAATTAATGTTATATTTTAATTAAATTACGAAGGTTGCTAAAAAATTATTAAAATATTAAAAAGGGGCCTTAGTATTATAGCTCGTCGGAACCGAGATGAAATGCTTTAAATCATGGAAGCATTAAACAAGGACCTTGTGTTTCAAAATATGATTATTTTAATGTAAAGGTCATTTTTCAGAGTTAAAAGGGTGTTTTAATTAAAAAGTGAATTTTAAATTTGAAGCCTCCGGAGAGTTTGACGGGAAAAGTATAAAAGGAGGTTTTGAGAGCTCATTTGATTATGTTGGATTATTCTATTTCTCTTTTCGAGACCCTTGTGGTTGAGGAGATCAAACTTGGTTCATCTCAGCCTTCTTGAGGACAAAAGCCCTCTTGGAGTAGATTAGCCTCGGTGGTGAAAGATTCTCCCTGGTTAATTCTATGTGGCTCATTCAGAGTTAGAATTTGAGAGTTAGAATTTGAGCGGAAAAGATTTGTAAGTATGAATGGAGTTTAATTTATGAAGATTTTGTAGATTTTATGATTTCTTAAAGCATGCTATAGTACCGCTGCTACAATACCATCGCTACAATGTTGTGCTACAATACCATCGCTACAGTGTCGTGCTACAATGTTTCACTACAATACCGTTGCTACAGTGCTAGGGCTTTGTTATTGGCTTGTGGGTATCAGACAAATTAGTTTCAAAGAGCTGAGCGATCATTATGCAAGCATTTCCAGAGAGCTGAGGTTTATTTTAAAGAGGCTGGACGCAAGCTCCTTGACATTGAAACTCTTGTTTGCTAGCTGCTATTATGTTAGTCCTTGCGTGGAGGTTTTTGAAGGGATTTTCTGATATTGAAGGGGGTCGACTGAAGTATTGCAGCCTGGAAGTGGGTCTGATACAGCTCAGATATTATAACACACTTTGCTGATGTTGATGTTAGACCTGTACGTGGTGTTTCTCAGATCAGAGATCTCCAATCTACACTTGTGCTTTGCTGAAAATGTTACCAGGTCTGAGTGTTCTTTATCTTTATTCTGAGTCTTAAGTTAAATCTGTCCCAAACTCTCTGGTCTGAAAATTATCATCTGAACATTGTAATTGCTGCTAGCTATTTCCAGATCTGCATTTGGTTTCAGGTCTGAGATTTAGTCATATTTCATTGTTATTTGCTGTCATATTAAATCTGAGAGCTAATTGTGAAGAGATACTTCTGTATTAACGTTCTGAGTACCTGAAAGTGTAATTTCTGCTCTACTTTGTTACTCAATTTGGTGTAGTTTTAAGGTTATTATCAGTCAATCTGATATACTTTGTAAGTTCATACATCTGATGATTATTTTTTTAGTCAAACACGCACAAATCTGCTCATATTCTTATTCTGATTGAAATCATATAAGCTTGTAGTTATCTCTTTTCAACTATTGTTATACTCAGTCAAAATAAGGGGAAGAAGTTGTAAATTTGGTTGTTAAATCTGTTGAATCATTTCCTTATGAGTGGTGTCATACTATATGCAATGTAATGCAATAAGTTTGATAAAATGTTTCAACTATCAAACTGAAAACCAATCGAAAAAAGTATCATATCAAGGGGGTGGGTTACTACAGGAAGATGGTGTTGCATCATGAATTTTGAGGTAGTGTTTTATCTTAACACTCTCATTATCTAGGGTTTGCAGAATATTCAAGTAGAGGAACATTCATGTCTGTTATGGTGTAAAGAATTGAATGTTGTTGTGAGTATGGAAAAATCCCTGAATCTTCTATTAAACAAATGGAGATTATAATGCTATGAGTTTACAGCCTACAGATCAGAAGGATCTGATTTGTAGTATGTGGTGTCATACTATTATCAGGTGATATTTAATGTTTGATCTTTGTGCATATATGTAGCCAGTAAATGCCAAAAGGGGATGTAAAGCAAAGAGGTATTTTTTTTATTTGCAAATCTATTGCAAGTCAAAGCCCTATGTAAAGCCATAGGAATGAGAGGATTTTTTTGTTAAATTTGTTGGTGTTCTATTATGGAAACCGCTAGTGATTTATCCCAAAGTGAATGATTGGTTTGGTTAAGTGTTTTGTAATTTAGAGATTTAGCATTGGTAAGTTAGTATCATATTTATACAGTAGTGATAAAAATATTATTGTTTACAGTTAAGTACCTAAATCTCTTTGTTTGAGGTATTAAAAGATATTTTTTAAGAAGAGAAGTTGGTTGTTAGTTATTTGTGCAGTTGTTGAGAACATTTTATTATATCTTTAGTTGCACTTCAAATATTGGATTTTGGAAGAGAATATTTTTGGTAAGGAGATAAAAGGAAAATAAAGTGTAATTTCAAGATCAAACACCTTAAAATGAAATTTATTATCATGTTATATTATGCTTGGACTTTCAGGGCCATCTTTGCTACACTTGATAGTGCCTCCAAAAAATCACTTGCAACATTAAATGGATAAAGTGTAACAAGGTCACGTCAAAGGCTGGAAGCATTGGAGGTTGGAGGATTGCCATCATCTCAAGTCAGCTTCTCGCTTAAATATGATGCTTTGTATGAAAAGCATATGCTATTTTTGCTTTCCTTTTTAGATGCTGACAAAATTGAAGAATTCATATATTGTGAAGTTTTTTAAAGACAAGGGATCACATGAACTTTGTTGATGTTACATTACAGCATCGGGTGTCTCTTCCAGCCCGATCTCCTTTGCATCGATGGTCAAATTAAATAATAGCCTTTGGCTATTTAATTTGTGATGATATCCGTTATGAGGAAGCACCTCATTTAGTTAATATTTAATTAATGCTAAGATACAAATTTATGAGGAGTTGCGAATTTCAAGGAAGCCGACCTCTTGAGTATTGGAGACACGACTTTTCAAGGAGGCCGACTTGTTGTATTGGAAAGTCACGACCTCTCCCTTCATCTTGTATATATACTCGATGGCCATTCATTGCTTTACTTTCATATTCATTCAGTTCATTATTCTCAAGTGCAAATTAGAAGAGGAAGAGCAGATCGATATTCTGCAGAAGGCTGAGTTTATTATCAGCGAATCACTTTATCTTGTTACTGTGTTAGCATCAGATTGTGGTGCTTCTAATTGGCCTTCATATCGGCCTCCTTGTAAAGGAGACATTTTATTGACATTCAATATATAAGTGATATATTGTTGCTGGGTTTTTCTCCCTCAAGTGGAGGGTTTTCCCAGGGTATCTGCTGTGTTATTGTGTCTGATTTTGAATTAAAATTCTGTCTATCTAATCTGATCATAAAATTTAACAAACTTAATATGGATTGTTGCCTAGATAGTTTGAGAGTCTACGGATCTAGACAATTATACTCTTTCGAGGGTCATGAGACAACTTGATGGAGCAATGGATTGTTATCCAATAATTTGGGGGATCTATGATTTGGGAGTTCAGGGAGGTGGTATTCCAAGAACTCGAAGAATTCAACTTGGGAGCTACACCTTTCCAAGGGTTATGAAGCAGCTTGATGGAGTTACACTTGATTCAAGATTTGTTTTTTAAAAGAAAAAGCTTCTAAAAAGTATGTATAAATGATTGTTTTGATCAGACCTTAAGAATGGGTGTTGGAATATAAGGTTTATGGTAATAAAATCACTTTAGTGACTTTTTTTTAATAATTTACTATTGTTACTAAATAATTAATTACATTTTGGAGAAGTTATATTTGAAAGGCTTTATAAAAGCCATATTGTTATGCATTCCCAAATCAAATCAATAATATTATCATCATTTTGTGTTTAATCCTGTAAATCCTATTTGATATTTCCAATATTTCAAACTATAACAGAGGTTTTTAGTTTACCAAAAACACAGCATCAACGGTCAATAAGCCAAAATCTGAATCTCCCGCCACAGTATAGGAAGCCTATGCTGCTCAATTTTACATATTCTAACTAGCTAAAAGTAATTAAGTAGATAGTCGGAATTCCTTTTCTAAACGTATAAATCCTGACAATCATACTTATGGTGGATTAACAGGCTCAGGGTTTCTCAGTAGCCTGATCATGAGGTCAAGACTTAGAGATAAGACAATTGAACAATATTTAAGGTAAATGCAAAGAAATTCTCTTGTAAAGAAAAGTTGTAAAAAGTACCGCGGCAGCAAGGATCATGAGGGGCTTGTCGATGGGAGCATGAATGGCATTCAATTGAGCATCGGTCAGCTTCTCTTGCCCCATTCTGCAATAGCATTTAAGAGTTTCTCCTCTAATTTCAACGTGCAAACCTCCGCCTGCACTCGAGCGGGAAAGAATTTTGTATTTCAGCGAAGAGTTTTAGTTTTTTTTTTTTATTATTATTATTTTATTTTTTTATTTTAAAGGTGCGAAGAGTTGAGTTTGTATAGATAAATAAATTATTGGGCTTCCGAGATTATCGGCTTCATACCCCGAGTATATATGGGTTTTAAACTCATATTTTATAGAATAATGTGGTAATGAAAATAATGGCAGGATTATTTAAATTATTTAGGTTAATTAAATAAATATAATTAATAAGTTAATAATTAATTTAGCTAATAAAGTTAGAATTGATAATTGAATTGAAGTTAATGTGATAATTAAATGAGTGGATAAGGGGTTTTTCTTTTAAGGATCAATAACACATAAAAGTTGATGATGTTTGTTGAATCTATTTGTTTTTGTCCAAAATTTAAATGTTATGGTTTGGTGGATGTTTTATAATCTATACAATTTTCAAAAACCATGTGATTTAATTCTAAGTCATATAATGTTGATCCCAACTACCATGAACCAATTGTTTTTACAAGATTGATTTATGTTGCACAAGAACAATCTGATAGAATGTGCACCTAAAAATTTGTTTGCCTTCCTCTTCTAAATATCTAAATTTGTCAAGGTGATATCCAAGGATATCATTTAGGAGTTTGTTGACTACATAGAGCATGATTTTGTCCTAGGTCAAAATGCCTTGGCAAGTTGGATTAATAATGATGAGCAATGTCAAAGATAGCATTCACAAACATGCATGTGGCATGTATGATGATGATGACGTAGATATGATTCCTTTATTTTCCTTTAGGAATGAAGTGTGCTCTAACAAATACATCATATGAAATTAAGTGCAAATTGAATATCTTTAAATTTTGTGGTGTATCAATGTGTCACATAATATGTGTGCCAATACGCTCGTAATGGCTCCTAGAAAGGGAAAGAAAGTTAAAATTTAAATTTGATCATTTGAATTTCAAATTTTATTTGTAGGCTCCTCACTATTGACCTAGATCACTCCCAAGCCATGCAAGTGTGATTTACAAGGATAAGATGATGATCTTAAAGTAGGGAGCAAATGTATGGAAATAAGTATTAATGGGGATGAAATAGGGATGAGTAGATAGTGAATACATGGGAATAAGTGCAACAAATTGAAATAAAGATGGATAGGGATTGGTCCATGAACTAAACTTAGCATAAGAGTATGTCATTTGTTCATTTAGTATTGCATTGAGCCATTCTAATCAAGGTGGTCACAACACTAAATGGAAAACGGCATGAGTATGTTAGTTTCACCACTACATTTTACTACCACTTTAGTGTGTGTGTGAACCTAACATGATCATGCTTTTCAAATTTTATGAAAATTCTCCTTTATCATGAAAATAAATATCTAGACTAATATAAAGGATTTTTGTCTTTGAAAAAGGATGTGGTTGTTCTTCTTATATTTTCCTAACATGACCATGATTTTCAAAGTGTATGGACATTCTCCATAACATGAAAGTAATTATCTAGATAGATATAAAGGATATTATCTTTGAAAAAGGATATGAGTATTTTTCTCATATTCTCCTTAGTATCAATGCACCATTAAAACCTAAAAAATAGCCAAAAAGTATGTAATGGGTAGCTTTTATCACTTAATTAAAATAGGTGCAACCCACGAGTTATTCTAATTGTTTGTGAAAGTGAATAGAGAAGGGATAAAATATTGCATATATTAAAAAGTGTGTGAAATATTATGCACAAAGCAACAATTTGATATGGGTTTTTGTAATGTGATCATACATTAAAAACTCCACATGATGTGGCAATAAATCAAAACTCTACACAAAGTGACAGTTTACGATAAATCTCTATGTAATGCAAGCATTATAAGTGCACAATTTTGTACAAGCTTGCATGGCAAGTTTAGTGATGACAAGAGATCTAGCAAAGAAGCCTACATGGTATAAAAATATAAAAATTGTGATGTTCAACCAATGAACTACTAAGATAAGGTGGTAAATGTCAACCTCTTGGGGCTCCATCTTCCACATTTGGTATTTTGTCACTTGCTTTAGAAGTGTTTGTCTTCTTATTTTTTCAAGAATCCTTATTTTTTTCTTGTAATTACAAGTTTGTCACTTTCTATTGTAGCAAACACGGCTCTAGGAAAATTCACTGCCAGCAATTCATCGCCAAGGAAAATTCACCATCAAGTAAAATTAACCGCATTAATATTTTTTAATATATATTTTGAAAACTTTGATTTTATTAAAAATATTAATGTGGTTAAATTTCTGCCGCGGTGAATTGCTGGTGGTGAATTTTACTTGGCGGTGAATTTTCTGTCGGTGAATTTTCCATGGCGGTGAATTGTTGGCAATGAATTTTCCATTGGTGAATTGTTGGTGGTGAATTTGTTGTATGTCAACAAACACATGTTTTGCCATGGTGAACTATTCTCTATCAAAGCGATGAACTTGTCAAAAACCAAGGAACTCAACATGCTTATCCGTAGGCATGATGTCTCCCAAACATATGAGTTTCTCAAAAACAAATCCCTCTCTATCTTAATTTAAATCCAAATAATATATAGTAAACTTTAAAAGACAATGGTTTGTACATATAGACCTTTGTTTTGATTATTGAAGAGACTAGTTTTATGAAGTCATTTGTGTACCTGATATTGTAAAGTTTAGTATTTGAGACCAAAATCCATTTCTTGGAGTCTCTATTGAAGCTTATTTTATCATTGCAAACCCCTTTATATCTTTCCACCAACCACCATTACAAGTTGTCATTCCATTAATTGCATCCTTTTATCCAATCTATGAATCCTTTCCTATCTTGCTTGGGATTTACCACTACTAGAAGATCGTGGGAGTGAGAAGGAAGTTGTTGAAATATTGGAAAATAAGGAAATTTCCAATCACCTCTACTTCGTATTTGTGTCATTCTTAGCTTATGTTTGGAAGTTTCTATCTCTTGCATAGATTATACTTGTTTTCAATAACTTAGTTATTTGTAAAATATTATTGTTGTAG
The DNA here is from genome assembly GCA_007258455.2 of Sequoia sempervirens. NCBI lineage: Eukaryota > Viridiplantae > Streptophyta > Pinopsida > Cupressales > Cupressaceae > Sequoia > Sequoia sempervirens. The sequence continues at coordinate 123,206,988 of VDFB02000003.1, read as the reverse complement.
TTTAGATTTACTTATTCCTTAAAAGCTTCTCTAAAGAATTCAAAGAACAAATAATAGAAAGAAACGTATAAAAATATTTTCCCAAGATGATCTCCTCATAGTGTCTTTACTGGGAACCCTTAAGAAATCAAAGGTGAGGTCTATGGAGGCATAGTTTCTCCTCAATGAATATAGTTTCCCTAGAGCAAAGAAACAACACTCGTCTTCTCTTATTAATAAACAAAGCCTCAAAACATTAGTTCAAACACTCTATCATCTTTCAAAATGAGATTGAATTTTGATTATCTATTATGCCTAAAAAAATTTGGAACGAATGTCTATTTTATTATTGATTTAGGTAACTTTAGTATTTCTATAAATTTTACTATTTATGTTCAAATAAAAACAAAGGAGATTTAATGAGCTTCTATGCCTTTGTTGTTTTGATTTATTTTCCAAAAAATAATTGAAAAGAGGCTTTATTTTTCAATAAGTTAGATTTTTTAAATTATTTAATTAGTAATACTTTGTTATGTACCTAGGTATTTGATATTATAATGTATTTAGGTGGATGGAGATGTCAATGTGTGGCACATATCCCTTAAGTTAGTTATATTGGATCATGAATTATATAAGGTGATTAGGAGACCTACATGGTTTTAGTAGTTTAGCTCTTCATTATGTTGTTAGGAGGAGGTCTATATAAAGGAGGTGAGTACCATTATAAGGACATGTGATGAATATGATGTTATGTTTGGGATTTCCTAGAGATATAGTGTGGAGTTCATTCTTCTATAAGGATCATTATACGATGTTACCCTACCTTAATGGTTTATTCTATTTTTGTGTGTATTGCATACTAGGATATCTCGAACCACAAACATCTCTTGTGGTATGTGTGATCTATCTTCTACATGGTCTTATTATTATTATATGTCTAGATCTTATCAACAAATATTCAAGGTACAAATTGAGCAAAGGTGAGGACAAAACCTATTTTTTAAAGATTTTCCTACATCTTCCAAAAGGCTATAAAAAAATGTAAGTAGAGTTGGATGATTAAACAAGGAAGCTATAGACTAAAATTTAGCTATTGATCATCAATATTAAGTGAGATATCACAATTTAATGATTTTCAACAAGTTCACTCTTTGAACCACAAATCACATAATTTTAATAATTAAATTTAGTGAAAGCTCATCAAAATTCATTGGGGTATGTTATTTATATTTTTGGTTTTAAGACATAACTATGAAATTATCTTATTAATTTAGGTCAATAGTATGGACAAAAAGGTGTACCATTGAAAGATTTTTTCTTGAAGCTCTAGTTTGAATGATGTGTCCTAATTTTTATGGAAGTAGAGATATATTATAATGGTGGCACCAATATAAAAGATCTTGTGGTAAAAAATTAATGTGGAACATATATTTTTCTATACTCTTAAAAGGTGAAGCTAACAAATAGTATGCGCCATTGCATAAGAACATTTCTTCTTTAGATGAACTGGAACAATATTTCTTAGATCGATGGACACCAAAATAAATAATAAAATAACATGAAGGATAAGAGTATGAGGAGGAATAAGAAGACAAAAATAGAATAAGGAGGACTTACAATGTTTCTTAAATTCTAGGTTTAATTCAAATTTCCCTAACTGGAACAACCCACCTTAGAATAACATGCCAAATCAACCATGGTCAAATGCTCAATTGTTTAACGGGATTCCACAACAAGGGATGTGGTAACAATAACCATATCAATCCCCGAATTATAGTCCATAGTAGAAATCCTCTCAAAACCAATGGCCACCAAAATGGTGTTGAAACCAACAATGGAAAAATCCAAATATAAGTTGTATCTGTAGCCACAACAATCTTTGCAACAGCAAACAACCATTATGCCAAATCCAACCATACCTATGTAAAGGAGGGGATTCGCTACTCTTAAGATGACAGGGTCTTATTGAGAAAATAGCCCTCAATTTCCTCAAATATCAAAGCTTAGGTGACAAGATAAATAATAAAGAATCCCTATACAATCTAATCAAATCAATACTAAACTACAAATGACAAGAATAACGAAATCACCTAATTACAGGAGTGAATGAATGAATTAGAATCTCTAGTAGGTAGAAATGGAAAGCATAGGAACTATAGATTTTATCGTTAAGAGGATTATCTCTTGACCACGGGCGATAGTGCGCCACGGGGATGTCTGAGCCTTACATTGTCATCTTTGATGAAATAGATAGTAAGAATCCAAAATTTGAAATATCCAGTTTGCTAAACCTGTTCATCTACACACAAACAAATTGAGAAAAATGTTGGGGGTTGTTTTAGGGCTTACCTCAATCAAACACATGTTTTGGTGTTTCCACCTCCATGAACAACTAGATAGGATCGAGATAGATTAAAATACATAAAATAAAAGACGTGTGATAGAAACAATCCCTACAAGGAGGAGAAACCCTATCATGAATATAATAGATGAGATCAAATAGATGAGATAAGATAATAAGAGAGCATTACCAAAAGCCTATGGATCCCCTCCTGTATTGATAAATGTGATGGATTCGCACGCAAGGGAACCATTGACTATTGCTTGAGAGAGAAATCTAGCAAAGCTTCACTGTGAGAATGAGAGAGTGAGAGAGAAAGAGAGAAAGAGAGAAGTTATGAAAATGAGAGTGAAAATAGGGTTTTATTATGTTGCATGGGCGAGAGGAGTTGTTACACACATATCCTTACCGCTAATACATGTGTCATAGGTAAGGAACGTAGAATCTTCAAATTTGAATCTTGGAAATTTTGGGGATGCTAGCGCGTCGTGAAGATGTTTATGCGTCGCGTGCAAGTGTCTTGCCAAAACTTTACACAAATTAAGCATTTAGGGTACTAGTGCTTCATTGTTGTTGCCTATGAAGCCAAAATCATGAAATTCCAAATTATAGGTTTTTATCATAAATGTGATGAGCTTAAATGCATGTGTGAAATTTCCATAGGGTGCAATTTTATGACACTACATTTTGCCTCCACTTTAGTGAGGTGATTTTTGGGAAAAATCAGCTACGCTAAAGTAGCTAAGAAGATATAAATGTTAATGTTGAAATTTTGATAATTTTGCAAAAAAGGATATTGTAGAGGCCGTAGAGGTCAAGTAGGCGGATATTGATGATACCCCAGTATTCGAGCTCGACGATAAACTATAGTGTTTGATGTGGAATTCAATTTTGCAAAACTTAGGAATAGGTTAATTTCAAAAATGAAAGAAACTACCACATCGAGAAGAATTCTTAAGAAAAAATTTGGTGGGTCGAAAGAAAATTTGAATGAAGAAGTGAGTATATGCCCACTCATGTTTTTACCCCCAGCCAAGTGGGTGAAAATAGGAAGGTGGGAAAAGGCAATTTTTCCATGAAAAATGGGCAAATGTTTTGCCTATATCCACCCAATGTGGGCACATGAAAGGTCATTTTCACTATTCACTACAAGGATTTTGTTGACTTTTTGAGAGATTTTTCAAAAAAATGTTTCACAGACAAGACTATTGACTGCCTAGGATTGAGTAGTTGCAAACCATCATGGAAAGGGGCGAGCCACTAGATGAGGTACAAGAATTTTTTTCTCCTAACTTGTCATTTTTTGTGTTTTTTCGCCTTAGAAAAACTGTGAGCAGTGCAAGCATCCAACTAGCATGATGACGTCCAATGGATGCACTAGCATTCTGTTGGCATGTTGGAGTTTGTCGGTCATGTTGGTGTTTGACCTATACGTTTTCATCAAACGATTAGGCCTCGGACATCAACGTATCGTGTAAATGTTTGTGCGGTGCGTTGTTGTCTCAAAGTCATAAAAAGAGAATTTTAGAAGATGTAGAGTGGAGATGTAGAGTAGAAATGGATTTCCTTGACATATTGTTTCTATGTTTTTGTAGGAGTTTCTTGATATCTGTGAGCACGATGGAGGTGATATTTTATCTCTGCTTAGAAGTCACATCCTTGAGATCTCTGTCGATGATTACGCTTTGCTAGCTCTAGAAAAATTCATTGCTAGCAATTCACCACCAGCAATTCACTACCAAAAATTCATTGCCAACAATTCATCATCGTGAATACTGACATATTCATCATGTATACAATCACCTCTAGTAATTCATTAACGTGGTATCTTCACCATGTATACATTTTTCAATATTTAAGTGGCCAAGAGCACCCAAAAAAGAAAAAGTAGAGAGATTTTGTTGAATGCATAAAAGGTATACGTGGTGAATATACTATGACGATGAATTGTTGGTGGTGAATTTTATACACGATAAATATATTACGACGATGAATTATTGGCGGTGAATTATCAACAATGAATTTACCTAAACACCGCTTTGATATAGTGGGTTGGACTATGGTGGGTATACACCATGTCTGGGATCTGATTTCATGTGTCAATGTTCATGGCATTGATGGAGAGGTGGGATGCAAACACCTCATCATTTCATCTCCCAACAGTGGATATGACTATTACCTTGGTCGATGTTTACCGCATCATCTAACTTCCCATTTAGGGAGAGAGGGTGGAATATGAGGAGGGGCACATAGCTCTGAGGGGGACCAACCACGTTCAAGGCCCTAGGCATGGAGAGCCAAGAGTGGAAGGATGCCCTAACTTACCTCAACTTAAAGGGGTGTTTTAAAATGCGGGACGAGAATGATGAGGACTATAAGGTCCTACAATCACTCTACAAACCCGAAACTTGGGATGGGGCTAGGCGACCCAGTTTTCGGGTTCAACACTATGCCTCAGAAAGCTCTCTACCCGAGGACGAAAGTGTGGTTCTGGGATGACAGCGTGGCGCGTTGGGTCTCTCAAGTGCACTGGTGTATGTCGACCAAAGGACTAAAAAGATAATGTGAACCGCCAAAAAATAGGTTGATGGCCTAGCTAGTCACTTCCAAAGGGACAAAACATAGCTATAAAGTAAGACAGATACAAACAAATGTGATAAAGAAAACATATGAGAGTTAAGGTGACAAGAATGATCTCACAAAGGTACTCGTTCACCAGCTAGCTCCATAAAGCACGTCCACCTACACACAAGAAAGAGGAAAATTGTTGGGGGACTGTATAGGGGTCAACCTTAGTCAAACCCCTGTTTTGGTGTTTCCACCTCCACAGACAGCCAAGATAGCAACGATAGAGAAAATATGATAAAGGAGGAATGAAAGTGTGTACCTTGGAATTTTACCCTATTCTAATGTGCAAAATAACTAAAAATGCAAGTGGAAAAATACTAAGAACACTTCAAAGATTAGCCTAAAGAGTGATAAAACAAGGAAAATAGATGAGATAAAAATGCAAATCGATTATACCTTCCTTGTTGTTGAAGACTCCTTGGTTGGCCCTTGATTTAGATGAATTTTTATGCTCCTTAGATGGCTTTTGATGTTACTAGATGCAAGATTGATAATGCAAAATGACTAAATGGATGGCTAAATGATAGCAAATGCTTGAGAATGCAAATTGGCAGCATAAGGTTGCTCAAAATGAAAGTGTTGAAAATGCCCTTGAGGAGGGGGTTTATAGAAGAATTTGAATTCTCTAGAGAATTCAACGGTTGAGATTCATCCAACAAGGTCAAGATGAAGGGCTATGGTGGGTTGAGAACTCACAAGCCCTCACATCTTGACATGTGGATGGTGAAGTGGCTAAGAGGAGATGAGGTGTAAGTGAGGTGGCCAAAAGGTACATGAGGTGGAGGAAGGACAAATACCTTCCAAGTACCTTGGGGAGTGAGAAGATTTCCTCTAAAAGGAATTCCTTGTCCCCAAGTGAGAGTGAAAGGGATATTTGAGGAATTTTGGAATTCCTCAAAAATCCCCATGGGAAAAGGAGAGGTGGTTGGGGAAATAAATGTGAATTAAAAATTCACATTCTTAGGAGAGTCTAAAGGATAAAAGGTGAGCTCCAAAAAGGTGGGACTAGGTCACATGTGGATGATGTGATAAGTCCAAGGTTCTAGAAGCCTTGGAAGATAGAATGTGAATTAAAAATTCACATAGAATCTAGGATAAATAAATGTGAATTAAAAATTTACATGGGAAAGAGGGTCAATGCTAAAAGGAGATAAATGCAAAGGTTGACTAAAAAGGTGGTGCTAAATATGGCTAATGACTTTGGTTAAGGTTGTACAAATATTTGATTAGAATAATTAATGGACGATTAGAGGCAAGTGGCAAATGTAGGAGGATGTGACATTAATCTTTGATTAAGAGGATGCACATCATAATCATGAATTAATTAAATTAATTTAGATTAGAGCAAGATCATGGAGGATGTGACAAGGAGAGAGAGAAAGAAGAATTTTAAATTATTTTAAATCAAAAGGGTAAAAAATGACTAAATTAAATAAATTGGTGTATTTATTTAATTTAGAGAGGAAGAAGGTGAAAGATAAAGCATTTAGTAATTAAATTGAATACTTTACAGATATGAGACAAAAGGTGTAATATTAATTTAATAAATTAATATTTAATATGATAGACGAAAAGGGAGTAAATTTAATCATATGGGAGTGATTAAATTTAGATGTCTACAAAAAGTAAAGAACACAATAACACTACAAAATAGTAATGTGCTACTCAACCAAATTGTAGAGGAGAGGAGTGAAAAATCTTACCACCTCCACCAAGAGCTCACTAACTAATGGAGGATAAAATGAGAGGACTCAAGCCCCTATTGCAATGGTGTTGTTCCACACTTGCTCCACGGAGTTGGAGTGTAAAGTGTTGCTTGAAGGCTTAGAATGCAAGAAAGACTGTGTAGAGAGCTTGCTAGAGGATGCTTGAATGCTTGGAGAGATGAAGAAGATGCTTAGAAGATGAAATGAAGGAATGAAGAGTGAATTTGAAGGGAGAATGAGAAAAATGGCCATATTCAGGTCGGTTGGTCGAAGAGGGGTGTTATAAATCAACCCCAATGGGAAGTGTAACACCTCTACTAGCAAGAATCCTTCAAGGACATAAGTGCGTCGCGCGGGCATCCCCGATAGTTATTATTCTGCCGACGCACAAAGCAGACGCCAAGTGGAACGAAGGCAACGAGCTGATGTGGATTTTCGCCTTTGAATTTGGTTTTCTAAGGTGAGGGAGTGTAAAAGGGGAATTTTCATAAGGGGTACAAATTCACTCCTATACATTTTCCCCCACTTTAGCGAGCACGAATACTGATGAGTGTTTCGGTAAAATAGATCGGAGAAGTAGTAGAGTTAGAAATGTATACTTGAACCGTTGAGGAAGCAGACCGTGATCTAGTGAACTCAAGAGTGCAGGACAAGTAAAGGACCTCATAGCCCCGCAGAACTATGAAATTGAAGAAAGAAAGTGTTTTACAGGCCCACGGACCTGCAAGGAGGCAACCCCCAAGATCTCTCACATGAAGGAAGCCTTGAGAAGAAAACGCCTCATAGGCCCACAGACCTGCAAGGAAGGTGTCCTCCAAGATCTCTCACATGAAGGATACTCAAAAAGTGCCTTACAGACCTGCAAAGAAGCGTCCCCCAAGATCTCTCACATGGAGGAAGCCAAGAAAGTGCCCTACAAACCCACAAACTTGCAGGGAAGGTGTCCTTCAAGATCTCTCACATGAAGGAAACCCAAAGATAGCGCCCTACAAATCTACTACAAGGGAGCCACCCCCAAGATCTCTCGCATGGAGGAAGCTTAGAAGAAGCGTCCTACAGGCCCGCAAACCTGCAGGAAGGTATCCCCCAAGATCTCTCACATGGAGGAAACCAAAGGAAAGGGGACTTCGCAGAGTCAGAAAGCGGCTTCATAGGTGCACCCGTAAAGTGACATGTTTACCCACAGATAGAACATGTCAAAAAGCAGCCAAGTAGGCAAGTAAGCGGATAGTAGCACAAACCATCAACAATTCAGAAAACTTTCAAAGGAGTCCCTCAAGAACCCAACGTGAAGAAGGGGTCCACTCAAGGGACACGTTGTTCGAAAGTATGGAAGAGATGTTTCTTTCTTAAACCGATTCATCATCAAGGAATCCTTTTGAAAGATGTTCACTTCATTAAGGAATTCGAAAGGAAGAAGATGCCCCCACGTGAGGGGAAGGTCAAAGTTGTTCCCACTTCAAAGGAGGTTCTCAAGCTCTTTCTTTACAAACCATGATGAAGGAAACACTTTCCATTAGGGTTTCAAGTTGAGAATGTGATTCTTGAAAAGAAGTTTGTGAAGATTCTCGAGAAAAGATTCATTAGCAATGGATGAATTTTCTGAAAATCAAAGTTTTGTAGAAGTGGCATTGTCACACATGAGAGGTGTTATGCCTTGCATAACCACCCCATTGTAATTCTAGTCAAAATGGGTCCCTCTTATTTCTGTTTTGTTCTTGGTGTTTTGTTTGGACCTTAGGAGTTGTTCTTTTTCCTCCTAAGTCCTTGTTCCTTTTGTATGGTGGAAGTGGAAGTGGAATGGAAATTGGACTCAAAAATTTGTGAAGGTTCCAAGTCCAGATTTGGTTCCGGTCCCGACCCCACCCTTGCCTTGTTGTTTTTCTTTGTCTTTTTGCTTTGCCTTGCGCTCTTGGGTCCGTTTCTCCCTTGAGTTGTCTTTCGTTTGCTTGTGTTTTATTTTTCCCTCTGGCGGAAACAGAACCAGAAATGTAATCAAACTTGGAACTTTGTAAAAGTTTTGGATCCCGTTTTAGTTCCAATCCCACTCTTGCTCACTTTCTTTGTGTTTTTGTTCTCGTTTGGTGTCTTGTCCAAGATTGGTTTTCATTCTGGTCTCGCTTGCTTTCATTTTCTTTTGTTGTCCTTATGTCAGTGTTTGTTCATTTTTCTGGAGCAGAATCAAAATTGGAACCTAACTTGGAACTTTGTAGAAGTTCTAGGTCCGGGTTTGGTTTTCGTTCTGATTCCGCTCATGTTCCCTTTGTTGTCTTTTCCCTGTCGCAGGACCAAAACCGGATTTGGAATTGGATAAGATACTTGGGTAAAGTTTCTTGTTATGTTATGACTCCACTTTCGCATCCGCCCTGCCTTCGATTTCCACTTTGCTTGTATAATTGTTTACGTTTTTGGTTCTGCGCCCAACCAACCATGTTTATTGCATTAATTACAGCCTCCTCACATGCACATAATGTTTTTTAAACCTTAATCAAGGTTAATTGGCTCATTATCTTTATTGCCTAAGTTGTTTCAGTGAACCAGAGCCTTAGTAAATTTGAGAGGAGCATGATTTGATTGCGGGCGCACGTTGGTGAGTGGATTCTTGTTAGAGTTTCAACCTTTCTTAGTGGCATTTTGAGGTAGGATCATTTTCTCGTTCCGTTTGCGTTTTCTTTTTCTGTCGTTTGTTGTGTTCTTTGCATGTTCGTGAAACTTTCTTTCACAGATCTTCGCTTGTGTCTGTGTTTTTTTTCCTTGTTGTTTCTGGTTTGGTTTTTTTTTTTCTCTTGTTTTCCATTTTGGATTTTCGGTTTTTCCCGTTTGTTTTGTCGTTCTGATGTCATTTTTCATGGCGTGTCTATTCTGTCATGCCCTAGTTTTTTTAACTAGGGTTTCATTTTTTGAGGGATCTTCTATGCTTTAAATGGTTCACAATCTATTTAACGATCCCTCTTATCATATCGTTGTGTCGATTTAGTAGCTTTGACATCAAGGGTTTTGATGCCCTAATTTCTATAAGTCGACATGTCGTGCAAACTAGGGTTTGTGCATTTGACCTTTACAATATTGTGCTTCTAAAAGTTCAAATATGGTCTTATCCTGTTAAGGGTGAGTTTAAGCCCCTTATTTAAATTTTCCTTATGGTTTCATGTGACCCAAGTCTTAAGCTAATGTGACTATGTCTTCAAAATTGTTTCATTTGAATGGTAAACTAGCGGAAGCAGATCCGGGAATGAACTCGTCGCATAAGTGTTTGCATGAGAATTAATTCCCAAAATGATCCCTCTTTCGATGAATGTTGACTCTGGTCTTCACCCTTGTTCTTTGGTGGAAGTGGAACCAGAGTGGGAAATGAACTTGAAACTATAGACTAGTTCCATGTTTGGTTTCTGTTTTGATCCTGATTCCGGTCTCATTCTAGTTTCAATCCCGATCCCACCTATGTTAAAGGGCTTTATGTTCCTAATTCTTTCCGGACTCTGCTTCTGGTGGATATAAAATTTGACTAAGTATGGAGAGTTATCCTGAAGGAATAGAGAATGGTATGAGAGGTAATGTATGATGTAATGATTTGCATGCCTTTGTTGATCTAATCCAGGCTTATATTACAGGGATATAGGATGTTAGGAGCATCGGAGGAAGCTTCTCAAAGAAGCCAAGTTGCAGAAAGTTCAAGACAAGGAACCAAGCCTAAAAAGATAAAAGTGGAACAACTCCCATACACCTTAAGATACAAACATAAGAGTCCAATTCTTACAGCTAGTAAGGTAGATTCAAATTGGGCGGACATCACAGATACAAACTTACGCCCATTTAATTATGAGGATTTTCTTGAAGAAGCCTTCACAGAGGATGCAACAGGGAGAACAAAAAGAATTGTTTAGTCTAGGTTGGCACATGTTTCCCTCTTTCCTCTATTAGTCCAATGTCCAAAACTCATACTTATTGTAGTTGGGGCTTACAATCTCGCAACCAGACAATGTGTAGACTTGCAGGGGAATATCATCATTGATCTTACTCCACAGATGATAAGGTTCATGTTTAATGCACCTACACCACAGAACCCTAGGCAACTCAATGAGGCAGAGGCATTACAATTATATAGCAACAACAAGGAAGCTAATAGGACTCACATGAACAAGAAGTGGATGAGGGTGGAAAATAAATCCTTGACTAAGCTTCCTGATCAACCAAAGAGAGCATATTTCACTAAGGATATTGGTGACATAATCATTATGATTTCCAGAGTGTTCGGAAAGAGAGATTCTTCATAATTCAAGGAATGCATGTTTCCATTCATTCAAACCATTTTGGATGGTAGGCAATAATTTCATTGGCCAATGATTTTATCAGAGTGCCTACATAACCAAATGCTCAGAGTGAGGGATATAAAGAGCTTCTTTATGACTTCCTATGTGATATATGTAGCTGGAAGGAGGGGCATTTTCCCTAGTTTGAATGCAGTTGGAGTATTGGGAGAAGCCTCTGGATAGAAGAAGGTGTGGGATCACTATGATCAGTTAACTTTGCAAACTTTTGAGTTGCATTATAGAAGAGTTAATGATGCATTCTTGTATGTCATCATTAATCAGTTAATAAGAGATGCAGGGTATAGGCTAAGTAGGGATGCCATGGCATTCATTGCAGAATGGGGACATTGGTACATCCAATACCCCAAGTTCACCTACTTCAGGCTGGTTGGTTTTGATGGCCATCCTCATTTACTGCCCAGATGTTGCAATAACAAAATTGTTTTAATGGAATTCATCTATCAAGCTATAGGGGTCAACATCAAATTTGCTAATAAACATAAGCATGGTTGTCATAAATTTTTCATGAAGTTAGGAGAGCATAGTTGTGCACACAATGTGGTAGCAAAGGTAATTTGTGATGAATTGATCTATTTGAAATTGGGCTTATATACATCCAAGAAGTATTTTGATCCCAAGCACAAGATGCAAGGTTTGCTCCCTACAGTTTTTGACAAGCATTTCAATTTGTTGGAAGAATTTTGGATGGACATATAGGATGAGTATGATTTAAGAAGGAGGAATCATGAAAGGTTTCCCATCCCATTAATGATTGAGTATGGGGTGAAGGAAGATATTCCTGACACATTATCAGATGATGGTGTAACCTTAGATCCCTAGTATGATGCTGACAATATAGGTACCAAAGAATTGGATCCAGTGAATTGGGATGAAGAGGAATCCATTGACATCAAGCAAATTGCAAGGATAGTCCTAGATAGAAGTATCCAGTGGGTGGTTATCAGGATTAAGGAGCCAGAGGCTCAAACTTCTAAAAAGAGGAAAGCTACAGGTATCCAAGGGTATAGAAGAACGAAGAGAAGGACAACTCCTAAGGAGCCATTGGAATTTCTCCCTCCTAACTCTGGGGAGGAGCCTCATCCAACAGTACCAGCTCAAGATATCCCAGAGTCACAAGGAGAAGAAATTACTACTGCTAGTGAAGGAACTTCATCTCAAATTCTCCTTCCAGAAGAATCCACTAAAGAGGTGCCTCAAGGAAGCCTTCATGATCAGGCTCAAAAAGATAAACAGAAGGAAATGGAGGTTGAGATCCATGATGTCAATTTTGATTGAGAGGCTACACAGTCAGATGATGAGCCTCCCAAATTTGTGTCTACAGAGAACGCTGGGACTGGTGAGGAAGAGTATGTTTTGACTGAGGAAGATCAATGGAAGTTGTTTGAAGATGCCAAGAGAGAAGCAGATGCCAAGGCACAAGCTGAGGCACTTTCCAAACAGAAAGAAATTGATGCTATAGACACATAAAAATGTCCTAAGTCCGCGAGCATCATTTTTCTTGGTCATTGTCCTTCGATAATTGAATAATTTTAATTATTCAATTATGTTTGATTATATTCCTCTATTAATTAAATAATTTTTAATAATTATTTGATTAATTCACTTTCTAATATTTATTCTATCTTGACCGATTAAATAAACTAATTATGTCACTAATTTCATCCTCTTCTTCAATAGTTAAATAAATTATTATTTATTTAATTATTTTGTCATCTTTCATCTATAGTTAAATAATTACCATTAATTATTTATCTATTCATGGTCCTTTAATTCTTCCATAGTTAATTATTAAAATCATTTAACTATCCCATGCCACCTCTCCTAATTAAATAGTTAATCTAAATTAATTATTTAAGGTCTAATTTCTATCTCTCCATTTAATTAAATTAATAAATTTAATTAAATGCTCCTCTTTTCATTTTTTCAAATAAATAATTTGAATAAATAATTTATTTTCCACTTGTCCATTTCCTCTATTTTCAAATAATTTATTTGAATAATTTATTTATTTTCCACTTGTCCATTTCTTCTATTTTCAAATAAATAATTTGAATAAATTATTTATTTTCCACTTGTCCATTTCCAACATTTTCGAATAAATAATTTAAAATAAATTATTTATGCACCACTTGGTCAAAGATACCCTGTCATAATCCCCTGTCATAACATTCATTTCCTGTCATAGCTTGCATGTCCCTGCATGTCCTTGCATGCCTATCCTAGCCTGCATGTCTGTCATGGCCTGCATGTCTTTGCATGTCTTCCTGTCATGATTCCTCCAAGAATAGCATATTCTTGGTGCATCAATTCTGGACCATTGATCTTGGCATCTTTTCTGAGACTTAATCTCAACCATCCATTTCGTAACATCCCTCTCATGCATTCCCATCCATTGATCTTGGAATCTTTCTAGAAGATTAATCTCAACCGTCCATTCGAATGGTTGTCTATAAAAGCAACCTTCCTTCTTCATTTTCAGCTTAACAGCTATTCTTCTCCAACTTTCTACTTATCATTTGCAGGTATTTGCACAAGTCACACTACAAATCTGAGGGCATATTTGCAAAAGGCGAAATAGGAGAGCAAGAGAAGTGATTCAAGTTCAAGCATGGGGAGTATTTTAATTTAATGTTTTATTTTCCTTATGCTTACTTTGTATTCTCTTGTTTAGACGAGGTTAATAGTTTAGAAGTGTTGGCTGTCACTTTATCTATTCAATTTGATTCTCTAACCTCATCTTACATTGGTGAACCCGACGTGAATCTTATAATTTTGCAAAATCTTTTTTGAGTTTTGAAGCTCTATGTCTTAGCTCTCCATAGATATCTACAATTTAAAGTTTTGTTTAGTTGTGAGAAAGTTATCACTATTTTTAGTTTGTTGTTTTCATTCAAGTTTTTTTTTGGTTTACTAATCTTTTGTTTGTAGCGTGTGGCTTTGGAATGGGGCTCCCAAAACTGCTTCTTTTGGAGCAACAAAAAAATCGAGCTCTTAGTTTTTAGTTTTCTTTAATTCTTTTTTCTTAGTTTAGTCTTTTTATTTTCTAGTTTAATTATTTACTAACTTTTAGTTTGGTTTTTAATCTTTTGTTCTAACTTAGTTTTTTTTTTGTAGCTTTCTCGTTGGTCCAAGACATTTATGAAACTACTAATTTGTGGTTTTGCAGCTCCGTTAGTCAAAGACTCATTTCTCAAACAAGGTGTTTGCAATTTCTAGTTTAGGAACACTTCCATTGGTGCATTAAAATGAACATGTGCTTGATTTTTTCTGACTGTGCTTGAAGGTGGTAGGTGATTATGCTCTCACCTTGTGAAAACTAGGTGATCAGAAAACCAGACCCACCTTATTTTTTTTCACCCTCACAACTTAATAATCGAAGTATCCTCTCTCCTTGCACTTTCGAGTGATCCTGGGTGTAAGAGAAACGGTTATTATTTCTAGAAACGGGCCTGCCTTAAGGGAAAAAGTACTCACCTTAAGGGATGACTCGACCAATAACAGGCTAAAGCCAAGCCACTTCCAGCCGGGATATAAAATGGGTGCTTGAGGAAAGTTCAAGTACCACGAGTGCGGATGTGTCACACGGATGGAGTAGTACTCCCATAAACCATGTTGAGCGTAACCTCTTTAGGCTGGAGTGCCACCTAATTGGTGATTAATCTCTTGCCCCATGTGTGGCCACTCGAACGGATGCCCTAACTAAACACCTTTTGTTTTAGAGGCCAACCATTTTTAGCCATTGCTTGGTATAGTGCAGGGTACAGTATCATGCCCGAAGATACTCACTACTGACTCCCTTGAGTAGAGATAGTAGTTCTTGGGAAGTGATGACCCAAGAATTCAAAGTTGGTGTGCCCGAATGACGTTAATGAGCTGTGGAGGGGAGCCAGTGCCACCAAACTTCTAAGCTATCCGCTCTTGAGAAGGAAAGGTGTTTAGCACCAATCTGGGGTATATCGGTGGCTATATCAAGTATACAAACCCTTGGCCTATTAGGATTGTGCTTGTCTCATGTGTGTTTGCGTACACCAAAACATCGCGCTTGTCAAGTGTTTTCTAGATTTTCAAACAATATACAAAATATTCACAAATCTAGACACAAAACCTCAGCCAACTCAGACTTTTCAATAAAACATCAAAACAACAGTCTCAGCCTAGAAGTCTTATGTCAAAACCAAATCATGAAATTGCTCAAATCTCTCATTCCTTGTACACTTTAGCTTGCATCTTACCATAGGGTCATCTTTGCAAATATTTACCTTCATCCTTAGGTTTCACCATTTGCATTTTCAGTCATAAACTAAAAACTTAGGTCCTCATCTCATTTTGCATATTTTGGATTAGGACAACCTTACCTCACTTTGCAAAATCTTGACTTTTGAAATTAGGTTATCATTGGACTTAGACATCATTATCTCCTTTAGTCATTATCTTTTCGTGAGATTCTTCCAACTCAAAAGTCTAGTTAGGAAGACTCACTTGTCATTTGTCCTTGTCATTTAGTCCTTCAAACAAGTCCTTTGATATTCCGAAATTGAGACATAGATCAAGCATAGGGTGGTTAGGAAACCTTCTTCCAAATCATTTTAGACCTTTGCATTTGCATACCTTAGACATTCAAATCATTTTAGGCCTCACCTTGCATATCTTTAAAATCCAAAATATTGTCATCATAGTCCTCATTTGGCATCTAGACTTTGCATTGATCATTTCCTTAACCAACATTTTCACATTAGTCCTCACTATCACCTTGACATTTGACATCCTTTCTTAACGATTTATCACCTTGCATTGGTCATTTTCCTTAGGAAAACATCATTATCACTTTGCATTGACATCCTCCAAAAATAAAAAATAAAAATTATTGTCATAACTTGTCATCTTAGTCTTCATTGTCCTTTGGCATTAGTCATTTTCTTTAGACAATATTGTCATATTGCATCCCTTATTGTCAAAAAAATCCAAAAAAAATAGTCTTGCATTGTCATCCTTTATCCAAAAAATCCAAAAACATAGTCTTGCATTATCATCTCTTTGCATTGTCATCCATTATCACACAAAAAGACAAAAAAATAGACTAGTGTCATACTTTCATTGTCATCATCTTCATTTGAGCAATCTCTTTGATGGTAGAAACAAGACTTTAAAGACAGAGAGAACAAGTGAAAAACTTTCAACAAGATTTCAATCCCAACATTGATAATTACACTTATGACACGAACCAACATTGGACTTTTTCCAACCCATTTCACAACATGAACATGCAATCTTCCATGAACATGCCATTTTCATCACAAAATCCTTCTGAACCATTCATACAAAGAGACCAAAATGGACGAGCATATGTAGAAGACTTAAAAGTTGCAATGGAAAATCCTGATATAGCCTCCTTTGTAGAAAAATTAGTCTTACGTGACCCTCAAAGGTATTTATCCATGCTTTTGGACCAAGGGGCTAAGTTACCACAGGGCTTTGACATAAATACTTTGGGACCTCCATCTGTCTACCCTCACCATCAACAGTCACTTAATACAAATCCTGCCATTAATTCACAACAAACATCCACTTATCACCCTTATCCTAACCTTGACAAGGGAAACCAACTGTCCACTAGTCCATTACAAGTCTCCACGTCATATTCTAGTCCTTCACCTACCAATCCCGTCCAAGTCTACATGCCTTATGAACCATCTACCAACTCATGTCAAGTCTCCACATCATACCTTATTAATCCAGTCCAAGTCCCCATGCCATATCCTAGTCCTTCACATACTAGTCCAGTCCAAGTCCCGATGTCCTATCCTAGTTCTTCATCCATTAATCCTTTTCAAGTCACTCCCTCACAAGCTGCATTTAGTCATGAAAATTCTATCATTGTACAAAGTCAAATCCCATTGTCTAAACTTGAGGATACATGTCAAAATGAAAGCTCAAAGCATGACATTATAACGTCACCTTCATGTCAAGAACAAGGTAGTCCATCCCATGACCTTATCTTAAAGTCCATTCAAGAAACCCTTCAAGATAACCATGACATCCAAAACACACCTATCCTTAACAAAAATTCCATTTCTAATTATATCATCCATGACAACCCCATCTTCAACCAAGACCCTATCTTTGACCAAGAAATCCAAAATGATCCACTCATCGACCTTTATGCCATTCATGACCAAACATCTGAGACTAATCCTACTCAAAATCCAAGCACATCCACTTCCAAAAATGAGACACTTGCCTCCATGAGACACATAGACGATATTCCTCCAAAAAAGGAATCTTCCACTAGGGACATGCTTGCACTTGATCAAGTTATAGCTGAAATCATTGGACTCTATGACACTAAACATAATGATGGGTTCGACATTGCCTTGGATGCACCAACAAAATCATTTGAACCTGACATGTCACAAGATCAGACCAAAGATATAAGTCAGAAATATGGCCAACAAGACAATGAAGCAAAGACACTTTATCAACTAGGGTCATCTACTCTTGTCAAAGCAAGATTTCTCACAAATGAGAACATTACAAGTGACAGTGCTCACATATACCATGATGGGTTAGCATCTTGCTTTCAAAACAATAAATACCCCATCGCAAACAGAATCTGTCAGAGCATGCATTATCAAGGCAAAGGACTAGACATACTCGAGCAAGGCATTCAAGAACCAATACAACTTCAGGAAAATTATAGACATCAAGGTCTTGGCTATTCTTCAGTTAGTAAATCAAATGATGTTAGTGGAACCTCCTCGATATTGGGGGCAACCTTGTCAAATACAAACGTCAAAATAGAGTCCATGAGAAATCCTTGTCATAAGATTGTTACCAACACCCCATCCACCCACACCATAAACCATCATTCTCAACATCTTAAACCTTCCCTTTGGAACCAACAAAAACAAAAGTCTTACAAAGTAAAAAATCAAATGTCAAAGGCCATCAAATCAGACAAAAAGACAAGTGGACAAATGAAATTAAAATGGATCCCAAAGAAAAGTGGATCAAGCAAAGAAAATATGACAAAAGAAAAAGTTAATCAAAATGTGGAGCCACAAGACAAAAGGACTCCCACATATAACAATTGTCCACCTCCTTCAAAATGGTCATCAAACAAGGCATCTAAGAGTGTTGGTTCCAAACGTCGTCCCAATCAAAATTTCAAAATTCATCATCCACCATCCCAAGTTTGGAAAATAAAAAGTGATTCATCCAAACATCCAAACAACCTTTCCACGTCTACCATCATTTGTCATAATCCTACATCTCGCCTAAAGTCCAAAAATCCCATGTCACAAATCTGTCACATCATGGCAGCAACTCTTTATCACAAGGACTCTCATGGCACTCTATTGCGATGTGCGTATTTTGATAAGGCCAACTCTAGTATCAGAAAGGATCACAATGACATCAATCAGTTGTATACAAGCGTTATGATCTTGACAAGACAACTTCTTCAGCAAGATCATTATTAGCATATCATGGCACCAGTATCTACATTGACACCGTCAGTGGAATCAGAACAGTCAGTGGTCATCTAAAGCATTCAGGCTATCCACAAAACCAGTAAAAATATAAAAAAATTGGAAAATTGAAAAAATCGTCACCTTGATGAAAACCTGGCAAACAGGCATCCTGGTGACACCAAAAAAGAAAAGAAAAGAATATAATGACAAAAATAAAGAGAAATAATTTGTCCAATAGTGAAAACCTGGTAAACAGGCACTTTGAATAAGTACCATGGTGAAAACCTGGCAAACAGGCACCATGTGTAGTCAGTCATTGTTGTGCCATCTACTGTCACTCTATCTACCTTTGTCCCTAATGAACATACTCTTTTTCGACATTTGTCATAATACTTTGTCCTAATATCATGATATTTCTATCCATGGCTGACAATAGTTGAAATCAAGTCTTGCATATTGTCCACTGTCCATGCTAGTCATGCCTTTTCTTTACATTTCATTTTTCCCTGGCTCATACTCAACTTGACTAGGGGCAAACTTTTATCATGAGACTGTAGTGGGTACCACACGTGATCCTAAAAATCATAAATGTCCTAAAAAAGACCTAAAAACTAGAAAATGTCCTGAAAAAAGACCTAAAAATCAGAAAATGTCTTGAAAAAAGACCTAAAAATTAGAAAATGTCCTGAAAAAAGACCTAAAAGTCAAAAAATGTCCTGAAAAAAGACCTAAAAATTAGAAAATGTCCTAAAAAAAGACCTAAAAATCAGAAAATGTCCTGAAAAAAAAAAGACCTAAAAATTGAAAAATGACCTGAAGAAAACACAAACTTCCAAAACGGAATCATGTCAGTCAACACAGTCACATCAATTCAAGTCTTGATTAGTCTTTGTCATTGTCGAACTACATTGTCTCTGCGCATTTGCTACGTAGACAAGGCTCATCTTCGAGCCCCTGAGACATTAGGTCAATCCTATTAGGTTAGTCAAAATAAATCATGACTCAATCTTTCGTCAACAAGACAAAGTCTTTGGTCATGTTGAACTATGAGGTCTCTGAGTGCATGACGTAAGCAAGGCCATCTGTCGATGGGCCCCTGAGGCCGCACTAGGTTAGTCCATCAGGGTTCATTGCATAATTTTTGCACACACATGAAACAGTCTTTAAACTTGAATGAACAATCTACCCAATGAACTTTGATAATCTGTCAATGGAACATGACAATCATCTTGGCATATCAAAATCAGTCAATCTCAGTCAAACTTAGTCAAGCTAGTCAAATCTTGCTTACTCTTCAGATGTGTCCTTCTGAAGGGTAGCCCGTCATTTAATCATTCCCTAGGATGTGTCCTTCCTAGGCATCATCATCGTCATCCGACATTTTGAGCAATCCTCTTGACATTTAAGAACCACTCCTCTTGACATCAATGTTCTTTCAGATGTGTCCTTCTAAAGAACAACTCCCATCATTTATGCCTTAAGATGTGTCCTTCCTAGGCATTGTCACTGTCACCTGGAATTTTGAGGGATCCTCTCGACTTTTGGGGGTTTCTCCTCTTGACATCAACATTATTCAGGATGTGTCCTTCCTGAATTTGGCAATCTTCGACACTCATCATCTTGGCATCGTCAAAACCTTGACACCCTGACATCTCAACATCAAACCAAACATCTTGACATTAAAACACTTGGAAAACACTTGGCACTTGTCTGTTGATTTTTCATCATGTTACTAGTTTTTCAGCGAGATCTCGACAACAGGATTTAGAGAAGCAGCGACGTATCATGAGGTTTGTTTTGTCTTTTGACACTCATGTTACTAGTTTCTCAGTGATGTCCTGACTCTGGGATTTAGAAAAGCAGCGATATATCATGACGATGGATTTGGCTTTATTTTTTCCTTTTTGGTAATCATGTTGCTAGTTTCTCGAGGATGTCCTAGAAATAGGATTTAGAGAAGCAACGACGTTTCATGATTTGTCTTTCTTGTCTTTTTCTGCTTGTGGTTGGTTATGGCAAAAAGACTGGGGAAAATGTGCCTTTTTGTATGAGTCATGATCATCCTTGTTTGCGACTACTTATCTCACGTGATGGTACAACCTTGCACACCTTGGTCTACGTCATATCATGGTGTTTGTTGGCCATTACAATAATCTTCCCAATGATGATAAATATAAAAATGTAAGTATGAAAGTTGGTTCCCCTATCTTTTTTTTCATTTAGCTTTCCATATTCATCCTCTCTTCTCTTCCACACTAATATCCATCCCCTTCCAAGCTAACATTTCTTATGTCTTTCATCCTCTAGTCTTCTCATCAATTTCGAGAGCACACCCGTGTTCTTGGAACCCGTCTGTCCTCTCGAGGGGGCATACCGTAACCCTTCTCGTCATTCTTCCTCATCTTATTTTGCATTGGGGCATGACTATAACTTATTTTTCTTTGTCACAATGCGACAGGCTGCATTATGACAAAGAGGGGAAAAATGTAGACACATAAAAATGTCCTAAGTCTGCGAGCATCATTTTTCTTGGTCGTCGTCCTTCGATAATTGAATAATTTTAATTATTCAATTATGTTTGATTATATTCCTCTATCAATTAAATAATTTTTAATAATTATTTAATTAATTCACTTTCTAATATTTATTCTATCCTGGCGGATTAAA
The DNA here is from genome assembly GCA_007258455.2 of Sequoia sempervirens. NCBI lineage: Eukaryota > Viridiplantae > Streptophyta > Pinopsida > Cupressales > Cupressaceae > Sequoia > Sequoia sempervirens. The sequence goes on along the minus strand of VDFB02000003.1, from coordinate 123,185,867 downwards.
TAAACTAATTATGTCACTAATTTCATCCTCTTCTTCAATAGTTAAATAAATTATTATTTATTTAATTATTTTGTCATCTTTCATCTATAGTTAAATAATTACCATTAATTATTTATCTATTCATGGTCCTTTAATTCTTCCATAGTTAATTAAAATCATTTAACTATCCCATGCCACCTCTCCTAATTAAATAGTTAATCTAAATTAATTATTTAAGGTCTAATTTCTATCTCTCCATTTAATTAAATTAATAAATTTAATTAAATGCTCCTCTTTTCATTTTTCAAATAAATAATTTGAATAAATAATTTATTTTCCACTTGTCCATTTCCTCTATTTTCAAATAAATAATTTGAATAAATTATTTATTTTCCACTTGTCCATTTCTTCTATTTTCAAATAAATTATTTGAATCCCACTTGTCCATTTTTTTCGAATAAATAATTTAAAATAAATTATTTATGCACCACTTGGTCAAAGATACCCTGTCATAATCCCTGTCATAACATTCATTTCCTGTCATAGCTTGCATGTCCCCTTGCATTATCTGTCATGGCCTGCATGTCTTTGCATGTCTTCCTGTCATGATTCCTCCAAGAATAGCATATTCTTGGTGCATCAATTCTGGACCATTGATCTTGGCATCTTTTCTGAGACTTAATCTCAACCGTCCATTTCGTAACATCCCTCTCATGCATTCCCATCCATTGATCTTGGAATCTTTCTAGAAGATTAATCTCAACCGTCCATTCGAATGGTTGTCTATAAAAGCAACCTTCCTTCTCCATTTTTAGCTTAACAGCTATTCTTCTCCAACTTTCTTGCCACCATTTGCAAGTTTTGCACAAGTATTTCAACAAATCTGAGGGCAAAGTTGCATAACAAAAAGAAGGAGAGCAAGAGAAGGAATCAACTACAATATGGGGAGTGTTTTATTTTATTTGCTTTCATTTTGAAATCTCCATTTGTTTGTATTCTCTTGTTTGGATGTGGTTTAATAGTTTAGAAGTGTTGGCTGTCACTTTGTCTATTCTATTTGATTTTCTAACCCCATCTTTGCATGTCTTTGCATGTCTTCCTGTCATGATTCCTCCAAGAATAGCATATTCTTGGTGCATTAATTTTGGACCATTGATCTTGGCATCTTTTCTGAGACTTAATCTCAACCATCCATTTCGTAACATCCCTCTCATGCATTCCCATCCATTGATCTTGGAATCTTTCTAGAAGATTAATCTCAACCGTCCATTCGAATGGTTGTCTATAAAAGCAACCTTCCTTCTCCATTTTCAGCTTAACAACTATTCTTCTCCAACTTTATTGCCACCATTTGTAGGTTTTGCACAAGTATTTCAACAAATCTGAGGGAAAAGTTGCATAACAAGAAGAAGGAGAGCAAGAGAAGGAATCAACTACAATATGGGGAGTGTTTTATTTTATTTGCTTTCATTTTGAAATCTCCATTTGTTTGTATTCTCTTGTTTGGATGTGGTTTAATAGTTTAGAAGTGTTGGCTGTCACTTTGTCTATTCTATTTGATTTTCTAACCCCATCTTATAGATGCTAAGGCACAAGCTGATGCATTAGCTAAACAACAGGGATTGGAGGCTAAGGCCAAGGCTAAAGAACTTGCTAGGCAACAAGAATCTGAGGTTAAAGCAAAAGAAGAAGAGCTATCAAGAAAAAAGAAAGAGAAGGAAGACTTGTTGCAACAACAAAAAGAACAAGAGTTGAGGATTAAGGAAGAGAATGATAAAATATCCTTGGTGCAGAAAATTCACGAGCTTGAGGAAGAGAAAGCTCAACAAATAAGAGATAAAGAGGCTCTTGAGGCCAAGTTCAAGGTTGTGGAAGAAGCACAAAAAAGGAAGGAAGAAGTAAAACACCTACAAAGAGAAAAGGAAGCTGAAGCATTGGCCAAACATGAGCAGGAGTCTAAGAAAGCATGGGATAAGGCCAAACAATTGGAGAAGCAGAGAGAAGATATGTTGAAATAAAGAGAGGATCTATTAGAGCAGAGGAAATTAGAGGAAGAAAGGGAGAAGGTTGAAATTGAAAGGCTTGCAAAAGAAGCTACAGAAAGGGAGCAACAACAAGCACAAGAGGTTGATTCTCAACCTAAGACCACCATTTTGCAACCTCTTTCCTCTACCATTGTTACTTCTTCTTCCACACAAGTGGTTACCACTCCTATTTCTCCAACATGGTTGAAACTTAACCTTGAAAAGAAACAAATAGTTCAACCTCATCCCTTGAATTGGGAAGATATGATGAAGGAAATAGAGAAAGAGAGGCCCAAGAAAAAGGTTAGGGTCGTCCATTCCACAAAGCTAACATATGCAGGTCAAATTATAGTTGAATGTGCAATCCCTATGGTGGACAAGGACATACAAGATATGCAATTGACTAACTACCAGTTGGGTATTGTTAATTTGGGGAGACCCACAAGGAATCAACAAATAAACCTTATTGACATTGTGGCATCCTCCACCAAATCTAGGATGATCAAGGATAAACAAAGGAAGGATGAACTTAAAGCCCAATTGGATCAGTTGCACAAGTTCTTGAAGGATGTATCCACTCCTATTTCTCAACAAGTTGTTGCTCCAAAGACCTCAATCCTATTAAGCAAGAAAGAAGCAAATGATTTGGTACAAATGAGAAGTAAGATTGGAATGCTTGATAGATGGGTTTATTGGCTTAATCAAGAGATTGATGAGTTGCTTGTTGACAATTTTAAAGTTCATGAAGGTGCATTGGAGTTGGTGGAAGATATGAATCAACATGTTGAAGTCTTGGAGAAACAAGAAGAAGAGTATAGAGAGCATACCGAGAAATTAAAGGACATCAGCAAGGTGCCAAAGAAAACTCTCTAGGAGCAATATATCCTCGATGAGGATAATGTAGACTTAATTGAGAAGACAATGAGCATAATTAGGTTCAGATCTAAATTCATTTATGAACATAGAAATGAAGCTCAGCAAGTTAGTAAATATTTGAATGAGCAGATTGATGAATTAGAAGCAATGATTGTTATTTTGGTTAATGTGGATATCCCTGTGAAGGAAGGTCTTCCTCTTGAAAAATTAAAGGAGAAGTGAAATAATAGGTTTGAGGAGGTGATGCAAAAAGAGGAGGATGGTGATGACTTGTTGCTTGATAGACTCATGGATATTGTTATCAACTGAAGTTGCACCCCTACTGAATCTGATGTTCAACACCTCAGTGTAACATGGGAGGACCTCTAAAGATGTGGGTTTCTTGTAAGCAGAGGTCAACCTCCGGAGAAGGCCGACTTCCTTTGGTGTCACCTAAACTACTGATTCTTTGAAGGGAAAGGGAGAAAGAATACATAAGAATAAAACTAAACTATGGTGATGCACCGAAATGACAGGAACAATGAGATACTCAATTTATACTTGAATACTGATGATGAACATAAGATTACACATCAAATTTTGTAAGCCTTACACTAACGTTTCACAAATAGGTTTGATTTACACACTTTTTCTGGAGAGGAAAGAAAGATTTTCACAAAATAGAATCCATGTGTGACTAAGTGAACACAATTTGTGATTTGTATAATGATACTTTTGCAAAGGAAGGCATAAAACACAAGATAAAGTTATGAAGGAATGAAAGAAATTCACAAAAATAACTTGATCATGAGCCTAAAATGCACAACACTCTGCAAGAACAAGATGGAAATCCGAACACCAATAGTCACCAAGGCAAACTTTATATATCATGCTCCATAATGAGTTACATAATTATGCTAATCCGAGAGAGGATTGTAGAAGTCACAAACTTCAGAAAAGCATCTGGAGAACTCTTTACAAAGAGGCAAAAATGCCTTATATACAAAAGTGAGGTCGGCCCCTTAGGGTCTACAAAATATCAGACTTCAGAAAAATCTCCCCTAGATCTTTTGCCTAAAATTAATGCTGCATTCCTACGTGTCTTTTTTTTTTGTCCATGTCGGTGAGGAGTCATTTCCATGAATGGTCTTCTTCAGATCTTTCTGCAACCACCGCATTTACTTCTGCTCCTCGTGTCCTCCTTGAACCTCTTCGGCTGAGTTGCCTTGAATGCTTCTGACTTCAGAGCAGGTCCGTGTCGATTCACATTCTGTTGATCTTCTTTTTGTTGGTTAGACAGCCACGACTCGCCTTTAGCTCCCTCTGATTGGCTGGGCACATTTCACGTAGATCCCCTCAATAGTCAAAGGATCGCTCAGTCAGAATTGCATGTCGGTGAGAGGTCACAACAGGCTTCATGAGTCATGTCGAGATCCCTTTCTATCGCTGAGACCATACCAAGTCGGTAAGATATCATTCTGATGACCGGGCTACACCGATGTCTTTTATGTCGGGGAGACCTTCTGCATTCGATGAGACCTCCTGGCGATGTTGGATCCTTCTCCCCGAGCCCTTTACCAGTCACCGAGACATCTTGGCGATTTGACCTTCCTTTTGGAAAATTGGGATCCTGTCGGGGTGACTCTCATGTGTCGACGGGACTTCCTGTCGAGCTTCTCGCATTACACCGAAGGCACAAGGCATGTCAGCGTGACTTTTCGCTATCAACGAGATTTCCTGCCGAGCTCACCTACTTTTGGCGACATTGCTTCCCTTCAACGAGACATAACCTGTCGGGGAGGCATCATATTGGCCGCTGGGAGCTACAGTGAAGTCTTTTCTTTTCCCCCGTTGACATCTCTCTTCGCCGAGACCTACGCTAGTCGCCAGGACCTTTTTGTAGTCATACAGACTCAATGTTATATTGAGAGGTATCCTTTTGTGCTTTGTCGGCGAGACCTTTTGCGCTCGCCAAGACATCTCTCCGATGTAAAAGCTCCCGCCGATGTGTGCATCCCCCTGCTGCTGGTCGGTGAGACATAAAGATCTCGCTAAGACCTTTCTCCGAAGGAGATCCTCATGCCGATGGGGAAACTCTTAGTCGCTGGGCAATGATTTTGTCTCGCCGATAGGTATCTGCATTTGAATTCCACTTGCCGTGGTATTCCTGGGGTCTTGTCGATAGGTATCACATAAGCATATTTAACCAAATGCATATGGGTTGGGGAGACCCAAATAATCTCTTGCCGATAGGACCCCTGATGTGAAACATTCAGACTTGATGGAACCCCTGCTAGTTAGCAAGACATCTGGAAGGTCTTGCCGACTTTCTCCTTAAAGGAAAATTATGTCAAACCTGACTAAGGCCAACCTTTCAAATGAGCTCCTTGTGAAATGTCATCGGATGCATGAGCTAACCCTCAAATGGAAATGTCCCATTTGGCCCTTATGAACATCTGAAACATAATCTGTCCTACCTGATTAAGCCCGTAGGTGAAAATTGGGTAACAGATATCAAGGATGAAGTGAAGGCTGCTAGGAGGGAGTTGATTAAATTGAAATATGTGCAAGAGTTTGCCTCTGTAGAATTGAAGAGAATCAAATTTGAAGATGATTGGGTAGATGGGCCTAATGCAAACATACTCCAACAAGTGTTCACCATCTATGATGAGTGCCTTCTTGAGCAAAATACGCAGGAATGAGGTGGCAATGGAACGTTCTATTCCTGATGGATAGTTCTCTCTTTTTCTCCCCTATTTTGTAGGATCTAGACATGAGTCTAACTAAAGATATTTCAGCAATTCTACATTCCTCCTTTAGGCATCAAATTTTGACAATAGGTTCATCAACAATTGAACTGAAGATCAACCAGCGCAATCACTTCATGCAGTTCCAGTTGTCCCTTAATTGGTGGATCTTAATTTTTGATTGAGAGGAATTAATGCAAGGCTTTCCTATATATAATTTTGGGATCCATTTTGTAAAGGTCGGCTGATTGAAGAAGGATTAGCCACCTGAAGGAGATATCAGATATTTTTGTCCTAGTTTTAAGATTTTATAAGTTTTCAAGCAAGATACTTTGAGATACTTTTACATTTTTTTAATACAGTTAGATGTTACTTTCAAGTTTGAGTAGTTAACAGATGATGTTAATGAATCATAGTCATTCGTATGCCAGTGAATGTTGTGCATAATTGTTTCTTATTTGATGAAAATCAATAGAAGAATCTAGATCTTAGACTATTTCATTGAGTTATCTGTGAATAGAATTTATTTATATATGTTTATCTGTTAATTTTGGCAATGAGTTGGTGATGTGTTTTGATTTTGGAAATGAAGCTTTGATGAATGGTTATGGTTATTGAATTTGTACTATGAATGTATGCAATAGTATAGGTCATGCTATGGATTGCATCATGTTATAGTTTTGGTTAATTGACGAAACACTCATTGTTAAGATACATGTCTGGATGTGAAGAGATTTATATTCATTTATGTTGTTCTAGAGCCTTGTTCTATCTTTTTTTTGTTTATTTATACCCCCCAAACGTAGGTTAATTCATATGATGTAGTTTTTATTCCTTTCTACCAGTAGGCCCCTCGAATATTACAGTTGCATTGGTCACTGAATCACACCAACGCAGTTGAGAACCAACTACAGAGACCTTGGAAGATAGGTGGTTTTAGATCAGTTATCTTTTTCAAGAGAAATAGAATAGGAATATTTTGTTTAATGTTGATGTGCTACTTTGACCATCAAAAAGAGGGAAAACTTAAGCAAAGAAGAGATAAATATAAAGGAAAAGCAAAAGAGAAAAGATAACACGAACAAAAGGGCACAAGGTTAGTCTAATATTTTGGGGTCAGAACTGCTCATAAATATATATATAAAGTATAGTAATAGTATATAAAATGAACTGTCATCAACCCCTACTATATCAGACCATGTGAAGAATGCACGAGAAGATAAAGTAAAAATAAAAAATTGGGTCAACATGGAAGAGAATCCTAAATGCCTGGGGTGCTTTGCACCGTCCCCAATTTATTGAAAATCAATCACAAACATGGAAGAATGATGATACAAATAGAAGAAGGTTTATGATACAAAAACCAAGCCTATATCCAAGCACCAATAGGGGTGAAAAGGGTCATCTAGGCACACATAGCATGATCATGGGGGAACACATCACAACACACACACACACATCTAATCTAAAGATAAAGAAGGGGTCTCCCCCTAACACTGATCAACCAAGAGGTCATCCACTTCCCACTCTAGATCATCGTAGCAGGAAGGAGGACAAGCCTGCAATGGTGGAATGTTAAGGAGAGGAGTGTTTGACTCTCTCGCAACAAGGGCTAAGGAAGAGGGCCCTGCAAGGTCCTCTCCACCATGCTCCTATGGAGCTAAGGTCAACAATTTCGCGAAGATCGCCGAAAAGGATGGAACCTCGTCCAAAGAGTTAAACATGCACTTTATAGGGGTGCCATGCTTTACCTCAATGAATGGGGAAGGTTGTGCCTGAGATTCACCACTAGGCTCACTGAGTGATTTGGGAAAGATGACGAACTCAGGGGAAGCCAGGATTGGTTCCATCACTAGGACAGAACAAGTCAGCACGGGGCCAGCTTTCAGAGAACGTGAGCTCCTCTTACGTCCTATGTTGTTGGAAGGACCACTCTCTACCTTTTGCTTCGTCAGAGGATGCAAACTCCCCACAGACGAGGCAAGAAGTGTGAAGGAAGAGGAGGAGGAGAGAACCACAGTAGATACAATCGAAGTGTTCATTATATCTACGAGTTTTGGGAAAGGTAGGACATCTAGAAGGGACATCAACAGAGGTGGCTCCCGAAGGAGCGATAAACACCTACACCTTTTTAGGGTCAGGCACATTTGTACTCACAGTGAAAATCAGAAGCAATACAGAGCTAGACTAAATAGAAGCAAAGGGGAAGAGAGAGGAGGATGCAGTAGGAGGCCTTGATATGGGGGCAGTCGTCTCCTCTTTCTTCCTCTGTAAGGTGGCTTGCTCGGCCATGAGATCCTTTCATCAATGCTTGCATTCACACGCAAGGCAGTTTCTACGACTCTTGTAACTAGAGGTCGGAGGCTATGAAGGAACATAAGGCTCCTGCTCAGCCATGGGAGTTTCCACTACAACCATTTCCAATGGAGGAATACAATCCTGAACGAGAGCAAGAGGAGTAGGTTGAGAAGCAGCGGGGGGAGTCAAATCTAGTGCCTTGGAAGCAAGCCTCTTCCTATTTATTGCTTTGGGAGCAAGAGCAATAGGAGGCCACGAAGGTCGAGACATAAAGGATTCCCCACATGGGATTTTTCCTCTACCATACAAATAGTTCCAAGGTCCAAGCGATTTAGTAGGGAGGTCTAATATCCTGATCTTGGGTCTATGCCAAGGAGGGATCATTGAGCTTAATGGGTAGAAGCCAAGCTTCCTCATCCAATACTCCTCCCAAGAGAGGGGAGTAGATGAGTCATCCTGAGAAGGGGTAGGCTTCTCCTTCCCTTTTCTGGAAGAGGAGGCAACCAGTTGTTGTGCTACAGGAAGAGGCAATTTTGGTTGTCCCTTGTCCCCAATTTTGTACTTCACATAATTCTTGTAAAGTAGGTATGTTCTTGGAGGAAGCGGACCAATCGAGGCAGGCCAAAAATAGTCTAATGAATATCCCCCATGGGACACCAAAGACTGGTATCCAGTGTCATCCACTACGTGCACAATACCTTCATGGGAGAACTTTAGACATTTATGAATAACGAAGGCGATCCCATTCATGGAAGCTAGCCAGGGTATGCCTAGCTTCATCCAGAACAAATCTAACTTTAGAATGGCATTGAAAATTGTGTCAACAACCCTAGGTCCAACTAGGACAGACAAGGTTATCAAGCCATATGACTTCAAAGAGAGACCATCGTGTGTACGAATGGTGGATTTAGTTTCTTTGTACTCTTTTCTATGTAGTGAGTTAAGACACAATGTCTCTTTTGTAATAACATTCACTCGACTCACGGGGTCTACTAAGACTCCTGTCACAATGTTACCATTGAGGTGAACGAAAATGTAGAGGGGAGAGGGCTTGTTGTTTAAGGGTAAGTCCTGCGAAGTGAATGTTACATTAGGTGAATCAGTCGCAAACTGTATGGTAGAATTAACTGTGACCATGTTAACTAAGGCCTCGGGTTGAGTGATAGAATTGGTGGGATCGACAATCATGTTAGCAAAATGCAACAAAAATGGGTCTATGTATATATGCAGTTCACTATTCGCTTTCTCCATTGATTTATTTGTATTTTGTTTGCTTCCATCGAGATGAATAGTACTGTCCTCGATGCAATCATGTATCTCATGATGTAGGCGCATACAACGTTCAGTATCATGTTCGTTAACTTGATGGTAATGACAATAGGAACTTGCATCATACCAACTAGGGTAAGGTTCCTTAAGAGGTCTAGGGTTCGACAAGGTTACGATCTTATCCTTCACTAACTTTTGCAAGATGGAAGAGTAAGATTCTGCTAACTTTGTGAACTTTCAGTTGCGTTTGAGTTCGTTGTCATCCGCAACGACGACTAAATTCGCAATGGCTTTTCCTTTCCCAGAGATCGATACGATGGACTTTCCTTCAGAACAAGAGCACGAGGAGGATCCCCCAAACTAAACTACCATCTATTGATATTCTCATAGGGTTGCACACAAATGCGCGATAGAAGGGTATTTCATAAGGGAAAACTTTTCCTGCCAAGGCCTTTGCAAGTTCCCTATGAATACCTTATGTACATAAGAATCAGGCAGCGAATACGAGATTTGTGAGAAGAGTGCTTGATACCGCGCTATGAAATTGGTAATCTTTTCATTATCACCTTGTTTACATCGGATGAGATCTGAAAAGGTCATCTTCGGCCTGATGTTAGCTTGGAATTGTCATAGAAATTGGTTTACAAGTTAGTCAAATGAGAAAATGGAATTATTGAGCAAGGTATAGTAGCATTTGAGTGTTGTACCCTTGAGAAATCGAGGAAATAGTTTTTCCATCAATGTGTCATGATGGAAGAAATTTGTACACAGGGCATTAAAGGCGGACGCATGCATTTGTGGGACCCCTTTGCCACCATATTTTTTGAATTTAGGAATCTCCATTCCTTGAGGGAAGGGAGTGTTCAAAATTGTGACCAACAACGGGCTATGCCAGAAGAAGGGTTGGAAGATAGGTTGGGAAGAGGCTTGGGAGAGACTCGCCAACTGGCTTTGCATCTTACCCATATTCTGAACAAGAGTGTTCAAAATAGGGTCATTAGAAGATACAGGGCCAGAGGAACCTCCTCCAGAACCATCACTAGAGCCACTGCCACCAGTAGGGCCTCTGTCAGAGCCTCCTCCGCTTCTAAAGCCACCACCGTGACCTTCACCGGAACCACTTCCACCAGAACCACCTTTGTTGTTGAAGCCACTGCCACTACCAAATCCCCCACCACTCATCTCGCCAAAATCTCCACCACTAGAGGTGATAAGAGGGGTGAAGCTGAAACCCAAAGGGATCTTGTTCACTTTTATAGTGTCAGATCCCTCAGAGGCAGAAGGGATGTTGATCGAGGGTACGGTATCAGTCATGTATACAGACGTAGGAGGCATCGAAAACCCTAGCTATCTTTCATGATCTTCAAAAGTGACTCCCCATACAATGTTAGGATTGTTTGAAGGAGCACATGCATCAGTCAGACTAGAGAGACTAGCCAAGAGTTCTATGCCTGTTCGGTTTGCACTTCCAAAGAGGGTAACTCACTTTGATGAAAAACAATGTATATTAACAAAATTTATTCCTTAAATAAGGGTTGCTACATCATTTGTATTTGTACTAGGAGGAACCACAACTTGTTGCAAATATTTTTGAAGCATATTATGGCAATTAGGTGAGTCTTGAATAAGATCCCATAAGGATATCTTAGCAGGAGTATTTTTTAAGTTGTTCAATAAGATCATACTCCTTTCCACTATGTAAAGGAAAATGAGGATCACTAGCCAAGATATTTTGAGGTAGTGGTAATGAAACATGAGTGGTTTGTTCTTTCCTATTGTTCCTTGTATTATGTGTGAGCAATGGTATTGTAACTCGGTTGTTGTGAAACATTGTTACTATCAAGTTGCCTTGTAAAATTCAAGATATCTCATGGACTTAATGGTTTCATTTTAGGTGGTTCTAAGATAAGCACGAGTTTGTTTTAAACTTGAGGTTGATGTGAGGGTGGATAAAGGATAATTTGGGGTGTGATTTCATTAATGTACCTTTATTTTGGTTTATCATGACAAGCCTTAGTGGATGAACCTTGTGAGATGAAATCGTCAAGGGCTTCATCTAACATGTCAAATTATACTTTAGTCCGCTAATAACCTGGGTAGCCCTAGCCAGCTTCGGGTTTCTTTCCAAGTGATGTTCCAAGTCACCCAACCCTTTACTGAGGGCAGAGACATATTTTGAAGGAATGTGAACAACCTCATGCTTGTCGATTGACAATGGTGTAGGAGATGCAGGAGGAGTGGGGACATGATCGGTCTCATTAGAGAATTTGACCTCGCCTCTTGATAACTTCTCCTGTGCGGCGAGACCAACGACGGATCCAACAAAAAGGCCTGTAGAGAAACCAGTAGTGACCTCCATCCTCTCCATTGGAAGGTGTTGTATACTTCTCCTAACAATATACCCAGAGGTTGTGGACTGGGTTGTGATGCTCATAAACCTTCACAACACTTAGGGGCACAACAATTGCAAGGTATAAGGGAAAAGCCTCAATGCCAATGAATGAATAGATGTTGGTTCATGTCAGGTTCACCAAAAATGTAAGAGAGGGGGACCAACCATGTTCAAGGCCCTAGGTCATGGAGAGCCAAGAGTGGAAGGCTTCCCTAACTTACCTCAACTTAATGGGGTGTTTTGAAATGAGGGATGAGAATGATGAGGACTATAAGGTCCTTCAATCACTCTATAGACTCAAAACTCGAAATGGGGCTAGGCGAGTTGGTTTTTGGGTTCAACACTATGCCTCAGGAAGCTCTCTGCCTGAGGACTAAAGCGCGGTTCTGGGATGACAGTGCGGCGCGCTGGTGTCTCTCAGGTGCAGTGTCGTCCGTATGACCAGAGGACTTAAAAGACAATGTGAACCGCTAGAAAATAGGTGAATGGCCTAGCTAGTCACTTCCAAAGGGACAAAACAAAGCTATAAAGTAAGAAAAATATGAATGAATATGATAAAGCAAATATATGAGAGTTAAGGTGACAAGAATGATCTCACAAAGGTATTTTTTTGCTAGCTAGATCCACAAAGCACATCCTCCTACACACAAGAAAGAGGAAAATTGTTGGGGGGCTGTATAGGGGTTTGCCTCAGTCAGACCCCCATTTTGGTGTTTCCACCTCCACGAATAGCCAAGATAGCAATGATAGAGAAAATATTATAAAGGAGGAATGAAAGTAAAGAACATAATAACACTACAAAACAGTAATGTGCTACTCAACCAAATCGTAGAGGAGAGAAGTGAAAAACTTACCACCTCCACCAAGAGCTCACTAGCTAATGGAGGAGAAAATGAGAGGACTCAAGCCCCTATTGCAATGGTGTTGTTCCACACTTTCTCTATGGATTTGATGGAGTGATGTTGTTGCTATGGAGTGTAAAGTGTTGCTTGAAGGCTTAGAATGCAAGAAAGATTGTGTAGAGAACTTGCTAGAGGATGCTTGAATGCTTGGAGAGATAAAGAAGATGCTTAGAAGATGAAATGAAGGAATGAAGAGTGAATTTGAAGGGAGAATGAGAAAAAAGGCCATATTCAGGTCAGTTGGTCGAAGAGGGGCGTTACAAATCGACCCCAATGGGAAGTGTAATGCCTCTGTTGGCTTCATACGTAGGAATATGTCAGGGACGTAAGCGCACTACATGGATGTATGCACATCGCATGGGAATCCCTGACAATTATTCTTCTGCCAATGCACAAAATAGATGCCAAGTGGAACGAAGGCAGTGGGCTGATGTGGATTTTCACCTTCGAATTTGGTTTTCTAAGGTGAGGGAGTGTAAAAGGGGAATTTGCATAAGGGGTGAATAGATGCGCATGTGGCACAACACTACATTAGTTGCATCATTATCGATGACACGATTGATTACATATATATGAGGTGGTTGGAGCAAGGCCATGTCACAACACCCCTAGTATGTAGCATTATGATTGTGATGATGGAACTGCATGTGGTGATCAATGGGAAAGGCTCTCACCTTCACAAGGGCCTCGTCTATTACATTCGAGTGATGGAGGAGAGGAGGATAGTATACACCTGGGGTCAAAGTATGTTATTACATCTCTACCATGACCTTGAGCACTATGTACATTATGAGTGTAATAGCATCACCACCTGTATACTTCTATAGGGGTGAAAATTTGAGTGAATTACCTACATGTGGACAATTAGGTATCCCCGAGGCTTAGGGTAGGGTGACCGTCAATTGTACTCATACTTGGTGGTGCATGACTGGTGCTTCAAAGACCTTTTTTGGTCACATATTTTTGATAGATTGAGGAGTGATGACATTTTTTGGTAGTCATATGGGCATATGGGGATCTAGCTATCTAATAGGAGGTAGTTTCAGAGGATGTAGTAGGACATACTCTTGGTCAAACAGTTAGATCATATTATTGTACCATATTATTGGCACTGGGTCACGTGAAAATTTGGCTAGTTCTAAGCCATACCTCTAGTTATGCCCATGTACATATGGTAGCATCGTAGCACAACCAAAGTAGGGGAACATCCTCATCCCACTATCATCGATGTCACACTCAATAGTGATGATGGTGAGGATGATGATCTATCAGAGGCTCTAGCGACCAATGACGTCAACATGTTAGTTGGATTTTCCAATTGGTAGTTAATAGTAGGTCCTACCTCGATTTTCCTAGTGGATGCCCCCATGGGTGATGTTGGTTCTCAAGGGTTTGAGGGTGAGGTGACAGTGGCTTGAGTGGAGGAGAAATCAAGGTGGCGACAATGAATAGTATCACTAGTGCATGCTTCTACGGTCTTAATCACACCGCCTAATATTCAACCAGTTATACCACCTTCTACGACCACCATAGGGCTGAGCATCACTTCCACAAGCAGTGCTCCACCCCGAGATCCATATTGGCAGGTTGGGGACCCAAGTATGGGTTTGATTTGATGGATGTTGTTTCATTTTAGTTATTTTATTACACTCTCATATATATATATGATATCGCCACTTGCTTTGTTGTTACAATGTTCACATAGGAGTGACTCGACTTCTTCGGTTGATCCATTGTAGAGGTGGTCCCAACTGTCTAGATCCGAGGGTAAGTCCTCGATGCCTACATGTCGTAGACAGCAGGGTGCCATGGCCAATTATTTGATCTTGTAGTGTATTTGAGGATGACCTACGAGGAGAGTTGGGTGGAGCCAGTCCAATGCATTGCAAAGCTATTAGTGATGACTGGACAACAAGATCAGAGGGATTTCGATCTCCTCTCTACTCTCATTGAGAAACTAGGTCATGATGTGAGCTAAGAGTGTTGAGTAGGCATGTGACACTTTGCAAAGCTAGGCCAATGATCTCGAGAGGTATTTGGAGGCTGCGAGGATAACACCTACTAATCTCCAACATCCTCAGGTGCAACAAGTGAGGGATGAGATAAAAGTAGCACAATACTGGGAGGATATGCTTATAGAGCACATCACATCCCTAAGAAAGCAAGTGAGAGAGCTACATGGAGAGCTACAAGGACTTCAGTCATGGAGCATGTTCATGTCATAATCACATCGATCTCATTAACACACATCTATCCAACAACCACCTTCACCACCACTAGAACCAAAGGGTTTTGGGAGCCACGCCCTTGGTGGCTAGTTGTATTATATTATCATTGTATAGCATTTTTCATGTACAAATTTATACACACATACAAGCGCCACATTTTGTTACAGTGGCGTGATACATGTACATGACATTATTTTGATACATATATATTGGCATCATGTGTTCTTATGTGTATATTTCATTTTCATGTATGTTTATGCTATGGATGTATGTTTAGATTAAATGCTATCATGATCTAGTTAAACACACATTGGATGCATGCTTAATTAAATACAATGATGATCTAATTGATGTTTAATGATATCGATAGAAAATGTGATATAAAATGTATGGATAAAAGGATTAATCAAACACAATACACTTGTACATAGCATAAAAAAACACATGTATATATAATTCATAATTAAAGAAATTAAATACATACAAATTAAAAAGAATGTATTAATGAAGGAATTTCATAGCATAATAGACTACAATCACTAAAAAGGGGACGAGTGTCATGCACATGCCACATAGACTTTATGTATAGTATCTGCGAAGATGCATCACATTGATCGGTTATTTTAGAGGAGTTTCATCCATAGACAACAATCCATATGCACCAGAACTTACATAAAAGTGATTATATAAGGACCCAACCAATTACGACTAAATTTCCCCTTTTGATCAAGTGACTCATTTAAATTTCTTTGATTCTCATAGAGAAGTAGATCATCCACCTTAAAGGTGTGACAAAGAATACTTTGATTATAATGCTTAGAGATAGAATTTTGGTAAGCCCGAAGATGACTAAGGGCCTATAATCGTGCTCATCAAGCAACTCAAGCTAATTTAGACATTCAACATGGTAAGTGCAGTCATCAATTAACCCTTTAAGGGAAACCCACAGAGATGGAATTTCCAACTCTAAAGGCATAATATCCTCATCGCCATACACAAGGTTATATTAGGTTGTACTAGTAGCCATAAAAACACTTGTGTGATAGGCCCATAAGGCATAATTCAATTGAGTATGTCAATCTTTATCATGTTTATTTATTGTTATTTAGAGAATTAGTTCAAGATTTTTATTATACACTTCTACTTGGCCATTAGATTAAGGATAGTAAGGTATAGAAAACGGATGTTGAATGGAAATTATTTACCTCTTTGTTCGTAAATGAAGCACCATTATTAAAAATAAGTTTATCAAGCAATCTAAAGTGAGCAATAATGTTATTTAGAAGAAAGCTATATATTGCTTCAATGTTAGTGAATCAAAGTGGAATAGCTTCAACCCATTTCATAAAGTAGTTGGTAGTTGTGATGATGAAGGTATGTCCCTTAGAAGAAGGAGGTGATATTTTCTTGATAATATCCAACCCCCATTTTGCAAATGGCCAAGGAGAGGTATAATTATGAAGCTCTTGTGTGGGAGCTCAGATAAGATTATTATGTTATTGACATTGGGCACATTTCTTGACAAATTCAAAGGAGTCTTGCTCCATTATTTTCCAATAATATCTCATGTGGATCAGTTTATGCACTAATGATTTATCGCCGAAATGTCCACCCCCAAAGCTCAAATGAGCTTCTCGAAGGGAAAGGGTTATTTCTACCTTAGTGAGATATCGAAGAAGAATATCGTTGTAATATTTTTGATAAAGAACATTAGACAAAACAATGTATCAAGCTAAAAGCTTTTGTATCTAGAAACAAGTATTTTTACTCACCTCATTGAGAAAGTTTCCAGTCTTTAGATAATTATAGATATGAGAATACCATTCCCTAAGACTACGTGAGCACATACAAGACTACCAGGTTTAGGTTGATTTGAGATAGTAGGAGAGCAAAGAATCTAAACCACGAAGTGGTACTCATCCCATCATCTGAGGGTAGAAGGGAAGTCAAGCTTGCCATTGCATCCATGCGATGATTCTCTCTCTTAGGAACACGATCTATGGTAAAAGAAGAGAAACAATCAAGGATAAAGCCAAATCTTGATACTAAGATAACTTTCTCTGCTTAGCTTGATACACTCCCGTGATTTGATTTACAATAAGCTCAAAATCACCATGAATATAGAAATGTTTGATATTTCACACTATTGTGGCATGTAAGCCAACAATAGCCTGGCTTCGTACTTAGAAAATATTATTAGTGTAATGAAATTCAAGTAAAAAAGATAGAGGAATTGGCTTTCCTTTAGGTGAGATTAAAACTATGCCTGCCCTAGAGCCATTTTGACATCTTGATCCATCGAAATATATTTCCCACATAGGTTCATGATCCAACACAAGTAGATTTTCATCCAGAAATAAGTCCAAGTTAGGAAAGAAATGAGGTGAGGGAGCCTTCGTTAATTGATCAGTAACAACTTGTGCTTTAATTGCTTTTTGAGTCATGAACTTAATATTGAACTCAAAGAGCAACATCACCCATTTTGCTAACCTTACAGAAAGATAAGTTCTAGTAAATAAATGATTAAGAAGATCACACTTTACAATCACATCAGTCTCTACATGAAGAAGATAATTTCATAACTTTTGTGTTGTGAAAATGAAAGTGAGACATTATTTTTCCATAGCAGAGTATTGAGTTTCATAATCAACCAAAATATGACTAATGTAGTAGACCACTCTATCTTTACCATCATCATCATGTTGAGCTAAAAAATTCATTAAATCATGAGGTGATGCAGAAATATAAAGTAAAAAGGGTCTATCTTGCATAATTGACATCAAGATGGGAGGATTATCCAAATAAATCTTGATATATTCAAAAGCCTTGTGACATTCATCATCCCATTGAAAATGGATATCTTTCTTCAATAGGTGTGTGAATGGAAGAGCATGATCAACCAATTGAGATATAAATCTATGAATTACCTGGATCTTCCCTTGCAAACTTCGTAGTTGAGAGATGTTGTTAGGTGGAGGCATGTTAACAATTGTGTCAATATTATTTGTATCAACTTCGATTTCATGATGAGAGATAATAAATCCTAAAATTTTATTGCCATCCATGCAAAAGATGTACTTAAGAGGATTTAGTTCCATCTTATAGAGTCGAAGCCTTTCAAAGATTAGATGAAGATTCTCAACATGATCTTGCTAGGTTGTAGACTTTTCCAAGATGTCATAGACGTGATATTATAATATTTTATGAATGAAATCATGAAATATAAGAGCCATTGCATTTTGGTAAGTTGACCAAACGTTATTTAATCCAAACAACTACATAGAATAAATTACCCCAAGGGGTGGTGAAGGTTATCTTATACCAATATTATGGGTTAACAAATATTTGGTTATAGCCCATGAAGCCATCCATGAAGGATAACAAGGAATGGTTTGCACTTGAGTCTACAATCATATCAATATTGGGAAACAAAAAATCATTCTTAAGAGAATCCTTATTAAGATCATGAAAGTCAATGCAAACATGAATACGACCATCAGGTTTACTAACGACCACTAGGTTTACTAATGGTGATGATATTTGACATCCAAGGTGAATAGTCAATAAGATGGACAAAACCATATTTTAAAAGCTTTTCTATCTCAGTCTCGACTATTAAAGCAACCTTGGAATTCATTTTGCAGATCTTTTGTTTGATGGGCTTGGCATAAGGACATAGAATGATATTATGAAATACCATAGATTCATCAATATCGGGTATGTCCTCATATGACCAAGCGAATATATCTAGATGAGAATGCAACAAATCAACATGTTGCTTAGACTATTTTGAAGAGAGACATTTTCTAATCTTAATTACTTTCTCAGAAGATTTAGGGTCCATGAAAACATTAGTAGTATCTCCTTTGAGGAGAGTACTACGGTCTTTGGGATGAGGTATGGAAACATTATCACTTAAATTAGATAAAAAATCCTTCTCATTAGAATTCATGATGGAATCCCCAAAATATGCATGTCTATTCAAGAAATATGGGAATGGTCGTTTATGATGAAAGGGAGGTAGATTAGAATAGACACATAAGAAGTCTTCCAAAGCTTTATCTGAAGAGAAAACATCTAGAGGGACTTCTTTGGAGTCCACCTTTCTTTCAATGTATTCAGGATGAATCAATTTAAGAGCATGGGATTCGATTGAAACCATGTTGAAATTTAGCTAAGGTTTAGACTTAGATTTTGTGGAGCAGTATCCAAGTCCAATCTTAAAGTCACGTGGGTCAGCCTCTAAGGGGACTTTAATACATTTTTCATTACATCCACAACCTTTACCTCTGTAACTAAACTTATAGAAGATATTAAACCCCAATTTGTAACATGATTGCAATTCATGAAAAGGAAAATTAGTGTAAAGAGTGTACTCCATACTATAAGTATCACCCTTCTTTACAAAAGCATAATCATCTTTCTTAGTAGGAGAGAATGATATTTTTGGGATAAAGGTGTATTGGATCTATTTTGTACTCCCCAACATAGGATTTGATAAAGTTCAAGGATCCCCAATCATCACCAAGATATGCATTCGATTTGTGAGAAGAAGTGGAAGGAACAAATTCAAGACTTTATGCTTCAGGAGGATCTTCTTTAGGGGCATTTGTCTCAAGAGTATTGTTTGTGATAGGTACTACTAGAATAGATGTTAGTGCATTGGAAGATAGTGAAGGGATTAAATTATTGAGATTATGTGCAACCAAAATTTGACTAGCAGTTGCCATTTCATATAAGTGTACAATATCATGACCCGTCAGCTTTGATTGTGATCACCTCATTGTTAGCAATAAAATTTACAAAACAATGCAAGGTAGAAGTAATTACTCCCAAAGCATGAATCCATGGTCTTCCCAAGAGAATACTATATGGTAATGGTTCTGACATAACACATACCAGGGTGGGCACAGTAACAAGTCCCAACCTTAAAGGAAAGATTACCGCGCCTAAGGTGTGTTATCAAACCCACAACTATACAAGGAAGAAGTAGAAAAGGAAGTTTAATATACTTTAATTCTAGGCAACAAATCAATGCTACATACCTTGAGTGCCAAACCGGTATCAACGAGAGCACATCTAATACCTGTAGACACTTAAATCTGTCCTGATAATATCACATGCTTGATTTCTTGTACTAACATTGTTTCCAGTCTATTTCACCTAATTCATCCATTTAACTAAATAATGTCAATTATTTGGTTAAATTCACATTTTCTCTTATTAATTAAATAAATCAATTTTATTTAGTTAATTCACTATGCTTCATACTAATTTCATTCTCATTTGATTAAATAATGCAAATTGCTTAATTAATTGTCATATTTCATACTTTGATTAAATAATTCATGATTATTTAATTAAAGTCCTTTTCTCATACACTTGCACAATTAAATGATTTTAATTAATTGTTTAATTAGCTAATTTCTTTCTAAATCCTCCAACTTTTCACACTTAAAAAATGAATATTCTTTTGGAATATTCCATTTTCAAATTATAATATTTCCCCCAAATAGAAATATCTCCAACATCTCTCCAACATAATTCCTAAAAATTAGGGAATTGGTTGAGTCTCTCATGGATCCTAAACCCTTGATTTGATCTTTGATCCATGCCTCATGGATTGTCAATTGTTTGATCTATCCTTGATCCATGCTCATTCCTCTCATTTCATTTCATCCATTGATTAGCCTTTTTTGATCTTCACCATTGATCATGATTTCAAAAATCTATAAATAGTAAGCATTTTTCCATAATAAGCATCCACAAGCTTTGAGTAAACTTACTCTCTGGAATTGAATCTCCAATTTGATCAATTTGACAAAATTTGTGAGACATTTGAATTCATCCATTCATCAATTTATTTGCATAAAAAATGGATTTTGTTTAGGTTGAAGCACTCCACATCCAACTTGGACATAATCTCACAATTTGAGTAACTTACTCTCTTGAATTGAATCTCCAATTTGATCAATTTGAGAGCACTTGTGATACATTTGAATTTATCCATTCATCAATTATTTTGCATCAACAATGGATTTTGTTTAGGTTTAAGCACTCCACATCCAACTTGGACATAATCCCACAATTTGAGTAAACTCACTCTCTTGAATTGAATCTCCAATTTGATCAATTTGAGAGAACTTGTGATACATTTGAATTCATCCATTCATCAATTGCATTGCATCAACATAGATTTTTTTTAGGTTGAAGCACTCCACATCCAACTTGGACTATTGCAAGTATGAGCTATCCTGGTGGTGTTGTCATTAATGTTGTCATTGATGTCAACATAGCTCAGTATGTTGCAGATTTTGCATGTATAGCTGAGATGTTGTTGAGATGTTGTGAGTACATGGAGCTATCTTTATGATGTTGCAGATGTGCTGGTTTGATGAGTTTCCAAGTGCTTTTGAGAAAATTAATAAAGAAGAGAAGTCAGAGTGATGAATGTGTTTCGGTATGTGCTCCACATTTTTTCTGTGTTGATCCTATGCTTGTGTGGATCTGAAGGTTTGTTAATGGTGATCTAGTGATGATATCTCTTGAGTTTTAGCTTTTGGTTCAATGTTACGTGAAAGTTACGTTCACCAGTATGTGAACTATTCTAACAGAGTTGGTCTTCTGTGGACTAGGAGAAATAGTTTTGCTCCACAGTTCTCTTCTGTTTCGTTTCAGATCTTGCGGATCTAGGATATGTCTTGTGAAGGTCTTTTATGTGCTCTGGCAAAGAGGTTTGAAGTTTGGTGATCTGGAAGTCATGTTTCAATGTTTCAGTGTGAGTTTGCATAGTCCAGATGGACTAGTGAATGGTTTTCTGTGTTTGAAGTTTGTTGCATTTGTTGTGGATGTATCTGGAGAATTCTGAGATGTATTCTAGTACATAATGAAGTGTGTTGTGGTGTCTGTGTGTCATCTTCTTGTTGGGTAGCGTGTACATCAATGGTCTTTTGTGTTTTCATTAGGTTTGGTCTACCTGGTGTTTACACTTCATTCAAAGAATATAATTTAATTGAAAGAAGTGTGTGTTTGATCCAAGACATTTTTTTTTTGGTCTTGGTTAAATATTTTTTGGTCCACTCTTATTCCTTTCCACCGCGGGAATCTTGAGTTGCCGACCTAATTTGAATTTATGAAAAGAGGTCATTGTGGCCGACCTTGGAGAAATTTTCTAAGGTTAAGGATGGTATAAAAGGAAGTCGAATTGTGAAGAGTTGTATGACAGTGCGATGCAAAGTGACGAAAGTGAGCCACAAATCATAAGAGCAGAAGTGTGTGTGCGAGTGAGTTGTGACAACAGTTCTTCAGTGTGTTGAAGGCAGTGAGTGAAAGGTTTCTGCAATCCTGTGAATGTGTTAATTGTTGTGGTGGATATTTTTGTTCTCTTTTGTATCTGTAGGCAATGAGCCTCCTTGTTGGATAGTGAGTCCTTTCTGTAGGCAGTGAGCCTTTGTACTTGATAGTGAGTCCTCTTTTGGGCAGTGAGCCCTTTGAGCCTTTTGTTTTATAATCTATATTGTGAGTTAACCCTCACCATGGTTTTTCCCTTATTGGGTTTTCCACGTAAAAATCTGGTGTTCATTGTGTTGATTTTCTTTCTGTTATTTGTGTTTCATGCTCTTAATAACAAAATAGTGTGGTTGTGGAATTAATGTGTTGAAGTTTTAAGTTTGAATTTTTGTGACAACTGATTCAAACCCCCTCTCAGTTGTCCTGCACCTGTTTAACATGGACATAATCCCACAATGGGATTGAGGTTTGCATCTCTTAGTTCCTTCTGAATTCTATCATTCCTTTTGTTAGGGCACAATGGGGCATCGAGAAATATCATGTAAATTTTGAATTTTGATCAAGCAACATTAGTTCTTTGAAACAACACAATGAGTGCATTTCTTCAAAGAGGGAAAAAATATAGACACTTAAAATTGCTCTGATAATATTGTATACTTGATTTCTCGTACTAACACTGTTTCTAGTCTATTTCACGTAATTCATCCATTTAACTAAATAATGTCAATTATTTGGTTAAATTCACCTTTTCCCCTATTAATTAAATAAATCAAATTTATTTATTTAATTCACTACATGCTTCATACTAATTTCATTCTCATTTGATTAAATAATGCAAATTGTTTAATTAATTGTCATCTTTCACACTTTGATTAAATAATTCATGATTATTTAATTAAAGTCTTTTCTCATTCACTTGCACAATTAAATGATTTTAATTAATTATTTAATTGGATAATTTCTTTCCAAATCATCCAACTTTTCCCACTTGCACAATGAATATTCCTTTGGAATATTCTATTTTCAAATTCAAATATTCCCCCCCAAATGGAAATATCTCCAACATAATTCCTAAAAATTAGGAATTGGTTGAGTCTCCCATGGATCTTGAACCCTTGATTTTATCTTTGATCCATGCCTCGTGGATTTTCAATTGTTTGATATTTCCTTGATCCATGCTCATTCCTCTCATTCGATTTCATTCATTGATTACCCTTTTTTGATCTTCACCATTGGTGCAGGAGCACCATTGGGGCAAAATTGTCAAGTCAAGTTCATAAGGTCTAGGCTGTAGAGGTTTTTGTGTTTTGTTTAAAATAAGGTCTACAAGATCATTATTATAACATAATTGGGTATGTTTGAGTCATTTTTAGGTGTTAGGGTGGTTTAGTTTTCAAAAGTGCAATATATTGGGAAAAGTTGTCTAAAATGGTGTAAAGTTGATAAAAATGCAAAAATTGCTTTGTTGAGGAAGACCAACGGTCTTAAGCTTTCAAAAGGTGGTTAAGGGAAGTTAGAAGGTCATTTGACTTGTAAAAAGCATAAATATGTTGTATTCCTTCATTGTAAAGAGTTATTTTGAAGATTTTGAAGAAGAAACATCAAGTTGTGCACTATTTTTGTGATTTTTCCAGATTTTTAGTATTTTCCAACCTTGGTTGAGGCCGTACAACAACTTTTTGATTCAAATATTTGTGGGATAACTTAGTAATTTATTTTCAATTGTATTTGAATTCAATTTTAAGGTTCTTTCATAAGTTTTAGTGCACTTGTTTGTCTGATTTCACAAACTAGTCAGAAACAGGGCACTTGTGGTTTTGAAGGGCTCAAACATGTTTTAAACCATCCCACCTTTCTGTATGATCTATTACTTGGTGGGATGGATCTAACTAATTATGTAAAGGTGTTATAATGGTAATTCTATGCAGGGGAGGTTTGGAATGGAGTTGGGCATGAAGCCCTCAAGGGAAAATGAAAGTTTTCTAAGCGAAATATGGTGGTTTTGATGAGTCAAACTGTGATTTTGTGTAGGGCAGTGTTATTTTATGTTTGATTAAGCTTAAGCTATCCATTTTGAACTTTTTTGAAGAAGTTTTGTGTTTTGGGTAGGTTGGGAAGTGACATTTTCATTAAGACCTAGGGTTTCTAGGCGTTGATAAAGGGTTTCATGGTTTGGCCCTTGGATGGTTGAATTTATGAGATTTTATTGATGATTCTGAGGTTATGACACATTTTAATTTCTTCCCCAAGATTTGATAGAGTTTGGATAAGTCCAATGAGTGGTTGCTTTGGAAAAGTGGGCTAATTTGAGCCCTAAAAGGTGAAAAATCCTTGTTTTGAACAAATTGTGACAAGGCAGTCTTTGGTGATTGATTGGTATGTTATCAAGAATTTTAATGGGTACCTCAAGTGAGTTTGGTTATGGTGTCAAAGAGGGTGTTAGTGGTTTTATACCCGATTGATTGGTTTACCAGTGCTACAAGGAGACATAGTAGATTTGATGAAAAGTTGAGATTCCTATGAAATTGTGATTTGACACTTGTTGTCGATTGGAATTGTGTTTGGTGAGTTTGCAGGCCTCCCCCTATTGCATCAACTATTGATCCTAATTTCAAAAATCTATAAATAGTAATAATTTTTCCAAAATAATCGTCCACAAGCTTTGAGTGGACTTACTCTCTTGAATTGAATCTCCAATTTGATCAATATGAGAGCACTTGTGAGACATTTGAATTCATCCATTCATCAATTTTTTTGCATCAACAATGTATTTTGTTTAGGTTGAAGCATTCCACATCGAACTTGGACATAATCCACAATTTGACTAAACTTACTCTCTTGAATTGAATCTCTAATTTGATCAATTTGAGATCACTTTTGAGACATTTAAATCCATCCATTCATGAATTTATTTACACCAACAATGGATTTTGTTTAGGTTGAAGCACTCCACATCCAAATTTGACATAATCCCACAATTTGAGTAAACTTACTCTCTTGAATTGAATCTCCAATTTGATCAATTTGAGAGCACTTGTGAGACATTTGAATTCATCCATTCATCAATTGCTTTGCATCAACAGTGTTTTTTTTAGGTTGAAGCACTCCACATCCAACTTGGAAATAATACCACAATGGGATTGAGGTTTGCATCTCCTAGTTATAATTCAATTTGATTTGCTTTGGTATTTCATTCTTTTGAATTCTAGTTTGGTTTTGCGAATAATTTCATTGGATTATATGATTAATTGATCAATTGTTTAAATATCTATTTTTGGTTTAATTCATATCATTTGATCAATCAATTTTATACATTCACAATACCGATATTTTTAATGTAAACTATAATCATCAAAGGATCTACTTGCTTTTGTACTTTCGGAGGCGAGAGCTCTAGCGGATAGAACGTAATATTTGACGAATATGCACGAATATGATCTATTAATACATTAACATCCATTAGCCTAGCGGAAGAGGGAAAGAGGGTCTTTTGTAAGGATTCCTAAAGCATAACTTAGTAAATCAAAGCAATCTAAAGCAATCCCAAAGTAAGATCTTGGAGGGAGCAACACGAAGTTCACTCAATGGCTTAGATGTAGGTCTTGGTGCTTAAGGAAGATTCAATTGACAAGGTGGTAAAGAAGTAGGTTGATTGAAATTTTATTGATTCCTACTAGTATTATATATATGGGGTGCCACTCTATAATAGGGAGCCTTAGATTGTATGAATCTCTTGTAAAGGTTTGACATGTCACTTTTGACAGGAAACCCATGAATAGAATGAATTATTTTAGGAGATGGGCTATTTAGAGTCACATAAATGATCGGTCTCTTAGACCTTTAAGGGGAGATAGAGACTATGACTACAATTATAGACTCTTGAATTTGCAAAGAAGAAGGTTTTAATGAAGAAGTTTTCTTAACATATTTTTTAGTAGAAGTAGATGCATCTAATAAATCATCCAATACATCATCTAACATATCAAAATACTGTTCAAAAAATGCATTATCAAAAGCATTAAAATTTTGAAGAAAAAGATTTAGCATGATTTCATTCACATCGAGTTCACCAAAAATATAAAGGAGGCAATTTGCTACCCTCGAGACGATGGGGTCTTAAGGAGAAAATAACCCTCAATTACCTCAAAGATCAAAGCTTAGGTGACAGGATAAATAATAAAGAATATCTATACAATCTAATCAAATAAATGCTAAATTATAAATGACAAGAATAATGGAATCACTTAATTACAA
Organism: Sequoia sempervirens; assembly: GCA_007258455.2. Lineage (NCBI taxonomy): Eukaryota > Viridiplantae > Streptophyta > Pinopsida > Cupressales > Cupressaceae > Sequoia > Sequoia sempervirens. Next base: position 123,159,629 of record VDFB02000003.1, on the reverse strand, counting down.
GAGTGAATGAAAAAATTAGAATCTCTAGTATATATAAATGGAAAGCACAAAAACAGTATATTTTTCCCTTAAGAGGATTAGCTCTCGGACATGGATGATAGCGTGTTGCAAGGATGTTTGAACCCTGCACTGTCGTCTCTAATAAAATAGATAGTAAGAATCTAGAATCTAAAATGTTTGGTTTACTAAACCTATTCATTTACACACAAACAAAATGATGAAAAATGTTGGGGGCTATTTTGGGGATTGCCTAAGTCAACCCCCCTTTTGGTGTTTTGGGTTCCATGGATAGCTAGATAGGATTGAGATAGATAAAAATGTATAAAATAAAAGATGTATGATAGAAACAAACCTCACAAGGTTGAGAAACCCTATCATGAATGTAATATACAAAATCAAATATACAAGATCAAATAGATGAGATAATATAACAAGAGAGAATTACCAAAAACCTATGGCTCCCCTCTTGGATTGATAAACATAATGAATTTACATACAAGAGAATCTTTAACCGTTACTTGAGAGAGAAATCCAACAGAGCTTCACTATGAGAATGAGAGAGTAAGAGAGAAAGAGAACAAGAGAGCAAGAGAGAGATCAAGAATTTGTCGAAATGAGAGTGAAAATAGAGTTTTGTTATGTTGCATGGGCGAGAGGATCTATTGCACATGCATCCTTGTCACTATGTTGTGTGTCATAGGCAAGGAATACAAAATAACAGCATTTGAATCTTGGAAAGTTTGGGGATTCTAGCATGTTGTGGAGAGGTCTATGTGTCATACAAGTTTCCTACCAAAATATTACACAAATTAAGCATTCAGGCTACTAGCACTTCATCGTTGTTTCCTATGAAGCTAAAATATGAAATTCAAACTTATAGGTTTTTGCATAAATATGGTGGGCCTAAATGCATAAGTGTGAAATTACCATAGGGTGCAATTTTACAGTACTACAACCTACCCCAGCACAACCAAGAGCACCACAATTATTTGCTTAATTTGCACCAAAACCTAACAATAAGCATGTTTAGCAGGAGTATACTAATGAACCCATCCAATACTCAACCAATGCGATTGAAGTTAGTGATGTTCACCTACATTCAAAACAATATTTGTTGGGCCATCATCTCCTCATATTACAAAACTTCCTGATGAGGAACCAACATTTGAAACTAATGACCATCTAAATGAACAACTTGAACAAAACAAGCTACAAATAGAAATCATAAACAAGGAACCACCATTCCCAAAGAGTCTGACCACTAAAAAATTTCACTTTGAACCTAAATTTGACTTCTTGAGTCAACTAAAGAATGTTTCTGTCAAAATCCCTTTGATATGAGCTATCAAAGAAGTGTCCACATACAAAAATACTATGAGGGAACTATGCCTTAAAAAGCTCGAAAGGAAATGAAAGGACCAACGAATTGTCCATGTTATAAAACAGTTGGTTGATCTTATGTTGAGCAACTTAGTTATCCCAAAGTATGCAAACCCTGGTAGTCCTATCGTAGATGTGTAAATTAATGACACACTTATGATCAAGAATACTTTGATTTATCTAGGAGCATCAATCAATGTGATGATAAGAGAAACATTGAAAAAGCTTCAACTAATAGATCTGAGACCTACACCTACAATTTTACAACTAGTAGATAGGTCAATAATGAAACCAAAGAATAGCATTGAAGATTTAATCATCACACTAGACTCATGGGAATATCCAATAGAATTTATGGTCCTGTATCCTAAGGCCAACCTCGAAGGATACCCATTAATCCTTGGTAGACCATGGTTAGCCACAATAGATGCATTTATCAGATGTAGATTTGGTAACATGATCATTTCTAATGGGAATGTGACAAAAAATTGATCCTCTATCTAGTTGCACAACCTCATGCAAAATTAGAACATCCTATTTGGCCAAGTTTGGAAGATGATGACCATTATTCTTTGCAAACACTCATGACCATTGACCAAAGTTCAATGGTCAATATTCAAGAAGAGGATGAAATTCTTGCCAATATTATATAAAACTCTAATGGGATGGACCTATAACAAGACCAATGTCTAGCACATTTGAAATGCCCACTGCAAAATATTATATCAATAACAACCTCTAAATCTACCTCATAATTATTCCATACACTACTTCCACATAGTTGTAATCTTAATCTATCAAGGTTATATGTTTATTTTGTCATGACGTTTTTCATACCAATGGAAATTGCACCTGATGAAACACTTAATGTCACACAATCATTTGAAAATTTCTCAGCGGTCAACTACTTACTGTTATCACCTGAAATTGCACCCTATTGAACCTGATGTTCAATACCTTAGTGTAACATGGGAAGACCTCTAAAGATGTGGGTTTCTTGTAAACAAAGGTCAACCTCTGGAGAAGGCCGACTTCCTATGGTGTCACCTAACTACTAATCTTGTAAATGAAAAGAGTAGAAGGAGAATCTATTAAAACTAATGAAAACACTATCTCTATGGTGATGCACCAAAATTTACTAAGAGGGCATATAACACAGTTTACACACACAATTTTAGTCAATGACAAAAGCTTTGTCAAACACAACTCAATCACATACGTTTTTTGCATAAACAATTCATTAAAAGGTTCATATGGCTACACTCCTAGAAGGAAGAAATAACTTCACAACTAGAGAGTACTACATTTTGGACACATCTCACAACCTACAAAAATACATATTGCTCTACAGAAAGGTGTTGAAATAAGACATAACTACAAGGAATCATACAGTTTCACAAGCAGTTTCATCAATTATACGAATGCACACAATTTAATAGAAAGAACGAAAAGGTAAAGCACTTATACTCATTGATTTTAATGGTGAAACACTGATATACATGCTTGTCATGAGTTACAAAACATAGCCTCTCTTCTGCAAAGAACTCCACAATTTACAAAAGCAGAAAAGCACCAGGTAAGAACTAACTACAAAAAAGGCAAAAAATGTCATATATACAAAAGACCCAGCCCCTTAGGGCTTACAAAATATCTGTATTCATAAAGATATGCTCCTAGATCTTTTGAATGAAGTTAATGTTGCATCCCCACTGTCCATGTCGGTGAAGAGTCACTTCAGGAATGGCCTCCTTGATCTTTTACAACGCATTTAATGTGCCAACCTCTAGCCTCTGTGTTCACTTTCGAACTTCCCTGAAGAGCTGTCTCGAATCCCCTGGAGCACTATCATTAATGTCTATCTACCTTTTGCCATTAGACCTCACAGCTATCCCTGACGACCTCTTCTTTCTCTTGGCCTTCTTCCTATTCAAGATCTTTCTGTAGGTTGACTTCCTCTGCAAGCAGCTTTAGACTTTCCCGTTAGATCTCCACACCATCATTTACTGAGTGGCTCCATCGCCTTTGATCCCAGAGCAAGTTTGTGTCACTTTCATTCTGTTGATCTTGTTCACAGGGTTAGTCAAACAGTCAAACGGATAATGGTTCGTCTTTAGTTCTCTTTGATTGGTTGAACATATGTCGTGCAAGATCCTAGGCGGTCAAAGTTCATTTAGCTAGAATTGCATGTCGGTGAGACATTGGCCGTGTCTCCCTGATGCGATCATAGTCTATAGTAGCATCGACATAGCATACATCTGTCGGTGAGACTTCATAGCGAGCGGCAAAAGTTACACCGACGTCAAAGATGGTCACCCAGACCATCGCTGTCAGCTAGAGGTCACAACGAGTGTAAGCCATTGGCCAAGAGTCTCGGTGAGCCTCAAGAGTTACATTGCTATCATATAAACCATCGGCAAGACAAACATTCATCGACAAGAGGTCATAGCGGGTTCCATTAGTCATGTAGATATCCTTTTCCATCATTGAGACCTCACTTGTTGGCAGGACATCATACCAAGTGCAAATCTTTCGCTCGGAGTCTCCCCGATCTCAACCTTGTGAACCACCATCGGTAAGAGCTTCCCGGTTGACAAGAGATTACACTGAAGGCATAACCTTTGACGAGACATTCAGCAGTCGGTGAGACCTCATGCCGAACTCACAACTTTTGCCGAGACTTCCCCGTGTCGGTAGGACATCTCGCCGAGACCACCATCTTATACTGAAGGCACCATCCTTTTGGTGAGACATCATTCGGTCGCCGAGATGTTATAGTGAGGCCTACCTGTTCTCCCCATTGACATCTCTTTTTGCTAAGACCTTCGTTAGTCGTTGAGACATCTCCCCAAGCTCCTATTTCTTCGGCGAGACCCCCGGCCTTCGACGAGACATTATGCCGATATCAATCCCTCTCGGCGAGACTTTCGCTATCGGTGAGACCCCATGCCGAAGGCAAAACCTTTGGCGAACTGAGACCACTTTGGCAGGACACTAGCGGGTCGGGAAGAGCTTACGTCGAACCCTTTATCTTTCGGCGATCTCGAAACATTTCGGGGAGACCACCAGTGGTCGGCGAAACATTACACCGAGGGCATTTTGTTTCGCCGAGACTTCCATCTTTCGGCATGACCTCATGGCGACCTGAATGTCCTGGCGACCGGTGTATTCAAAATAAATAGAACGCACTGCTAGTCGGCAAGACAACAGGAGGGTCTTGCCGACTTTCTTCTCTGATGAGTTTTATGCCAAAACTAACTAAGGCGAGGCTCTCCAATAGACTTCCTTGTGAAATAGCATCAAATGTATGATCTACCCCTTGATGCAAATGTCCCCATTTGGCCTCCATGAATCACTTGAAAATATAGACCCTGCCTGACTGAGCCCTGTGCGAAAAACAGGTAACATTTTTGGTGACCTTTGTTGGATGTTTGCCTGCTGAACATGGAAACCTGTAGCCAAAAATTGTCCATTGGGCATGAAGTCATTAGGAAAACTCAGAAAAAATTCAAAAGCAGTTGCACATGGCTGCAACTCACTTGAGATTCATAGAACATAATAGCTTGCTAGAACCGATGAATCAGGAGAAACTGAAAAAAAACTATTTACTGTGCTGAAACAACACTTAGGGAAAGAAAAAAAAATCAAACTAAAGTGTAGAAGCACTTATTGAAAACATAAAACCTAACCTAATATGTACAATGGAGGAACTTATCAAACCTCAAAACAAGGCTTGAGGTGTATCCCATTGACTGGGATAGGAAGCACTTCACCTTCAGTTGTGGCCATTTGGTAAGCATTGTGTTCTTTGCAGTCTTTGATAATAAATGGACCTGTCCACATGTTGTCAAACTTGGTGTGATGGCCCGGCCTGCTTTTTGGAACATCCCATTTCAGCACAAGATCTCCCACCATGAAATCTCTTGATCTAGTTTTCTTATCAAATGTTCTCTTAGTCAGGATTTGCTGACGTTCCATGTTCTTCATAGCCCTGTCTCTAATTTCTTCTAACTCCATCAGTTGAGTATATCTTATGGAAAGTGGGTCAGTCTGCTCAAACAGGACTAGCTGACTGGCAATGTCCAACGCGGGCAACTCAGTAGAGATAGGTAATTTTGCTTCTTTACCGTACACCAACATGTAAGGTGAGTTCCCAATCACCTTCTTAGGGGTAATTTTGCCTTCCCAAAGAGCAGTTTTTAGCTTGGCATGCCAATTTCTCTAATTGCTTTGAAGCATCCTTTTGATAATGTTAATCAGATTTTTATTAGTGGACTCTGCAAGTTCGTTGCCCTGAGGGTAATAGTTGGAGCTTGTGTTCAAGTAAATTCCATTCTTCAATGCCCAATTAGCCACCTTCAAACCAACAAATGCCATGACATTGTCAAAAATTATAGAGTCTGGGACTCCAAATCTACAAACCATGTCTTCATAAAAATTCAAAACTGCTATTTCATTAGCTTCCTTAAGAGGTAAAGCTTCTGTCCATCGTGTAAAGTAGTCTGTTGCTGTGATAATCCACCGATGGCCTACACTTCAGGGTGGGTTAATTGCCCCTATGAAGTCAATTCCACACTTCATAAATGACTACTCTATCTGAATTGATTGTAATGGCAAAGTAGCAAGTCTTTCTTTGCCTGAAAACAAGGCACATTTGGAAAATCTTCTGACATACGTATGTGCATTCTTAAACAAGTTAGGCCAATAATAGCCTGCTCTTAAAATCTTATATGTTGTTGTCCTTGCAGCATAGTGACCTCCAGAAGGTCCGTCATGGAACTCATATAATATCTGATCCACTTGATCATTATCAACACACCTGAGCAGTACTCCACTGTGATATTTCCTATGTAACACATGATCAATCAAGACGAAAGGAATAGACTAAAGTTGGTAGTACCTCCTCTTCGTTCTGTTCAGATTAGGTGGACATTCTTCGGTTCTCAAAAAATGTGACATCTCCTGCAACCAGCTGGTAGCTTCATTATCTGTCGTCCCAACATTAACCAAGACTACATCTCGTTCATCCTCTACTATTGAAATGTCTTCATTAGCCAGCTACTGGCATAAACCTTTTCCCCTCACCAGTTTAGTGACCTGAATATCCACATCATACTCCATAACTCTTGTGATCCATCTAGCCTGTTTTTCATTTAGATCTTTGCTGAGTAAAAATTCTTTCACACTGGGATGTGCCACTTGAAGATGAATTTTGTTATGAGACAATAGATGTCTAAATTTCTTCAAAATTTTCACAACAACCAACACATGTTTTTCTATGAAGGTATACTTCTACTCATAGTCTTCCAGACCCTTGCTAAAAAAGGCAATGGGATGCTCCAACCCTTCTACATTTTTCTTTACCAAAATTGCAGAAATTACATCAAAACTACCAAAAGCATACAAGGTAAAATCCTTGTTGAAATCTAGGTTAACTAATGTTGGGGCTGAAGCTAACGCCTCCTTGATCAGTTGAAAATTGTCCCTTGCTTTTCAGGTCCATCTAAACTCTACATTTTTTTTTAACATAGCTTTAAGGGGTTTTAACAAGGCTGCTATATCAGGGAGAAACCTCCTGACAAAATTAATACGACCAATGAAACTCTGAAGTCCTTTCTTATGCGGAGGTAAAGGCAGCTCTAAGATTGCTGCCACTCTTTTGGGATCCACCGTGATTCCCTTCCTAGATACTACATACCCAAGAATCTTTCCTTCATGAATAGAGAAAACACATTTCTTGGGGTTCAATGATATATCGAACTCCCGACAATGTTCAAAAATTTTCCTCAAATGGTCAATGTGATCTGCTGTCTTCTTGGAATAGACAGTGATGTCATCAAGGTATACCAAGACAAACTTATACATTAAGTTGCTAAAGACCGTGTCCATAGCCTTTTGGAAGGTTGCTCCAGTGTTAGACAAACCAAATGGCATTTTCCTATACACCATTGTGCCCCACTTTGTGGTGAAGGCAATTTTAAATTGATCTCCTTCCCTTACCAAAATCTGGTTATAACCAGAATATCCATCTAGTAAAGAAAAACGTTCAGAACCTGACACACATTGAAGAATCTGCTCCATAGACGGAAGAGGGTGCCTGTCCTTTAACGAAGCTTTGTTCAAATCTCTGAAGTCTACACATAATCTAAGCTCTCTGTCTTTCTTCCTGACGGGAACTAGATTTGCAACCCAGCTAATATGCTTAATGGGAAAGATAATCCCACTTTCTATGAGTTTGAAAACTTCTTTCTGCATTAATGGCTCCAGTTTGGCATTAACTGGCCTCTGTTTCTGCCTTATGGGTTTGGCTATTGGCTCCAATTCTATTGTATGTTGTGCAAGACGTGGATCAAATCCCTTCAAATCTCCATACTCCCAAGTGAATATGTCAATGAATTCTTGGAATAATTGCATAAAAGACTACTTTTCAGTAGCAGTGTTTATTTTTCCTATCTTGAGGCTTCTCTTAGATGCAATTTCTAAGTCCTCATAATGATCTTGCTGAACCAACAAATTGGCTTTGTTACTTTTAGCCTAATCATCAGAATTGAAAATACTTTCTAAGGTAACCAAACCCTTAGGCAACTTGTTGTTCTTTAATTACAGTACCTGGTCTCCATATTGCTGTTTGATTTTATCCTGATTTGATGCTGCAAACACGTCCTCTTCAAGCAGAAATTACAGAATTTTATCATCACTCTCAAAGACCTACCAGTTAACATTGTTGTCGGGCAATGAAGGCCTGATAATAACCTTGATATGTTGTTGACTACATTCCTTCGTTATGCTATTTGGAATGTGAAACTGAGCTCCCATAGCTGCTAATCTGTCAGCATGCTGATTCTGATTTCTTGGAATTGAAATGATATTGAAAGCCTCAAAATCCTCAATGAGGTCCCAAACCCTATACTTATACAATTTAAGAACATCATTTTTAACAACATTCAGGCCTCTAACCTAATTTACTACCAATTCAATGTCCCCATGCACCTTTAAACACTTAATTCCACGTTTCCTCGCCCATTCCAGCCCTTGAATGAGACCTTCATATTATGTTGTATTATTAGTGCATGAAAATGCAAACCTAAAGGCCGCATAATATCTTTTAGTTCTTGGGGAAACCAATAATGCACCCCCGCCAACGCCATGCCTGCTCCTTGAACCATCAAAATACATTTCCCAAACTTCGTCTTGCTGATGAAAATCATTCATTAGCCTCTTAACCAAGTTAGGCATCACTATATCAGCTTCTTGAAACATGTAGTTACCCATACCAGCATCCAACACCAAGTCACTTTCAACACTAGAAGTTTGGCCTGCTGCCCACTCATCTAAAAGTATATCAGGAATATCATCGACAACAATGCGAGGATCGGAGACAACAGCATGCTCGTCTTGTTCAAAAATTATGCAATTGGTATTCATTGCACTAGGTATATAGGGTTCTATATTGTCTTTTGCAAGTAACTCAGACTTAATGGTTACTTTAGTTCCATACCGAGTACGGAACAACATGTGAGACCAGTCAAAAGAAAGGTATCCCCCTATTTTAGTCGTAAACTCTCTTGACAAACATAGCCCAAAATACGGAGGCAAATCTGCCACATAAATGTCTTGGGAAATTGAAAAATTAGGGCAAGCCTGTAGAGTTAAGCTAGCATCTTTGATAAGCCCCACTGTATTAACAGATGAGCTCCTTTCTCTAAAGGTTCATACTTTAAACCTAACTGATCGGCTACTTGCTTGGGCATCACAGAACAGGTAGTGCCGCTATCTACCATACAATTGTGCACTAAATTTTTTCCAATAATCAATGAAATATAGAACGGAGGAGGTCTCACACTCTTAACCTTGAATCGTAGATTTCTCTTTGCTATTGGGATTAACAACTTTCCCTTGATCATCATTAGCCATTATGACCTTTTGGGAATCAACAACAACTTGTTTAGGATTTATATCTTCAAATAATGCTTTTTTAAGTAGATTAGCCTGTCCAGGAATGCTTAAGGAATCCCACATGGTCATATTCACATTCATCTTTTTCATATTGTCTGCAATGTTGTAAGGTACAGTTGAAGGTACCTTCTGATGTACTTTAACAACAGTCGGTTCCTTATTCTTGTGAGGTTGCTCATTGATTGGCAAGCCAATAGCTTTTTCTATTCATTTAGTATAGGTGTGGATGGTGCTTCCACAGTTGCAGGCCCCTTGTTTTTATCAGCTAATTGCTCCACCTCTAGAGCCCTTTTCTTAGATCATGTATTGGCTGCAACTGCTAAATCGACATTCACACCACAAAACTCTTCCCTTTGCCAATTTAAAAATGCAGTCTCATAAGAATGTATATCCGATTGTTGTTCAGGTATATTAGTAGGTGCATCTGGCTGTGGACTGACAACATTTTGGACCATAAATTCCTGATTAACTACCCCATTTGAGCATGAGGCTAGGTTATGTGCTTGGTTACACGCATAACACCATTCATTTTCTATCACAAAGTTATTCTGGGATAGAACCATATCTTTCACTGGATTTACAACATTAAGAGGAGTTGGATTATAAGATTGGAATGGTCTCTGATTAACATTTTTCCTCTGATAAGCACCTTGATAGGGTTGCCTATTTTGCTGATACTAATATCCCTGGTTTTGATAAGACTGATTTGCATTCTGACCTTGTTGTTGGTTCTGCTGTTGAAAATTCGGCCTTGCCCCTTGATACTGTTTCTTCATGTTGATCAACTCACTTCCCATAGTCTGTAAAATACTTTCTATCTTCTGCTGACTAGACTGAATCTCTTGCAATTCACTTGATGGTCCTGCAGCTGACACTCCCTGACTCATGGCAATGGGTAACGCTGAAACAACAGGTAGGGGGGCTAAAGATGGAATTTGCAATGACATATTTGATTGAATTTCAGGGAAGTAGGGCATAGGTGGCCTAGGTGCCAACTTTCCTGCTTGAATGAGGTTATTTTCTGCCTTAATAGCTATACTATAAGCCTGAGGTAAATAAATACCCCCCATGGACTGTATCATGACTGAGATATCACTATTTAAACTTTTCAAATAGTATAAAAACGCATAATCAGCAGAAGGCCTTACCGTAGCAGGTATTTTGTTCCAAGTCTTTTGAAATCGGATGTTGAAGTCCCCCATTTGTTCTTGTGGGGCTCTTTTAATGGTTGTAAACTTCTCTACAAAAGATAGGTGATCAGATTTTTCCTCAAAAAATCTAGTGAATTCTTCACCAAGCTCATCCCATGTTCTTATAGAACCCACCGGCAAGCTTCTAAACCATTCCAACGCCTTCTTCTTGAAAGATGCAGCCAACAATATCACAACTACATTTTCTTGTGTCACATGATGCACATTGCACAATGTTGCCACATCTCTGATATGTTCAAAAGGAATTACTTGTCCTTCTCCAGTAAACTCTGGTAACCCTTTTAGCGCTGCTAATGGAATATCATCATGTTGCGCTAGATTAAGGGAACTACCCTGGTTGAATGGTATAAAAGTAAAGGCTCTTGGTGCTTCCATTGAGTTGGAATGCGTTGGTATGCTTGCTGAAGCAGAACTTGAACTTGGTTGAGAAGTATTCGCTGTAGCAGAAATACTATTTGTTGAACAATTGAAAGCCCCTAATGAGGAGGCAAAAAGTTTTGTTCTAAGAGTAGGAGATGCTGAACGCCTAGCTAGGGGGTCTCTTCTTCTCCTTTCGTATGAAAACAGTGCCTTGTCACTAACATCAGATGGTGTTGACTAAACTCTAAGAGAAGGAACAATCCTTCTGAGAGTTCTCCTTCTCTTTCTTGGGGGAGATAAATGCAAAAACTATACAGCTTTTGAACTTTTGGTTTCTATTTTTCTCATATAAACAAACACATTGATCCTTTCCTCCACATAGAGTCACCAGATATGCTTAAAAATGACCTCTAAAAGGCTATTAGCTCACTGTCAGCACATGAAAAGAGCAAGACTTAAGAATTTTACTTCTGACTCTATCCCACCAGGCATGCCAAAACTATTATCACCTGAAATTGCACCCTGTTGAACCTAATGTTCAACACCTCAGTGTAACATGGGAAGACCTCTAAAGATGTGGGTTTCTTGTAAACAGAGGTCAACCTCCGGAGAAGGCTGGCTTCCTATGGTGTCACCTAACTATTGATCTTGTAAATGAAAAGAGTAGAAGGAGAATATATTAAAACTAATGAAAACACTATCTTTATGGTGATGCACCAAAATTTACTAAGAGGGCATATAATATAGTTTACACACACAATTTCAATCAATGACAAAAGCTTTGTCAAACAAAACTCAATCACATACGTTTTATGCATAAACAATTCAATAAAAGGTTCATATGGCTACACTCCTAGAAGGAAGAAATAACTTCACAACTAGAGAGTACTACATTTTGGACACATCTCACAACCTACAAAAATACATATTGCTCTACAAAAAGGTGTTGAAATAAGACATAACTACAAGGAATCATACAGTTTCACAAGCAGTTTCATCAATTATACGAATGCACACAATTTAATAGAAAGATTGAAAATGTAAAGCGCTTATACTCATTGATTTTAACGGTGAAACACTGATATACATGCCTATCATGAGTTACAAAACATAGCCTCTCTTCTGCAAAGAACTCCACAAGTTACAAAAGCAGAATAGCACCAAGTAAGAACTAACTACAAAAAAGGCAAAAAATGTCATATATACAAAAGACCCAGCCCCTTAGGGCCTACAAAAATATCTGTGTTCATAAAGATCTGCCCCTAGATCTTTTGAATGAAGTTAATGTTGCGTCCCCGATGTCCATGTCGATGAAGAGTCGCTTCAGGAATGGCCTCCTTAATCTTTTGCAATGCATTTAATGTGCCAACCTTTGGCCTCTATGTTCACTTTCAAACTTCCCTAAAGAGTTGTCTCGAATCCCCTGGAGCACTATCATTAATGTCTATCTGCCTTTTTCCAGTAGACCTCACAGTTTTCCCTAATGGCCTCTTCTTTCTTTCGGCCTTCTTCCTATTCAAGATCTTTCTGTAGGTTGAATTCCTCTGCAAGCAGCTTCAAACTTTCCCGTTAGATCTCCACACCATCGTTTACTGAGCAGATCCATCGCCTTTGATCCCAGAGCAAGTCTGTGTCACTTTCATTATGTTGATCTCATTCACAGGGGTAGTCAAACAGTCAAACGGCTAATGGTTCACCTTTAGTTCTCTCTGATTGGTTGAACATATGCCATGCAAGATCCCAAGCGGTCAAAGGTCATTCAGCCAGAATCACATGTCGGTGAGACACTGGTCATGTCTCCCCGATGCGATCATAGTCTATAACAGCATCGACATAGCATACATCTGTCGGTGAGACTTCATGGCGAGCAACAAAAGTTACACCGACATCAAAGATGGTCACCCAGACCATCGCTGTCGGCCAGAGGTCACAACGAGTGTAATCCATTTGGCCAAGAGTCTCGGCGAGCCTCAAGAGTTACATCACTATCATATAAACCATTGGCAAGACAAACATTCATCAGAAAGAGGTCATAGCAGGTTCCATTAGTCATGTAGATATCCTTTTCCATCGTTGAGACCTCACTTGTCAGCAGGACATCATACCGAGTGCAAATCTTTCGCTCAGAGTCTCCCCGATCTCAACCTTGTGAACCACCGTTGGCAAGAGCTTCCTGGTCGACAAGAGATTACACCAAAGGCATAACCTTTGGCGATACATTCAGCAATCGGTGAGACCTCATGCCGAACTCACAACTTTCACTGAGACTTCCCCGTGTCGGTAGGACATCTCGCCGAGACCACCATCTTATACCAAAGGCACCATCCTTTCGGTGAGACATCATTCAGTCGTCGAGACGTTATAGCGAGGCCCACCTTTTCTCCCCGTTGACATCTCTTTTCACCGAGACCTTTGTTAGTCGCCAAGACATCTCCCCGAGCTCCTATTTCTTCGGCGAGACCCCCAGCCTTCGGTGAGACATTACGTCGATATCAATCCTTCTCAGCGAGACTTTCAATATAGGTGAGACCCCATGTCGAAGGCAAAACCTTCGGCGAACTAAGACCACTTTGGCAGGACACTAGCGGGTTGGGAAGACCTTACGCCAAACCCTTTATCTTTCGGCAAGCTCAGAACATTTCGGGGAGACCACCAGTGGTTGGCGAAACATTACACCGAGGGAATTTTGTTTTGCCAAGACTTCCATCTTTCAGCAGGACCTCATGGCAACCCGAATGTCCTGGCGACCGGTGTATTCAAAATAAATAGAACGCACTGCTAGTCAGCAAGACAACAGGAGGGTCTTGCTGACTTTCTTCTTGATGAGTTTTATGCCAAAACTGACTGAGGTGAGGCTCTCCAATAGAATTCCTTTTGAAATAGAATCAGATGTATAATCTACCCCTTGATGCAAATGTCCCCATTTGGCCTCCATGAATCACTTGAAAATATAGACCCTGCCTGACTGAGCCCTATGTGAAAAATAGGTAACACTTACAATGTTGCAAGCTCACACAACAATTTTTTTCTAGGAATATCATGACATGAAGGGCATAGATCCTAATCTATATGTGCATAAAATATACAATAGTGAGGTAGCCACAATGAAGAATGAAACCAGTTCTGTATGAGATATAGTGAAAAAAATTTGAAAAAAATGTTAAATGCATGGTTTATATACCCAATATCAGATAGTTAATGGGTTTCCCCTTTGGTAATAGTACCTGAGAAAGGAGGGAAGTGGTAGGTATGTGTAGACTACAAATAATTAAATACAACCACAAGGAAGGGTCTTTTCCCTCTTCCCTTCATTGATCAAGTGTTAGATTCATTAACAAGGAAGAAATGTGTTTCTTTCTTAGATGGGTTTAGTGGCCACAATCAGATAAAAATAGCTCCAAAAGATTATAATAATACCACCTTTACATGTCCATGGGGTACCTATGCCTACTCGGTCTTTCCATTTGGGCTATGTAATGCACCTGCAACATTCCAAAGAGTTGCTTTGAGCATATTTTCAGATTTTTCCCATGACTCTATGGAAATATATAAGGATGACTTCACCACCTATGGAAATTCTTATGAATAAGCACTAAAAAGCTTGGAGAAGATCCTTCAAAGGTGTCAAGATCACAATCTCTCTCTTATGAGAAATGTTTCATGTTGATGATTGAAGAAGTGATTTTGGAACACTTTGTGTCCAATAGGGGGATTCAGGTGGATCCTAATAAAATAGAAGTGATATTCACTCTACCTACTTCCCAAAAGCAAAAAGATGACATGAGAAGCTTTTTTGGCCATGCAGGATACTATAGGAGGTTCATTGAGGATTTCAGTAAAATAGCAACTCCCTTGTTTGTCCTCCTATCTAAGGACATTGATTTTGAAAGAACCACTATCTACCAAGAAGCTTTTGAAGCTCTTAAAACATCTCTCACAAGGACACCTACTTTGAGAGTACTTAACTACATAGATCATTTCCACATACATACAAATTCTTTTGAATTTACCATATTTTTTGTTTTAGGACAAAAGGAAGGTAATTTGGACTATGTTATTTATTAGATAAGTAAAAATTTGTAAGTTTTTGAGCTCAATAACACTATTATAGAGAATAAAATGTTAGCAATAGTTTATATAATTAACAAATTTAGACACTATATCATTGGTTATCTTTTTTTTGTTCATACTGATCATACAACAATCTAATATTTGATGAACAAACTAGTGATTGGTGGACACTTTTTTAGGTGGTTATTATTGTTACAAGAGTTTGATATAACTATTGTGGATATACTAAGTAAAAAAATGTGTTAGTTGATTTTATCTCCATACTAAATATCAAAACAAAAAAATTGTGGATGACCCTTTTCTAGATGAACGATGTTTTCCTTAACAATGCACACACCTTGGTATGCAAATATAGCTAACTACTTAGTGGCAGGTAGGACAACCCCACATCTCTCACCAAGAGAAAGGTGCCATTTAGTTGAATGCATCTTTCCATTCATGGGTGGCTAGATATCTATTCTACATAGGACCTAATAATTTAATGAGAAGGTGCATGAGAGAAGATGAAAATTATTATGTTTTAAAGGCATGTCATGATGAGCCTCACGAAGGGAACTTTGAATCCAAGAGAACAAACCTCAAGATCCTAAGCATTGGCTATTATTGGACAAAACTACATAAAGATGTAATCAAGTATACAAGAAGGTATGATTGCTGCCAGAGGATGGGTATACCTACAAAGAGCGATAAGATTCCCCTGCAGTCACAATTGATCATTGTATCATTTGATAAATGGGGTGTGGATTTCATTGGACCAATAGCTCCCACTTCCAACAATACATAGTATATACTAGTCTGTACTAACTATCTAACAAAATGGGTGGAAGTTAAAGCATTACAATTCATTAGAGACAACAAGGTTGTAACATTCCTATATGAAGAAATATTCACAAGGTATGGAGTGCCTAGGGAGATAGTCACAAATCAAGGACCACAATTTACTTCAAATTTGATTGTCCATTTGGTCAAATAATATGATATCATACATAAGAATTCAACTCCTTACCACCTATGATCAAATGGGTAGGTTGAGGTTATAAATAGAGAAATTGAAGCCATCCTAACCAAGATGGTCCAATTGCATTAGAAGGATTGGGTAACAAGGTTACCAGAAGTTGTCTGGGCACATAGGACAACCTGGAAGACCACCATAGGATTTATGCCATATGAAAAAAAAATCATTCCCATTGAATTTAAACATAAAACACTTGGAATAGTAGTACAACTTGGAATACTCAAAAGGACAGACTGCACAATCTCAATGTTTTGGATGAGTTAAGAATGGAATCGATGATCATACAAAAATTATATAAAAATAGAGAATCAAATGACGTGACCGGTTCATCAAGACTAAATAATTTCATGAAGGAGACTGGGCATTGCTTTATGATTCAAGGTATAAGGACCACAAAGGTAAATTATAGACATGGTGGTTAGGTCCTTATGAAATAAAACAAGTCTTTCAAAATGGAGCAATAAAATTAACCACAATTAATTGATTCAGATTCTTTGGTAAATGGACACCATCTCAAGATTTATAAAAAGCAATTTCTTGAAGAAGAGTTTCTACAAGACTTACAACAACAATTTACACCACCCTCAAGTTTACCAGAATCAACATTGATTGTCAATCATGAAGACACCACCGAATCATCCATTGCCATATCTATAAATGAGTCAACCAAATCCCCTACTAATACTCAATAGGTATGATTATCAATAATTTAAAAGAAAAAATACACATTCACACACACTACATCTCTAATAAAACATATTACTAGCAAAATCCATTACCACATACATGCAACAAAGTTAAAAGCAATTACTCTCATGCGACCTGTAGCCATAGCCTCGAGGCACTTACACAAGGGACCAATTCTATTGTTGTCTGCAATAACTACCTCTAGCTCACTTCCACTCCATGTACACAAACTATCACTCTCATCACATCTACATGAAGCCACTCTGAGTTCATCACTAATTACACATAGCATATCACTTAGCAAAAAATATATTTTCATGCATGTTATAGCCTTCTTTTTTAATATCTATCTTTTTCTAGGTCACATGTCATTGTTTAGTTTGTTTATGGAAAGTTACATGTAGCCACCTACATTTACTTCCATCATTACATATATCGCACCTAGTTGCTCCTTGACGACATTCAAATCACATCATAAGTGCCACCTTTCACATCATCACAACCATTTTAGGTATTTTTCACATTATCAACTATGATTACCATTAAATATATTTATTCTCTTTGAAATTCACAACTGTGCAATATTTATTTTATAATATATACATTTCGACAATACTCTAAAAATGATCCCCTTCGTACTTCCCACATACCTTGCCATTTAAGGACAAATTGACACTTTAGTTGGGGGAGGATTCCACATTAATTGCAAATGTGGGAAATATTTGGGATATCATACTAAGCCTTGTTATCTCATAAGCTAGCAATCAACTAGTTTGATTGTCAAGTTGCTTATACTAGCTTGAGCAATCACTAGTAAAGGTACCATCAATTTTTTTATAAAGTCACAAACACAAAAATTATAGCCATTCAAAAGATGTAGCAAATAAGAAACAAACAATGAGTATATTGAAGAAGAATTCGTCTAAGGAAGGGTGTAAAACTTCAGAATGAGGGGAGACATTATCAAAAGGGAATCAATAATTCATAATATGTTACTAGAAGACCAAGTATGCTTGCCTATTTTTAAGCAAGCTAAATGGTTGGATTACTTCCTTTTTCTTACAAAATTCAATAGGTGATTACACAAAAATTCTAGCACGTTGAAAAATGATGAATCTATAGTAAGAGGTTTAAGTGTGGACACCTCAGAAGTAGCAATTGTAGAGGTCTCCAGACTACCTGTAGTTGGGGAGGAGTTTTAGTATGAACAAATACCATTACAACTCATAATGAATTCATACGGCCAGGAGAGGAATTGGATTCCTTGTCCCAAGGTACTAAATTAATTTCCCTACCTTGGTTATGGGCATATGTAGTCGTATACATAATTAAATATTTGACTTGTGATGGAAAACAATCTCTTTTATACACAATGCATTTTAAACTATTAAGTCACATTCACCATCAAAGTCTTATGAATGTTTTGAATCTCTTGTATAATTTTCTAAAATAAATGCCAATTAAATATAAGAGAAGTAGAAATCGATATTCCTTATCTCATTACTATTTGGTCACTCTATTGATAAAGAGAAGCCTTAGTGACCAATTCCCCAACATTTCTTTGGAAGATTTTCTAGCATGCAATAATATAATCAACATACCTTTGAGGCAAAGGCCATATGAAGTAAATAGGGCTCAAGAGGTGAATGAGCCATCACTAGACATGGAATAGTAATATATAACCTCTTCCCCACAAGTTATATCACCTACCTACAAAAATAACACATACTCGAAGCTAGAGACGCAGGAAACCCAATCTGTAGCTGAAATGAAGAGAAAGGGGGAATGTGAAATATGAAGACCTAGAAATGAGGGACCTATGGAAAAAGAACAAAGGGGGTGTCCGCTTAATAAAAAATCCACCTTTTTCCATTTCATTAGGAAGAGGGAGAGGGTCACAAATGATTAGAATTGACTTGCAACCTCCAAGGTGAGTCAACCCTAGATTTGGACACTTTGCTGCCCTAAACTTCCTTATGACAAAAAATAGTAAAATATGATTGAACAATAGTTTTGGGAGAAGAATAAAAGTGCATTAACAATCCAATTTATGAGATCTATCACTTGAAACATGAAGTATTATGATAATACTATTAGAAACAACCATTAACCAAAAGATATGAGAAGGTCAAATTATTGTGTACCTGTCACCAAAAGTGTCACAAAGTGTCCTGCTTAGGACTTATTTTTCCAAGGGCGAATGGGTCTTTGTAGCCTTTTCTAGAAATTAAAAAGTTGATTTTGTAGCCCTCAGTCTGCACTCTACTCCTATACCTACAAATCTTCGATCCCGACTTCAGATTTGTAGCAAAAACTAAAAATTCTTGTTTGTTTGTATGGGGGTTTGCCTCAGTCAAACCCCAAGTTTGGTAATTAAACCTTGATAAAAAGATGAAAATATGATAATTAATAGTGTGTGCAAGCCCTAACCTTAAGTGCATCTAAGGTTTTGAGAGCTAAAATGTAAAGAAACCTTATTCAAGTGTGTTAGAATAAGATCCCTAAATGAATATGAAAAATGACAAAGACCTAGTTAGGGAGAAGTCAAAACACCCTAATAGATCTGAAATCTGATTATACCTTGCTTTAGGTAGCTAGTAGAATGAAGATAGAAGATGGGATCACTTAGGAAACAAGTCATTAGGTTAGGGAGAATGGCTAGGTGCATGTCCCAAAAACCTAGAATCCATCATGATCCACCATAGGCATAAATCTCCAAATCATGAACAATGCTTGATCTAACTTGTCAAAATGAGCTTGAAGACCTGCAAAAACAAATGAAATGCTACTCCAAAACTTCAATATTTCTTTCTTGAATGTTCTCTCCTTGATCTTGAGTGCTAATCTTGTGAATATTTTCTCAATCTCTTGTCAACCTAGTTTGAAATGGTAAAAAGACTAGGCTTTATAGGATTCTTCTCTAATTTCCCGATTATTAAATCCCAATAGTTGACCTTTGCAACTTAAATTTATATCATTAAAATGCCACAAAAAGCATATTTCAAATTGGGTTTTGGCACCTAAAGGGGACCCATTCGCCCTTGGGCGAATGAGTCCTAGCTTAAATTGCCAAGACTCATTTATTTCAGGGCCTTTAATTTATTAATTACATTTGTTCAATGCATGTTATGGTTTCAAAAAATGATAAAAACGGGCCTAGGGATGCATAATAAAGGGAATTAGGGGCCTATTTTGAAGGGAAAAAATGCATAAATGTGAGGTCACTAAAATAGGTCCAAATTGCGTGTGAAATTATACTTTCACTTAGAAAGGAGTACAATTTTTTATAGTACATTTAGCCCCCACTTTAGCAGCCACATGACACTATGTGCATATGCAAGTTAAAGGACTTAGAAAGTAAATTATGCTTAAAAAATGATACTCATATGGATTCATTTGCAAATAGGGAGAATGAATCCCCCAATGTAGTCATCAACAAAACCACAATGTTAGGAACCACATCCTTCAAAACCGATTTGTTAGGCATCCAAAATCATCTTATAAAACTTCTACAGAGAATCAAATTCAAGGGTAGATGTATGCCCCCTTGATTATGCTTGCTTTATAGAGGTGGAATCAAGGTAGCAATCTAACCTCATCAAATTGGTGAGAAACGTCTATAATAGGGTATTGAAAGTATAATATGACATATTGGTAGACATTAGAAAACATTGAGGATGGAATTATGAATCCAACACAACAAATGACATCAAAAGCGAAGTTCGCCAGCCCCCACTATGTTGATTTGAATGAAATTTGCTTAGAATAAAATATACTTTCTTTAATAAACTTGACTATATATGGATGAAAATGATAATTTTAACTATCATTTTAACATTTAACTTTTGAAAATTATAGTGTTGTAGAGAGGATTAAACATGCCCATTCAATGAGTGTACTGGCCTCCCAGATTGGACTTTTTACAAGAGGAGGTTGCATGAGGCGATTTACGACACATGGTGAGTCCACTGTACATTCTCTTTTGATTTGTTTTTATGTTCTACATGCTTTTTTATGCATTTTTTTAGATGTTCTAGGACCTCGTTTAAAAATTTCATAAAGCATCCCAAAATGGCTCAAGTGTCCTGGATCCCCATCCAAAAATGGCCCAAGCGTCCAGTTTTGGCCAAACCATCCTAAGATAGATTATTGTACTTTAAATTATTTTATTGACTTTTTTAGGTGTATTATTGATGATTTATTCCATCTTTCTCAGGTTCCACTACGTGCACGACATTTCCTTAGTGGCCATCCCTTTACCCTTCTCCGAGAGCAGGTGACCCAGCTATTCGTAGAGGAGGAGGAGATACTACGTGAGATAGGGTTACTTTGGATCTACATCATGCCACCCATTAGGTATCATGATGCCATGTTGATGACACTTGTCAAGAGCTGGAATACCGACACATGCACATTCCAACTAACTTTTGGTGAGATGATAGTCTCACTAGAGGATGTCCACCAGATATTGAGGATACCCATCCGAGGACATGCAGTCTATTTTGAGGAGGGTCAGAATTATTGACAGATGTAAGCAAATATTCAATATTTTCTCTACCTCCCTACAACTACAGAGCACATGGGACCATGCGTTGAGCTAGAGTGGATGTTATACTCCCACACACCCTTATTATAACACATTATGATAATCACAATAGCCTTAGTGTTGGTTCCAGATGGATGAGGCATTCACTTAGATAAAGGCCTTGTACATACTATTCATCACATGGCGTGACATCAGATCATTTATTCTTGGGGTTACAGTATGGTAGCTCATTTATACAATGATCTTGGTTGATTTGTACATAGAGAGTTGGATAGCATCGTGCACGATACACTTTTATATGAATGGGCCTTTGAGTACATCACATGCATGAGGTTGACAGGCTATCCTACGGTAGTAACTCTTGGTTACCCTCGAGCTTTCAGCTACACATTGAGACAAATTTGGTAGGTTTGGGACCTATGGTTCTAGAGGGTTATGTTTGATCAGATTGATGAGGATGACATAGTATGGAGACCCTATAGGACCATACCATAGTGGCTAGATACCAAACAATAGCTTGTGAGGATGTAGTGGGACAGGCTCTTACTGGGGCAACATGATTATATAGTCCTGCCATTCTACTACGATTGTGTCATGAGACAGTTCGGGTAGAGGAAGGTACCTCCTAGGCCACGACCTACATATCTGAGAGAAAAAGGAAGTGACGCTTGTCCAAGGGACATCTGACGACCTACTATTGATGATGTCATTTCCAGTGATTTTGACAAGGATCCAAACATGCCCCCAACATCAAATCAGGATGATGTAGGTGCCATGATAGCCTATGAGTAGTGGTGGATGGTAGCATGACCTACAACAGTCTTCCCTATGCAGCACTCCATTGGAGATGTTCGACCTCATCTAGGCTATAGTGAGGAGATAAAGGACAAATTCATGGATGGTGATTTTATGATGAGGATAGAGAGGATGAGATGGTTGATGAGGATGAAGAGGATGAGGAGGAGAAGCCTATGAGAGATGATCTTGTAGAGCTAATAGATGTTGTGGATGCCCCCGAGGAGAGACCCGTAGTTCCCCCCAGAGTCACTTGATCATAGTCGATGAGCACAACAAGCATGACATCTCATGAGTGTGGAGAGAGAAGCGGTGCTGGAACCTCCACACTTACTACCCATCAAGGTTTTGATCATCTCACTAGTGGCCTAGGTAATGATGCATTAATTTTATTATTCTTTTAAGTTCTAGCTATGGATCGTATCATGTTCTGATGTATTTTATGTTTTACTTGTTGTAGGTGACATCCAGGGTTGGCATAATTTTGTCAAACAGGTCATTACATAGATGATCCTCATCCTGCCCCCACATTAGGCTACACGATTAGAGCATGGGCCATCGCCTATGGTGGGGCACCATGCAGATTTATTTGAGCCTTTGGAATGATGGAGGACTACATATGAGGAGAATATTAGCGCCCTTGAGGATTATAGAGTTTGAGGTGAGTAGTCAAGCACTGCACTGACAAAGCTTCAGGCTACGTATGAGGAGCTCTGAGCCACCTAAGGTCTAGTCAAGAGAAAGTTAGTGGCTATCATATGGTCAAAGCTCAACAAACTATAGGGAGAGTTGGATAGAGTTCAGGAAGATTAGGTGAGACTACAGGTAGATAGGGATCGAGTGGAGATGGAGCATGTCACACTACCTGTACATATAGTTTCTGCAGAGGGTGAGCTTTGAGGCCTACAAGAGCGGGTTAGTTCCATGAGCCACTCACTATCCATTGTCTCCTAGTGAGCACTACCACAAAGACTCAAGGTATCTAGTAGTCATAGGCCCACCTAGATGTAATTATGTTTGTATTATGCCATATTGTGGTGATCATGCATATAAAATTTTATGATTAATACATAAGCATTTTGTTTCTATGTGTTCTTATCTAGATTAGATGTCAATGTGATCTATTAAACAATCTTGGTGTAGATTATTTAATAAATGTCTTCATGATCTAATTTTATGTATGTGTGTGATCTAAGCTAAATACTTATGTTTATTTAGATACATCATTTGGATTAAGTGCAATCATGTTAAATTAAATGCTCCTTACGATCTAATTATAGAAAATTAAATGTATATAACGATCTAATTTAACACAATACACATGAAATTGAATAGCATGTAAAATAAAGTAATAATCCAACTAATGAATAATTACTCTATAATTCAAGACACACAAGGAATGCTTTTCAAGAATGAAGCAATGCGAGATAAAATAGAAAACTATCTACTAAATCTAACAACATGCTTTAATATACATACTATTCAAAAGAGATGTTAAGTGTAATATCTGTGCAAATGCACAACATTGATAGGTTATTAAGAGGTGTACCATTTATTTTTTTAAATGTATATGCACCATACCCATAGCTCTACTGAATGACATAAGGGCTAACCAATTCAGACTAAACTTTCCTTTTTCATTTGGGTCAACATTAACATTTCGTTGATTTTCATATAACACTAAATCACCTTTGTTAAATGAGTGTGGAATAACATTATCATTGTAACTAAGTTGTATTCTTTTCAAATAGGCTTGAAGATGCTCGAGAGCATTAATGCGTTGTTCATCAAGCATTTCAAGTTGTTGCAACTGTTTCTTTTTATAAGTGGTATCATCAATAAGTCCTTGAAGAGCAATTCACAATGCATGAATTTCTAACTCCAAGGGCATTATTGCATCAACACCATAAAGAAGGTTATAAGGTGTATTTCCCATAGATATTTGAATACTAGTGCGATAAGCCCATAATGCATATGATAATTGAGTGTTCCAATCCTTATTATGTTTGCTTATTGTTTTATGCAAGATTTGTTCAAGTGTTTTATTTGTTTATTTCACTTGTCTATTAGATTGTGGATAATATGGTGTTGAAAAACGGTGTTGAATGTGAAATGTTTCTAAAAAAATTCTTCACATCATTCTTAAATGGCATAGCATTGTCTAAAACTAATGCGGAACGAAGACCAAAGTGAGAAATAATGTGTTCCAATATGAAACGACAAATTACATAAACTATTGTGGAATGAAGAGGAATTGCTTCTACCCATTTCATAAAGTAATATGTTATGATTATTATAAATGTATGTCCAGAAGAAGAGGGAGGGGATATCTTTCCAATGAGATCTAAACCCCAAACCAAAATTGTCCAGATAGGAACTTGGGCATGACTTTTGGAAGTGGGAGTGTGAATCAGATTGTTATGCTCCTAAAATTTATGACATTTCTTAGCATGATCAAAACAATCTTGTTCTATATATCTCTAATAATATTCCATGCAAATTAATTTTTGAATTAATGATCTTCTCCCGAAATCCCCCCCACAAGCACCAACATGAGCTTCCTCAAGGGCTATAGGGAGTTCCTATTGTTGAAGAAATCTAAGTAAAATACCATCAAATGATCATTTGTATAAGAAATCTACTAGGATGACATACCTAGTAGCAATTTTTTGAATACGAGCTCTAATATTCTTAGTGGTTGGTTTAGGAAAGGTACCTTCTTTTAAATAATTAAATATCAGTGTGTACCATTCAATAGAGGCTTCGATATTAGTCACTAAGGATTCTTTCAAAAAAAATTCTATTGATGGTTTGGTAATCATATGGACAATGAATGTGAAATCCATAAAAGGATCATTAGGAGATACAAGGGAAGCGACACTTTCCATTGCATCTACATGTCAATTATTCTTTTGAGGAATATTGTCAATGGTATATGATTCAAAGTGTTCTAGCAATGTCATTGTGAGATCTTTATATTGGACTAGTTTGTCATGTTTTTCTTGATAGGATCCATTAATTTTTTTAATGACCAATTGAGAATCACTGAATATGAAAATGTGTTGAACACCTAAGGATAAAGTTGCACATATTCCAACAATTAGGGCCTCATACTCTGCAGTTTTGTTTGTACATAGGAAGTTTAGATAGTAAGATAAGGGAATAGGCTTCCCTGAAGGTGGTTTTAATATAGCACCTGCTCTAGAGCCAGTTTGACACTTAGAACCATCATAGTACAATTCCCATGTTTCCTTTTCAATTTTCAACACACTCTCATCAAGGAATGAGTCCATATTAGGTAATGTTAATGGAGAAGGTGCATCAACTAAATGGTCGGTCAAGGCTTTTCCTATGATTGCCTTTTGAGAGACAAATTTAAGATCAAACTTAGTTAACAACATAACCCATTTAGCTAAGCATCCTGATAAGTCTATTTTAGCAAATAGGTGTTTTAGAAGATCAAACTTTGTAGCCACATGCACTTCCACATTTAGTAAATAGTGTCTCAACTTACTAGTAGCAAACCCAAGGGCCAAACATTATTTTTCTATTGTTGTGTATTGATTTTCATAATCAATTAAATTTTGGCTAATGTCATAAACAAGATGCTCTTTACCATTATCATCTTGTTGAGCCAACATTGCCGCTAAAGCATGGGTAGATGCTGATATATAAAGGATAAATGTTTTTCCTTGAATAGCTGGTTGTAAAATAAGAGGATTAGTGAGATACTCTTTCAAACTTTCAAAATCGTGTTTACAATCCTCATTCCATTTAAATTTTGATTCCTTCTTAAGAATTTGTGTAAAAGGTAAAGTCTTCTAATCTGCCAGTGATGCCACAAAATGACAGATAGCTTGAATCATTCCTTGTAAACTACATAGTTGAGAAATGTTCTTCGGAGGTGGAATGTTAATGATAGCATCAATCTTCTTTGTTTCCACCTCAATTCCTCTATGGGATACTATAAAACCTAAGATTTTTCCACTATCCACACCAAAGACACATTTTTTTGGATTTGATCTCATGTTGTACTTACGCATTCTTTCAAAGATTCTTCGCAAGATTTTAACATTATCTTGACAAGTTAAGGATTTAGCTAGAATGTCAACATAATCTTCCAAAATTTTATGTATATAATCATGAAATATCAATGTCATAGCTCTTTGATATGTTGTGCTAGCATTCTTTAATCCAAAAATTATCACAACCTAATAGAATGTTCCCCAAGGTGTAGTAAATGTTGTCTTGTATTGATCTTGAGGGTTGATAAAGATTTGATTGTAGCTTGAAAAACCATCCATGAATGATAATAAAGCATGGCCAGTAGTTGAATCTACTATCATATCAATATTAGGAAGTGGAAAATTGTCTTTCAAAGATGCTTTATTAAGATCACGAAAGTCCGTACACATCCTAATATGATTTTCAGGCTTTTCCATTGTTATAATGTTTGAAATACATGGTGAATAATCAATAGAATGAATAAAGATAGCATCTAGGAGCTTCTCAATTTCAACCTTAACCAATAAGGCTATATTAGGATTCATCTTGCGTATCTTTTGTCTTACTGGTTTAGCATCCCGCTCAAGGACAATGTTGTGCGTAACTATCTTAGCATCAATAATTAACATATCTGAATAAGTCAAAGCAAAATTTTTAGGAAAGTTATGTAATAGTGTTGCATCTTCTTGTCCATCATCATTAAGGAACTTTCCTATTTCAATCACTTTCTCTTTGTTAGATGTGTCAATTGGTATGTAAATTATATCTCCCACAAGTAATGTACTTGATTTGGAATTTAGGAATTTGTTCTTGTTTATCTTGTTTAATAATGCTTGTTTTCTTTTATTCACCAAAGTATCCCTTAGTGATTAAGGCACGAGTAAATATTTTTGTGTGGTGATGAGTTGGTAACTTGTCATAAACTCCCAACATTTCTACCAAGGATTCATCATGTTGAAAATAATCCAATGATTCATCACTTGTGGTATCAATTAATTCAAGATGTTTTAATGTAAGAGTTGTCTTAGAAGAATCTTGCATAATGGTGTTGATGTTTATTGAAGGCCTTTTTTTTCTTCTTTTGTTATCTTAGAAGGGAAATATTCAAGACCATTTTTTCATTTCTCATATGTTAGGCTATATAGGGACACAAATTCCTTGTTCTTTCACACCACATCCTTTTCCACTATAACCAAGTTGCTTCAAGAGTTGATATCCTCTTCCATAAAGAGATTTCATTGCTTTCAAAGATGGCAGTTGCTCATGATCAACCTCATCATAACTTTTTGTGTAACTTGTGTCTTCTTCTAAGTGTCTTCTTCTAAGATTATTGAGTCAAATGTTGTTGATGTTTTCACCATGTGTTGTATTGAAATTATTGTTTTTCCTTTTTCTTTTCTTGATTCTTTTGTTGTTATTTTACTCTCCCATGAATATAGGTGTGAAATCCAATGAATCCCAGTCGTCATCCAATAATTTTATATCTATTGCAAAAAAAATCTCTTTTTCTTCCTCTTGCACAGGTTCTACTTGTGAAGTTAGTATTAATGTTTTCAAAGGACTCTCTTTATTTTCTCATTTTGCAAGCAACTTTTGCTTGAAGGTCATCTTTGATTGTGTAGACCTTATTGTTATAAACATACTTCATTAAATAATGAAGGGTTGGAGGTAATCCATTCATTTCATGAATCCATGGCCTACCCAAAAGAATATTATATGAGAACTTGTGAGGCATGACATGGATAGGAGTTTGCAAGGTAAATTTTCCAACTATCACAAGTAATGTTATCACACCAAGAGGTTGCTTTCCCACATTATTAAACCTACAGATAGACAAGTAATTAGGTTCAATCTTAGTCTTATCCACTCCAATCTTATCCAAAAGGTTTACACCACAAACATTAAGGGTTGAACCATTGTCGATGAGAGTTATTTTTATTCCATGTCTATTAATAACAACCAATATCATCAAGGCCTCATTTTGTTTCTATATCTCCAATAGAGGTAACTCATCATGATGAAAGACAATATCATTATTGACTAAATTCATACCTTGGATTAGGGCTACTACATCATTTGGTTGTGCACTAAGAGGGACCACTACTTGTTGTAAATAATTTTGAAGCATTTTATGGTAATTAGGTGATGCCTAAATGACATCCCATAAAGAAATCTTAGCAGGAGTGTTGTGAAGTTGTTCCATGAGATCATACTCCTTTCCACTATGCAAAGGAAAATGAGGAGCACTAGGAAAAATAGGTTGAGGAAGTGGTAATGAAGTAGGTATGGTTTGTGGTTGCCTATTATTCCTTGTGTTGTGTGTATGAGCAACATTATGATAATTAGATTGATATGAAACATTGTTACTAGTGATTTTCCTTACAAAGTTCAAGATACTTCCATCATATTTAGACTTGTTTTGAGGTGGTCCTATGATAGGCACGAGTTTAGTTTGAACTTGGTGTTGGTGTGAGGGTGGGTAAATGGTAAGGTGAGGTGTGATTACATTTACTTCCCTTTTTTTTTTTTTGTTATGAAAAGATTTATTGGATGAGATTTGTTAGATGAATTGCTAATGGCCTCATCTAACATGTCAAAGTCGTCACTACTAAAAGGCTTGAGGGATATGTTAACTTGTAGAAAGAAATATGACATTGTCAAATAACTATGCTTTCTCCAAGTGCTTTCATTTAGTTTATGCTTTTTGTTTTGATGTTTTTAGGGTAGTTTATGGTTTCCAATGATTGAAAAATGAAAACTAATCTATCTAAACTATGAAATGATGCTGGAAATAAAGAAAATGTATATAGATATGAAATTATCCACAAATTAAACATGCAAAAAAATTTCCAATTTGATTCAAGATTTAAGAAAAAAGACAACTATCTTGAATGTCCAAAACAGACTATTTTAGAAATATAATTCTTAGATTTGACTACAGAATCAGAAAGCACAGACAGAGATAAACAAGCTCCCAAAACTTGGCAGGACACCTTTACAAGGACAAGTTCACCGAAGGCCGAATAGGTCCTTGTTCAAGGTTCTAGAAAATGAAAGATGGTAAGTCTGAATTGCTGCTAGTGTTTTTTGTTTTAGGTTGCAAACTGTGAAACATAATTTTCCAGTTTCAGGTATCTTAATGCAAGTGAGAATAGTGACAAAAAGAGAGAAAAATGACAACTTTTGGAATACAATTTTGAACTAAAATTGAATCTAAATGACTAAAAGATACTCTTGATGTAACCACAATGCAGGATGTATGCAAAATAAATGCAATTTTTTATGAATTTTTATGAATTTAAGTGATGCAAACATACAAAACTAAACCCTAATGCAATTCAAAGCACACTAATACAAACCTAGATCTAGGGTTTGAATGAACTCCAAATAAGAAATTAAGACATTTACAAAGTCAGGTTCACCAAAATGAAATGAAGAGAGAGGAGGAATGTGAAATAGGAAGACCTAGAAATGAGGGACTTGTGCCAAAAAGCATAAAGGGGTGTCCACCTAATCACAAATCCACCTTTTCCTATTTCATTAGGAAGAGGGAGAGTGTCACAAATGATTATAATTGATTTGCAACCTCTAAGGTGAGTCAACCCTGGATTTGGACACTTTGCTACTTTGCTACCCTAAACTTCCTTATGACAAAAAATAGTAAAATATGACTAAGCAACTATTTTGAGAGAAGAATAAAAGTGCATTAACAATCCAATTTATGATATCTACCACTTGAAACATGAAGCATTATGATAATACTATTAGAAAAAACCATTAACCAATAGATCTGAGAAGGTAAAATTGTTGTTACTCATCACCAAAAGTGTCACAAAAGTGTCCTACTTAGGACTCATTCGCCCAAGGGCGAATGGGTCTTTGTAGCATTTTCTAGAAATTCAAAAGTTGATTTTGTAGCCCTCAATCTACACTCTGCTCCTGTACCTGCAAATATTCACTCTCAACTTTGGATCTATAAAAAATATGAAAATTTTGGTTTGTTTGTATGAAGGTTTTCCTTGGTCAAACCCCAAGTTTGGTAATTAAAGCTTGATAAAAAGATGAGAAAAATGATAAGTAACATTGTGTGCAAGCCCTAACCTTAAGTGCATCTAAGGTGTTAAGAGATAAAATGTAAAGAAACCTTATTCAAGTGTGTTAGAATAAGATCCCTAAATGAATATGAAAAATGACAAAGACCTAGTTAGGGAGAAGTCAAAACTCCCTAATAGATTTGAAATTTGATTATATCTTACTTTAGGTAGCTAGTATAATGAAGATAGAATATGGGATCACTTAGGAAAAAAGTGATTAGGTTAGGGAGAATGGCTAGGTGCATGTCCCAAAAACCTAGAATCCATCATGGTCCACCATAGGCATCAATCTCTAAATGATGAACAATGCTTGATCTAACTTGGAAAAATGAGCTTGAAGACCTGCAAAAAAAATTGAAATGCTACTCCAAGACTTCAATATTCCTTTCTTGAATGTTCTCTTCTTGCTCTTGCATGCTAATATTATGATTATCTTCTCAATCTCTTGTCAACCTAGTTTGAAATGGTGAAAAAACTAGGCTTTATAGGATTCTTCTCTAATTTCCCGATTATTAAATTCTGATAGTGACCTTTGAAACTTGAATTTAGATCATTAAAATGCTTCCAAAAACATATTTCAAATTAGTTTTTGGCACTTTAATTTAGATCATTAAAATTCCCAAGGATGAAATGTGCTACCTTTGTAAGCTTTTCCACCACCACTAGAATGGCATTATGCTTATTCCTTGACATGGGTAATCCTTGCATAAAGTCCATATTAATGACTTACCACTTACTTTCGGGAAAATCATGTGGATACAATAGTCTCACCAGGTGATGATGTTCAACCTTCACTCTTTGGAATTCAAGGCATATAGCCACAAATCTTGCAGCATATCCCTTCATCCCTTTCCAAAAATATAATGGCTTTACATCAGCCAAATTTTATGTCACTCCAGGATGTCTAGAGTATGGTGCTTCATGAACTCAAAAGGATTTCTTAACAAATAGTGCCTCCACAACTGCAATCCGTGAACAACTATTGATAGCTCCAAATCATGTGATGCATACTTTTTCTCATATGGATTTGCATCAAGACTCCTCCCAATCCTTCACCTAATGCATCTGTGATGACAGTGAAGTTTCCTTTGGGATCTGGTACCTTCAAAATTGGAGCAGTAGTCAACTTCTCCTTGAGTAGATCAAATGCTACTTGGCATTTTTTCATTCACTCAAACTTTTTCCATTTCCTCTAAAATGAAGTAATAGGAAAGGCTATATTGGAAAAGTTTGCCACAAAATTCTGATAGTATCCTTCAAGACCCATAAAACTCCTGACTTCGAGTACATTCTTAGGTATCAGCCAATCTATCACTACTTTTATCTTGGCTGGATCCATTGAAATTCCATCAACCGAGATCACGTGACCCAAGTACTACACTTTCTTTTGAAAGAAAATGCACTTAGAAAGTTTCCCATATAACTAATGTTATCTTAATTGCTAAAGATCTGTCTCTAAATTCTTGCAATGGTCCTCCTCATTCTTGGAATAATTTAAAATGTCATCCAAGAAAACCAAGACAAACTTATCCAGGAAATCCCTAAATACGTTGTTCATTAGGTTCATGAATGCAACGGGTGCATTAGTAAGTCCGAATGGTAGGACTGTAAACCCATAATGCCCATATTTGGTCCTAAAGGTAGTTTTGAAGATGTCTTCATCTTTGATCCTCATTTGGTGGTATCCTGATTGTAGATCAATTTTTAAAAACACAACCACTCCTCGCATTTGATTGAAGAGATCATCAATGCTTGGCAATGGATACTTGCTCTTTATCATAGATTTATTAAGCATTCAATAATCTATGCATATAAATAGTGTACCATCCTTATTTATGAAGATCATTGGTGCTCCCTAGGGTGAAACACTAGGTCTTATCAATCCATTGGATATCAACTCTTCTAGTTGTGCCTTAAGCTCCATTAACTCTGTTGTTGTCATCCGGTAAGGCACTTTGGAAACAAGTTTTGATCTTGGTACAATGTCAATAAAGAAATCAAATATCCTTTTGGGTTGTAATTTAGGTAGCTCCTCTGGAAATATGTTTGCAAACTTTCGAAGGATAGGATATGTTTCCATATTTGTTTCTCCAGTTTCCATCATTTCACCTTTCTCTACCTCATGGTTGACTTAAGAAATAAATTCCTCATATTCCTCAATATTTTCCATCTTTATAGGATAAAGCTTGCATCCTTTCTTCTTAGCTCTATGTAATTGTACTGTGGATATTTAACGCAACTTGACTTCCCTAGGTGTCCCTTGCAACATCACCTAGTTTCCTAGATCGTCTAAGCACTCTATAGTTTTGGCATAACAATCTACTTTGGCTCTATGCTTCCAAAGCCACTTCATTCCTAGGATGACATCATATGATCTTAAGGGAGCTACATATAGGTTCACCTCAGTAGAGAAACAAGGAAGTCCAACCTTAGCTTCGAATAAGCATTGTTCCACTATTGCTCTTTTTTGGTTTGTATATTCAACAACCCATGATTTTTCCATATAACCAGCTTTCCTAGATATTTGATTTGCTATTATAGGTGAAATAAAGTTTTCAGTTGCTCATGTATCAATAAATATAGAAATAGGTATTGCAAAATAAAATACCTGGAGTTTCCGCTGGAGTAATTTGATACTCTGCTTGATGATTATCCAAGGCAACATGGATCTTCTATTGAAAAGCAACTTGTTGGGGTGGAAGAGGGTTTCCATGTGGTCGTGTCCCTAAATATTTTTTGGGATAGTAGGCAGCATAATGATTTCCACCACATGTGTAGCATCTAGTTGTTGGTCCTTTCCTTCATGTGGAACCATTAGACCTATTAGCATTTCTTCCAGTGTTGTTGGGGTTGTTGTTATTATTCTTCTCCCTGTGACTCTTCCTTGATTCGCTCTAATTGCTATGGGATCCCCTATCTCCTTGCTTATGAGAATCTTGCATTCAATTATACTTCTTTGGAGTTTGGTTACCTTGAGTTCCTCCAAACTTCTTACGATTTATATTCTCCCTATAGATGGAGATGGCCTTGAGCTTCTGCTCTTGCTTCGCAACCTTTTCCTAGACTAGGTCCATGGTAGATGGTCCATGCACATCCACCTCTCCCCTGATCTATCCATTTAGCCCCATGATAAATTTATTGATACAAAAACACTCATCTTTTTGGTACATTGGAAAGTACCTCAACAAACAAGTAAACTTTTCCCAGTACTCATTGACTGTCATGTCCCCTTGCTTAAGATTTTAGAAATCAGTAAGCTTTTGGTTGAAAAATAGTTGGGGTAACCACCTTTTTCAGAATATATCCACAAACTTATCCTAAGTCAACTTCAAAGAACTGATTCTGAGTTCCATTTTCTCGTTCATCCACCAATTAGAGGCTTCTTCCACTAATTGATTGGCTCCCCAAACAACCTTAGTAACTTCAAAGTAGTTTCTTACCTCAAAATATTTTTCCATTTGTATTAGCCAATCCTTAGCTTCTTTCCAGCTCGTACTCCATTCAAATTTAGGTGGGGTTATTTTTCTCATGTCCCTAGAAAGTTTGGTTGACAAACGCTTCCTACTAGATCCTTCAGATTGAGAGTGCAAATTCTCATCCTCATGTTCATGAGTCTGAGTATGATCGCAAGAATTCACTCCCTCATTTTCATTGATAGGAACTTCTTCATTATTTGGAACCTCTTGCTCCACTCTATCTTTCTCTCTTACTTCCCCAACCTTACATTGGTCTCATGAATGATTGCCAATATTTGATCCAATTTGGCTTTAACACCCTTAGGACATTGTGCAACTTCTTGGATCCCTATAGGATTATTCCTTGTTCTCACCATCCTTCGTAAAAAAAAGGGTTACACCTGAAGGTTTCATTTTTATTAGATTCTATTATGTTCACACAACTTATGGAAAGCATTAAATGAGCATTCATTCACACATAAAAGAAATTTCTCATGAGTTTGAATACAAGCTTTGATAAAAATAAATTTTATTTATTCATAAGGATCTCAATAGCCTTTCCATTTACATAGATCAACTATTCAAATAGTTGACAGTAGAGTATCCCTCAGACTCACTCTCAGATACATAACTCAATGGAGTATACCCCTCAGATTTTTTTTCATCTCTTATTTTCTCATATCTATCCCGAAAGGGTTAGTAACCTTCAGATTTATCTTCTGAAACATAGTTACAAGGAAGATATCCTTCTAATTCATTGCTTGAGGAAATTACAATCACTTTTGATAGAGGAAGAACTCTACGGTCCCTAAATATTAATGCAGGACTAACACTGCATTCTGAGGGCATATCCCTAGAAAGTGATAGAGTCAAACTTTTTTGGCGAGACTAGAGGAAAGTAGTTGAAGTTAGCTTCCTGCCTCATCCTTCTCTTTAATTGAATAACTCAAAAAAAGAGCATGACTGATTGTCTCAGTATCACTTAACCAAACAACATTTTCATAGTTGGTTCCCTCTATCATGCAAACAATGGCCTCTTTTTCCTTCTTGGCTTTTAGATAGTGCTCATTCTCGATTACTAAATTCTTGCAGTTAACCTAAGATGCACCATCCTAGCACAAGAATTTCCAAACACTAGTCAATGTTGGATGGAAATTATGGTGAGCACATAGGTTCCAGAGTTAAACCTAGTAGCTCTAATACCACGTGTAACATGCCAATTGTTCAACAAGATAAATTCTCTAAGTTTTACCTTCAAGTGAATAAAATAAGTAAATTTTCCAATGCAATAAAAAATTTCTTTCCAAAGATATGTTTAATGAGCATAAATATCATAACACAATACTGAACATTGATTTCATTCATAATGTAAACGTTTACATATTTCCAAAGATGGATTGCAATTAAAACATACATAGCTTTTCTAAGCTTCCTTCGGTAATAGATGTACATCGATCCAAGAAGATTCCCTCAAACCTTGGCTACCAACTAAAGATGGGAAGAATCACTCGAGCACTTTTCTTCCAACCAAAGAATCTTATGTAGTCCCCCACACATCTGCCACATATGGGAAGATGGCCCTACCCTTCAATGAAGAAGTTGGTTTGATAACCTCATAATTGTGGCCTATCTGAACTTAGTGGTGTTCCCTACATGAATAGAACTTGTATACATCCTAACTTGTATGTCAATCATGGACTAGCATGCATAAAAGGTACATAGTGAAATTGACAGTGTAACTAGTGGAAAATTACACTACTTTGGACAAATTTTCATATAAAAGTCATCCTAGATCACATACACTTCCCTAGCTCAATTTGTCTCAAGATCAATTGTACACTATGCATAGGTAATCCCTTCTTGCGGTATTCTTTAACTACAGGAACAACCTATTCCCCTTGTAATTTAAGCATATCTACTAAGTAGATTCTCACACTTAAGTTATACCCAACGTACGATTAACTAATCTCAAGAGAAACTATGAACTACCTATAGTTCAGGTAATATAAACAACTTAATCAAATACTTCATAGTTAATCAAGCAGCTTCGTTTCCTAGTATATAATACTAATGCATGCAATCACTCCTTAATATGGATTATGTACAAACAATATCTTGCTATCACATTGACAAAGAGAAAATAGATTCTTTTACTTCATATAAGAAATGACATTCTTTCCCTATACTAGCAAATCTAGGATTTACCACACAAACAAACATTAACATTCAGAAAAAACAACAGAATAGACCACATGCCTGTGATCGCTTAAATCCAATTGACCCAACTGGTTCTCTACTTTGTTCCTTTCCAATGTCAGCTTGTTAAGCTTCTCTTCAATACTCAAATCCACCCAAGAAGTAACTCACTATAACTCTCTTACTCTAACCTCACAATTTACTCTCAACTCTTAAAAACAAATATCTCTGATATAAAAACAGCAAAATGCAAGTATGATTGATGTCCAAATGAGAAGAGTAGCTCATCTATTTA
The DNA here is from genome assembly GCA_007258455.2 of Sequoia sempervirens. Classification (NCBI taxonomy): domain Eukaryota; kingdom Viridiplantae; phylum Streptophyta; class Pinopsida; order Cupressales; family Cupressaceae; genus Sequoia; species Sequoia sempervirens. The sequence continues at coordinate 123,123,566 of VDFB02000003.1, read as the reverse complement.
TACAAAAATGTGAGACATTGATTCCTATAGGTATGCTAAGCAAATCGACACCACACAACAATAAAATTTGACTCAGCTCTTCAAGTAAAATGGTGGCACCAATTCAAGTAAATACTCAGCTATTGAAACAATAGATCGACCTCTTATTGAGCCAACTATGGTTTGATTGGTTTATTTTAGCACATGTTAATCAACAACAAATCAATTTGTAGCAATAGAATTCTATTTGGTTTAAGCAATTTCATAAGTTGGCACCACCAAAATGCCTCATTCCTTATTAACTTGGTCGTCATTTTCTCTCAGAAGAATAAGTCTTATTCTTGTTTCAACATTTAAAGCTTTTGACTTGGTCTATGTTTTACATCCAATGTTGGAAACAAACAACACTGAGAGGGGGGATGAATCAATGTTCTATAAAAATTAACTTTGTTATTCTAATCTTTAACCCACTTAAAACATTCAACCAAAAGATATATGCATGAACAGAAAGCAAACAACCACAACACCATAACACAAGGATTTTTACATGGAAATTCTGTTAGGGGAAAAACCACGGTGGATGGACAATCCACAAAATGATCTGAGTATACTCAAAAAGAAGTTTACAATATGGGAATGCACTTGCATTCAGGCTCACTGCCTAGAGCTCACTGCTCAAAATAGAAAGGAACACTTCCTTACAAAGATTTGGATTAGATCCAAAAGAATGAACTGAAAGAGTAGCATCTACAAATGCTTGATTATAGTTAGGCTTAGTAATTGATCTTTTGTCCTTCTGACTGATTATGCGCTTCTGCTCTGTTCTGCTCTAACTCACACCACAAAATATTTAATGCACAAGTGAAACTGTGCATAATCGCTCAATCACCCTTTTGATATTCACAACACACATCAACACACCTTATACACACACATAATGATATGATTGATCATTTATATATATCCACAACTAAGAATTTAATCGCAACCTGTTGGCTTCAATAAAACTTAAGAATATTTATAATTGTTGGCTCAAATCATGAATGATATTCAATGCACACCCACAATGGTCGGTCAAAACTTAGATTGGACTCAAATCAAGATGATCAAACACAAAAACATTTGAGTAAATACTCCTTGAATATCTGCAACACTTTATATCAACTGGGTCGGCCACAAAACACTGATGAACATAAAGATATCCAACCGGATCTCCAGACTTGCACACAACTTGATACAAGGCACTCATATTTTTGGACAACACAAGACATACATTGATTAACCTCCCATAAGATCCACAACATAGAATAATGACAAAAAATCTATATGTGAATCGATGAACATAGAACTGTCAGATGCTCTGTTCTTCCTAGATTGTCTTCAATCTGTCTGTCGGTAGGAGCAAATGATGACGTGTGGATCCAATCACCGACTAGGGTTGCCATCAATGACAACACCATAAAATGTTTGCAGTGTCTCTTGCCAACAATCTCCCTCTTTGGCATTGATGGCAACACTTAGTGAAAATTGACTAAGTGTCAGATCAATACCAACATGAATTACACTGCCACTTCAAAACTTCAAAAAGAATCTTCAATCTTAGCTTATAAATGCAACTCCCCCTAAGATGAATATACATTTTTTACTGTACAACTCTCCCCCTTTGACATAAATGGCAAAATTGCGGAAACAAAATTTCAAAACTGTACAGGCATGATCTTGTTACACAAATTTGAAAATATCTGCAAAATCTCTCTTCAACACGCTCAAATTTGTGTGCCAAACCCTTTAGAAGCTCTCCAGAATTGTTATGTGACCACAAACTAAATAAGATTGAGTTTTTGTAGTCTCAAGATTCATTGGGTCACTAACTGCCATAAATCCTTGGCTTCCTTTAATGCATTCACCATTATTTCAATCGTTGGACCAATTAGTCCTTTGATTTCACATGCTCTTCCTACAATCATGTCATTTTCATGCTTCAAGCTCCTTATTTTGTCAAGTAGAGATATTACTTGACCTTCTTGCTTACCAACATCACCAGCTAACAGATCAAAATCATCATAAATGATAGCCAATTGTTTTTCAAGATCCTTCACCTTCTTCTCATTGACTTCAGTGAATTTTGAAAAAACCAAACATGACTTATACGCCTTTCCACCTTTAGATATAGAATCTTGAATATTCTTCATACAGGTGGCTAACAAAGTTTTATCCTTAACAATCACTTCTTTCAACCAACTAAATCTTTTTCCATCAAACTCCTGCACTTTAACCATGGTTGATTTTTCAAGAGACTCAAAATGAGTACTTACATAATTTATGAGCTTCTTCAGTTCGTTGGAAGAGGAACCAGACGGATCCTTGACATGAGTTGGCATAATTTTCTCCAGAACTCTAGATGTAAGACTTAATAATTCACTATCCTCAATGTAAGACTTCAAAATCTTCTCGTTGGCCTTAGCTTGTGCAAATGATGTGACCTTCATTATCTGAATTGGGGACAAGGTGGATAGATTGATTGGACCTTCAACCAATTTAGGATCAAATTCTTCCTGTTGTTCCACCAGATATTTCTTCACTGCCTCGGTAGTGTCTCTTGCTTCCACTAGGATTTCCTTAACCTAAACCTTTTCTTCTTCTTCAAATTTTGGTTCTTTAGAAACTATTTCTTGATTACCTTTAGGAGCTTAAACTTCTTCATTTGGCATCTCCTTTCCTTCAGCTAACACAACCTTAGGAGCTTCAGTCTCCATAGGGACTTCTGTATTTTCCACATTAGGAGGAATTTGATTATCCTCAGTATCTACATTCACCTCCTCATTTACCAGATCAAATACAACATCTTCAACATTTGCTTCTTCAACATTGATCTTGTTCTTTGACAAAAATGCTTCTAGGATTTTCTTGGTTTCATTAGCAACAACACCAGTTTCACCGATTATAAGCTTGTTCACCCTTATTTTGCTTTTGAATTCCTTTTTGGCTTTGTCCAGGAGTGAATTCATCTCCTCAATAGAAATTTCTGGACATAAGTCTGCAAGAATTCTCTTTCTCATATGTTCTTCTTTTGTCCTATCATTTACTCTTCTCACCTCCAAAACATCATATAGACTCTTAGGTAAACCAAACATAATTTCAACAAGAACTTTATTGAAAATATTCAGATGTTTTATTGTTGCCTCTTCAATAATTCTTTGACCTGATTCATCAAACATTTCATACCATTTGTAGAGGGGTTTGAGATTTCCATACTTGACAACAACATTCTCAACTTCTTCAACTGTCATACCTGGTTTGTCAGTTTTTGCCTTCTTCTTTCCCTTTTCTTCCTCACCGAAAGATTTCCTCTTGGTTACCTTGGTAGCTTGAGTGCCGATAGCCTTCATTTCTTTCACAACTTCATCTGACTTAGTCTCCTCACTTTCTGAGACAACTTCATAGGTTCTTGAGCTCTTGTTCTTCTTCCTCTTACCAGAAGCCTTGTCTTGAGTTTGCACAGGAACTGGCTTGGTTGTAGGAGCAGATAGGGATGGAGAAGTCTGGGTTGATCTAGTACAGGCAGAGGATCCTATCGGACTAGCAGATTCGGTTCTTGTTGACTCTTTTCCTGGTTCAACTTCATCTCTCTTCCTTCTGGCTTCTTTCAACACTTCTATAGATATACCAAAACTTTCTACAAAGACTTCCACTTCTTTCCTTACTCTTTTGGCTATCTTTGGCTTCTATAATTGCTCATGGATTTGCATGCTCTTTTCTACATAAGTTCCAAACCTTTCTGCTACCGGATCCAGAGGCGTGCTCAACAAATGTTCTGCATACATCTTCAAGATGTTCTCCTCGACTTCATATCCCATAGGCATAATCCATATCATTATGGGATCAACGGCTTCCATATGGAATTTATCAATATCTACCATGAAACAAATTGTATCTTTGTACTTCTCTACAATTGAAGTAGGAATTCTCTCTTTCATGCATCATATTTTTAAATTTTTTGAAGTACCCCTAGAGGGTAGTGTTTTTGGTCTAATGATCACCAATTCCAAACAATATATCTCTTATTTGAACAGCTGCAGGTTGATTACTTTGCAAATGAACTTTCCCAACACCCAGAACGTCACTCATGAAGTAAAAGAACAAGCACAATAACAAATTACCATATTTAAAAGAGTTCTTTTTGTCTTTCTTAATCTTACCCAGATTCTCCATCAATTGACTTCTAAGCAGCTCACACAAGTCGTAATCTGCATTTTCTTTTACCATCTAATAGGCTGCATAAATGGTCGTATTGGATACTGAATTATCCTGGCTAGAGTGGTAGACCTTGTAGCCAATGACCATCGATGCAAATTTTACATCCACTTCAACAATATCTTCGATTGTCAATGTCGTTCTATCAAATTGTGCACCTGTTGCATCAGTAACCTTCTAATTCTTTATAGATTTCAAAATTTCCAATCCACCAAAGGAATTCAAACCTGTGATAGTGCTTATAGCCTCTTTCGTAATCTTAAAATGTATATTCAACCACATGAACTCGGCATGAACTCGGCTCAAAATATATCGCACCCATTCGCTTTCCTCAAATATAGGAAATTTCACAAACTGTGTGAACTTCTTCTCTTCTATGGTTTTGTATTTCAGATTAATAGTGAAGTCCTCTCCAATTATATGGTTGGAATACAAATTTAGCATTTGTGAGCTCCCTAACTCTTCAATATTGGCATGTATGTAAGCCCTAATGTCTTTAGTGTGCAAGACACCGTACAGTACAGACAAAAAACACACCTAGGGGCTCCGTCTCAATAGACTTAAAAGGATGCCACTTGGACTTTGGACGGGGTCTATCCTTGACTTCACCTACCAATGGAGTGGCCATTTTTACAAATTCACAAATTCACAGGTTTTTCGATAAACACCTTTTCGTCGGATCAGAGTTTGATCGCTGAATCTTCTTCACACTTGAATCTTGCCGCAACTCAACAAAGTTCACTCCAGAGCTCTCCAAACTTCTTTTCTCCAAAATTCAAAGTGACAAATGAAAGATAAAAATGAATTTTTATCGTTCACACAACTAACCCTTTTTGTCGCAATAAATGCTTTTACCCTAATTCATCCAGTTACCCTGTTTCCATGCATTGAGACAGATAATTCTTTTGTGGATCTCCAATACTATAAAATACTTTCTCCAATTGGTTGAACACCATCTTGAAAGGCATCTATGCACTTACTAGACCTATCCACATTCCGGTGTCAGTTACTGGTAGGGGGTTAAGAGATTTTCTTGACAGCTCCCCCTAGGCCAAAGGCCTAAAACTAATTCCCGGAGGAATTACCAGAAGTAGATTCTAGTGCTGGCACATTTCCTTCAATAGAGGGATCCTTCTTCACCCATTTCTTCTGCATTTTCCTCCTGATCACATATGTAGTGACTTTACCTTTTCCCTTAACATCTTGCTGCATGTTTTGTTTTACTAGACCTCTTCTGCTCCAACATAATCCAACAATGTGGCCAAATTTGTTGCAGTTGTAACACACAACATTTCTCTGTCCAGACCTACTGTTCCACTGAGTTTTCCTTGATCTACATTGGTTAGCAATATCCCAAGTCTATTGCATGCATAACATCTGACATCTCTATGAAAGTTGTTCATCACATTTCTGCATTCATTTAACTTATGACCAAACTTATTACAATTAAAGCACTAACCTGAGAATGATGGTCCACTTGGATTCATCCTGCTTCTACACTGAGAAGCCATATGACCAAACTTATTGCAAGCAAAACAATAGCCATTGAATCTTTGAGCATTTGGTTGTCTTACCGGATTCCTTGTAGCTCCATTCATTTGATTTCCTTGCCTGAATCTCCCTTGTCCAAAATTCCTTTGTCCAGATCTGGAACTTTCCCCTTCTTCATAACCAAGACCTCGATTGTCACCATCAATCCTCTAACCTTTAATCAGTTCATCAAGCTTGGTTGAGCTAGCTTTGAATTTCTCCTTGTACTCATTTGCAGCAGTAAGTTTATTTTTGAGATCATCAAGCAATTTTTCAAGCACTTCCTCATTGTTTTTAGATTGTTCCAATTCATTGTCCAATCGACTGCATTCTTTAGATTTTTCTTTCAAGGATTGAGCAAGATTTTCTTCATTATTCTTTCTATCTTCAATCTCCTTGGTCATTCTTATTATGATAGATTCCATCTCATGCTTCAGGGAAACATTTTCTCTAGAGAAATTTTCACATTCTTCTATTTTCTCCTTCAAGGAATGATTGATTTGTTCATATTCCATGCTTCTATTCTTTTGCTTAAGTTGATCACATAATTCCTTTCTTTTCTCCCTTGATTCATTGATTTTTTCTTTCAATGACTGAATGAATTTCTCTGCATTCTCAAGACTTTCCTATAGTTCTCGGTTCTCAGTTTTAGACTGGTCAAGATCATCCAGGGCCACCAAAATTTGTTCTTGAAGATTGCTTATATCCATTGAAAACACTTTCCAAGATATCCCCAAGCTGTTAGACTTCTTTCAAGGAACTTGGCTCTGATACCAATTATTGGAAATAAGCAACACTGAGAGGGGGGGTGAATCAGTGTTCTATAAAAATTAACTTTATTATTCTAATCTTTAACTCACTTAAAATATTCAGCCAAAAGATATATGCATGAAAAAAAATAAAACAACCACAACACCATAACACAAGAATTTTTATGTGGAAACCCTATTAGGGGAAAAACCACGGTGGATTGCCAATCCACAATATGATCCGAGTATACTCAAAAAGAAGTTTACAATATGGGAATGCACTTGCATTTAGGATCATTGCTCAAAATAAAAAGGAACACTGCCTTACAAAGATTTGGATTAGATCCAAAAGAATGAACTGAAAGAGTAACTGTTGTCAAATAAAGTTTGCACCCTTGCTAAGCTATCAACTGTAGCAACCTATTGACACATGGGAACACTTCTAGGTTGTGGGTGACCTGGGAATGAAGTGAACCTCCAGATTATGGGCTGGTTCCCCTTTAGATATCTTGGGAAAACTAGAGAATGATAAAGGAAAAGAGTAAGAAAGATGTACTTGAATCCAAAACCTATCGCTAACAGGTGATACACCAAAGATAAACATATGACAATATTGTAGAAAACTCACAGAACAATCTCAATAGAGCTAAACAATCTCATAATATAGAGATTTATGTTTACAAAAATGAGTCTATGTGAGGTTCTGACTATTCTAATGCTTAGCACAAAGGAAAACGAGATGTTTTCACAGATTTAATATGCAAAAGAAAGAGATCACTAACATAAACTAAATTTGTGACATAATATCCTTTGCATTCAACACTGAAGGAATTTGATCAAATAAAGGGATCACATAGAATTTAATCATGTAACTCACAACCAGCTACTAAACAACAAAGAAAAAAACTGTGAAGGAAATAACCGTCTATTGAGAAAATAAGGAGTGTCTGTGTTACAGATCTGTAGTATTCATAAAATAATGAGTTACAAAGTCTGAATAGTGCTCTCGATAGTCTCCTAACTAAGAACTGTCTTACAAAAAGGAAAAAATGCCATATATACAACCAAAGGTCGGCCCCCTGCATTAGGGTTTCCAAAAATGAGTCAGCGCCTGGACACGTCGGCCCTAGAAATGCCTTTGAACGAAGTCAATGAAACATTTAATGCGCATCCCCTGCTTATGTCGCTGAAAGCTCATCCTTGGGCATGGCCTTCAGATCTTTTACATCCGTCGTTGTTATCTTGCAGCCTTCGAGTCTGCCATTAAGACTTCGTCAGAGTCGCCTTGAATGTTCTGCGACAGGGTCATTAATGTCCCCTTGCTCCTCAAGCCATCATCTCCAACTGCTATAGTGACTCACGGCTACCTCCCCTTCGAGAAGCAGCATCAGATTTATCCATTAGATTCAGCGCCATTACTGACTGATCACCCCTGCAGCTATCAGCGTAACTTAGGACTGTCGGCAGGACTTCCTAGCGATGTTGAGTCTCTCACCCCGAGCTTCCCTTCTTTCGGCAAGACACCTGGGTGTCGGTGAGACCTTATGGCGATGGCTTCAAATCTTGGCGAGGCCCCTCCTTTCTGTCGATGAGACATCTAGCCGATCTTCATTCCTTATACCAAGTGCCACATTGCTTTGGGGAGACATCTGGCGGTCGGAGAAACTTCTCACCGAAACTTCATTATCCTATCGCTATGCTCTAGAGTCGGTGAGACTTCCTCAGGTCGGGGAGACTTCGGTTGGTTCCCTGTCGCTAGGACATCGCTTTATCGGCAAGAGGTTGCACCGAAGGCACCTTGCTTTGGCGAGGGCTTACTTCCTTTCACTTCGGAAAGAGAAACATTCATCGGTGAGAGGTCACGACGGGCTTTATTAGTCATGTCGATATCACTTTCATCGCTGAGACCACTCACACTTCGCCGAGACCTCTTGTAGAATACCCTTTCCTTCGGCGAACTCTTCATTTCGGGAAGACTCTTGGTGAAAACCCTTTGTTGTCGGTGAGACATTAGTCTATCGGTGAGAAGTCATAGCAGGCAGATGAAGTCATACCGATGACACCTTCACTCGGAAAGACATTCGTCGGTCGGCAAGATCTCATGGCAAGCAGCCAGAGTTATATCGATTTCACAAAAAGCCATCGGCAAGACCCCATCGGGTCGGGGAGACCTTACGGCGAACTCCTCATCTTCTGGCGAAGGCACTCCTTTGCACTGATTTTTTTCAACAAAACTAGCGAGGGCAGGGTCAAGATGAAACCAGAACTGGGACTGGGGGAGAAAGGGGGGAAGCAAAGATAGAAAAATCCCGGCGGAACCGAGATCGGGACCAAAACGGGGGAAAACAAAAAAAAAGCGGAATCGGAACTAAATCCAGACTTAAAACTTTCTTCAAGTTTCAAGTGCAGGATCTGTTCCGATCCTGCTTCCGGCAACATACGAGGAGAAAAGGAAAGAGGAAAAAACATAAAGGGGAACCAAGGGGGAGACATCCCTCGATCAAAATCCAGGAAGAAAGGAAAGAAGAAAGAGCGGGACCGAGGCCGGAACCGAAACGAAAACAGGAACTGGAACCTTGGAAAAGTTCCAAGTCCAGGTTCCGAACCAGTTCCGGGCCCACTAGAGAAGGAAAGAAAACACATAAGGCAAAAGAAAGAAAGAAAGAAAGAAGGGCGGGATCAGAACGGAATCCGATCCCGGGAAAAACAGAGTGGGGGCGGGGACGGAAACAAACCCGAAACTAAAACTTTCACAAGGTTTCAAGTTCAGATTTCGACACGAACCCGCCTCCGACGAAGGCAAGGAAGGGAGGAAAAAGGATGAGGAAGAAAAGAAAGGGAAAAACTACCCCACGATAAAATGCAAGGCCAAAGAAGAGAACAAGACGCACACGAGCGCGGAACCAGAACCGGAACCAGAACTAAAATGAAAACTGGAACTTTTCATAAAAGTTCCAAGTTTGGTTTCGGTCTGGTTCCGCCTCCGATGGAAACAAAGGAAAAGGGGCCCGACAAAAGCAGAAAAGGTGGAAGCGGGGTCGGAACCGGATTAGAACTTGAACCGAGAGTTTTGGAAAAGTTCTAAGTTCGGATCCCGACCCGGTTCCGCCCCCGACATAACAAGGAAAAAGGCAAGAAGAAAGCAAAAGGAAAGAGGGAAAAGACAAGGCAAAACATAAAAAAGAGACCCACCCCCAAGCTGAAGACCTGCACGTTAGGCTCAACCCTCTTGGGAGCCACATTTAATCCACGTGCCGAATTAAAACATCATTTTCCCCTGCATCTACACAAAAAGCAAACAAGTTAGAAAAAGTGATCCTGATGCAAGTGTTCTTCCACTTGGTCTTCGAGAACCCTTGAAAACATGGGTTACCCTACCTGATTGAGCCCATAGGTGAAAAATGGGTAACAGTAACATCTAAAAATGCTTGATTATAGTTTTGGTTAGGCTTAGTAATCGATCTTCTATCCTTCTAACTGATTATGCGCTTTTGCTCCATTTTGCTCTAACTCGCACCACAAAATCTTTAATGCACAAGTGAAATTGTGCATAATCGCTCAATCACCCTTCTAATATTCACAACACACATCGACACACCTTATACACACACAAAATGATATTATTGATCATTTATATATATCCGCAACTAAGAATTTAATCGCAACATGTCGGCTTCAATAAAACTTAAGAATATTTACAACTGTTGGCTCAAATCATGAATGATATTCAATGTGCACCCACAACGGTCAGTCACAACTTAGCTCCGACCCAAATCAAGATGATCAAACATAAAAACATTTGAGTAAACACTCCTTGAATATCTGCAACACTTTATATCAACTGGGTCGGCCACAAAACATAGATGAACAAAAAGATATCCAACCAGATCTCCAAACTTGAACACAACTTGATACGAGGCATTGATATTTTTGGACAACACAAGACATACATTGATTAACCTCCCATAAGATCCACAACATAAAATAATGACAAAAAATCTATGTGAATTGATGAACACAGAACTGTCAGATGCTCTATTCTTCCTAGATTATCTTTAATCTATCTATCGGTAGGAGAAAATGATGACATGCAGATCCAATCACCGACTAGGGTTGCCATCAATGACAACACCAAATTTTTTTTGCAGTGTCTCTTGCTAACATCCAACACTTATCAAAACTATCAACTCCATTTAATTCATGCTTATCGACTTGATAACCCACATGGAGTCTTATTCTCATGTTTTATATACATTATACACTTGTGATATATTCATATTACTACTATGTTTTCTTGCTATGCTTTATGCGTTGGATTCATTAATCCATAGCGCAAGTTTTATATGCATATATGCGCTATGTTAATAACACCGCTATGTTATTTTCATTCAAGTGCTTTATAAAGCATGTAAACTCATCTATATATATTTGTAAGTATATATATAAATATTATTATATATGTGTATATATATATTCATTAACGTCAATCAATAGTAAATCATTATTATGCGAATACATATTTCCATGCTATCATTTATAATAATAATATTATGTGTATATATTTATGTACATATGTACATCTTATAGATATATCAATATATGTGTATGGACGTCCCATTACGTCAATACATAAATGTATGTCAATGTGTGTATATATCTATATATCACTTATACACATTTTACTTATACAATCATTCGCATATGTTTACCAACTTATCAATTACTTACATATACATTTTATGTATATATCCATATATATACATGTCTATTTATCCATTTGATACCCTCATGCCTATGAGCATGTGGAGGTACATCTATCTTCGTATACTCATGTACATATCAACTCATGTACATGGGCTTATCGTTGACATGCATATGTGTGCATATATATGTTCTATGTATATATTTCTAATCCATTACATAAAGAACATGTAAGAAAAGAGCTTTGACTAACCATGCACTTAATACAAATCCAAACACTCTCAAATGAGATCACAACCTATCTAACACATGAACAAATAATACTAAGGAATGATACCAATTTCCCAAAACTACAACTTGACTTAACCATTCTATATGTGAGTGTGTGAGAGTTCAGTTTAGGCCTTGTTAAAGGTTACCAAACCAAATCCTTCTCCTGAGTGATACTTCCCCTCCCTCTGGAGGCTTGATCCATGTATCTGCATCCAGCTTAACACATTCACAATAGTAGTTAGATGTTCACAATACCATCATTTGCATCATATAATTTATCAAATTCAATCAAAATTCTTTCTACATTTTAATATAACATTAATCAAGTTAACATTCATTCTTTTCTTTCCAAATGATACAATTAAACAAAGTACAAGCACATGATTTCTAATCAAAATTGCAAACACATTCATATATTCAATATTTTAACCAATCATAGTAATAGTAAATAGGTAAACGCATAATGGGGTGTAACAATGATATAGTCAAAAATAGACTCAGAAAAGGAGAATTTACTTGATGATAAAGAATAATTAAGAAGCCTCTAGTTTATGTATATGAACACTAGTTTTGATTCTAAATATGAAGAGGATTTGTTTACAATAAAGAAGAAACCCAAACCTCCTAGCAGTCCAGTAGCCCATGAAGAATTTACTTCCCCAGCTAAGACTAATGAAGAACTATTTTTAAAGGATGAGAAGGAATTGCTTTTGAAGGGTAAAGATGAATTTGATGAGTTGTATGCAGCTATTTAGAGATTTGAGAAATTAGAAGATGAAGAGGTACCAACAAAAAGAGATAGGGTTAGACAACAAGGTTAAAGAATTGGAAAATTAGTTGCATGCTTAGCAATAGCAAGGAGTAGGTTTGTATAAATTGTCTTAATTAGATATCATAAAAATAAATAAGAAAACTCCAAAACTTGATGAAAAAAATGATTCTCCAACAACATATAGAGCCTCAACTCTAGTTACCCTTGGGATAAAATTATGAAATAAAATGGAAGAAATTTCTCAATCACAACGAGAATGAAATAAGGAAAGATCATAAATTATAGCGAAGCATAATAGACAAATTGAAAAGAAAAACCTAGAAATTAAAAGATTAATGATAAAAAAATGAAGAAATGGTTGATGAGATTGTTCAACCCATGAAATGCAGGCCACCTGATAGGATCTATAACTTATTCTTGCAGTAATTTTTCAAGTTTCTAATTTAGTCAATCAATTAGTGATCTTCTCATTTCATTATCATCACCAAATTTGTTCTTAAAATCTTATCAAGAAGCCACTTCATACATGTAAGCTCCCTAAATTTTATCTACATAATCTAGCCATTTCATATGATAATGTCTAGAAACCACTAATTTTTATGGGAGATTTTAGATAAAGGAACTAGACTCGTGCATTAGGAATGGACATCAATGAGGCCTAATATGACAACAATATCATAAAAAGGAGAAGTCACTTCCCCTCCACATTAGAGAAGAAGAAGAGGATCCTCATGAGGTATTTGAGGAATGGATTGACCTGATGGATAGACCTAAGGTGGAAAAGAAAATCTTGGAGTGCAGGGGAAAATATTATAAAATATTTAAAGAATTGGTAGTTGAAACAAGAAAAGAGGAACTCTAGTTCTCATAGGAGAGATGGAATGAACTGACACAAGAATTGAAAAATAAAGAGCCTCATTCTATTTTTAACTACTTGGCAGTAGTCGTAAAGGCATATAAGTATATCAATGCCTCCCTACAACACCAAATCACTTGGTTCCCTCTAAGATTTCATTTCCCCCTTCCCTTGTATCCAATTTTGCATTGGACAAGAAGGAAGGGAGAGCAATGGACAACAAAGAAGGTTAGATGGGAAAGAATATCTGGACATAAAAGATTCTACCTAAATCAGGGGAAGGAGCCACAGATACTATGGACTATAGAGAAGCTACGCTGCAGTGTAACCAAAGGCCTCAAATTGCTTGAGGACAAGCAAAAAGTTAAGTTGGGGGAAATGATGATTCTTGGAATTGTCCTCTTTTTCCTTGTTTGAGTTTCATAATTTTCATGATAATTTTTATGGTTTCAAAGACATTACCCTAACCCTCCTACTTATTTTAAGTATTTAAAGCATTAAGCATGATATATTATATTGATAAATGATTGTGTGAATATGTGAATGTTTATGAAATTTAATAAATTTTTATTTTGATTATGGTTATTAATGATGGAAATATGCCTTTGAAATAAACTAACCCTTGCAGTGAAGAATATGTCAACCCGTAGAAAAGGATGTCTGTCCACCATAGCCAAAGGGGGTGATCACCTACAACACATGTAGCCTTTCGTAGCTAATGGAGGCAGAGATTATAAATTGTGAAAATGATTTATTTATGGATCATTCTATCTTTTTACTTTATGTTGTCATTAGGTCATGGAGGAAAGAAGATATTTGTAATAACAATGGTCTAGCTCACAATAATTTTTCCTTGTTACACATGTATTCAGTTATAACTATCTTCTTTAAGAAGTAGAGTCTTGATATGATTTTGACACTCTTACCTCCATTAATTTTTTATTACTATTTAAAATAAGACTTAGTCCTCTTCCTATGTTTTTGGGAGAGTAAAAAAAAAAACTTAGTCCTCTTCCTATTTTTTGGGAGAGTCAAAAAAAATTTATAGTTTTTTTCAATCCAAGAGTAATTGAACCCTCAAGATCTTATATATATGTTTGATCTTGTGAGAGGTTAAAGATATAGTATTCTTGAGTTAAGTAAATTTTCATATAAGTACTTTTCCTGTCAAGTCAATACTTTGTTCTCAGTTTATGTGTTTAATTTACAATAAAGATAGATACAATATTTTCCATGAATTTATGAATTAAGATTTAAGAAGGATATCATAGGATTGAAATGACTTAAGCAAGGGCCACTTGAGGTATTGTAATACTCCTTATAGTTTAGGTTATTAATTATAGTAAAATAAACTACTAAACTATATTTCTTGGTTTAAAATTAAATTAAATTGCTGAGTAGTGATTTATTGTTATTATAGTAAGTTACAACATAGTTGAGTCATTAAATCAATGTCTTCACAAGGGTAGTTACTCATAGCAACTATAATCAATTTAGATAGATTTGCTTCCAGATAAAGTTAATTTAGTCAAGTTTCTTTCAATTCAAATTCTTTTTGTTAAATATTCTATACACAATTGATTAGGATGAATTAGGGTTCTTAGTTACACATACATTGCCAAAATCATCCAATAATTATGATTCCCTAGTTGATAAATTAAATGTAGCACCTCTAGGACAGTGAATTGCTTAATAAGGGATATGTTGGTCCATTGAGTCATATGTATGCATTGTCTACATCAATTGATTGAGCATAGATGGAGCTATACAAAGTAACTAATATGATTTATGTGCCTTAGTATAGATGGAATAATCTCTCACTTTTCTTAGTTAAAAAAAATTTAGAATCAAAGTTCCAAACTTTGTTACCTTCAAATTAAGCATGTAACTTGTTTCAACTAGTGAAATAAAAAATAATAATTTCATCTGGAAGCTATTGATTATTAATTGGTCTCTCTTTGGAGGTGGAGCAAGGGCTAACTCTAAGTGAAGGATAAAAGCTAGTATATTTAGCATTAAGACCTTTTATTTCTTTTATAAATACTAGTAATTTATGAATGTTTGCTTGATTTACTTTTTTTTCTTCTTTCTATTAGTTGCTATTATTTATTCTAAATTCATAATCCCTTGATTAGGATTATGCTACAAGTTTTATTTAAAGAATATTTCATATTCCAATAGATTAGTTTTTTTCAATGTAGTATATTAGTTATATTGTGTTAGATCTTCTTTCCCTTACAAATCTTTAGATTAAATCATTTTCAAAGCATTATATTAGATTATTTTCAAAGCATTAGATTAGATTTTGTTCAAAGCATTAAATTAGATTCTATTTAAAGCATTAAATTAGATTCTTTTCAAATTGTTAGATTATATTATGTGTTTATTAAATTATCTTTTATTAAAAACTACTGTAAATAGCCATGAACACACCCTAGATTTGGCATTGGACTTATAAGTCTATTTAAATACAAGGTCAACAACAACCCTTGTCACTAAGAAAGGTTGCATTCAAGTATACTTTTCTTTGTCATATGAATTGGAGGTATTTTATTTTTACCTCAATTTAATTGAGGAGGTCAATATGTATGGAAATAATACACTCATGTGTGATGGAGGCTTAATTTATTCAATGAGTTTCAATTCTTTTGATGCTAATCTAGTTTTTAGAGTTTTTACCCTATTGTTGTGGACATGAATGATGCATAATGAAATAGTTCTAGAACATATTATTTATGGATTCCTTGTATTAATAAGGTTGATGGTTAAGTAGCTTTTCACTTCTTAAGTAGTGTTTACATGTTGATGCATGCAAGGAAAAATTGTTATTTGTTGTAGTTGGGTGTTGGCAACAATTATAACTTGAGGAAAATCAAAACAAGCTTGTACTTGACAAAGTTAAGTGATTACAATAATTTATCCATGGACTTGTGTCATGAGTCTTCATACAAGGTCTGACCTACAAATGTTTGTAATTTTTACTTGTTACATATTTAAATTCATTGTGCCTCCATGCCATTAGTTGTAAGTTGTTATCCTACCTTGTTATATTGCATTTTTTATTATTTCTTTTCTTATAAATATTGTGTTGTTTCTTTGTGTAGTCACAACCCTTGTTGGTCGTGATGAAGTGTAATTTGTCTTAGTCCCCTCCTCAATATCCCTTTTTGTGGCCTATTCACAATTTTTTGGATTCTTATTGTGTGATCAAGTGGCACATCCCGGACTAAAGTCAACGCTGGCACCCAATTTGGTTGTGTCCAGTTATGCTTAAATATTAGACCCTTTATGCATTATGTCCTTCTTTTTCCCATTATAGATAATTGATCTAATATATTTCCTAATGAGTCTCTCATGGTCAAATATTGTATATGGGTTATTCTACCTCACCCCCGTGTGCCTATCATATGTTAAAATTTGCTAAGGTCTCAAATAATCTAAGTGTGGGGTGTTTTGTTGTTCAATTTTCTAAGGACTATGCTTGTGTTGTAGTTTTAGATTTTTCCTTCCAGGTATTCCTTTCCATACACCTTTGTTGTTTCCTTTATTCCTTTTGAGATATTAAACATTCCCATCTTAGCATACCTTTCGTCCATCCCCACCTTCATCCATTTCCTTGTCAAAGTTTTAGAATTCTCCATCCTAGCATCCATTTTTCCTAATCTCACTCTTTTCCTTTGCCTTTGTCGATGTATTGAACTTCCTCTTACTAGCATTATTGTAATTGGAACCTTGACTCCTTGATAATTTTCTCTAAGTTACATCTCAACATAAAAAAAATATCCATCCCTTTATCTACATACCTATTTCTTGGTATCCCTAATTCCTAAATTTTGATGTTTCTTTCTATATATTTTCATCAAAGTCAGAGATATGAGAATACCTCTAACATGGTACATGGTATGAGGTATCCCCAACCCCAATCTTGAAAGTCCAAAAATCTTACATTTTTCACTATTTACTTCCACGTACCTCCTCAAATGATCCATAATGTCATTAATGACCCAATAAGGCCCTAAAAATACCCAATTACATTTAGCCTACCCAAAAATCATTATTTATTTTAAAGGCACGTATTGAAAGGAACTTCTAGTGATAAAAGATGAAAGTTCCACATTATAATTAATATTGTGGGTAAAGTATCATACCCCCATGCTCCTCACATCATCTCTTGGCTACCTTTTCAGTAGATTTTTTGGGCTCTTCTCTACCCTATATACTTGAATAAAAAAAACCATTAATACTCAAAATAATAGCAATCATGAAGAAAAGGATTTCCCCATGCCTCTAGGCACCTCTACACATCCTGATGCAGAAATTTTGGCATGAGGGAATTAATGATAATGATGGTAAAAGGCATGGGAAACCTATGCAACAAAAAATGATGGTGGATATTTTCACTAGGTCACTCAAATGTAGTAAATGATGTACATTCTATATTTTTATTTTTAAAAGAGAGGGAAAAAGGGAGAATACAAGGGAGCATATAAGAGGAAGAAAATTTCTTAGCAAAACCCTAGGGTTTTAATTTTATGGTTCTGAGTATTAACATTTTGATAATTTAATGATGTAGTTTCATCCAAAATTTGTAATAAACATATGTAATATTTGAAGAATGTATTATTAAAGGTAGAATTGACCTTGTTTGAGTGCCTCCCTATATATAGTGTAAATTTATGGATGTGTTGCTAATTAGTTGGTTAGCCAAATGGCTATAATATCCTTATAAAAATTTGCAAGGTACCCTTTTAGGACAATAAATGAAATGCATGGGTATACTCATGGATTAATAATTAGACTAATTTAATATTCTATAAACATTTTTTGCCTTTTTTAATGTATGTGTATAATGCATTTTGTCTATGCATTTTGGAAGACAGATTTTTGTGGTATCTTTATAAAGGTATCGCCATTGGTTTCAATTATTGCATGTTTTCAATAAATTTTATAACTCCATTTTCCGATTAGATATAGGCACCAATCTAATAATAGATCTAGCTCCCTATTTTCCCATAAACTAAAAAAAGCTAAATTTAAAACATAATTTTAATCTATGTTGTAAGTTATTTTATTGACTTCCATGTCTAAAAATGTACAACAACAATAGGTGCTATCAATCCAAACATTTAATATGGTAGATTATCTGCTTTAATAAGGTGCTTGATCCTAAATATTGCAAATCAACATATAGGCATAAAGTGACAATTAAAATATGAGTGCACTATGCAATGGGTATAATTGTTGTCAAGGTAAGTGTTTAGTTTCTATGGTGGTATCTATTGTAGCACGATAGGGAATCCACCCTTGATATAACAAGATATAAGTGAATGAGGTTATACCTACCTCAATAATTGGTCCATTATTTCCCAACCTAAACATATTTTTATGGTTTTATTCTCAAGTTTGACATCCCTTGCACTTTGGAGAGGATCAAGATTTAGGGATTTGGAAACTACAACTCCAATCACCAACACACTCCATAATGAGCAACCTATGTGGCCTCTCATTTCCACCTCAACCCACTGATTTTGGTATCCCTTCTACATAATCAACCTTATGTTGCAAGCATGTGCAGTTGGTGTTGTCATTGATGTCAACAAGCTTTGGTGTTGTCATTGGTGTCAACTGTTTGAGTAGGATATTTTTGCAAGAGTGTGAGCATTTGGTATTGAGTTGATGTTGTCTTTGATGATGATTTGATTAGTTACATTATGTTGTCATTAGTAAGCTACTAGTGTCAGCCTCTAGTGTTGCTTTGACAAGCTTATGTCTATGTATGTATGGTTGAGTTGCTATGTTGTAGTTAGCTTGGTGGTGATGAGGTGTAGAGTATAAACTAGTGTTTTGTAAACTTGGTGGAAACCACACAATTTAGAGGAATGACCTAGCTGAACAGTCCACTCAACATTGCAAAGACTTCATTAAATTATCATCCAGGGCTTGTAAACTTGTGATGGAACTAGCATTATATGTGCTTTCAAAGACCCGAGATTACCTAGGTTATCCTACTAAAGGTATTATACTTGTTGGAAAATCATAGAAACACAACGAAAAGAAGTAAATTGGCGCTAATGGCTATGGGTATCTACAACATAATTTGTAGTTGAATTGTTGTTAAAAGATAATTACTGAAACTAACTCAAAATTGATAAGTAAACCTAATCTATCCTCTAGAGTACTACAAGATTGAATGCATTCATGCACATGAACAATCATTATTGATAATCATAATATGAGAATCTATTTTAACTTATATGCAATTTATGAAGTAATGACTAATAGAAATAACTACCAAACAGAAATAAAACAACTATAAATGTAGTGAATAACAGTTACCTTGAGTGGCCTACTCAAGTGGTTGTCTTCACTTGAACTAAACCAAATCTAAATCTTCAAATTCTACACAACCATATCAACTTGAACTTCATTCATTAAGCATTCCAAAAGATCACATAAAATCTTTCTCAAAGATCGTATTCAAGAGAACCATTTTTGAATAATCAACATGTCGACGTAGATTACAACTGGAAAACTGAGTAATTGATAACAAAAACATCGGTGTGAGATTAATCAACTAACTATACTAAATACTCAACCACTGGCTATACATAGGCACAGGGGAGTTTATTCTAAACACAACTCTAAACTAAAATCATTAACTACAACTCCCTAGATATCATAGTGTGTAATTAAGATTGATTTATTCAAACTGCAACTGGAAAGAAACAAGATTTCCAATAGGATTAAAACTCTACAAAATAGATCTGCACATGGAACACATAATTAGTTATCCAAAATCCTATCAATAAAAGAATTCTTCTTCTTCAACACCTTATTAACTATCATAATGATGCATGACTAACTCGATTAGATGTCTCCACACAGTAGTTATTACACTCAACTTAATCTGGCACTTCCCCTATTTCACTGTCCAAGACCTCCTTTGGTTGCGAGATATAGTGTCTTCTTGGGCTGCAAGAGGTTAATCCACAAAACACACACAAAGATAACTACCATGATTAAATACAAAATTCTAATCACATTCCATACATATCCACGTATAAATCATGCAATGCTACTATATCATAACTATATTTCCATTACTCTAATTCAAGTCCAAGGTTGTATAATAAGCATAAAAAGATAGCATAGCATAGGAATATGTCTTAAAGGATTGTTTGATAATGTCTATAAACATGCATGAAAACATAAGGAAATGGACTAATAAATGGACTCATCACTCCCCCCAACTACTCTTTTGTTTTCCCTCAAGAAAAATGCACTAGGGGTATAGATTTTAATGTAGTGTAATATCCTTGAGGTCCATGACAATATCTACTCCCTTGGTTTGCTTCAAGTAGAACCCTCTGTAAGCTGCAAGTCTCTTCATTTTGATAAGCTCAGCCTCCTCACATTCCTTCATCTTATCTCCTGTCCAATGTGGCGATGGATAAAGGAGCATAGGTGTTTGAAATGTGAGTGGTATCCATTTATTTGCTTTATAAACAACAATATCTATGTACCTATGCACTCTTTCAATCATAGATATGGAGTTATATACTGAATGATGCTCCTTCCTTTGTAGCTTTGGAGTCAAACTGTTCCATCTTTCATGTACATATTTATAACAATTATGAACTAACCCAACTGTCAATGTTTGCATTCTATTGTAGTCTTGTATCCTTATTCTCATAATATTTCCTCCTGCACCCTTGTGTTTTAGGAGTAATAGCCACTCATCTATTATCTCATCAGGATCTTTGGACTCTTTCCTCATAGGAAGTGCAGTTGACTTTTTTCTTTCTGCATACTCCTCCATGAGTTCACCTCTAAATTGTTCATTTCTAAAATAGGAAGTTAAAGCTCTTACCTACAAATCCCCTACAAACATTAAGGGGTTTTGTTGTGAATCCTTTGAAACCACATAATTGTGTAGATAATACTCACACAATTGGTCTTGTTCATCTAGGGTCACATCAGAAAAAATATGGAGAAATTCAAACTTGTTGCTCATGGAAACTGGCTTGTGCTGACCAATCTACTAAATTAAAAACTTGAGATTTTTTTTGGAGAAACAAAGCATATGTTCTGGTTGGGGGTCTACACTTGATAATTTGGGTAGCCTTATCTATTATTTCTTCCATTCTAACTGTCAGTTTACTCAATTCAGTGTCCTTCCCCTCCAACACTTTGGTTGGCTCTATAATTAGAGTTTCTTTTTCTTTTCTCTACTTTTCTTTCTCCTACGAGAATTCATTAGTGACTTTCCACAGTTGATACCCAAGAGACAAATTTGTGTGGTAAATTGGGGTTTTTGTGGTAGGAGGCTTCTGATTTCATGTTGTAAGTTCTCTATCTCCTATTTTGATCATGGCTAGTTGTGCCAATAGGTCCAACTTTGAACCATGCCCATATGTTTGTAGTTTCTCCTCCAATTCTTGTATTTTTATCTCCCTTTCTTTGTCTCTTTTCTCATAACTCTACACCAGTTTCTCTATTTTTTTAATTCTTTCTAGAGCTTTCTAGAGTTCCTTCTTGATATTTCTATCCTATAAAAACATTTCTTCTATTTCTAAATACTATTCATTACCACCCCCTGTAAAATCATAGTCCTCATGATTAGGGCTATCTGGGGTTTTCTTTCTTGTTTTCTTGGCAATAAATACATTCTCTGAGTCTCAATCAAAAGTGGTGGATATATACTACTTCCTCTTTGCAAGTGTATGCACATTTCCAAAGGGATTTCCCTTTATTTCTGAGTCTTTTTCAACCAACATCATATCCTCTTCTTGTTTTTCCTTGCCCTTTGTCTCTTCTTCTGGTTTTTCCACACTACCCTCATAACACCTTACTTTTTCAACCAACCTGAATGCCTAGGTGTAGCAAATGTTTCTTTATGTGTTTCATTTTTCTTTTGCACCTTTTAAGGTGTAGAAGAGCTACCCCCCTTTTTCTTAATTTTTGGTGCCTTAGAGGTGGATGGAGTCTTCTTTGTTGCAGGTTGCCTAGATGCTGCAAGTGATGATTTCTACGCATTATGATCCTCGGGCTCACCTTGGCTATGGGTAGGTGAAGCCATAGGTGAAATAGGAGAAATTCCTCTTGTAGGTGTAGCTTGTAGTTCTAGGGTTTCAAGTATTGTAGGTGCCTCAGGTAGACTATTAATATCTTGACAATTCACAAAGTATTCCCAGGATATCTGTGGATATTGAATTCTCAAACTCCTTTTTGTTAATAGGGCTATTAAATAATGATGTGATAAAGTTGTATCACTCTATTTTCTCTAGTATTTAGATGTCATCCTTTTTAGCATATTATAGAGGTAATTGGGTACATTAACTAGTCTATTATGGTGAAGGTGACTCAGTAATTTGAAATGTACAGTGGATAGAAGATTTTGTCTACCATCACAAGTAAAGTATCTAATAACATAAGAAGCACAATTGGCCCAAACCCATGGAAGGGAATTTTTTTTTGTACCTTGGGATGATGAATCCAGGTTTCTCCTCGCTCACAAAATTCATCTCTTGCAATCACTGCATATGCTCAAACTAGAAATTTAGCTCCAATCCTAGGAAAACCAAATACTTGTGAAATTTATCCTTTTGATGCATCTACTGACAACCCTTTTACCATGGCTTCATCATGCTGCAATGTAGCTACAAATCTTCTTGTCATGTCATTGTCAAATTCTATCAACTTTAAAAAGTAATCCAACAAATCAACCATTGTGAAGATAGGCAATACCAATGCATCTTCTAATATTTGTTTGTGTGTTGATAGCTCTCTTCTAAAAATGTCACCTCCTATTGGTGAATCACTTTACCTCTGCTTAATGTTCTAACCTTAGAATTTTAGCTTGATTTCAACTTCACCACCCTCAAACCCTTCTCTTACTCTGTTGTTTTCTCAACTTAAAATTGGGTTCAACTTAGCTAAAAATCACAAGATTTAGGGATTGACAATTGAGATTAATAGCAAAAGGTAGGCACAATTTAGGATAAAAAAGGTTTGCATGTCATGTTTGTTTATTTGCATTTGGGTTTAGGTGGCAAAAAACAAAAAAAACTGGTTGATATAGTACCCTTCCCCCAACTTAAGGTTTGAAGTGACCTCACTTCAACTCATGATAGGTGAAGGTATTATTAGAGAATATGGAAATAAATGTAATAAATAGATTGCATGCTTAATTTTGTGATTGGACGGATTAGTATGGGTCGATTACGCTTGATCCATGAATAATTGAAGCATAATGAAGCCACTAATGCCAAATCTCAACATGATCATTCAAATGGAAATTAAACTAAACATTTATCAAAACTAAGCATTCTAAACTATGAAAGCATTAAAATGTCTACTCTAATCCATCTGAAACTTATCCCGTTGTGGGAGTGGTGTCACGTTGATGTCGAACGACGACCCTTTCTGAATCCCCTGGATCAATGAGCTTGTTCCAGTTAGTTTTATTGAAGAAAAATAATAGAACAATTGTGAGATGTGTATGAAAATATGATTTTAATCTAAATGAGCATGATGCAAGCTAATTTAACATGATTTTATACTCAAAATGATCTAGTTATGCAAAAGCTAAGCTAATCTAGAAGGAATTTAAACTAGAAGATTCAAACCCTAATTAATAAACAAGTTTAATGGATGCATTATGTGATCATGGAAGCCATTAATGGAAGCTTAAATCTAACTAAATGCAATTAAAATGAACTAAAAGATGCTAAATATGTGCTAAATGTGAATGTGAGTATGAGTGATTTCAACAACATAAGTTTTCTTTTGAAAGATGGATCCCTATTCAATAGAGGCAAGCTTTATTTATAGAATAGGTAAAAAGAGATCAATGGATGAGATAAAAAAGATCAATCAACGGTCAAGGATGAAAGAAAGAAGAGGCATGGATCATGGATTCTCATCAACGGGTGAGAATGCAAGATGAGATTTAATCAAGGGTTAACATTCCTTCAAACAAACACACTTTCAACTTGTCCAAGAGGTCACAAGTTAACTTGCACAAAAGGTCAGAAGTTAACTTGCTTAAGAAGCTAAGTAAGTTTGTTGAGAAAAAGGAATATTCGCCTTTTTCAAATGAGTGAGGAAAGAGAATATTCTTTGGAATATTCTCATGGGTGAGGGAAAAAGGATAATTTAGTTAATTAAAACTAAATTAAATTGTGCAAAAGGGGAAGGAATATTCCTTTTGGAGGAATGTGCAAAGGAGGAATATTTCCTTGGAATATTCCCTTGCAAGTGGGGGGAATTAGATTTAATTGATAATTATACAATATTAATTATGCAATTAGGGGATTAGAAGAATTAGATGATATTCATTAAATAAAATGATTTAATGAATGGGAGAGAGGTGAAATGACATTTAATTAAATAACTTAGGGTTATTTAATTAAATAAGAAGATTTAGGGAATTAAATTAAATAGTTTGATTTATTTAATTTAATTGGACGAAATGTTAGCGTGAAAAGGGGTGAATTAACCTGATTAAATTAATTAGGTTAATAGATAAAAATGATGCCATTAATTAATCAACTATTCTAATTTAATCAATTAAGCGAAAAGAGGATGGGTTTCAAGATGAAATGATGTTAGTATACTTGATTCGAGTGTATGATATCATTTGGGACATTTTTTCAATGTCTACATTTTGCCCCTCTTTGAAGCGAGGTACTTGCTACTTTGGTTCAAAGACTGATACTTTTTAGACGAAAAAATTGTTGCTTAAATAAAATAAAAATAAAAATATGATTTTTAGATGCCCCACTGTTGCCCCAGTGGAAGGAATAAGCTGGTTCCCTGCCCCCTCGAGAAATCGGACAGGAATTTTGAATTTTGGGTTGATTTCTCAACAAAGGTTAAAATGTCGCCCAAGGGGTCTAGAAAGGCTCTAGGATGCAAAAAAAATGCCAAAAATGTGAAAAACGATGCAAAATAAGTTTCAGTTTGGAAAAATTGGTGAAAATGATAAAAACCCTAGCTTGATGATTAAATTAGGGCAAAAAACCCTAATTTGCAAGCATAAATAGGTGAGGAAGGGTCACTTTCAATTCATTTGTGCATTCAAACCTTTAGGATTTCTTGCTTTTGAACTTCGACCCTCTGATGAAATGGCACAATGAGTGCTCCCACAACACATTTTTGACCAGGTTCAAGAGTACTAGAGGCTTCCAGGCATAGGACCACTTGTATGTGATTTGAAATTTGACTTTTTGGTGCATTTGATGTATTTTGAAATTTAAACTTTGGCGGCATCATTCTAGAGCGACGCTATTTTGAGAATTGATGACACTAATTTAAATTTTAGTGACACATATGTGAATTACAATGCAGTTCACAATTTAGAATTAGGGTTTCAGATTCTAAATCGTGGCGCATATGTGTTTAGTGACACTTCTTTTGATTTGAAAATTAGGTTTAGGGTTTTGCCAAAATTAAATCGCGACGCATGTGTTGAGCGACGCAACTTGCGATTTGCATTTTAAATGCCTTGGGCGTTGCAATTTGAAATTCGAATTATAGTGACGCTATTGTCATTTTGGGGATGAAAATTCCAAATTTAGCCAATTTTTTTCAAATTTTGATGTCGTGTCCTTCGTGGGTGTAGGAGGTTATCCCACCTTTGATGTCCCGCCAGCATCGGCCCACAATGTTGTCCAGACTTGGTGATTTATTTGAGTTGCGACAAGAGAACTTGGGAGAGATTAGTTTGTGGTATGTTAGTTATATGCCCATCGTCCGGACACATTTTGCGATGATGACAACATTGTGCAAGCGATGGCACAACAAGACCTCTTCATTCCACTTACCTACTAGCAATGCCATAGTGACGCTAAAGAATGTATGGCGGATATTGCATTTGTTGATACATGGTGAGCGCGTGATATATGACTCTGATGTCGGATACGATGCATGCCATGAGGTGATGGACCTGGAGGACATTGTTCTAGTCACTTCCTAGATTGACCTCAATGTACAGAGGTCGGGTGCCCACTTTCAGATTGATTATTTTTGCGATCATCTCAGGATTGGTTGCTCCAAATCGACGGAGCAAAGGATTCAATTTGAGATGGGGCCTAGCTTGGCACATGATGTTGTTCAAGAGGACTCAATATGCATGGGGGCCAGTGATGTTGGCCTCTTTGTACCATGATATGCACAATTTTTTATACTGTGATGGCAGGGCGATCGACACAGGGGTCACCTTACTGCACATTTGGGCCTAGGAGCACATCGTTATGCTCTGACCGATTGTTCAAATGTCAGATGTAGAGCTAGATGATGTTATTGTTTGGAGGTATAGGGGTGCCATCACACTACAACACACATGGTAGCTCAAAATTCCCTATTGGCATAAGGCCATTGATGGTATGACAATTTTCAGATGGCGACCCTGGCTTCAGATGCCAACATTATATGATGATGTTCAACAAATTTTCTTCGCTAGAAAAACTCGATACATGCAGGGTTGAGAGCATACCATCATCGAGAGATACCTGCCAGATAGGGTGGTGAGATAGTTTGGTGACAGGAAGGATATGCTAGATGATGCATACACTGCCATCTTTTCCAGGTCAGCACGAGAGTCAGCAATGTGGGGACCTACTATCCCAACCCATGAGGTTATCGAGGGCTTTTGGTATTTGATTGCCCGACCATGGTCATATGACCAAGGACAGGTGGATGCTCAGATGACACCTGCATATGATGCATGGTTCACACACCCTCGCAAATTGATAGATGCAATAGGTGCACCTCCACGAGGGAGACCGAGAGGGAGGGGTGCAGGCAGAGGTAGAGGTTGGGGTAGAGGAAAAGATGGCTAGGATGGATAGGATCAACATGATGGATAGGTCCTAGGAGCACCACTAGGGCATTAGCAACCTCCATTGTAGCCTCTGATTCAATAGTATCCAGTGCAGTAGTAGCCAATGCAACCACCACCATCGAGGCCAGATCCCCATGATGCTCAGATTGAGTAGTTGTAGCAACAGATACAGGTTATTACGGGCAAGAGGGATCAGGCCCGCCAACAAATTTTGGTGATTACTACTGAAAGAGATCAGGCTCACGAATAGGTATAGGCTGTCACGACAAGAGAGATCATGATCGACAATCTAGACAAACCGTCGAGGTGTAGTTGGCACAGGAGGTTGGGCGTCGCCAACAGTAAGAGACTATGACAGCTGTAGCCCAAGGGAAGACAGTGTCTACCAGATTGTATAGAGAGGTTGTGACTGAGGCGGCCTACTATCAGATGCATTACCACAGGGATGTCCCACGGGCACTTAGACAACCAAATTACTCTCAAAGGAGTGGGGCACACCTTAGGGCCAAGGATCATCCAGAGAGACAGCCTAGTGGGGGGAGCCACCATCAGGGCTAGCTCACTTGTACATACACTTTTTTATTATTGCTCAATTTTACATAAATATACATTCATGGGCTCCTTTTTGATAGCCTCGTGGATATTGTATTTTTCATCTATATACATACACTGATTCAGATACTGTATTATGACAGTCACCATTTTTTGATATATATATGGTATGATACGGATTTGATTTGTTTATTTTATTTCATGTTTATGAATGTATGGATGCATATGATGTGATGATGTGGCATGCTTATATATTATCATGTATGGATGAAATTATTTTATTTTTGCTTATGTGATATGTGATGATAATAATGTGATATGTGATGCAATGCAATGGATGGATGCACTTTTTTTTCAGTATTGTTTCATGATATGTTATGGGATGGATGATATGATATGCATATGTTATGCTTATGCAAAGGATATGGATGCATCTCTTCTGTGTATTTTCTTGTACATTTTTATGAGATGATGATGTATGCATGGATGATGCAAGATGGATGTTTTATGATATGCTACAATTATGCTATGATGTATGCATGCTGACGATTTGTTGATGCAGGATGGATGCATTGATGATGTTTTTGTTGACTGTCATGATACTAGGTTAGCGCAGAGAGAATATAGAAGAAAAAAGATGATTGACCATTGATTTTGATGATTAATTCAAAATTTCCAACAAGTCTATGATCCACTGAGACTTTATTAGAGATGGTGATGGGAAATGCATGATGATGATGATGATTTTTTCATATCTTGGGATTGGGATATCTGTCATTCCTTATTGTTTAATATAACACATAGACATGATGCATCAAGGTATTGATAACTAGGATGGTGTTGTATCTAGTGTAATGGAATTCGACTCTACAAATAGATAGGATGGTTCTTGTTCACATCTTGACATACAAAAACCTCGTTGGAATGTAGTTTAGTAGTTCAGAATACATTAGACCAAAATATATGCAATAGTCAACAATTTACTCCAAACAACTTCCCTACACACAACTAAGCAAGTATGCGCCAAGATTATTTTACAAGAATACCCACAAGCACAACAAACGAAAGATATTGATCGATTCCCCATTCCTTTCTCTCTAAATTTTTTTGATAAACATCGTCGAGAGGTCCTCATAATGGGTCATTAAGATAAATCATAAGAAAAGATCAAAGATAAACAGTCAGTGTTATCTATATCTCTTGCCAGTTTAATTTAGCTAAGGTGATGTCTGATACTGATGCCCATCATACGAAGGATACATCCTAGGACATATTGATCAGATGGTTTGATGTAGGATGATGATGAGCTTTATGATAAGCCATTGATACAAACTCCACTAACATATTTACCTATGATTTAGACTTTAGATTTTGAACATTAGGTTCTCACTTTACGACTCGCTATACTTGCTTTCTATTTGTTTTGCCAAAGTGTGAAGGTGATGATTGATTTATAATGGATGAAGGTTTATTACGGGTGAAAGCGAGATGAGGTGGATGATTTTGGATTTTCTAGAATATTTCAATATTTTTGATATTTTGAAAATGTTTTGAGGCTATTTTTTGTCTTTTTTGAAAGTTTATGTGAATGTTTTGGTTTTTTGATTTATTTGAGGTTGTTTAGGGTTTTGTCTAAGATATTTGATGTTGTTTAGGGCTTTTGAATGTTTTCCAATGTTTTTGTTTTTTCGGTTATCTGAATGTTGAGGGGTTTTTTGAGATTTTACAAATGTTTAAGGTTTTTTTTTTATATTTGAATGTTTAGGGATTTTCTGAGTTTCATCCATGAACCTAACCTAAAATACCTATCCTAGGGGCCTCATGGATTGATCAAAGATTATCCTTGCCTATGTTATACACGCAGAGACCACATAGTTCAACTAACTCGACTTATTGACAATGAGAGATGAATAGTTGATGGAATGTCAGTTTATTATGATAGACTCCTAAAGGACCGACCTAGGGTGTCTCGGCAACACATCAATGATGGCCTTGCCTACATTCAAGCTCAAAGACCCGTAGTTCGTCAGAACCATTTTGGATTTTTGATGTTTCACCTTTTTAGGGTTTTTAATGTGTTTTGGATGTTTTGGATTTTGACTTTACAATTTTCTAAATGTTTTTGGATTTTAGCTGTATAGGATTTTGCAAATATTTTTGGATTTTTTGATGAATGTTTTATGAATTTTTTTGGTGTTTTCGATTTGTGATTTCCAATAACCTTAGGATATACAAGAACCTAATCTAATCCATAGCGAATTGCCACCAGTGTGAAATGATAGACTACCTCGATATAGGTAGGACAAACTGACCTTTGGATTATGCCAAGTAGTACTAAAGGAGGTACGATACTTCTCAATATCAAGCTATGATGCGGACATGGATGGGCGATGGATGAAATAGGATGAAGGATGTGATGTGATGGATGGAATGATAGGATAAAGAGCCCAGGTAGATGGAGGTACTTTATTTATGCAAGGCGCATATTTTCCAAGTTTTCACCAAGGTACTTGCCCAAAGTGCCACTGAAGTGGTTTTCACTATAGGACAATTTTTTCTTTACTGTTTTCAATCCTTTTTCTCATTTTTTTGGATTTTTCTCATTTTTTTATTTTTTTGTATTTTCAGATTTACACACTTCAAGACTAGGCATAAATTTTTTAAAGATGCAAGTTGTTGGTTGGTTCCTAAAAGGGTTCACCTTTAGGTGTTGACAATTGATATGCTCCTAATCCATAGCTTGCTATGATGACAAAGGGACCCAACCAGTTAGGCTCAAACTTTCCTTTACTATCTTGATATGGAAGATTCTTCTAATTTTGCTTTAGGACAAGATCCCCTACCTGGAAAGACCGACATTTGATCTTCTTGTTATAGCTCTATTTTAGTTAGTTTTGATATACTTGCAAGTGATTAAGAGTGTCAAGATGACGCTCATCTAGGAATTCTAGCTCATTCAAATGAGATACTTTGTATTCTTCATCAATGTACAGGTTCTATAGTGACACTCATAGTGATGGGAGCTACACCTCAATTGGAAAGATGGCTTTCGACCTGTAGACCAAGGAGAAAGGGGTTGCACTTGTTGGCGTTCAGATACTAGTTTGATAGGCCCAAAGAGTGAGATTTAGTTCTAGATGCTAGTCATGGACAACTTCATTGACCATTTTCTTTAGGATTTTTAGAATGGTCTTATTTGTAGCCTCAACTTGACTATTGGCCTGGGGATAATACGCGGTAGAGAATCGGTGTTAATGTTGAATCTTTGACATATCTCTTTTAGATCTTGATTCTTGAAGGGTGTTCCATTGTCTAAGATAAGGGTTTATGGAACAACATAATGACAGATGAGGTAGTTCAAGATAAACTTAGAGATTTGCTTTCCCGTTATGTAGGTCATAGAAATGGCTTCAACCCACTTGGTAAAGTATTCAGTGATTGTTATGATAAACTTGTGGACACCAGATGAGGTTGGAGTGATTTTTCTTATGAGGTCAAGTCCCCATTACGAGAAAGGCCAAGGTGCGATAATTCGTTGCAATTCCTGAGTTGGAGCATGAATCAGATCTCCATGTTGTTGACACTGGACACATTTCTTCACATACTGATGGGCTTCTCTTTCCATGGTTGGCCAATAGTACCCCATCCTTAATAGTTTCTTAGCTAAAGTCATACCACTAGAATGGGAACCACATGTGCCATCGTGAACTTCTATTAAAGTAGTTAAGGCTTCCTCCTAGTTAATACATTGTAATAATGTCCCTTCGATGCTTCAGTGGTAAAGGGCATCACCTAGGATCATGAATCGGGATGCCTTCTTGACAAAGTTCTTCTTAAGGTTAGAGGTGATATCGGATGGGAGGTTTCCTTTGTTAAGGTAGATGAATATGTCATGATACCATGGGGATCCAAGACCAACAATGCCACACGTGAATTTAGATTCAGGGATTTCAAAAGTCAATACGAGAAGTTGTTCTACCAAGAATTCACATTGGAGGATGTTGTTCGACATGTCTAACAATGATATGATTGTTGCCATAGGATCTGTTGCTCGATTGTTCATGTGAGGAATCTGCTCAAAAGTTATGTCAATGAAAAGGTCTTTGAGATTCTCTACCACCTTCTTGTAAGGAGTAAGCTTATCATCCTTAGTTTGGTAGTCATCATTGACTTGGTTGATAACCAACTGCGAGTCTCCATAGACTTTCATCTCTTATATCTTCCACTAAACTACTATTCTTAGACCTGTGATTAGGGCTTCGTACTTAGCAATTTTTTTAGTACAGGGGAATGATAGTCTGTATGACTTCAGGATGCAATCACCTTGAGGGGTGATGAAAAGAATACCCACTTCTGACCCATGTTGGGTGAACGATCCATCAAAGTACATTTTCCACTGATCTGTTAGATTGAAAAGGAACACTAATTCATTAGGGAACTCAAATATCAAGGGGTTCTCAACATAGATAGGTACGTCTGCTAGTTGGTTTGCGATCGCTTGTCCTTTGATTGCCTTGCACTTTATGTACTCTATGTCAAATTCAGTCAAGATCATTACCCATTTGGCCATTCACCAAGTGAGAGTTGCTTTGGATAACAGGTATTTCGATGGGTTGATCTTTGCAATGAGCTTGATTTGATGTGATAACATGTAGTTGCTAAGTTTTTGTGAAGCAAAAACTACTACTAGGTATGCTTTTTCAATGGGTGAATAGTTCATTTCATAGCCAACCAAGGCCCTGTTGATGTAATAGATAGCCCTTTCCTTTCAGTTTTCATCAGGTTGTGCTAGAAGAGCACCTAGTGCTGTTGATGTTGTTGAGGTATATAGGATCAATAGTTTGTTCGGTGTTGGCAGCATGAGCACTGGAGGTGTCAATAGATAGTCTTTGATCTACTGGAAAGCTTTATCACACTTCTCATCCCACTTGTAAGTTATTCCTTTATGTAGAAGATGCAAGAAAGGATGGATTTTACCTAATAGTTGCGCGATGAACCTTCTGATGGACTATAATATTCCTTGTAATCCTCTCATCTGCTTTAGTGTTTGTGGTGGTTCCATGTCTAGGATGGCTTTTACCTTTTCTGGATCAATTTCTATCCCTCTTTGCGAGACGATATAGCCAAGAAGTTTCCCTGATGTTACCCCAAAGACACACTTTTTTGGGTTTAGTCTTACTTTGTATCCTTCAAGTCTATCAAAGATGGGTCCCAAGACTTCTATGTTCTCACTCCTTTTCTTTGATTTTTCCAAAATATCATCCACATAATCTTCAATTATTTTGTGGATCATGTCGTGAAAGATGAGGGTCATTGTTCTTTGATAAGTGGCTCCTACATTCTTTAACCCAAATGGCATCATGTTCGAACAATAGGTTCCCCATGGACAAGTGAATGCAGTTTTGTATTGATCCTCCTTGGTGATCATGATTTGATTATAGCCTAAAAAATTGTCCATGAGTGATAGCATTCCATGCCCAGCTGTTAAGTCTACAATGAGGTCAATGTTAGGAAGAGGGAAATCATCCTTCGGGCATGCCTTGTTTAAGTCTTTGAAATTCGTCCAGATTCTGATGCCCTAGTGGGTTTTGAGATTGGTACTAGGTTTGAAACCCACTCAGGATAATCTATCAGTTGAATGAATCCAACATCAAGAATCTTTTGTAACTCCAGATTCACCAAGAGTGCTATTTGAGGGTGCATCTTCCTTAATTTCTATTTTACTGGCTTGGCTTTTAGATAGACTGCTAAGTGATGCACAACCACTTTTGGATCAAGTCTTGGCATATCTATGTATGACCATGCGCAGTTATCTCTTTGCTCTTTTAGGAATGTTGCTAGGTTTTTCTATTCTTCATCCAGTAGGGATTTAGCATAGAAAGTGATCTTAGGTGCTTCTTCTATTCCCACATTGATTGGAGTGGCCTTTTATGCTAGTAATTTTGACTTCTTTGGATGTATTGCACTAAGGGGGAGATTGAATCCCTCATCCTTGGGAACCTCATAGAGGTTTTCACCCTCAGATACACCCTTTCTTTTTACTATTTTAGGATTAGAGAGTGCCATAGTGTGGTTTTCACTCAAAGATTTGCATGTTAGTTGCATTTCATCAATTTTGCAATTGAAGGATTCAATTGTCTCCCCATAGTACGCTCCTATGTCTAGCTCTATGTCAAAACCTACTTTGTGGCCTGCCCATGGTAAGTTGTTTTGAAGTCCCATGAATTCTGATATTGCTTCATCATTTTTGAATAAATATAGAATCGGTGGTCCTTGTTGGTCTAAGTCAATGAGTTGCAAGTATACTAGGCATATTTCTGTTGGTTGATCGCTCGTAGTGAAGGATGCTATGGATACCATGAAGAGGGAGTTATTCTCAAAAAGGTCAGCAACATCAAGGGGGAATTCATCTAAGGTCATATCACATGATGTAGGCAACCAAGAGGAAGCCTTAACCTGTTTAGTGGAAGTACCTTTTCCAATAAGGGTGACCTTGCTAGTAGTACGACCTAGGCCAAGATTCTTTAGGTGTTTCTCAGGAATGATGGGTTCCAACAAACCATTATCATTTTGTCCTAACTTCTCATTCTTGTTATAGCCCCATCCCTTCATTAGTTGCAATCCTTTGTTGTCATCTTCCATGGGAAGAATAGGAACAGGTTGTTCATCTTGATAGAGGAGTTTAATGACATCTTCCTCATTGACATCTTCTTGGTTCAAATCTCCCCACTTGGTGAAGGTGGCAGCTGCCATCTTGATTGTTTCGGCCTCTTTATTGCTAGATGTGGGTTTCCCATGGGATTGATGAGAAAGAGGTAGCTCTCCTAAGAAAAAGGTATTCTTCATTAGCTTATAGTTTCCACAACCATCATCCTAGATTACTACTTTGATGTCGGGTATGTTCTGCATAATTGGTGTTTTCATTTTTGAGGTTGATGCAAGGGATGATGGGTCAACAAATGAGGTAGAAGGTGTAGGCCCTTTGTCATTCTTGGGTATTTTGGGTATCTTATAGAACTTGACCTCAAGATTCTTGCAGTAGTAAAAAGGATCAGGATCTCCATGGATGGTAATTTCTTTGCACTTAAAAGGAAACTTCACACATTGATGATATAGGTCGAGGCTACAACTTTTAGGGCATGGATCCATGGTCGACCAAGTAGGATATTATAGGGAAGATCAAGGTCTAACACTTGGCATGTAGTTTCTGCAATGATGGGTCCCACTTAGATGGGTAGTGCAATGATGCCTTGTGATACTCGCTCTTGGTCGTCATGTGCTCTGATGGTGGTACTCGTTGCTTTCTCAATAGTATCCTCTGAATAGCCCAAGTTCTTGATCAAATAAAGGGTACAAATGTTCAAACCATCACCTCCATCTACTAAGACTCTTTTGACCTTGTTCTTATGAATAACAACCTCAAGGTGTAAAGCATGATTATGAGATGGCTGTGATGGCAGGTCTTGTTCTAAGAAGGTGAGAAGATGATTAGTGATATGCCCTACCATAGCTTGAAGCTGATTTGTATCAATATCCTCGAGGACAAATGATTTTGATAAAGCTTTCTTTAGGATTTTTGTATGCGCGGGGGATAGCCTTAATAGTTATAAGATTGATATTTGTGCGGGGGTCTTCTTAAGTTGATCTAGGAGATTGCACTTGCTAGGATTTGATGTTGGAAAAGTAGGTTGTGCCCTAGATGGAGATGGGACTCCTTCGAGGGTGATTTTACCATGTCGTGTGGTGACAACACACTTTGTACTAGGCCCTTTGATGGTGACAACGGTGATGACACTATCAGAGGAAGCAACTACATTGGAATAGGTATGTTGCACATTTGTGTAATCCTTAGCTTTTCCATTATTGTTCCCTTTGCTATGATCTGGCATAGGGTTCTTGTATATCTTAAGATCTTGATTCCTGATTGGTACCTCAATAGATATAGTATCATTTTCTATAAGGTCTTGGATAATATTTTTGAGCCTCATGTAGCTTGTTGTTTTATGTCCTTTAATTTTGTGAAAGTCACAAAGATTGTTCTCATTGTACCAGGATGGTTTCTCTTGTGGTTCTTGATAGTTTTCAAAGTTGGGAAGTGTTATCAAGTTTTACTCTACCAACTTCTTCATGATTGTTTCGATGGGTTCTGACAACTCTGTGTACTTGCATTTAGGATAGTTTTTCTTGTTAGGGGTACGCCTTTGTTACATTTCGGTGTTATTGATATTATTGTTCTAAGGGGGTGTTGTTTGTTGCACAGTTGGTTGAATGTTAGCAAAATGGTTGTTGTTTGGTATAGGAGCACTTAGGACCACCTTATCATCTACCACACCATCATTGGTTACATTCTTGTTCTTAGCCCGGATACGAGGCTTGTCATTTGAACTAGTTGATGGGCGATTGTCTTTGTAAGCTTGGGTATTTCCCTATGACATTAGAGCTCTCTCAAAGTTAAGGGCTCTAGTGATAAGCTCATCATAAGAAGTGATGCACTGCATTTTCAATTGGAAGGATAGATCTGGATCTAGATTTTCTATGATGATCCCCACTTTTTTTTCATTGGGAAGAG
The DNA here is from genome assembly GCA_007258455.2 of Sequoia sempervirens. Taxonomy (NCBI): domain Eukaryota; kingdom Viridiplantae; phylum Streptophyta; class Pinopsida; order Cupressales; family Cupressaceae; genus Sequoia; species Sequoia sempervirens. The sequence goes on along the minus strand of VDFB02000003.1, from coordinate 123,087,485 downwards.
ACCATTTGCTCTTACTAGCTCTTTGTCTCCATCATTGTAAGAAATTAGAGAAAGTTTCTACTTTGTTTTGTCTAAGAGTATACAACTCTTCTAGGCTTACGTCCATGTCAAGATTAAAGGAGAAATGATCAATGAATTTATTGGTAATTTATTGAAAAGTTTTGATATCGGGAGGCAGTTGAGAAAACCAATCCATGGCAGGGCTTGTTAGACTTCAGGGGAAGAGGTTCATTAAATAAGAATCATTGTAAGCAAGCTCCATACACATGATGTTAAATTATTTGAAATGGTCTACAAGACTTCCTCTCCCTTTGTATTTATTGAATTTGGGGATTTCAAATCCAGGAGGGAACAATACCATTGTGATGTTTCAATCGAATGGATAAGGACATAGGTTATGTGTATGGGGATTCTTTGTCTTTCCCATCTGAAGGTCTTGCATTTCTTGTGACAACGCCTTAATTTGTGATGCTAGATCATCTTGTGGGTTTGGTGGGGAGCATATGTTGGGATGATGGACGAGTTATGATATGGTAAGGTGTTGTATGGGGTGTATGGTGGTGTAAAATTCTATGAAGGTGATTGAGGTGTTGATGTATATGTTCCTAACATGTTTGTATTGATCATGTTCTATTAAGGGTTATAATAGGAACTTTTTTGTTGTTGTTGTTGTTGTTGTTAGGCATATTGTTGAGCTAGTAAGGCTTGTTGTTGTTGCCACTAGGGCTTTTTTTTGGTCCTATTGTTGTTGTGTTGCTAAGGCTGCTTGATGGGCTTGATGTTGTTGTTGTGCTAAGGTTGCTTGTTGTGCCGCTAAGGTTGCTTCTTCTTGTTGTTTTTGTTGTTGTGCTGCTAGGACTGCTTGTTGTTGTTGCTACTGTTGTTGTGCTACTAGGGTTGTTTGTTGTTGTTGTTGGATGGCTTGTTTACAAGCTTGTTGTAGAGCTAAGGCATGTGCTTGCAATGTAGTATCAGGTGGTTGTTGGGATAGTTGTGATGGGTTTTGAGTGGTGATGTTTTGTGTGGGTAGTGGATTGTTGATGAGAGGTTGGGAGTTCCCTTGGTTCAACATTCCTTGTAAGCAAGTGGATTGGGGTGGAGGAATGTAAGTTTGAGGTCCCATTTGATTTTGCATGACTTGGGGGACAAATGGAAAAGACGAGCATGGTATCATAATATTTTGTGAAGTTAAGGGCATATTAGGACCTTGGGTCCATTGATTGAAAGGGTTCCCTTGACCAATGTTTTGGAGATTCCCTCGTGTTTGAGACATGGTCAAGGTATTACCTTGGTTGATGGGGTTTGTGACCAAGGGATTGTTTTGATGTGGGTTGAGGATGGATGGGATAGATGTGTTTTGAACCACCATTATGGTTGATGTATCCATGGGAGGATTGGATGAAGAGGTCCCATGTGGTGTTAAAGGTTGATTTTGCATGAGGGTATTTCCTAGCCCTTTTGGGTCTACTTGTGACACTTGGTCCACACTACTTTGCATAATTTTTGGCACACTTGTGGTACTTATGGGGATGGATGAAGAGGGGTTTCCTAGAAATGTTGAGGTTGTGGTGGAGTAGTGAAGTGTAAGTGGTTTATATGGCTATTTGAGATCTTTGAGAATGGGAGGAGTGTCAAAATTTGGTGTCCAAGTGGTCATTTGGGATGGAGGATTGGTTTCAAGGGTACCCACAAGTGTGTTGATTTCAAATGGAAGAGTATGGCCAAATTACTTAGCAAGACTACCTGTAATACTAGGTGTTGATGTTTGATTTAGCCCTAGGGATGGGGTGGTTGGAAAAGTGGATGACGTCAAGTCTTGTGTCAATGATTGTGCAACAAAAGATGGGGAGTTAGGGACTATGTTCTCTAAGGCTTGATGTTCCATGATTTCTTCCCTAGTAAGTCCAAATAGATTGTTCATGTTATCTTTTATCTCATATGGCCCTGATGGTGACCAAGGTTGTGATGGAGTAACATGACTTCTCAGATCAAATTTTAGAGGATTTTGATCACTTGAGGTAAATGTGACTTTGGTTTTCTCCATGATTCTCTTGTGATGTAATCTTGTCTTTACCATAAATTTTGGGTCACCTATGGGAGAGTTATGTTGAGATCTGTAATGTTTGAACTCTCTAGTTGACTCAAATCTAGGTAAAAGGGATGCTCTAAGTTTTTTTGGAGCAATGGTGATAATGGGAGATGAATGATGTGGGGAGTGATCTTTGCAAACGTTTTGGGACAACACTTTTGACTTAAGTTTGGAGTTTTGATGTTTGATAAAGGATGTTTATGAACTTGGAAATCTTTAGGGTAGACTATTGACCTTCAGGATAAACTAGTTAAAAGATGATAACTAACTCAACCAATTATATGGAAAAGGATACATTTCACATAAAAAGTAGCTAAATTAGGAGTTGGTTTGATAGATGTTTAAGTCAAAAAGTGTTAAGTGTATTCAAAATTTTTGCAAATTTTGGTGAGATGAAGGATGAAATTTGATGGAGGGGTGAATGAAGTGTTTGACCCAATGTTGGCCTAGAGTGAACCTTCGTTTGATAAGACCAAGGTTGTGAGAAACATGCTAGACCTCTAAAGTTTTCAAATCTTATAGACCCAATGTTTTAGATAGGTTCATTATCATGAAAAAGACCTAGGTTTTGATTGAAAAAGAACATGTATAATTCTAGATTGTTCCTTGAAACATGTTTGTAGAAGTAGTACAACAACTTGGTTCTATTTTGGTGAAGTGTTGCAAGGTGTTTTTTGAGAGCTTTTGGAGTAAGATACCTAAGTTTGAAATGATGACTTGTAGACCTTCTCTTGGGGATTCTAATTTTGTGTGAGATCATTTAGAGAAGTCTAAGTCTATGGAAGAAAAGAGGATATTTATTGCCACACAGGTGGTGGTAATAGGGGCCTTCCAGCCTCAATATCAATTTTTTCTTCTTCTTTGTCTATGATGTAAGCTGGGTTTCTCCACTAGGCTGGTGTTTCCTTGGTTTCAAAAGTGAAGCTTCTCAAACTACTAATTATATCGGTTTTTTCTCTGTTAATGAGTTCAAAGTTTGGTTGAATAATAGCAGGCGTAAGGTCGGGTTGTTCAATGGGAGCGATCGATCTCCAAATGGTCATGTGGGATTCAATTTGTGAAGTTTATCTTGCTTAAGTGAGTTTATTTTACCACAAACACTTGTCTTGATTATGTTTTCAAACTAAATGTCTATGTCAAAAACATCATAAATTTCACAATGTCCATTTTTTGAAAATCATAAGGTTGAAGGCATAGTTGTCGACTTTGGGAAGTATGGATTGAGATATAAGTCAAGATGTTTAGAAATCTCTAAGGATAGAAATCCTTAGGACAAGAATTAATATCAAGGCTATTTCAAGAGGTATCCATACTTTAGACCAAAGGGTTTGAAAATTTTGAAAATATTGTGAATGTTGGTTTGTAATGTTTTGGAACCAATCAAAGTATTAAACTAACTCACAATCATTTACCATCCTAGGCTCAAAGATACTGCTTACTGAATCCCCACTTGGATTTCTCCAAACACTAAGACAATGCAAAAAGTTAGAGATTTGGCGACACTGGCTCCCCTCCATAGCACACACTTCTTGGGACCGCCAATTCTCAAAATCCTGAAGATTCGAAGATCCTAAGGATTTTTTTGTTTCAACAATGAATAGTAGAAATGTGGGGTAGCTTTGAAATGATCATTCCTACACCAACAAGCATAAATTTTTTTGGCTTCTAAACAGTTGGTTCATAATAAGGGCTTTCGTTCAAGGTGGCCATACACGCGGCAATATTAGCTCAAGATTATGGAGAATCGAGAGGCCTCCCAGTCTCTTCCTAAGAATATATTTTGACGTATCACATGGATACTAAGGGTGACACTTGTTGGTATGATGCATCTGCACCTGTTGTTTATGACTTTCGTCACAAACACATTATTTATATAGTGGCTTGAAAGAGATTGGCTTTAACTTGTTTCCGCTTGGGTCGTTCCCTCCTTTCGAAGTGGGGAGGCAGGCCCTCTAAAGATAAAAAATAGTAAGGAGGTATGTTTGTAGTTCGATCATCCTAGTTTGTATGAAACAAGGAGAGAACACACACCATGTCTTTTCCCTACACTAGCAAGGGGTTCATTTTTAATCCAAATTGAAAGATGTAGGTGATTATACAAAGTGTTAAGGAATGTTTTTGTTTCTCAAGATTGTCGAGTGGTGAGAGAGAATTGCATACACATTCAATAGCAAAGATGTAAATCAAAACACAACAAACACTCATTAATTTTAGCCCCTAAAGCTAAGATGAATTCATTTTATGCACCAAATGAAATGTTAAGTTGCCTTGTTCAATTTAAACCCAAAGTAAAATGATGAAGTGAGGGTCCAATTTTAGTCCCGTTTGAGCGTTCTTTTTAAACCCAAATGAAAACTAGTGTGGTCCTAAAGCATAAAATGAAAAGAATAATAGATGGGTTAAAATTGCCCCAAAAGCGTCAAACGCTTGTTACAATTATAAGATTCAAAGATGATAATGCTTCTTCACTTCAACTTTTATCGTCCAATCCTACAAAACCCCACTAGTCTAAAAATTAGAATGTGTAGAGGCATGTTAGTAATTTGATGAAGTGAAAAAATTAAAACACATGCTGAAAAATGATCATTAAATTTCTTACCAGAGTTGGGCATTGCTATTCACGATAGCATCACTCTAGTGAACTTGGGCGTTTCTCTGCAAAGAAAACAGTGATGACGATAGCGTTGCCATTTGCAAATTTTGATACCTCAAAAAATTATTAGCGTCACCATTTGGTTTAATCAACGTCAGGATATTAAATAGGCGTCTCTATTTCATATGAAAATAGCATCGCAATATGGTGATGCCCATCAAAAGCGTCATTGAAATTCTTTTGGGCATCATTGTATCCTAAAAAAGTCAAAATAAATAGAATTCGAGATAGAAATTGATTAAATTTGATCAGTTTTTCCCTCCTAGCACTAGAATGTGATTGGACGGATTAGTATGGGCAGATTACACTTGATCCATGAAGAATCGAAGCATAATGAAACCACTAATGTCAAATATCAACATAATCATTTGAATGGAAATTAAACTAAACATTTATCAAAACTAACATTATAAACTATGAAAGCGTTAAAATGTCTACTCTAATCCATCTGAAACTTATCCTATTGTCAGAGTGGTGTTGCCTTGATGTGCAATGACAACCCTTTCCCAATCTTGTGGATCAATGCGCTTGTTCCAGTCAGTTTTATTGAAGAAAACTGATGGAACAGTTGTGAGATGTGTATGAAAATATGATTTTAATCTAAATGAGCATGATGCAAGCTAATTTAACATGATTTTATACTAAAAATGATCTAGTTATGCAAAAGCTAAGCTAGAATCTAGATGGAATTTAAACTAAAAGATTCAAACCATAATTAATAAACAAGCTAAATGGATGCATTATGTGATAATGGAAGCAATTAATGGAAGCTTAAAGCTAACTAAATGCAATTAAAATTAACTAAAAGGTGTTAAATATGTGCTAAATGTGAGTGTGAGTATGAGTGATTTCAACAACATAAGTTTGCTTTTGAAAGATGGATCCCTATTCAATAGAGGCAAGCTCTATTTAGAGAATAGGTAAAAAGAGATCAATGGATGAGATAAAAAAAAGATCAATCAACAATCAAGGATGAAAGAAAGAAGAGGCATGGATCATGGATTCTCATCAACGGGTGAGAATGCAAGATGAGATTTAATCAAGGGTTAACATTCCTTCAAACAAACACACTTTCAACTTGTCCAAGAGGTCACAAGTTAACTTGCTTAAGAAGCTAAGTAAGTTTGTTGAGAAAAATGAATATTCTCCTTTTTCAAATGAGTGAGGAAAGAGAATATTCTTTGGAATATTCTCATGGGTGAGGGAAAAAGATAATCTACTTAATTAATATTAAATTAAATTGTGCAAAAGGGAAAGGAATATTTCATGGGAATATTCCTTTTGGAGGAATGTACAAAGGATGAATATTCCCTTGGAATATTTCCTTGCAAGTGGGGGGAATTAGATTTAATTGATAATTATATAATATTAATTCTGCAATTAGGGGATTAGAATAATTAGATGATTTTTTTAAATAAAATGATTTAATGAATGGGGGAGAGGTGAAATGACATTTAATTAAATAACTTAGGGTTATTTAATTAAATAATAAGATTTAGGGAATTAAATTAAATAGTTTGATTTATTTAATTTAATTGGACAAAATGTTAGCGAGAAAAGGGGTGAATTAACCCGATTAAATTAATTAGGTTAATAGATGAAAATGATGCCATGAATTAATCAGCTAGGCTAATTTAATCAATTAAACGAAACGACGATGGGTTTCAAGATGAAATAATGTTAGTATACCTAATTTCAGTGTATGATATCGTTTGGGACATTTTTCAGTGTCTACAAATTTAATATGGAAATACATAATGAAAGTGTTTAAAAATCCATGATAATTATGGTAATGTAATTTGTGTACCTATCGGAGGTGACTAACTGAATGTCGCAATGTGAGCTGAATAAAATGTATCCATAGGATGATTTGATGTGACAAGAAGTAATTGTAGGTGAATGAATGATAAGATGGTGGGTGTAATGAAATGAAATGGAATGGAAGGAGGATGGGTAGTGATGTGACAGTTCAAATGCTTGAAATTTGAATTGGCAACATGAAATAAGATAAGCACGTTGCATGTACTTATTATGATAAAACTAATGCTACGTGTGTGAGAAAAATAAGGTGAAAAAGTTGTGAACTACAATTAATGTGGTGCCAATTTTTGAAATTTTATGATAAGCAACGCTGTGAGTACATTCAACATTAGGTCCCATCTAAATTGTGACAACTTTTGTGCTACAGGTCCCTACTACAACAGGGCCCTTACTAAATGGTGACAGTTGTAGATATAAGACAGGTACCTCTAGAAAAAGTATGTACATTAGTGTGACTGTGTTGTGTGTGCATGTGGGGTAGAATAATAAATTAGACTTGAGGGACCTTAGGGGATGAGCTGTGAAGCTCAACCACTGAGTCACCTAAAGAACTTGGTACATATGTTGTTGTTGATTCATCATTTTTGGATATGGTATTTGTATCTAAATCACTGTAATCATTGGTAGGACCATACTATTGAGTGAGAGAAAGAATGAAGTCATCTCTCTATGCTAGTTTCTTGTAAAGTTTCAACCTATGGCCATTAACCAGTAGGAGAACCTTACTACATCTATGATGTGCAACTTTACTGCTCCATTAGGAAAGACTTGGATGATCTCATAAGGTCCCAACCACCTAGATTAGAGTTTCCCCTTAAAATCCTTGTATCTTGAATCATACAATAAGGCCCAATCTCCTACATTAAATTCCTTTGTCTTGATATATTGGTCATGCCACTTTGTCCTCTGGATTTGTATTATCTCAGTGTGATGGATTGCCTCCATTATGATTTCATCTAGCCCATTTAAGTGGTATAACCTCTCTTTTTGAGTTGTTTTGAGATCTATATCCAACTCCACTATTGTTCTTAATGTCTTGTACTCAAAATCTATTGGGAGGACTGCTATTTTTCCATATACTGGCTCATAGGGTGTGAAACTAGTTGTTGTTTTCCATGTTGTTTTGTATGCTCACATTTCTTTTGGTAATCTAGCAACCCAATATTTTATGTGTAATTGCACTGTCTTAGTTAGAATACTTTCAATTTCTCTATTGGTAACCTCCACCTGGCTATTGGCTTGAGGGTGATAAGGTTTTGAATTTTTGTGCTAGATTTCATATTCTTCAACCAATTTGGTAATGAGGTCTGAAGTAAATTATGGACCTTGATCAGTCACTATCTCCCTAGGTACTCCATACCTAGTAAAAATGTCCTCATACAAGAATTTAGCCACATTACCATATCCAGAAAACTATAATGCTTTCACTTCCACCCACTTAGTCAGATAATTAGTGCAAACTAGAATGTACTCTTTGTTATTAGAAATAGGTGAAATTGGCCCAATGAAGTCTAGACCTCATTTTTCAAAGGGATCTAGTGTTAATTAAGATTGTAAAGACATTTCCTCACTCCTTGTTGGCTTACCCATCCTTTGGCATCTATCACAACTCCTTGTATATTTGATAGAATCCTTGTGTAAAGTTGGCCAATAGTAACCAGTTGTGAGAATTTTGAATGTTATTCTTTTGGCTACAAAGTGACCCCCACATGGTTCATCATGGAAAGCCTTCATGATATAAAAGATTTCATTTTCCCTTATACACCTTCTCATGATATTGTCTGGGCCAGTGTGGAATAGGTAACTAGATATCCAAGAATATGGAAAACACTTATGCACTAACTATCTCTTTTCCCTTGAAGAAAAGTGTGGTGGAATTTGCCCTATCACTAAATAGTTTGCAATGTCAGAATACCAGGGTATATGTATATTAAGAGAAAACAAGTGCTCATTTAGAAATGAGTCATATACTACCTCTTCTGTTGATTGTGTTGGGAACCTTGACAAAAAATCTACTACTATATTAGCCTTACTAGGCTTGTCCACTAATTTGATATCAAAATCTTGTAGAAGCAACAACCATCTGACTAGTCTACCCCATACTACAAGCTTGTTCTGTCACACTCTGTCTTGTTATTACTAATTTACTTTTACCCTCACGGGTAAATAGGATGGTAAATGCAAGCATGATTTTGATATGTTTGCTAAATGAATGGAATACTAAAATATGTATTATGTGAAAGTGTTGATAAATGCTTTGAAAGAGTAGTTATGTTTACATTGATGAAGAACATACAATGCTATATGAGTATGCTAAAGTTTAAGATGCATATGGATTTATTATGAATGTCTAACTACCATTACAAATGTGTTAAGTTGGTTACAGGGACAGGTTTAAATCCTCTGAAAGGGAGGGGAAGTATCACTTAGGAGAAGTGATTGGTCGGATAACCTTTATGAAACCTATTTGAGCTTATACACACATTCACAATAGAATGGTTGAGTCTAGTCATAATGTTGGGAATTGGTAAGTCATCCTTTAGTATGATGTGTTTGCATTAGTAAGTATCTTAATTACTATTGAGTGCATTCTTGGATGATGTTTATGTGTTTGGAGTCTATGAGTTCTTCTTTATATTACTATACTTAATTGGTGACGTGAACATACGTAAATGTATGTATATGTTTGCATATGCATGTTGACGATAGACCATACACATGGAGGAGCATGTACATGAGAGTACATAGGTATATGTACCTATGCACAATTATAAATGGGTTGTTTATGACCATGGTGTTATCGAATGAACAATACATGTATGTGTATATGTATATATACATCGCATGTATATCTCCTATCAATAAGATAGTAAATGTGTGTGTGCTTGATTGTGCTAATCGAATGTATATATATGTATAATATATATACATATATACATATGTATACATGTGTTGATACATACATATGTATGACAAACAGAAATATCCATACCGATATATCAACATATGTACACGTAAGTATACATGAACATAAAGGTATATATATACAGTCAATATTATTAATATATGAATGTTAACTTGATCTTATTAATTTGTATATCAAGTATATATGTATTTGATTGTTATGGAATACATATATATTAGAATATAAATACATATACATATATAAATGTGATAGAATTAAGGCTATTTGTTGACATATATATATACATGTATATATACAAATATATATTTATATATAAATATGATAATTAAATAGAGGTTGATTTGTATATATATGTTATGAAAAGTATTATGGGTCGATTAATACATATGTTGATATAAGATAAAGGTTGATTTATGTACAAAGTAATGTGCGGAAATAAAGGCCGATATGGGAGGTAAACCATAGTCGATACCATATGGAAATGCATCTTTAATAATAAAGTCTATTGTGTATGGTAAGACACACATAATACATTCAATAATGTTTGGCGCAACAACATAGACCACACATTCAAGCAGTGTAATGCCAAGTATTGAACCATATCTATTATCAATGATAATGGGTGGTGGAAATAATAGTTTAAATTTGTTGAGAGGAGTTTGTAAAACTCAAATAATAAATGCAAAAAACTATTACTGTAAGAGACATATTGTGAATGCGAGAGAAGACGACGCTAAGAAAAGGGAAGTCAACTCATGGATATATGTTGATTACTCAACCCAAGACCAAGTCAAACTTGTGAAATAGCACGTAGAAATTCAAGTGTTGAGTACACACAGGCAACACTTAAAGAGAGAATTTGATTCATTGTGTAAATATCAATGCTTAAGCAAGGACCAAATTAACGTATTCGTACATAATTCATTGTGAAACGACTGTGTAAACAACAAGATTGTTAATAGGAAACATGGAGAATGTCTGGCATCAATCAATGAAATCTTGAATTGATAGAAGTCTTAATCATTTTCAATTCGATTCTTATTGTTGAGCATGTGTGTAAAAGAATCAGTCAACCATAGCTGGCTGAATGAATAAGTCGATCTGTTGAGTGCATAAGCTGAGTATGAATTTATAATTCTACCTCCTTTTAAGTATAAGAGATGAGTCGATCTTCTAAGTTGAGAGGTATCGATTAGATAACCAAATCAATAGGCATCTTTTTCTCATGTTTTAGTATAAATAGATGAGCTATTTCTCTCTTTTGAGACACACTTACTTCTGCAAATCCATTCTACTGCAAATAATATGAGAGCTATATTTTGTGAGAGCTGAGGGTTATTTTGTGAGAGTATTGAATTATCTTGTGAAAGAGGACTTAGTGAAGTGATGCAAAGGGAAGCATAGCAAGCTACCATTGGAAGGTTGAGAATCAAGTTAGTCAATTGGATCAAGTGTATTACAGGAATGAGGATCTAATCTTCTTTTATTTGTCTTTTATTATGAAAGAATGAGCTTGATTGCTTTGATTTGGAATTGCTTGAGAATGCTTGCAATAGTGAATCATAGTATTTGCTTATGAAAAGGAATATAAGTTGTTTTATGCTTTTCTATGAAAGAGTTTATATACACTCCATTATAGGAGTGTATGTTTATCATTAGTATTATATACTAGGAATGATGAAACATGATTAGCTTAAGGAAGTGTCTTTGTAATCCTATATACCCTATGTAGGGATTAAGTTAATGATGTTATTTCTATACTTAGGTAGTAATACTACATGCATATTGTGAAATGCATCAACATCATGAAAATACTTGACACTATATCTTATTATGCTAGGGAACTTGGGGAAAGATAGGGTTAGCATTACAAAAGTGAAGGTATAAAAGATATGATGTGACATTATGCAAACCGCATCAAATATCTTAACTTGAATGATCACTTGATCATACTATACTCTTGAATGGAACCCTAGGTTTAGATTAACCTATTTGGGTTGAGAAGTATTATCTAATTAAAGAAGGAGACCTTGGGTTAAGATTTACCTACTAGGTTGGGATATGTACTTGACTACTCATTGAAACCTATGGGTTGGGAATAACCTACTTGTTTGAGTTGATCAATTGGTTTTGATTGGAAAATATAGGGTTAGATTAACCTATATGATCAAAATAGTCATTGGTTGATGTCTTAATCTTAGGATTAGGATAAACCAAGGTTATAACTCACCTATGTGATTAAGTTAATCACTTGAGTTTATGGGATAGTATATATTTGGAGACATAGGTGGGATCACCTATTGAGTTAGAGTTGCTACTTGATTAGTTGCTTAACACTCTTGAAATGAAGTCACATTGTTGACAAGATTCTACTCTTTTGAATAACCCTTTTATTAAGGAGATTACACTCTTGAATGGAATCATCTATTGATATTATTATTCTTTGAATTGAGGTCATTCATTGATGTGCCTATACTATTGATGAGAACTACTTATTAATATGATAAATTACTTATTGGAGTTATGAACATTTAATCTATGATTAGATGAAGCTCATGCTACTATACTTTAGGACTAGGTTGTCTTTTGAAGCAAATAGCTTGATTATACAAAGTTAAATTGTAAACTAGAGAAAATCTCATATGTTATACTTGGGGTTGAAATATCTATTGAAGGGGGTAACCTATGCTTAGGATTTATTGGTAGAGATTCCATAGTAGTTTGCGAAAAGGGGAATAAGTTATTTATGAGATTAGAGATTACCTATGGAAGGAAATTACTGAAGCATAGTATATGAACAGTCATAGTCCAAACCAAGCTATAGAATTGTATGTGAATAGGAATACTATCACTCAAAGTATTGGGTGAGAATACTTTGGCCAAAGTGGTGTAAGTAGCCACCGTTTACACTATCAGCTTACTGTGTTCCTTTTATGCATTCTAGTTCAAGATTTGCATACTCGTAGGGGAAATGACTGTATGATTAGATTCTAGTTTGTAGGACACAACACTAAGCTCATATAGGCTATTGTTATGAGGTTTACCAACCAATCTCTTCGTCGAAGGGTAATGCCATCTTATCATATGTGGCAGATGTGTGGGGGATTGCATTTGAGTCCATGATTGGCAGAAAAGTGCTTGAGTGATGCTTCTCCTCATCAGTTGGCAACCAAGGTTTCTAAATGTTTGTGCCAGTATTGGGAAAAGTTGGAGTGTATACACTAGGGAGCGGGGACATCTAGAATGTATTCACCATTGCAGCAACATCAGGACCAGTTTGTATATTTATTGTCAGATGAAGCTCAAAAGAGCTATGTATTTATTTTGTACCCATTTATATGGAAGAATGTAAAATTGAATAACTTGACTTTATTCAATATGAAATCTATGTCATGGAAAGATTTGTGAAATTACAATGGGAGTTTGGAAATGGTGTTATTTCAAATGTGCATGTAATTTACATTATGGAAAGAAAATTTCTTATTGCTATGTTATGGCATCATGATCATTCACTTGAGGTGAAAACTTGGAAAATTTTACTGAGTAGAACACTAGGGTTGTTACATGCAGTATTAGAGCTACTAGGTTCAGCTCTGGAGCCTATGGGCTTATTACGTAAAAGCTATGTAAACCTTATCGAAAGATAATGGTAGAAAAGTTCTTGTGCCAAGATGGAAAGAGGAAAGAACAAAGGGAAATGAAAAGGAAGAAAATATTTCAGGGAATTTGTTTAAGTTTGGGACTAGATAAGGGTCGTCCCTGGAATTGAAAACTCCAACCCCTTACGATACCCCTTGGATTGTAGAAGATTATGCAATTGGGTTATGTAGGAATTTTATGAAGGATAACCAATACGTACCTTTATCCTATGAAATAGCTAACTAACTCAAATGGGATAGGAAGAATTGAAGTGATACCCCTTATTGATAGCAACCTATAGTTGCAAAGAGTCAAGGATTTATGGATTTGGTAAGAATACTACAAATCTAGATGAGTATGAATTATTGGCATAAATGAGAAACTTCAATTGAAGTAAATAGTCAATGAAGGAGGTATCCAAGAGGTTAGAGAAATCTTGACAAAAATATGATTTTGAACAAAACCAAGATCTTGTAAGAAGAGTTAGTACCTTGGAATAAGGGAAGCGACCAAAACATGTTGGCAACACAAGGGCAGACAACTAAGAGGGGGGTGAATCAGTTGTCACAAAAATTCAATCTTAATAAACTTATTAACCTTATTCTCAAATCTGATTAATAACAATGAAGGCATGAATCATCAACACATCAGAAACACACATAACACCAAGATTTTTACATGGAAACCCTGTTAGGGGAAAAACCACGGTGGAGGTTAGTCCACAAGATAATGCACTATTAAAAGTATAAGAAGAATAAATGGGGAATGCACATGCATTCAAGCACACTGCCTAGAGCTCACTGCTCAAAAACAAGAGAAGACTCATTATCTTACAAAAAGATTTAGATTACATCCATCCAGATTTTGAACTAAGAAAATAGCATCTGCTAATGCCTTATTACAGTTCTGGTTAAGCACATGAACACTTCTTCACACTCGCTCACTCTTCTTCACACTCTGCTTCTAGCTTTGAATGATTTGAACATTATTCACACATCTCGCACACCACATTCGCTCAAAATTTCTTCAAATTGAATAAATAATCACTTATATATATCTACAACAAGAGATTACATCACTACATGTCAGCTTCAACAAAATAATAAAATGAATACAAACTGTCAGCCCAAAACAATAGATAATTATCAATGCGAATCCACCAAGGTTGGCCACAACATAGTGAAGACCCAAAATGAAATACTCAAATAAGAAAACACTTCAAACAATTATTCCTCGAAGATCCACAACACGCCACAACACCATGTTGGCCATGAACATGAAAAACATGAACACACAAGAGAAAATCACCAATCGCGAGCACAATGATCAACACGGATGTGCAACACAGATAGAGAATGATATAAAAACATCCACAAACATCATGAATCACCAGAGAGGCATCTACGACAACTAAACTTACTAGAATCATACCAACTTCATTCAGGAACACCAATGAAGCAACAAAAAAGTTTTCAGAACACAACTGCTCATAACCCGATCAAATCTTCATGCGGATCTCTGAAACTTAACGTGGATAAAATAGATATACTTGACATGAAACACTTTAATCCAAAACCTCTGATCATCAATGTACTAGGCTCACCGACAGACTGAACTTCACTTCACCACTGACAACCTGCAACTCATTTCATTACAATTTTCTCTATATCCTTGACATATACAACTTATAATACATTAATGTAGATAGTTTTGACATCAATGACAACCACATATTAGAAACACAACCACAACATCCAACAATCTCCCCCTTTGGAATTGATGGCAACACATGATGTGAAAAACACCATCAACACAACTATCTCTTAGCACTTTCTCCCCCTTAGATTTTGACTCTTTTCTCCTCAACTCTTTCTCATGACTTCTTATCCCCAAATGACTCATAGTTTTTCACATGAATCTTCTCCCCCTTTGACATCAATGACAAAGATACACACAAGTTTTGAACCACATATATGAACATCTAACTACTTCCCCTAAGTAACAACCACCACAACATCAATCTGAATCAAGATATGACTATGAAATGCACATATTGATGCAAGACAATGCATCTTAGTTCTAATTAGGAGGGGAAATCACCCCTAACTTCCCTCTGAGATACTCAAAAATATCCTTAGGCAATGGTTTCGTAAAGATACATGCAATTTGTTCCTTAGTAGGCAAATACTCCAATCTGACATCCTTTTCACTCACCTTCTCTCTCAAAAAGTGAAACTTGATAGACATATGCTTAGTCTTTGAATGCAGCACCAAATTCTTAGAAATGTTAATTGCACTTGAATTATCACAGAATATAGCAATAGGTTCATCATACACAACTTTGATATCTTTCAACATCTACTTCATCCACAATACTTGAGTACAAGTGCTAGCAACAACAATGTATTATGCCTCTGCAGTAGATAAAGAAATGGAATTTTGCTTTTTACTTAACCATGAAATCAACTTCTTTCCCAAGCAAAATGCACCACCACTAGTAATTTTTATGTCATCCACATCTCCTGCCCAATCAACATCAATAAAGGCACTCAAGGTAAGATCATCATCTTTAAGATACCATAGGCCAAAATCAACTCTCCCCTTCAAGTATCTAAAAATTCTCTTCACAGTAGTCACATGAGATTCCTTAGGATCAACTTGAAATCTTGCAACAATGCATATGACATTCATGATATCAGGTCTAGTTTGAGTCAAATAGAGCAATCCACCAATCATAAATCTATATCTATTATGATTTACTTTCAGAGAATCATCATATTGTGTCAACTTGCATCCGATCACCATAGGTGTACCAACTGGCTTTGAATCTTCCATACCGAACTTCTTTATCAATTCTTTCACATAGTTGGACTGAGATATAAAGATACCTTTATCTAACTGAGTGATTTGCAATCCAAAAAATAATTTCATCTCTCCAATCATAGACATCTCAAACTCATTTTGCATCTCATCAGCAAACTTCATGCACAAACTATCATCTCCTCCAAAAATGATATCATCAACAAAGACTTCAACAATCAAATATTTATCATGATCAATCTTGAAATACAAATTACTATTAGCAGTACCTTTATTAAATCCAAGCTTCAACAAATACTTGTCCAATCTTGCATACCATGCTCTTGGGGCTTGCTTAAGTCCATACAATGCTTTCTTCAACCAAAAAACCATATCTCCCTGATCAGTCAATTGAAATCCATTAGGTTGCTCAACATACACCTCTTCTTCCAGTTCACCATTTAGAAATGTTGACTTGACATCCATCTAATAAACCTTGTAGTTTTTGTAAGCAACATAAGCAATAAATAGTCTCACAACTTCAATCCTAGCAACAGGGGAAAAAATTTCTTCAAAGTCAATTCCTTCCATCTAAGAATGTCCTTTACGCACTAGTCTTGCTTTGTTTCTACCAACTTCACCTTCCTCATTCAATTTGTTTCTAAAGACCCATCTACTTCCAATTACATTTTTGTCCTTAGTTCTAGGAACAAGAATCCATATATCATTATTCTCAATTTTTTGTAGTTCTTCTTTCATTGCTTCAATCCAATGTTCATCTTTGCATACTTCATTCACATTGTTAGGTCAATCTTTGAAATCAAACAATATTCTTCTGCAATTCTTCTCCTAGTTTGAACACCTTTATTCTTATCACCTATAATCTGATCTTCTGAATGATTTAGTCTCACATAACTTAGAGTCTTAGGATGTTCTTGAACTTCAGACTCTTGTAATCTCACTTCTACATTTTCTCTAGTTTCTCCTTCCTCTTGATTTTGCTGAATCATTGGAATGATCTGAACTTGATTTTGAGTTTGAACTATACTGACATTTTGATCATTTGAATCATATCCATAGGTTCTAGATGGTCTAGCAATGTCTTCATCAACCTTAACATTTGCACTTTCAATCATTTTCTTCAATCTCTTATTGTAGCACCGGTAGGCCTTGCTCTTAGTAGAATAACCAAGAAAGATTCCTTCATCACTCCTAGCATCAAACTTTCCTATATCTTCATCTCTTTTGATATAACATCTACTCCCAAAGATTTTGAAATATTTAACAGTAGGCTTATGACCAGACCATAGCTCAAAAGGGGTCTTACTAGTATCACCTTTGATTTTTACTCGGTTGAGAATGTAAACAGTAGTACTCACAACTTCTCTCCAATAGATACGAGGGACATTTCCTTCCAACATCATAGTTCTCACAACATCTTGAACTGTCTTGTTCTTCCTTTCCACAACTCCATTTTGCTAAGGGGTCCGCAAGGCAGATAATTTCCTTTTTATTCCATGCCCTTCACAAAAAGAATTGAACTCACCAGAAGTGAATTCACCACCTCTATCTGATCTCAGACATTTAATCTTCAGACCTGTCTCTATCTCAACCATAGCCTTAAAAATCTAGAACTTCTCCAGAGCTTCATATTTCTCTCTTAAGAAAGTAACCCACATAATTCTAGAATAATCATCAATAAGCAACATAAAATACATGTATCCTTGTAAAATTTTGACTCTAGAAGGACCACACAAGTCAGTATGCACAAGCTCCAACAATTCATTTGAACAATGTTGTTTGCTCTAAAATGAAACTCTAGTTTGCTTCCCTAACTGACATTCCTTGCATATGACATTAGTAGGCTTTACCAACTTAGGAAGATCTCTCACTGCCTATGTAGAACTTATCTTGATAATATTTTTAAAGTTAACATGACACATTCTCCTATGCCACAACCAAATTTCATCAATTTGAGCAATCAAACAACTTTTACTAGCAGCATTCAGGTGAAATATGTTACCTTTTGTTTTTGTACCTGAAGCAATCACATTTCCAGAACTTCCCAATATTTTGCACTTTCCATCCTTGAACTGAAGATTGTATCCCTTATCTACCATCTGACCAACACTTAAAATATTATGCTTCAAACCTTCCACATATAGGACATCATCAATATTATTCTTACCATCAAGAGAAATGCATCCTCTGCCACGGATTATACCACCATTATTATCACCAAATCTTACAACACCACCATTATAATTTTCCAAGCTCGCAAACTTACTTTTATCACCTATCATGCATGATGAGAGCATCCACTGTCAATCACCCATTCATATTTCTCTTCAACTCGAGCAACTAGGGCTTTCTCCACATTTGTACAACTAGTAGATTCAGTAGACATAAGATTATTTTCCTTGATAGCAATAAATATAGTCCATTCGTCCTCACTTGTATTTCCTTTATTAGATTCATCACCTGTCACACCTTCATCAGCAACATAATAACATTTCCTTTGAAAGCTAGGCTTGTTAGGTCTTGACTTAGGAACTCTTTCCAAACACCTTGACACAAAATGACCTATCTTATTGCAAGAAAAACATTTTATAGGCAACTTTCCTTTATACTTACCTTCTCCTCTGGCTTCTCTCTTGACAATAAGAGCTTCAAGCTCATTTAGTTTTCTCTCTTCTTCTTCAATCTCTCATTTCCTCCTCATACTTGAATACCTTTCTAGAAGAACTTTCTCCTAGATCATATCTATGTTTGTCTTTTCTAGAAGTAGTAGCTTTGAATGCAAATTCTATCTTAGGAAGAGCATCACCAAACTCACTTAACTCAAAAGTTGTAAGCTTACCAATCAACATGTCTCTGGTTACATTTGTCACAGTTCGGATCTCCTCAATAGCAGTAGCTTTGGCTTTGTATGCAACATGCAATGATCTAAGCACTTTAGCAACAATTTCTGGTTCATCCAATGTTCCACCAGCACATCTAATACTACACACAAGTTCATTCACTCTCTGCATGAAAGAAGTAATGTTCTCATCATCACCTATTCTCAACATTTCATATTTCCCTTTCAAAATTTGCAACTTAGCAACCTTCACATGTGCATCACCTTCATACAAATTTTCCAACTTTTTCCATATCTCATAAGAAATCTTCAAATCCATCACATTTGTCATCTCAGAATCAGTCAAAGCACTCAACAATGCTTCCTTAGCCCTGATATTGTATTCAACATCCTTAATCTCAACAATAATAGTAGGACCATTATGAGGAATAACATACCTATTGCTTGTAATGCTCCAATAGGATTCACCAATGCATCTCATATGACATTCCATTCGAGCCTTCCATAGAGAATAATTAGTTCCATCAAATCTTAGACTATCCTTCTTATATGTTGCCATCCCGGATCACCTCAAGCTATTAAAATTCTTCCAAGGAACCCACTCTGATACCAATTTTTGGCAACACAAGGGCAGACAACGAAGAGGAGGGGGTGAATCAATTGTCACAGAAATTCAACCTTAATAAAATTATTAACCTTATTCTCAGATCTAATCAATAACAATAAAAGCATGAATCGTCAACACATTAGAAACACACATAACACCAATATTTTTACGTGGAAACCTTGTTAGGGGAAAAACCACGGTGGAGGTTAGTCCACAAGATAATACCCTGTTAAAAGTATAAGAAGAATAAATGGGGAATGCACATGCATTCAGGCACATTGCCTAGAGCTCATTGCTCAAAAACAAGAGAAGACTCACTGTCTTATAGAAAGATCCGGATTACATCCATCTAGATTTTGAACTGAGAAAATAGCATCTACTAATGCCTGATTACAGTTCTGGTTAAGCACATGAACATTTCTTCACACTCGCTCACTCTTCTTCACACTCTACTTCTACCTTCAAATGGTTTGAACATTATTCACACATCTTGCACACCACATTCACTCACACTTTTTCAAATGGAATAAACAATCGCTTATATATATTTGCAACAAGAGATTACATCACTACATGTTGGCTTCAACAAAATAATAAAATGAATACAAACTGTCAGCCCAAAACAATAGATAATTATCAATGTGAATCCACCAAGGTCAGCCACAACATAGTGAAGACCCAAAATGAAATACTCAAACATGAAAAACACTTCAAACAATTATTCCTCGAAGATCCACAACACACTACAACACCCTGTCGGCCATGAACATGAAAAACATGAGCACACAAGATAAAATCACCAATCGCGAGCACAACAATCAACGCGGATGTGCAACATAGATAGATCACGATCTAGAAACATCCATAAACATCATGAATCACTAGAGAGGCATCTGCGACAACTGAACTTACTAGAATCATACCAACTTCATTTAGGAACACCAATTGAAGCAACAAAAAAACTGTCAGAACGCAACTGCTCATAACCTGATCAAATCTTCATGTGGATCTCTGAAACTTAACATGAATAAACTAGATATACTCGACATGAAACCCTTTAATCCACAACCTCTGATCATCAATGTACTGGGCTCACCGACAAACTAAACTTCACTTCACCACTAACAACCTGCAACTCATTTCATTACAATTTTCTCAATATCCTTGACATATACAACTTCTAATATATTAATGTAGATAGTGTTGACATCAATGACAACCACATATCAGTAACATAACCACAACATCCAACATAAAGGTCAGAAAAGAAGTAATCAATGAAGTGGATATGGTCCCACCAACCAAAATTTGAGATCAATTTGGAGTTTTGATTAAGATAAGAAAAAGAAACCAAGCCACATAGGGTGCTTAAGGTTATGAAGATCCCAAGAATTGGGATAAAGTCACTTGGATAGGTGATTGTGAGAAAGAAACCTAAAAAAGGTAACTGGATTGGCTAACAAAGGTACGATTAGTACTAAGTTTGGTAGAAGTGTAGATTAAACACACCAACTTGCCAACAAAAATAAACTTATGTTTAGAGGTTCCAAAAGGAAATGGGATACAGTGTGACACTATGTGTCAAATCAATAGAATTAGTAAGGAAACAACACTCTAAGTTGAAGGTACATCAACAAAAGAGGATTTGTGGATATGTAAATTCTTCCACAAAAAGGATATTGGTTTACATGGAAAAGAGAATTGGAATAATAGAGCACCTTTTAGCTTGTAAAGTTGTAGATTATTCAATAGATCTCTTTATTGATGATCCAATTATCGAATCTATGAGGTTAGATATAAATGATGAATCTAACTTTGGGAATAAGTATATTCAAGGCATGCCATGGAGGCAAGAAAAAGGCATTGGAAATCCAACAACAAGGAATGATAAATCATTTCGAGAAAGCAAATGTTTGCTAGGAGTTCAACTTTAAGTTGATCGAATGTTGTGGAAATACTAAGGGGGAAGAAAGAGAGTGGATTGACTTAGATAAAATACCCCACCCAATGAAAATCATAAATATATTTTCGAATTAGAAGAAATTTTGACCTTTTTTTGTAAGTCATGATGTCAATTAAGTCATATATTTCATGACCATGAGAATAAAGTATTGGAATTATTGAAAGATAATGAAAAGGTCAAGGATTATGACCAGTAAAAAAGGGATATTATCACTCAATACTTTATTTATATGTTTGATTGAAAGATCAAATGTTATTATTGATGCCTTATAAAAGGATAGGAAAATTACTTGATCATGAAAGGGAAGATCGTTGCCTAAGGAATAGGTAAGGAAAGATCTAAATTACTTGTAATTTGGAGTTATTGAGAAGTGTTCATGCTTGGTAATTAGGTATGCAATTAAATTTGATATCTTTTAGGAACCAACATGATTAAACAAGGATTATTACTTGAAATTAGAACTGATGCTCATTGGGAAAGATAGAATGAGTTGGAAATCGGATTGCAATTTTGAAAATAATCAAAGGAAAAAAGAATCCAAGGTATGGATGTCCTAAGATGAAGGAGATTTATCTCCGTAAATTATCTAGCCATTAAAAACTAGAGAATCAAATGTGATAAGAGTCCACGATAGGTTTTCACTCAGTCGGAATAGACTAATATGGGATGTAAAAGAACCTATGAACCCAAAATTTTGGAGGATTAAGGAATGAAATGAGGAAATTGATGACATATTCAAGACAAAGGAATGAAAAAAATATTTTTCAGATGAGGAACCACTATAATTTGGAAAAAGATAGAGTAAGATGTTGCAGGGTATGTAGCAAGTTATTGTCTAAGTATGCCAGGAAATGAAGACAGGATGTCCTCATCCGTAGGACGTGAATACTCTCTTGAGATTCTAGAGGGGGGAGTGGTAAAACACAAGATAGTTTAATTTTTCTATGTCAATGGAACTGACATAATATTATCGTGAACAAACTCACCAAGGTAACCAACATTGGTTGGAATTATGAATTGTAAGATTTTGGTCTTAAGTAATGTATTGTGTGAAGTAGTTGCTTAGTGTCCCTGAGAAGGTTATCTCAGATGAGAACAAGAAAATAATGATAAGGTTGTGTAAACCATGATCAACTTGTGAGAAATTCAATTGAACGAATGTTCAATATATTATTGTAGCAGAATAGGCAAAAGTGATAAACCAAATCTTGAACGATTTGTTGAATATTTATAAACTTCTATGATTGAGGTTTGATCCATTATATGGAAAGGAAGGTTGAAAAATCTATTAGGCTGGAATAGGCTAAGAAATAGGGTTAACCTTAGACTAGAAAGGTTGTCAAAAAGGAATAATAGATTGAAATGATCGAAGAAACCTTGTTGATATAAAGCTTGAAATATGAAGCAATATTGTCATGTTCAGAATTGACAGGTGTCCAAAAGCAATGTTATGCTCAAGATGGAAAAATAGTCAAGAGCATTACTTTTATGATTAAGGAAAATGGAAGTGTAAGGGATGGACAAACTCAAATTCTGAGTTATCTAAAGGTGTAAATACCAAAGGGAAGGATGGGACCCACGATGTAGTGCACAATGCACCGACATCCCTTTTCTATTTGGATTACACTAAGGATAAATTCATGGGCTAATGAGAACGTGTTTCCAATCACTGGGACATAGGTGTCATGTGGTACATATATACTATTGTACTTAGGATATAAGTATTGAACCACATCTATCATCAATGATAATGAGTGGTGGAAATATTAGTTTAAATATGTTGAGAGGAGTTTGTAAAACTCAAATAATAAATGCAACAAACTATTACAAGAGACGGGTTGTGCATGCAAGAGAAGACGATGCTAAGAAAAGGGAAGTCAACTCATGGATATATGTTGATTAATCAGCCCAAGACCAAGTCAAACTTGTGAAATAACATGTAGAAATTCAAGTTTTGAGTACACACAGGAAACACTTAAAGAGAGAAGTTGATTCATTGTGTAAATGTCAATGCTTAAGCAAGGACCAAATCAACGTATAATATGCAATTCGTTGGGAAACAACTATGCAAATAGCAAGCCCGTTAATAGGAAACATGGTGAATGCCTAGAATCAATCGATGAACTCTTGAATTGATAGAAGTTTTAATCATTTTCAATTTGATTCTTATTGTTGAGCATGTATGTAAAAGAATCGGTCAACCATAGCTGGTCGAATGAATAAGTTGATATGTTGAGTGCATAAGCTAAGTATGAGTTTATGATTCTACCACCTTTTAAGTATAAGAGTTGAGTCGATCTTCAAAGCTAAGAGGTTTCAATTTGATAGCCAAATCAATAGGAATCTTTGTCTCATGTTTTAGTATAAATAGATGAGCCATTTCTCTCTTTTGAGATGCACTTATTTCTGCAAATCCATTATGCTACAAATAATTTGAGAGCTGTATTTTGTGAGAGCTGAGAGTTATTTTATGAGAGCATTGAATTATCTTGTGAAAGAGGATTTGGTGAAGTGATGCAAAGGGAAGCCTAGCAAGCTACCATTGGAAGGCTGAGAATCAAGTTAGTCAATTGGATCAAGTGTATTACAGGCACGAGGATCTAATCTTCTTTTATTTGTCTTTTATTACAAAAGAATGAGCTTGATTGCTTTGATATGGAATTGCTTGAGAATGCTTGCAATAGTGAATCATAGTATTTGCTTATGGAAAGGAATAAAATTTGTTTTATGCTTTTCTATGAAAGAGTTTATATATACTCCATTATAGGAGTGTATGTTTATCATTAGTATTATATACTAGGAATGATGAAACATGATTAGCTTAAGGAAGTGTCTTTGTAATCCTATATACCCTATATGAGGATTTAGATAATGATGTTGTAAACAATGATTTTGGTTACCCAAGGGTTCTCTAACTCTTCTAGGTTTTTCACCTAAAAGGAGAGAAATGGGCCCAAAATGTTAATGTCTACACTCAAGATTAATGTAAATGGGATGAAATGTATCTAATTATGATGTACTAATGCAATAAACTAGAATAAAGATCATTTATTGATGCTAAACCTAATAAATATGAAGTACTGGAAAACATATTGTGATATGCAAACATGTGATAAATGACCTAGAAATGTAAACAAAACTAGATAGAAAGCCATGAAATAGAATGTGCACCTGGAGGCTGAAAAAGGATGGCATGAAGGTCTGAAATCCTGAAAAACCTAATGCAAAAGCCGATTGGGACACTTGTGCCAATTTGGGCGACTTAGGCCCAGTTTTGGAAAAACTACTCAGAAACCTGTTTCGGCCAAATGGGTATCCAAATCTGCAAAAACCTCTAAAAAATAGGTTTAGTGGGACTAAGTCGCCACTGTTGGAGACTTAGTCCACTTCTAAATTTTTGAAAATTCAAAGGTGGAAACGAAAGCCCTTGGTATGCACTTCGGTTCTTAACAGGTTTTTGGTTTTGAAACTCTAATTTTCGGGCCTAAAAGTGACTTTTATTGAATATTTTGGCTTTGCAAACAAGGAGATGTCTTCAATGAGTCTTCATCCTAATCTTCAATGATCTTCAAACCCTCAAGAAGTCTAAATCTTCAAACACACAAAGAGAGAAAGAGAAAATGTTGATTGTTAGGGTATGGGGATTTGCCTTGGTCAAACCCATTTTTAGGTAATTAAACCAAAATGAAGAAAGAATGTGATGAATCATGAAACAATGGAGTTAATACCTTTCCATGATGATTGAGCTTGATTTTCTACAGTAGTAGTTGAAGAATATTCCCTTGAATGTCTTAGAAAGCTATCTTGATGGCTTGGAATGATAAAACCCTAGCTTGCTTGACTTGAGATGGATGGTGAATGATGGATGAATGATTATTGAATTATGAATTAGGGTTAAAGGACTCATTTTATAGAAAAGAGTTAAGAATAAGGATCATGATCAAGGGCCAAGATTAAATTAGAAAATAACTTAATCAAGGGTGGAGGTTAATTAAGAGAAGAAAGACATGGATAGATAAAGACTTGTGGTGGAAGATAAGATTGGCACAGAAAAAGAGGTGATTAAATAATAAAGGTTGTTTAATTTAGGTGGCCAACATAGGAGAAATAAATAAAATATTAATTTTATTTATTTCAAAAGAAAGGTGAGAACAAATTATATAATTACACAATTAAAAATAATTATTTAATTGGGGAGATAAAGAAAGGATAAATAATTAAATAATTATAACATTTATTTAACTATAGAGAGAAAAGGCTAATGAATAATTAAATAATTGAAATAATTATTTAATTATAGAAGAAGAGGGAAAAAGCTAACTTTTGAATTAAAATAATATTATACTTAAATGCTTAATAAAAGTCAAGAAAAGCGTGAAAGTCATTTACAATTCTTTACAACACCTTTACAAGACATGCATTTTATTCCATTTGCAAGGGTCCAAGACCTAATGTGGATGTGTAAAACACCTCACAATACTAGATCAAGGAGAAATTAAGTCCAATTTATCATTAATTATTCCCAAATCAAGCAAGCAAAAAGGGATACTTTTTTCGTGTCCACAAATGTTATTTCTATATGTAGGTAGTAATACTACATGTATATTGTGAAATGCATCAACATCATGAAAATACTTGACACTGTAGCTTATTATGTTAGGGAACCTTGGGAATGATAGAGTTAGCATTACAAAAGTGAAGGTATGAAAGATATGATGTGGCATTAAGCAAACCACATCAAATATCTTAACTTGAATGATCACTTGATCATACTATACTCTTGAATGGAACCCTAGGTTTAGATTAACCTATTTGGATCAAGAAGTATTATCTGATTAAAGGAGACCTTGGGTTAAGATTTACCTACTAGGTTGGGATATGTACTTGAATACTCATTGAAACCTATGGGTTGGGAATAAACTACTTGGTTGAGTTGATCAATTGGTCTTGATTGGAACATATAGGGTTAGATTAACCCATATGATCAGACTAGTCATTGGTTGATGTCTTAATCTTGGGATTAGGATAAACCAAGGTTATAACTCACCTATGTGATTATGTTAATCACTTGAGTTTATGGGATACTATATATTTGGAGACAGGTGGGATTACCTATTGAGTTAGAGTTGCTACTTGATTAGTTGCTTAACACTCTTGAAATGAAGTCACATTGTTGACAAGATTTCACTCTTATAAATAACCCTTTTATTAAGGAGATTACACTCTTGAATGGAATCATCTATTGATATGATTATTCTTCAAATTGAGGTCATTCATTGATGTGGCTATACTCTTGATGAGAACCACTTATTAATATGATAAATTACTTATTAAAGTCAGTTATTTATGAAAATTTAATCTATGATTAGATGAAGCTTATGCTGCTATACTTTAGGTTATAAAGTTATACTTGGGACTAGGTTGTCTTTTGAAGCGAATAGCTTGATTATACAAAGTTAATTTGTAAACTAGAAAAGCTCATATGTTATACCTGGGATTTAAATATCTATTGAAGGGGGTAACTTATTCTTAGGCTTTATTGGTAGAGATGCCATAGTGTTTTGGGAAAAGGAGAATAGGTTATTTTTGAGGTTAGAGATTTCCTATGGAAGGAAATTTCCTAAGAATAGTATATGAACGGTCATAGTCCAAAGCGAGCTATAGAAGTGTATGTGAATAGGAAGACTATCACTTGAAGTATTGGGTGAGAATACTTTGGCCAAAGTAGTGTAAGTAGCCACTATTTACATTGCCAGTTCATTGTGTTCCTTTTATGCATTCTAGTTCAAGATTTTCATACTCGTAGGGGAAACGGCCATATGATTAGGTTCTGGTTTGTAGGACATAACACTAAGCCCATATAGGCTATTGTTATGAGGTTTACCAACCAATATCTTTGTTGAAGGGTAGGGCAATCTTGTCATATGAGGCAGATGTGCGGGGGACCGCATTTGATTCTGTGGTTGGCAGAAAAGCACTTGAGTGATGCTTCTCCTCATCAGTTGGTGGTCGAGGATTGCAGATGTTTGCACCAATGTTGGGAATAGCTGGATTGTATACACCAGGGAACGGGGACATCCAAAATGTATGCACCATTACGACAACATTAGGACCAATTTGTATATCTATTGCTAGATGAAGCTCAAAAGACCTATGTATTTATCTTGTACCCATTTATATGGAAGAATGTAAACTTGAATTAATTGAGTTTATTCAATATGAAATCTATGTTATAGAAAGATTTATGAAAGTACAATGAAATGCAATGGAAGTTTGGAAATGGTGTTATTTCAAATGTGCATGTAATTTACATTATGGAAAGATTTTTTTTTATTGCTATGTTATGGCATCATGATCATTCACTTGAGGTGAAAACTTGGAAAATTTTACTGAGTAGAACACTGGTGTTGTTACATGTTCATTAAAGATCTGATAGTTGTATGGTTTGTGTGGACAAAACCTACATAACCAATAATATAATGTGTGAATTTATTGATGTCATACACTATTGCTAGCATAGATTCCTTTTCTATAACAGTATAATTTAGCTCTACTCCCTAAAGATTCTTGTTAATGTAGTAAATAACATATTCTTTGTTACCTTCTTTCTAACCCAAAATTTCTCTAATAACAAAATTAGAAGCATCTGTGTGTATATGGAAGGGTAAGGTCTAATTTGGACCCTTCAAAATAGGTGCTTGTGTTAAGGATTTCTTCAATTATTCAAAGGAATGTTGGAACTTTTATTTCCAATTAAATTTTGTCTTTATTCAACAAAACAAACAATGGTGCAACAATCTTACTAAAGTCTTTAATGAACCTCCTTTAATAGCTTGCATGGCCTAGGAAGCTTCTAACATCTCTTTGCCTCTATGGAATAGGTAATGTAGAAATGATCTTTATCTTATGTGGATAAACTTGGATCCCTACACTAGATATGAAATTCCCTAGAACAATTCCCTGAGTCATCATCATAAAGCACTTTTCATTACTTAGGGATAAGTTGTGTTCTTTATATCTCTTTAAAACCCTTTCCAAATTGCTAAGGGCTTCCTCATAAGTTTCCCCATATGTGGTGAATTCATCCATATATATCTCCATAGAGTCACGAACATAATCATAAAAGATGTTGAGCACTACCCTCTGAAAAGTAGTTGGGGCATTGCATAAACCAAAGGGTAGAACAGAGTAAGCATAGGTACCCCAAGGGCATGTAAGTGTTTTGTCTTGATCCTTTGGAGCAAATTTTATTTGATTGTAACCAATGAAACCATACAATAATGAAAAGTACTTCCTTGCTAAAGATTCAAGCACTTGATCTATAAAGGGTAATGGAAAGTGGTCCTTCCTAGTGGCTTTGTTCAGTTCCCTATAATCTACATGCTTGATCTATAAAGGGAAATGGAAAGTGGTCCTTCCTAGTGGCTATGTTCAGTTCCCTATAATCTACACATACCCTCCATTTTCTACCTTTCTTGGGAAAAATGACTAAAGGTGATACCTATTCATTGTTAAATATAAGATAAATGAAGCCTGCATCAAGGAGTTTTTGAAGTTCAACTTTAACTATTTCTCTCAAGGCAGGGTTCATTCATCTTTGAGGCTATCTAATGGGCCTATAAACATTATTTATATAGATCTTATGCATATATAAGTTAGGATATATACCCTGCATATCATGGTAGTCCCATACAAAGGTTGTTGCATGTGCCTGCATCACAATATTTAGGGAATTTTGTTATTCTTCAGTCAATGCATTGTTTATGTTCAACATTTTTCCTGGCATGATTTCTAGCACTTTGGATGATTTTTGCACAGATGAAAGGTCAAGGATAGGAATGATTGGTACACATTGTTGTGGCAGTAAGGAATGGAAGATCTGAGATATTTCTTTTAAGGAGTTGGTAGGTATAATGCTCTGCAAAGGATCTTGTAGGCATGAGAGATAGTCCTGTTGTTGTAGGTTCCTACCGCAGTCATTCTATATTATGTGAGAAATCAGATCATCTTCATCTTGATCATCCAATAAAGGGTTGTGTTCTATTGTCATGAAAGTCTGTAGGGAATAGTGGTCTTCCTCATCCAAAGTGGGCCAAATGGATTGCTCAAGATCAACATAAGGTTGGGCTGGAGGATAGAGGAAAAATTTCTTGGTCACAGTCCCATTAGATATTATCATATTTCTAGACCTAGAACCTATGAATGCATCAGTTGTAGCTAACCATGGTCTCCCTAGAATGAGTAGATATCCTGCAAGGTTTACCTTTGGCTATAATGTGATGAAGTCTGCAAGATAGTCCCAAGAATCTAATGCAATTTAACTAAATCCTCAATGATTCCTTCAGGCTTGACTGTTGACCTATCAACCAACTATAAAAAAATTGGTGTAGGTCTAAGGTTGGATAACTAAATTAATTGCATTATCTCTTTAGTCATGACATTTATTGTTGTCCCTAATTCTATCAAGGTGTTCTTGATAAGGGTCCCATTAATCTTAACATCCACTACTGGACTACCAGGGTCTATGTATTTAGGAATAGTTATATTTCCTAGCATGATATCAGCAAGGTTTCCTAGGACATGAACTATCTAAGGATTTTTCCTTTTTCTCCCTGGTCTCTTAAGACATAGGTCCATGACTGCCTTGATATAGATTGGAATATCCTTAATAGCTTGGATGAGGGGGATCTTGCTATTGACATCCTTAAGTTGACCCAGTAGGTCTATTTCAACTTGGGTATGATGTTTTTGAATGGTAGTGTTCAAGGAAAGGAGGCTCTGGACTTAAGGTGGTTTGGTGTACTTGATTTGACTTAGGCTCCATAGGTGATTTTTCTAAAACTTCAGTTGTACAAGTTCCTCATCCTCCATCCCAATGATCTGAGGGGATGAAGGTCCAACTAGTTGTTTCCTTGAACTGAGGTGGACATCACTCACCTCTACCCCATAGGTGGGGTATTGCATAGCCTTGTTAGTATAATCCTGTTGGAAAAACTTGTTGTTAGGGTTAGGTGTAGGTTGGATAGGTAATTGTAGTGGTCTTGGTGGTTGAGGTGTAGGATTTGATGGATTAGGAATAATGTTGTTGTGGCTGAGGAGGAAGCATAGGTTGTTGATAATTCATGATTTGTTGTTGCCACTACTAACCTTTTTGCCATTGTGGCTACCATTGGTTTTGTTGTGGTAGTTGTAGACACCTAAAATTTATTTTCTAATGTCATCACTCTCCTATTAATTAAGTAATTTAAATTATTTAATTAAATATTTCCATCATTTCACCTCAGCCTATGATTAATTAAATATTATTTAATTACGTCACTAAGGTTCATGTCCCTTGTGATTAAATAAATCTAATCTATTTAATTATCACCACTTTGTCTAATATAATTAAATAATTAATTCTAATTATTTAATTATTCACTTATCTTTCTTTCTCCATAATTAAATAAATAATATTTATTTAAATGATTTTCCAAATGGACTTTCCCTCTCACTTATTTTGAATTAAATTACTATTTAATTCAAAAAATTAGTTTTCCTTTTTTCTTCTATAATTAAATAATGTCGTCATTGTTTAATTATTCACTTTCCTCTTTGAACTAATTGATTTTGTCGAAAAATCATTTAATTTCCTCTCGCTTTTCACTTTCGATCTTATCCCATCTCATCTCGTCTAATTTCGGCCATTGATTGAATTAATGTCTTTTCAATCTCGATCGTCCATTTTCCAGTTGGCTCTCTATAAATAGCATTGCCATTTATCGTTTTCATTATCTCAGAAAATCTAGAATTTGCATATTGTCATGCTGTTGAGATAATTAACTTCTTTGGTATTTTGTTGTCATTTTACGTAGGCTTTCATTGTAGGTTACAAATATGAGGGAATTCATTAATTTATAGCAAAATGGAGAAGAACAACGAAGGTGATTCAACCATGATGTGAAGACTTGGGTAACTTCGTTATGTTATTTTGAGTTTTCATAATAGGATTGTGCTTCATTGTTTCTTAGGGCTTTTTGGGGTTTGATTTTATTGATTAATATTTTCTAACTTTGAATTTTCCTAAGCTACACTAGCCATTGAGGATTATAATTGGAACCTTGGAAATTTTGTTGTGGCCAAGGATTTAGTTCCTATTGGTTCCAATTTTGCTGAGGTTGTTACCATTGTTCTCAAGGGTTTTTCCATTGGTTTTGGTTATTTGGCCAGGGCTAAGAATTCCAAGTAGAAAAGTTATGATTTCCAATTGGAAAAGATGAATTAAAATTTAGAGGGTCTTGTGGCATACCTTGTCTTTATTGCCATGGCCTTCTTTGAGCTATGTAAAATAGTTGTTCATCCTCTCCTTCAAGTGGCTGAAAATCATGTTTCTCTATTTTATCTTGTTGAATACTAGCCACCCTCTTGCATTTACAATTTGCTTTCCTTTGTCTATAGTTGGGGTAGTATTTGGTGAGAATTGTTTCAACCTCTTCTTGCTTCTTCTTTATATGAATAGTTTCCAACTAAGTTGCTAGGTGAATGATAATGTCCTCCTTCATGTTGGACACCAAATTACTTATCTATATCTTTGAAACCCCAGTAGATTATTTTCTAATGGTGGTTGTCCTCACTCCTCTTGGTTTCTTAGTGAAGGTCCTAGAGTAATTTCTGCAGACCCTAGAAACTTCTTCAAATGGTATTTGACAGATATCCCCTTGCCCAATAAGATTGAGGAAATCCATATAATCCTCATTGACTCCCCTAAAAAATACTAACTCGAGGGATTCTTTAGTTAGCTTATTCTATGGGTTTTTCTTCAAAGAAAAATGAAATCTCTCCAGATAGTCCTCTAATGGCTTATCCTCCTTTTGTGACATTCTAAAAATGTCATCTCTTCTCCTATCAAGTCATCTACAATAGTCTTGGTACTTTTCCAAGAACAATGTTTTTATGGTATCCTAGTCTAGAATAACATCCTTACCTAATCCCATAAACCATCTCAAGGTTGCATCTTTTAGAGTGGCAGGGAAGAGCTTGAGCCTATGAGCATTAGAGGTATAGTCATAGCTCCTACATAGGACATCAAACTCAAACAAAAATGTGTTTGGATATTTAGTCACCCACCCATAAAAGACTGGTAATGTTGAAAGGGATATTCTTTAGCACAATAGCCCTTTCTTGGTGGGTGATTGGAAACTCAAAGGCCACGGTATGTCCCCTCTGTTGGTGTGCTAGATGTTGGTGAAAGGGAGGGTTCTTCTTCTAGAATTCCCTCGCTTTGTTCAATAATATCACCAATATCTGCTATGGATTCTTGGTGTGTGGAGGGAAGGAATTTACCCAAGGGGTCTCTCTGCCTCCGCATATAATAAATATGTCTTTGTATAGTAATGATCCTACACAATGTTAGTGTAACTTTCTGGTATTTTGATAAGATAAAACCTAGTAGTCCTAATGTTGAAAACAAAATGTAACTATGAAAGCTTAAAAACAAGTCTATGAAAGTAGCACCATCCCCAGAAACATTGCCAAAAATGTAGTCTAAACTAGCGTTTTGTAAACTTGGTAGAAATCACACAATTTAGAGGAATGACCTAGCTGAAAAATCCACTCAAAATTACAAATTATTCATTAAATTTTCAATTAGGGCTTGTAAACTTGTGATGTAACTAGCACTATATGTGTTTTCAAAGACCCAAAATTTCCTAGGTTATCCTATTAAAGGTATTCTACTTGCTAGAAAATCACAGAAACACATAACAATGAAAATAAGTAAATTGGTGCTAATGGCTATGGGTACCTACAACATAATTTGTAGTTGAATTTCTATTAATAGATAATTACTGAAACTAACTCAAAACTGATAACTAAACCTACTATATCCTCTGGAGTACTAAAAGATTGAATGCATTCATGCACATGAACAATTATTATTGATAATCATAATATGAGAATCTATTTTAACTTATATGCAATTTATGAAGTAATGACTAACAAAAATACCTACCAAATAGAAATAAAACAACTATAAATGTAGTGAAGAATAGTTACCTTGAGTGGCCTACTTAAGTGGCTATCTTCACTTCAACTAAAACCAAATCTAAATCTTCAGATTCTACACAACCATATCAATTTGAACTTCATTCATTATGCATTCCAAAAGATCACATAAAATCTTTCTCAAAGATTGTATTCAAGAGAACCATTTTTGAACAATCAACATGTTTGTAGATTACAACTAAAAACTAAGGAGTAATTGATAACAAAAACATCAGTGTGAGATTAATCAACTAACTATACTAAAAACTCAACCACCGACTATACATAGGCACGAGGGAGTTTATTCTAAACACAACTCTAAACTAAAATCATTAACTACAACTCCCTAGATATTAGAGTGTGTAATTAGGATTGATTTATTCAAACTGCAACTGGAAAGAAACAAGAGTTCCAATAGGATTAAAAATTTGCAAAACAGATATGCACGTGGAACACATAATCAATTATCTAGAATCCTATCAATAAAATAATTCTTCTTATTCAGTGCCTTTTAACTGTCATAATGATGCACGACTAACTCCATTAGGTGTCTCCACACAATAGTTATTACACTCAACTTGATTTGGCACTTCCCCTATTTCACTGTCCAAGACCTCCTTTGGCTGCGACCTATAGTGTCTTCTTGGGCTGCAAGAGGTTAATCCACAAAACACATTCACAAAGCTAATTACCATGATTAAACACGTAATTCTAATCACATTCCATACATATCCACCTATAAATCATGTAATGCTACTACATCATAACTATATTTCCATTACTCTAATTCAGGTCCAAGGTTGTATAATAAGCATAAAAAGATAACATAGCGTAGGAATATGTTTGAAAGGATTGTCTGATAATATCTGTAAACATGTATAAAAACATTAGGAAATAGACTAATAAATGGACTCATCAATGAGGTAGTGTTGAAGATGTTGAGGATATGTCTTTGGTGCTTGGTTTCCAAGTGCTTTTGAAAAGAAATTGAATACAAAGAGGAAACAATATGTTGCAGTGGTGTTTTGTGTTGTAGAGTAGTGTTATGGTTTTGCTCCATATTTCTTCTATGTTGAAGATCTACTTGTGTTGTATGTATATGTTGATCAAATGTGTTTAGAGGTGTTGCATCAAAAATTTTGTGTGTTGGATCATTGTGCAGAGGAAGTTGTGTGAACTATGCATTGTAGAGGTGTTTGGGAGAAATAGTTTTTCTCTATATTTCTCCACAGAGTGGTTTCAGGTCTTGTGGATCTGGAAGGGTGTTGTTATTGTTTCTATCTTTCTTCAGTTGAAGTTGTTTGAGGTTTGTTGCTTCGAAAATTGATTTCTTGAGTTGTAGTGTATGGCAGAATTATCTGAGAGTATTAGGTGTGTACATTCTTCAGGTGAAATTTGTTGTGAAGGAATTTCTTGGATTTTAAGGTGTTTTTGGAATATTCTAGATTATGTTCAAGTGATATTTGTTTTTTGTGAGTTGTTTTTGGATCAAAGGAAGCGTGAACTTAATTTTTTAATGGTGTTTACACAGGTTTGATGGACCTTGGGTGTTTACATTAATTGCAAAGTTGCTTCAGTGTTTGTGGAAGTGTGGCATGACATGTATGAGTGGATTTAGGTATGAGTTAAGGTGTGTTGTGGTCCACCTTCATTAATTTCCACCGTGGGAATATTTTGGTGATGACCTAATTTAAATTTGCACAATTGAGGTGCATAGCCGACCTTGGAGGATGTTTTCAAGTTTGAAGATGGTATAAATATGTGTTGAATTGTTGAGGGATGATAATATAGATATGTGTGATGCGAATGATGCAAATTTCAAAGTTGTGAGGTGCAAATTTGTGAAGAGCAGTGAAAGCTTTCATGTGTCAAATTACTGGATGTAGTGAGAAAAAGGTGTCTACAATCTTCAATAAGATTGCAAAGGTGTTGGTGATGCTATGGTGGACTTTTCTATTGCATTGTGATAGATTTCTCATTATAACATTCTTCTTTATCTTCTTTTTTATTTTGGAAGTGAGCCTTTCTTTCTTTTGGGTAGTGAACCCTCTAACAGTGAGCCCTTTGTAATCGGTGATGTTACTTTATATTGTGATTTAATCCTCACCTAGATTTTCCCTTCTTGAGTTTTCCTTGTAAATTTGGTGTTTCATTGTGCATGGTGTTGCTTTAGTTTTGTTTTTGTTATCTTCTTTCATGATAAATCATTCTAATAGATTAAGGGTCAATTGAATTAATGTGGATCTGAATGTTTGTGAGGGTTTTGAAGTTTTAAGGTATAACTGATTCACCCCCCCTCTTAGTTGTCTTGTGCATTCAACAATTGGTATCAGAGCAAGGTGTTGATTGATTTGTCATTGATGTCAAACATTGATGTCAATCAAAGGTACTTGTATTCATTGTATGGTGTTTGGTTATTGATTCATTTCATGGTGTTTGTTGATGCTTGTCACATATATGAAAGATGACATAAGGTTTGTTCATGCTTTTCACAGATGTCAAAGATGATAGAGAGTATGTTGATGCTTGTCATAGATGCCAAAGATGACAGAGGGTACCTATTCATTCATTCCACTTCTTAGTGTTGATGTAAAAAGTGAAGGTACCTTTCGTGGTATTGATGAAAATTTTAGTATTGCTACATTCCTTTCATGGTGTTGATGCAAAAGTCAAAGTTGCTTCATTCCAAAGTGAGTGTTGATCATTCAATGTTATATTGAGATGGTGAATGGACAGAGTTGATAGTGTTATAGTTCACTCATGGAGTCTTATTTTCACAAGCATTCTTCATCATATCACAAGTTCTTCTTTTCATAGGAGCCCTTCATCATATTACAATTTTTCATCTTTCATAAATCAAGTATTGAATAGTAGGGTTTTGTATAAAAGCATGATTAATAGAAGCGGAGATATGGGAAAAGATTCTCTTGATGTTCTTATGAGGATTAGGGTTGTTATTGTTTCTTACCTTTCAAAAGGTTAGAATAGTTTCCATTTCTTATTTGTTTCAGAGACTTATAGAGGATGAAGAATATGGTGGTAACCCCATTTTAGGGTTTTGGTTGTTGACATTTCTATATCTTTTAATCTAAAACAATAAGCATCTAAAACCCTAAGGCTATCCTATATCCTAAAGACCTAGGGTTTATGTCTTTTGAAGGTCTTAATGTAGAGTTTTCTTTATGTTATATTCATTTGTTGACTTGCTATAGCTGGTGAAAAGTCACTTAAGTGAAAACCTGAGGGATTAAGTTCATCGAGCAACTAACCCCTACTCCTTGGTATAATTAGCTGGACAGGTTAAAGTCTTATTGTTTATTTCCCAAAGCAAGATCGATGGTCAGAATTTAATGGATGGATTGACGGGCTTTAAAGATCAAAGGTCCTCTTTTAAACTATAGAATGGTTACTTCCTGAAGACTTCACATTGATAGGCATATGAATGTCATTCACCTAGTTTTTAGTTACACATAGTTTTACAACTATTTTATGGCAGCAATGGATTTTATAGTGAAGCCAGTGCATTGAGTGGTTTCTGATTGTGGATTGGACTCTGTGAGAGAGTGTTGAAGACTACAATACCATGTTTGTGTTTAGATAATACACAGGGAGAGGGTTTTGAATAACATAGCATAAAAGGATTATTTGTGTCTATGTATGACAGTATTCATGGATTGTATTTTCTTTGTACAGACTAGTGTGATATGATTGAGATCACAGGTAACTAAAGATTGATTGGAAATAAGAATAACATGTGAATTTGTGTATCAATGTTCTAAATGTGTAAATTCCCATGTGATTAAAGTTTAGTGTTGTTAGGGTTTTGTTTATCATAACAGGGGATATGATTGTGTGAATTTTTTTTGTCATCTATTTGTTCTTTCAAAGAAGGTTATTGATCTGATTTAGGATCTAGACTAATTGCATAATTGAATGCTTAACTTAAACAATTTAATGGAAACTCAAAAAAAAGTGTACATTATTGAAATTATGCTTTAAAAATCAAGGTGATAACCAAAATGTGAGAGAGAAGAAGAGAGAAAGTGCAAACAATCTGATAACGGAGTTCACCACAATCGTGACTACGTCTCCGGGTCTGCTCCAATAGAGTGAGACCGATCCAATTATTCCTCCAGAAACTCGGTTACAATCTTCGGCATAGCCTCCCCTTGGATTACAAAGAAATTTGAAAATGCACTTCCAAAGTGTGTGGGAACAAGCTTCTCCAAAAGCACGAAGTTACAATAAGATTTCTCCAAGGAAGAAAAATCCCAACTCTCCACTTACAAAAATCACCTCCAAAATTCCTTACAAAAATAATTAGCTAAAACACACTTACAAACTCTCACCCATTTACCCCTTTTTATACACCAATTTTACCCAATTTGGTGTATAACAACTTGATTTACAATCTCCCCAAATTTACATGTAAATCCAAAAGAAATCCCCCCATTACATAATAAAATCTCTTCAAGATAAATAACGAAGGGCCCTTATAATTTTGGGCTTACAAAGGAAAATAATAATCCCTATAATTTTGTTTTGATAACTCTTACGGGATTATTTATATATTTTTAAGAAGATCTTTTAAATTTTATCCCTTGAAAATAATCCCATTGCTATCTTATAGGAGATTATCCCTTTTGAATAGGGGTAATAATAATTTAAAAAGGGTTTAAAATCCCTTAAAATAGGGATTCCTTGAAAATAGGCTTTTTAAAAATAACATAGAAAGCTTTTAAAACAAAACTCATGGATTTAAAATAGGGTGGCTTTAATATGGGATTTAAGATAGGTGGAGATCCTTCAATTTAGGAGAGCCCACGTTTACTAAAAGAATGTGGCATTTTTTTTTATTTTTTATTTGTTTTATATATTTTATTATTTTTCTTATTTTTATTATTTTTTATAAAAATAATATGCCACCTTTTGCCAATAATGGCTTGCCACGTGGAGGGGTGAGATGATGCCATATCAAAATTTCATTCACCGGTCAAAGACTTTGGAGTGATGTGTCCGTTGACTGGATTGATGATGTGGCGTTGACTGGACTGCCACGTGTCCACACATGATTGGCCGATTTTGACTGCTCGTAACTTGGGCAAACGAACTCCAATTTTGACAAAACGAACATCATTGGAAAGCTTGCAACGAGCTCTTTGCATTGACACCAGTCTTGACCACTTTTGACAACTTTGATTTTTGACCTTTTTCTGACTTGGGTCTTTGAGTTGACTGAAGGTTTGACTGAGTGTATCTTGAGCACCGTAGCTCCGATTGACTCCGTTCGAGTTGCATTGGAGTCAGAATTCCCAATATTTTTTGATGAAGATGTTTCTGGAGAAAAATGAGGAACTTCAAAATTTGACAAAAATCCTCCAGATCAGTTATCATTAAGGTTCTTTATTCATATATACACCAGTTTAAGTATTGGTTGTGTTTGTTGGTATAAGAATATTCTTGTAAAGAAATTATGACGCATGCATGCAAGGAGAGATAAGGGTTGAATGTTTATTGATCTGAAGCATATTGTAAATAGAGTAGTACTTTGTATATTTTTCCTTCATTTTTCATTGGAGTTGGTGCTCTTGTATTTCATTGGAGTTGGTGCTCCTGTATTTCATTGGAGTTGGTGCTCCTATATTTCATAAGGAGCTGGTGCTCTATTGTATTCAGTGAAAACTTGGTCAGTGAGACCTAATGGTGAACAAATTGTGAGGATTGGATTGGTTCTTCAAACCTAATGAACTCACACAATGGTTTTTCCCTTTCTAGGGTTTTCCACTTATAAACCTTGTGTCATGGTGATCTTTATGTGTTTCCATTGATTTTTTTCTTCTTAAAAGTTTTTTTTTTTTATTGCCTTGGTTTTTGTGCATCATTGATTCACCCCCCCTCTCAATGATCTTGAGTATTCCTGCACAAGGTTCCTTGGAAGAAAGTTTAACTGCTTGAGGTAGATCTAGGATGGCGTACAAGAAAGATGTTCCTCTATTTGATGGATCATATTATGCATTTTGGAAGACAAAGATGGAAGGTTTTTTGTTTTTTCTTAGATTTGAAATTTGGAAGTCTATTAAGAGTGGATATACTATACCTACAAATGGTCCAAGCATGGATGATGAGATCAAGGCTTATCAAAACAATGGTAAATCAAGGTAAGCTCTCTTAAGTGGTCTTGCTAATTTTGAATTAGTGAAAGTTATGAATCTAAAAAATTTCTAAAGAAATTTGGGTAAAGTTAGAAAGAATTTATGCAAGAGATGACAAGGTCAAACAAGCTAAGATGCAGAACTTGAAGATTATATTTGAGAACCTGTGGATGTCTGAAGATGAGAACATTACAAGCTACATGCAAAAGGTGGAGGAAGTTGTCAGTTCCATTAGAGGTCTTGGTGGAAAACTTAAAGAACAAAAAGTGGTAAAGAAGGTACTTATAACTCTTCCTAAATATTATAGTCATAAATTTTCTACTATTGAAGAATCTCAAGATTTGAGTAGATATACTAGAGATTAGTTGTATGGCTCCTTAATTACTTTTGAAATGAGAGAATTTGGTTCAAGCAATGTAAAAGTTGAGATTGCTTTTAAGGTTGGCAAATCAAAGAAGTCTATGGAATCGGATTTGGAGGATCTTGATGATGTGGAAGCTAACTTTGTGAGAAGAATGAAAAAGGGTACTGAAAAGTACAGAGGTAAGTTTTTGTAGACACATAAAATGTACCGATTGACATTGTGCATCTGATCCTGACTACTAACATCG
This sequence comes from Sequoia sempervirens, assembly GCA_007258455.2. Lineage (NCBI taxonomy): Eukaryota > Viridiplantae > Streptophyta > Pinopsida > Cupressales > Cupressaceae > Sequoia > Sequoia sempervirens. Next base: position 123,047,344 of record VDFB02000003.1, on the reverse strand, counting down.
TTTCATCCTTAATCATCCTTCAGTCTAACCATTTAATCAAATCCCCTTATTTGATTAAATTCATCAATTTCCTTTCCTTAATTAAATAAATAATTTTATCTAATTAAGTCATCCTTTTTTGTTAATTAAATCAATCATCTTGATCTAATTATCCCTATTTAATTAAATAATTAATTTTATTTGATTAAATCTCTAAAATCTATCTATTAAATTAAATAAATTAAAACCTTATTTAGTTTAATCTAACATCATCTCTTTTAATTAAATAAATCAAAATCCTTATTTAATTAATCATTTTATCATATTCTTCTCATATTTGATTTAAATAAATCCACAAATTTGTCACTTTGTCACATCATCTAATCCCCATTAAATTAATTAACCTTGATTAATTTAATCTCCTATCATGTCCCATCCTCTAGCTTTTACCACTTGCACATGAAAATAGATTTAATTAATTTTTTAAATCTCTATTTTCCTCAACAAGGCATCTTTTTGGAATATTTTCCAAGTTTGAATTCAAAAATCCAAGTTGACATGTACATCCAACAAGGAATTTACTCCATCTTACATGTCCTTTTCCTTGAGCCAAGTGGCCTTTAATGCTTTCTTTCTTCCCTCTTGCAAGTCATTTCAACAAAATTCAAAATTCAAAAATAGGCATTTATTGGCACAATCCTCAAAACTTGCACATCCTCCATCCACTGATAGGTTGACAAGTGGCATCTTTCCATTGGTTGAATGTTAATCCCACATTTCTCAATTTTGGGCATTCATCCATCAATCTCATCTATAAATAAGAGGCTCATATCCTCATTTGATCATCCACAAATTATGCAAAGTTATTATGCTCAAATATTTAGCCATTTCCATCTAATATCATTGAATTATAGTTAGGTTTTGCAGGTTTTTCCATTGGAGCACTCATCAAGCATCAACAAAGTGGATCACTCATCAATATTCATCAGCATATATCAATCTTGCATCATAGGAATTGGGAAAGGGCCAATTTTCACATCAAATTGGTACCAATTCCCCATGGGATCATGAGTTTGCTCACTTAATTAGGATTCAATCTCTATTTTGTTATTTTCATTGTGTTCTTCATTGTTTTTCCTAATTTGAGCTAAGTTAATGGATTTCATGGGGAATCCTTGTTCTTACTTGCATTCTCTAATATAATGTTTTTGTTCTTATTGTTTTGCAGGTATTAGGATTGGGGTTCACACAATTTCCTTTCAAATGTTTTAGTTATGGAAAGATAGGTCATTATGCTTCAAGATGTCCAAATAGAGCTTTGAATGACAAAAATAAGGAAAACAAAGGTAAGATGATTAAGAAATGTTATTATGTTAGAGAATATGCTAGTATATTTGATGATGAATCTGATTATGGGGATGATGAGGATGGTGAATGCTTGTTCATGGCTTAAAAAGATGAAAACTAATTATGCTAACTCTAAGAGATGTGTGAAGGAAAGTGCTTCAGAAGAAAGTTCTAATACTGAAGGCACTTTGGTATCTCATTTTCATGCCAGACAAGAGAAGAACTACTAGATCATTGATAGTGGATTCTTTAATCATATGATCAGTGACAAGAGTAAGTTTGTTAAAATTGAAAAATATGAAGAAGGGCTAGTTAGGTTTGGTGATGATACATTTGCTAAGATATGTGGAAAAGGTTCAATCAGTTTTGATGGCAAGCATAATATTGATGATGTTCTCTATGTTAAGGGTTTAAGACATAACCTCTTGAGTCTTGGATAAATGTGTAGCAAAGGATACAATCTTATGTTTTAGGATGATGGTTGTGAAATCAAAAAAGGCTTCAGAAGTGTGGTTGTTGCTAGAAGAAATATAGATGGAAATGTCTATTAGATCAAAGGTGTTCATGGTTATTGTTTCATGACTTAGATCAATGAGAGTTGGCTATGGAATAGAAGAATGTGTCACATCAATTTTGATAGCCTAGAGAGAATAAGTTCAATTCAAGTTGTGAGAGATTTTCCAAAGATTAAAAAGCCTATCAATGTTGTCTATAAGGAGTGTCAAGTTGGAAAGCAAGCATGAAGAAGTTTCAAAATCAAAGAATAGTCTTCTACTAGATTGTTGGAATTGGTGCATACAGATCTTTGTGGTCCTACCAGAGTAAGAAGTCTTTAAAGTGCTTGGAAGAAAATGCTATATCAAAAGATATGAATAAAACTTAGAAAAGTTTGATGCAAGATCTGATGAAGGTATCTTCCTTGGATATTCTACTAGAAGTAAAGCTTACCGATGCTACAACTAGAGGCTAAGAAAGATTGTTGAGAGTGAAAGTGTCAAAGTTGATGAAGACTTATAGAAGAATTCAGTGGTGGTAGATGGATATGAATCAAATGAGTCTTCTTGCAAAGAATAAGAAAAAGCTAAGGAAAAGGAAGTGTAGATTGAAGAGGAAGAAGCTCTGAAAATGATTCCTAAAACTCCTAAGTATGCGTAGAAGAATCATTCTAAAGAACAGATCATTTGTTATAAGAGCAAAGGTGTATTGACAAGAAGGAAATATATTGAAGAGCGGGTAAATCTATGTTTACTTTTTGAAGTTGAACCTAAAACAACGATTGAAGCATGTAAGGATGAGTATTGGATCAAGGCTGTGGAAGAAGAACTATTGCAAATTGAGAAGAATCAAAACTTGGGAACTTGTCCCAAGACCAACAAACAAGAATGTGATTGGAACTAAGTGGGTATTCCAGAACAAACTAAATGAGAGTGGAGAAGTGGTGAGAAACAAGGCAAGGCTTGTGTGTAAAGGCTACTCACAAGTAGAAGGAATAGATTTTGAGGAGATATTTGCTCTGATGGAAAGAATGGAAGCTATCATGATGTTTTTGGCTTTTGCAGCACATAAGGATTTCAAAGTATATCAAATGAATGTAAAGTATGTTTTGTTGAATGGTGAATTGGAAGAAGTATACATAGAACAACCGAAAGGATTTCAACTATCAGATAAACCTAATATGGTCTGCAGATTGAAGAAGGCATTATATGGATTCAAGCAAGCTCCTAGAGCTTGGTATGCAAGGTTAGATAAGTACTTGCTAGATCAAGGATTCAATAAAGGTATCACATAGAACAATCTTTACTTAAATGTTGAAAAATATCAAATCTTGATTGTGGTTGTGTATGTTGATGACATAATTTTTGGAGGAAATGAAGCTATGTGTAAGAAATTTGCAGAAGAGATGCAAAAAATAATTTAAAATGTCAATGTTTGGGGAGAAAAATTTCTTCCTTGGGCTACAAATCAATCAGACAGATAAAGGTATTTTCATTTTAAAATCAAAGTATGTCAAGGAAATGTTAAAGAATTTTGGAATGGAAGATTCTAAACCAGTATGTACCCCTATGGTTACTGGTTGCAAGCTGAGCAAGAATGATGAATCTCTTAAGGCTAATCAAAGCAAGTATAGATCAATGATTTGAGGACTATTATATCTAACTGCTACTAGATTGGATATCATGCATGAATTTTGTCTTGTGGCTAGATTTCAAGAAGATCCTAGAGAGTCACATGTTGCAAAAGTGAAGAGGATATTCAGATACTTGAAGGGCACTCTGGATCATGGCTTGTGGTATCCAAAGGATATTGAATTTGCTTTGAGTGCTTACTGTGAGATGGGGTTAAAAATCAAATAGCATAGATAAAGTGACAGCCAACACTTCTAAGCTATAAACCCATTCCAAACAAGATAATACAATGAAAGCATAAGGAAAAATAAGACCATCAAACCAAAATACTTCTCATGCTTGCCCTTGAATCACTTCTCTTGCTCTCCTATTTCTCCTTTTGCAAATATGCCCTCAGATTTGTAGTCTAACTTGTGCAAATACCTGCAAATTGTAAGTAGAAAGTTGGAGAAGAATAGCTGTTAAGGTGAAAATGGAGGAGGATGGTTGCTTTTATAGACAACCATTTGAATGGATGGCTGAGATTAATCTTCTATAAATTTTCCAAGATCAATTGATGGGAATGCATGAGAGGGAGGTTACAAAATGGATGGTTGAGACTAAGTCTCAAAAAAGATGCCAAGATCAACGGTCCAAAATTGATGCACCAAAAATATGCCATGCATGGAAAAGCTATGACGCTGACGGTTACGACACCTGATAGCTATGACAGACATGCAAGACATACAGGCTATGACATAAATGAATGTTATGACAGGGGATTAATTAGACCTTAAATAATTAATTTAGATTAATT